>JAAXCT010000139.1:0-600000 GCA_012490785.1 Eragrostis nindensis
TTTTGTCAATATTTTAGTTGGTTGGCCCTGGGGGAGTATGAAAAGCCTTCCCGCCAGTTCCCAAAGTTTTAGTTGGGCCTTCTGACCTCAAGGGCCATACCGACCCCGGCAACCATGCCACACTTCCAAAACACGGGCTGACTACACCCACTCACACGCCAAGGAGAGAAAGAGGTGGCTAATCTCAAGGGCGCAAAACCATAACGTTCATATCCGTGACCACGTCCATCCGGATGAATTTTTATCCTCGCAGAGGTTGTACAGCTTTCCCCACGAGTCACGCACCCTTTTGCAAGGGGGTACGTACGCTTATTCCATCTTCTCCGAGTAGTCTCACAAATCCACACGGAATCACACTCAGGGGCCTGTGACTTGAAAAGTCACACATCGGCACAATGCACCGTGAGGTACATCGCGCTCCTGCAATGAGTTGCAGGATCCTGTAACAAATACCAGGACAGGCGGTATTCCCGTAACTGTACCGGGATTTCCGTAACTGATAGCGGATTCCGCCCGGACCACGGTCGTTTCCCGGGTCTTTTTCCTGAGCTTCCGTTGCCTCTACTGGCCTCCGATGGAAAGTGTAAGAGTACGAAGAAGTAGGGTAAGTCCCTTTCGGGTTCCGTGGTTGTACGGAAATCGTTATGCTTACAAGCGAGAGACCGGTCCTTATATGCCGGGCAAGCACCATCCCACACTGGGGGTCTATCCACACCTCACCACACTAGTGGCCTTGCCCGCAGTCCAACCCATCCCATCATCTTCATCACCTAACATAGTTGTGCTACTCCCCAAACCCAAATATCACACACACCACCAAACTCATTTAACACATTTGAAAAGCAAGTTATGAGTAAGGTGTGGCAATGTAGAAACATGCGGGGGTCCTAAGCATTCTAGTAGCAGGTAACTGTGCATCATAGAAATGATGGAACCATCCTAGGTTTATCAAGGTGATGGGTAATCAAGGGTAAACAAGGGTCCGTATATTAATGCCTAAAGGCATCAATACGGTAAGCAAGTAGGACCATAGCTACACAAGCAGTAAATAACAAGCAATGCATAATACGCGAGTAAGCTCTATAGGTGCATTTGCGAATCAGTAGGATCAATCATAATCAAGGAGAAGTAGAGCTTGCCTGCAAAACAATATCCTTAATCTTCAAGTTCTTAATCTTCAGATTCTTCAGTCGAGGTCGAGATCTTCAAGTCCTTTTCTTGAAGCTTGTATCTTCAGACTTGTCTTTGAGCTTGAATTCTTCGGCTCGTCTCGAAACTCGCTTAAGCTAGCGCATAAAAACACACCACATAGCAACAACCTACCGCAAAAGAAAATAAAGACCAAAAGAGCCAAGAAGATCCAATTAACTCCAAAAGAACTGATAAACCACCAATTAAGAACAGGAAATGAATTATGTACGATGCAATAGTTTTACTTTAAGAAGAGTTTATTATCTTAAAAGGCTATTAGGTATGCATTGAGCGCTAGGGCTTTTAAGTGTGAATTGTGAATGCTACGCCATGAGAAAATCATGCTTGCATGTGAGGGTGAGTATGACGTGTGTACGTGTTCTCTGTACACTTGCGGCACTAAGGCTTTATATAGGTTGTCACCTATATAAAGGTTAATGCAATAGCGTACGAAGTGTAAAGTGGTTATCTATTTACCTATAGGTTAAGATATTACCTAATGGTGATTAACTAAGTATTTTACCTACTGCATTTTACTAAGACTAAGCTACTAATTATTTGTCATGAGCTAAGCACATGACGGTGGTACGTGTACGTGAGCATGCGTGACATGAATGCATGGCTTAACGGAAAACCACGACCAAATAAATATGATTAACAGGAAATTCCAATAAATTCCAAATGAAAGACAAGTGATAGAATAAGTCGGATTGGTAGAGAGATTGGTGACAAGATTAGGGTAGGTTTTATGCTACGAGATGAAAAGGGCATTGGTGATATGCGATATTGATGTCGTATGTTGGGTCGATATGGAGATTTATTGAATGAGAGAGGAACTTTGGATATGGGGTGGTTTGTAGATCTGGTGGTATTGAAACGAGATGATTTTAGATGAATTTGGCGGAAGAATCGCCAAAATCGGAGTTCGAACGGAAAAGATATGAATTTTGGAAGTTTGCCGAGAAAGGATTAATTAGGATTAAGCTTAATAAATTAAGCATTGATATAATCCTAATTAATTTTGAGATGGACAATGGTTGGAAGATGTTTGAATGGCTCAACATATTTTTAGAATTTTGTGGGGATTTTTTCTGACATCAGAAATGTGCTCGCAAAGAAATACGTGTACACTAGCTGGTGTCTTAGCATTTTCCTGAGAGAAAGAGGCTGACAGATGGGTCCAGGGAATCTGAGGTCTTATTTGCAAGAGTAGAAAGGTTCTGGACTTTTTGGTAAATACAGAAAGTCGACAGGGACCTATCTGTAATTTTAGAAAAGTTCAGGGGTCTCGGTGTGAAAAATAGGGCTAAGTTGTAATTACAGAAAAGTATAGGGATTTTCTGTAAAAAGTTAGGACCAAAACAGAATTGTTTAAAAGGACAGGGGCTTATCTGCAAAAAGACAGGGCCCCGGGGATTTTCAGGTTTTATGGAATTATTTTTGAATGGGAAAAGATGATGGACCAGGTCCACCGTGAGCCAGGGTCTCATGAGTCCATGGTTACACGTGAACCGGGTCTACGGAGCCGAAGGTGGAGAGTGGCTGACTGGGCAGGTGACCGGGTCAAAGCGGGACCCACTTGCTGGCGTGGCGCGCCACGTCGGATGGCGGCGCGGCCAGGAAAGACGCGGCGGCAGAGGCGGCGCGCGCGGCGGCTCGCCGGGAAATTCGCCGCCGGCGGCTTACGGCGGCGGAATCTCGACGAGGTTTTGCCGCGGGGTGACTACGTGCGATGGCGGGGCTGCAGGTGGTGCGCATCGTCGTGCGGGAGCGCTAGGGCGGCGGTGCGAGCTCGCCGGAGGGCGGTGGCGTGCCGGCGTGCGAGGGATAGGCGGAGGCGTGTGCGCGAGGGCTCGTGTAGGTTGTCGCGCGTTGTCGCGGAGTGCGATGAGGGTGATGCGCGTCTCGCGAGGCCAGGCGCGCCGTAAGGGCGGCCGGCGACGAGGTCGCGCGGCGGCGGGCGGACGGCTCGGTGCGAGTGCTCGTGCGTGTGTGGAAACGGGAGAAAAGCTAGCGCAGAAGATGGAGAGGGAGACGGTGAAGCTCACCGCGCTCTCGAACGGGGCGGAGGTCAACAAGAGGCGGCCGGCGTCGGAGAAGAGGGACGGCCAAGAGGTCGTCGTCGATCTCTTCGTACGGGACGCGGCTGCAGAAAAGGAGGCATGCCGAGTTAAGCGCGAACGGAGCTGCTAGATTGGACGAAGAGACGACGGAATCTCACCGGCGGCGAAGGGAGATTCGCCGGAGAGTTCGCCGGGGAGGAGAGAGAAAAGAGGATGAGCTCGAGAAAGGAGAGGGGAGCTTGTGGCGATGTAGAGGAGGGGCGAGGGGGCCGCGAGTTTGGTTGGGGCAGTCGTCGGAGCTCTCCGGTGGAGGCGGGACACCTCGCCGAAGTGGCTCACCGGAGGAGGAGAGAGAGGAAGGGAAGGAAATGGAGATGGGCTCGAGAGGAGGGGCTCGGCTCTTTTTAATGGCGGCGAAGGCGGTGGGAGCAGGATGGCGGGCGGCGTCGCCAAACGTTCGCGCGCGCGCCACGTAGGGAGGAAAGGCGGTGCGCACAGTATGGCGGCGACGGCGGCGATGTGACCAGGCGGCGGGAGGAGACGACGGTGGGGCCCGCGTGTCGGCGACACGGCGAGAAGGAGGCTGGTTGGCAGCCGGGACGGGCTGGCGCGACGCTGGGCCGGGGAAAGGAAAGCGGCCCGCGAAGGAAAGAAGAGGATGGGAGAGAGAGCTTGGGCCGGCAGGGAGGAAAGGGGAAGTGCGGCCCGGTAAGAAAGAAAAGATTTGATCTTTTTCTGGAATTCGAATTTGAAAGGATTTCAAATTCGAACAAGACAAAAACTGCTCAAACACTCAAAACAAATCCAAATAAATTCAAAAATGCACATGATGTGATTTTGATGCAAGTTTAAATTCAAACTTTTGAAATTTAAATTGGGAACTTGATCTACTTTAATTTTATTTTTGTGAAAAACTCAAAAAGGTTCAATTTTAGTGAGATTTAATGGAAGCAAACACTTGAGCATTGATTTTATATTTCCAAAATTCCATAATCACACTAAGTTTGAAATTATTTTAATGAATTTTATTTTGAAAATCGTGGCAAGATAAGAGGTTGCACAAAATTTAAATTTGGAGTGATTTTTTTTTTTCCTTTTTGAACTGTTTGAATTTTCGGGGGTGACAAATATTTATTGAATTTGTTAAAGGAAAAAGCTGTGTAGGTCCGACCTTCGATCCACGTCCGACTCAACAAGTGATCAACAGGCTTTGTTTCTTTTTTTTTTTTTTTTTTGAGAGACACATGCTTTGTTTCTTGCTTAGTACTCATGGACCGCTGCCAAATCGTTTGATGTCCTGGACCGGCCCACCAACACGGCAGCTCCTCCGCCCAGTCCGGTCCACCCATATTCCGTGGCCGCTGCTGACCGCGCGGCGTAGTTTCAGGCTGATGTTTTCCCGCGCTCCTCCGTCGTGGCTGCCCGGGCAGTAGTTTTACAGTATTCATCTTCCTCGCTGATTTCCGGTGGCTCGGCTCGGAGTCGGAACGTCACCAGCTGCTGCTGAGCAGCAGTCCGCTCCTCGTGGAACTCACAAACTGTTGCGTTCGGGGAGGCCTCGTGAGGAATCTTTTTTCGCACATGCGTATGCCGGGTGCGGGCATCTCGCCTTTACGCCCATGGAGTAAGCAAAAACCTATGACCGTCGAGCAAAGACCACGCTGCAGCAGCAGGAGGTCAGTATGCCTAATAAACTCATGCGGGGACGCGCAAGTAGCTGATCACGCGTTTATTTGTACCAACGCTGCCTGTACGATCGGGTCTCAGTCTACACATGCTTTGATCATCAAAACACGTGAAGAATCCTCTCTCAAACAAGCGTCTGAGATGTCATTTCACCAGAGCATCGTCCGGTCTGCCAACTTGTACGCTTTGCTTCAGAAACCGGATCCTGTCTTTGTACTGTAGGTGCACATTCATTAATTCTCGCACCTCTTTTTCCAGGATAAAGGACGGGTCAGAAAGCAAATGTTCATTTCGTGAAGAATTTCCAGGCTGCATTCAGACTTTCCCTAACCAATGCAAAAGCCTGTTGTGTCTGAAAGGTACTAGAATAGAATCAGAATTCCTGGATATTGCAAGTTCAGCTAAAATCATGGACGAGTCAGATGACCGGTTATCGTGGCTTATGAACATTGCAGTGGTGTACAGAGTTTAGCAATCAAACATGCTTGCCATAAAAGTTCCCAGCACTGTTATCGCGTGACAGTACTCCCATACTGCATAACTAAAATGACAAACACGATGCCTGATCCACAAAACATTACTTCCACTGGCACTAGCCTTCATTAACAGTTCAACACGACACAAGCTTTATTTCACGCTAATTATCGAGAGGTTATTTGTGAATTTCCACTCAAGTAGTACATCACAACCGACCACAACAAAGTATCTGACGACGACCCAATTCATGTGACGATCTAGCCCTCATGAGAGCCCTTACTGAGGCTTTCCTCACAAGACAGAACAAACATCGAAGGTCTGGTTAACAGCACAATCAAATACATATGGAAATTTAGGAAATCCTTAGTTCTAAGCTTAGCCATCTACAGGCTTCAGATTGGCGAATTGAAGGGTCATGCGCTCAGGCCCGCTCTCGCCAGACATTCCATGAGAGGTTTCTGCAGCCTCCCCTCGCTGCCCCCTATTGGTGAGCCTTCGTGCAACTTTCATGAAGTCGCTGTAACACATACATAATGAATTAGATACCCACAAATGCAGAGTATTTATATCACATACGCAGAACTGCTGACAAAACCTGCAGATGTTAAGGAAATGCTCACCTGAATGGCTCTTCGCCAGTATGCTTGACCGCGCCGGCTGCGTCACGGTAACGAAGATGGCTTATTATTTCTGCCTTCTCAATTCCAAACATATCTGCTAACTGACCATACAACTCTTCGTATGACCCAAAGACAGATAGGTCAATGGTGCGACCAACATCCTCTGATTCCATAAATACTTTGCAGTGCCCGGCTTCTAATCCGAGATCAGAAGCCTCATGACCTTGGGACGAGAAACCAATGCAAATCGACGAACCAGAACCGTCAGATACATTTGCCGCCTTTGAAACATTGCCATTTGAGGAACTATTTCCAGTAGCCTCAGGGGAGAATGTTTCCCTTGAACCTCTAGAATTCATCTGCTGCTCGGTAAGAATAGGCTTTCCAAACAGCATGATGTGGGGCTTCCTTTTGTCATCCGTTTTTTCTTGCGCCCTGAGGTGTGCCAATTGTCACAAGCAGAGACACTCTCATGGACTGGTGCACTACTGATAACAAAACCCTTGGATATCCGGGAAGACGGAGTGGATACTATCAAGTCGGTTTAAAACCGCTGCCTTGTAACAGACCAAGGCGCAGCTTGTTGAGCTGGTGATCTGTTATGGATAAACCAAATTGCCTGGCTCCCTGTATGCCTGCAGGGGCGTTGTCCGGGAAACAGCAAAGGGGGCTGTTGCTTGGACCAAGTGGGTTACCGTGGAAAATTGGATTCAACAGCTGACCATCGAATGGAAAGTCAGGATGTTGGGGCATCCGCAACTTCTTTCTAGGTGGAGAAAAGGGTCCCAGGTGAATGGGTGGAATGCTTGATACGAGCTCCACAAGCCATGGGTTGACACATTTCACGTTCTGCAGCAAGTCTGGTTCATCCCATGTTACCTGTAAGAAATTTGCAATTATGTGAAAAAGGTGTAAAGACTAGGACAATGAAAGAAAGTATGCTAGTGTAAAGAGCTAACAAGGATAACAGATCCATCAAACAACATCTGCTATATCAAAGGTAAGATCTTTGAAGGTTGAAAAGAAAATACTTTTTAGATCTGCTATAATTGATGGCAATGGAGATAACATATGTTGATGAGATTCCATTCTCACTTAATAGTACCACTCAACCAGTAAGACAGACCTGCCTATGCATTCCTATGTCACCCGTGAAACAATAAATCAAGGCAAGGAAGTCCTCGGTACAGCCGAAATAGAGGTACAACGTTCACGTCCAACTAATGCTAGATCAATCATCAGGAAATTGTTCAACATCTATTTCTCAAGGTACAAATGTACAATGTTAGATATAGTCTGCATTCAAGGATCACCTAGCAAACTAATATGGAGATTGATCATAAAGGCATATGTAAGGTGCTGCCATGAAAGAGGGAAGGACCAACTGATTCAGGTGTCCAGGACCAGGGAACCTGCTGCGTGTGCATAGATGTTTGTGGAAGAATGTGAATTTTTATAATAGTTTACTACCACATTAAACTCCAGACATAGGAAATCAAGACCGTAAGATAAGAATTCATAAATGTATCAATTAAAATTAGCATTGAACCATAAATCCCATGGTTCCAAATATCTCCTGAAGCGAAAGGAATCCAAAATCCCTAGGCACTTAAGGTAATTAACATTTTCAATAATCCACAGCACTCAAGAAAAAGAGTCCACACACTCAATAATCCAGAACCTTTTTTTTGGTTGCTAATGGCATCCTTTGACAACTTTAGTTGAACCTGCAGCTTTCTTCCCCCCATGTATCTCTTAATCATACCTCAGCTATTCAATTTCTATAGGTATGTACAAGTAATCCGTTGGCTTTTGGATACTTCATGGACTGCTACAACGTGGGAGCGTATTACCGTGTGCTGGACAAGTTTTACATGCAACTACTAGTGTCAATCAAGCATCCCACTAATTTTAGCAGGAGACAGGTGAAACTAGTAACCCACTCAGGAAGTAAAAAAAGAGTATGCATTCATCTAGGTGCAGTTAGGCATATAACTTCGAATTCATGGGATCAAGTAATACCTGAAGAAGTCTCCATGGCGAGTTCGACCATCGGATCGGATCAGCAACCTGAGCAGAAGCTATTGTCCCCCATGAACCAGCTAATCCTTGAGGAATCCTCTGTCTCAAACGCCATCTTGAACCTCATCCCCAGGGCACCACTGAATCCTCATCGCATTCTGCACCGAAGCAGCCTTCACAACAAACTCTGGCGTGCTAGCCCTGGGGTAGTACACCACCTCAAACGGCTGCCCGCTCGCCGCAAGGCTTGCAGCATCCACAACATCCGAAATCTTCACCTTCCCCCTGCCCCTCATGTACCCACCCGGACCCTTCATCAGCTTGCTCTCCTCTTCCTTCAGGAAGGGCGAGAAGCCCCCATAGCCAGGAGCGTTCCACCCTGACATGCACTCCATGCCACCACAGGACACCCGCTTTGGCACGCGAACCCGTACGCACCCGCCACAGCTCGCCGAGCTCGGTGCGCAGGAAGACGATGGAATCCCCCGCGACGAGCTTCTTCTGGTTGACGAACGTGCTCCAGCCCGTGGTCAGCAAATGCCGGCGCGGCGTGCCCCGGTAAATGTGGCGGAACTTCCAGACCTCCCCGTGCACGTCCTTGGCGAGCACGGTCTGCACCGGCGGGTCGGCCCGGTAGTCCAGCTTGGGGAAGATGGTCTCGGCGCAGTAGCGCGGCACCGAGAAGCCGCCGCCGTTGTTGGCGTCGGACTGCGTGAGCGTCTTGGCGAAGGAGGCCAGCTTGTCCCGTGCATCCGCGGGGTCGAGCTCGTCGGGCTCCCGGAGGTCCGCCTCGCCGGGCGCGACCGGCACGAGGCGGATCTTGGCGAACACCTCGTCGGTGTCCGGATCGGCCAGGAACCGCACCCCGGCGACGCGGCAGAGCACGAGGGCCGGGAGCGCGCGCGGCCCGACCGCCGCGGCGAGTTCCGCGGCGCCGCCGCCGCCTCCCCCGCCCTGCGCGTGCTCCGCGTGGCCCTGCGGGAAGTAGCACACGCGGGAGCGCACGGGGGGCATCTGCACCATGCCGCCGGCGCAGGCGTGCCACAGCTGCGGGTCAAGGCACCGCTCGTCGCCCGCCTCCTTCATGGCCACCTCCTCTCGTTCCTCCTCCGCCACCAAATGCGATCACTGTCCGACGAAGAAACCTGCCACGTCCTCCGTTAATCGCACTCCTCGCGAACCCAAAGAACACCAAACCGCACCACGCACGCAACCAACCGAACGAAAAGCAAGCAATTGGAGTGGTGGAGTGAAGCGGCGAAAGCAACCGTCGTACCTCCTCCGCCCATGGCTTCCAGACGGCGGCGGATCGCGGAACACCAGAATGGCTGCAGCTTCGACTCCGCGAGAGACGATGTCACCGGAGAAAGCGGAGGAGAAATCTACATCAGGGCGGCGCTCCGCCCCTGCAACAACTCTCTGCACGAACCCCGCCGGCGAAAAGAGTGCAGGTTTGGGCGGCCGGAGCCCGGCAAATTCGAATCTTTCCGGGCTCTCGACGGCGGCGAGGGGGGAGTGGAGTAGGAGGTGGCGGTGGTGGAGCGCGCGCTGCTACAGCGGCACAGTGGCTTGGAATTATGGCGAGGAGGTCCCGGACGCCGCCCTCCTTCCTGGTGATGAGAGGGGAGGAGAGGCCGCTCGCCTCGCTGCCGCTGCAGTAGCAGCCCAGTGGAAGCGCGGGCCCGCGGGATCCGCCGCGGCCGAACGAACAGCGTACAGCCGCGCCAGAGGACTGAATTCCCGGGCCATCGATGACACGTGGGACCCAGTACAGGCCGGGCCCCGCCTGCCGGCGAGCGGATATTTCTGCTGTCGGTGGGGTGCGGCCATGCAGTGGGTACAGATGCTGCTAGGGACACACAGCTCGGGACACACAGCTCGGAAGTTTCGTTCCGTTTTTGTTGGGCGTGCCCCGTTTTCATCTCGACCGGGGTGATGATGATTCACCACTCCAACAACAGACTCCTGGATTATCTCAACTGTCTCAAACTCGCAAATTTTTGAATCGCGCAAAAGTTTCGGACAACGATGTGAACGTTCCTTGAGCTATCTTCTGTCTCTCATAAACAAATGAAACCCCAAAAGAAAAATGTTTCCGGAGCTTGTGAAAAATCCTGGGATGAGATCTCATGCCATTTTCATCGACGGTGATCTTATCACCTAGTGTAGATTGTAGAAAGGTCATGCATCCTGATCTCCTCCTGAACAAGCAAGCCGTGACTGGAAATGGAAGACCGGATCATGTGGCCTGTTCGCCGATCCTCGCCAACTCCTAACCGTACCGCACCGAGGCCCTCGTCTTCCGCGATCATGCCGTTTCCAGAGCGAGGACGAACTGAAATCCGAGAAAATATAGCGAGCGAGCTGTCAGCTGCGCGCGGGGCCGGACGGACAGCCGGCTTGAGTTTTGTATAAACACGTCAGTCACACAAAGTTTGCGATGCGTGTTAGGTGGTCGCCAGGGCCTTTTTCTATGCGAACAAACGCGCAGCTGCAAATGGCAGAGGCAGAGGACCATCCTTGCGTCTCCATTCTGCGGTATGCGACGGACTGTGCGGTTTGGTCCCAAACCAAAGCTGGTCCGGATCAACCCTTGCTACTAGCAGTAGTATAGTGAAAACAACTGGAATTAAGGCCAATTTGAGGTACTACATTGACCTGGAAATTCTACTACTCTCTAATTCATTGTAAGAAAAAATAAATAAACATTACTCTTGGGGGGGGAGTACTAAGCATCTGCATGAGTGTCAGCGCCAAGAAAGATTGCGTGCTTCTCCGCTCCACTGGCTATTGTATGGTGTGGTCGTCGTCGGATCCACCGCCGCGGGGGTGGGTCGCCGATCCGGCAACGGCAGCGCGCATCGAGGCCGCCCTGCTGATCACCAAGCTAATTGTCCCTGTCTGCCGGCAGCAGATGCGTGCTTCCTCCGGTTAGCCAAATTCTTCGGCAACACGACGCGGCCGTCCTACGTCGCCTAATCTAAAACTCTCTCTCTCACTATACACACGTCCGCCCCCGGAGTGGTGGGGACACAAGTGTGCGAACCATCACGAAAAACTTAAAATGTTCGGCCGGGATAGCGACCACTCACGATCGTTTCCCGTATTTTTTCACATCTCTACATATCTAAAAGCCGTGGCGTTCTCCAGCTCTTGATCCCTCAGCAACGCTTCCCGCAGAAAATGTCTAACTCTCCATCCCCGATCCCTCAGCAAAGGTAATCAAGTTTTCTCTGCTTCTATAACCCGTTGCAGCACGCCTCCACGAGGCACGAGAAGCTACTTTCTAGCGCCGCCGCCTGCTAATCCGCCAGTTACTGTCTTCGTCCGCATTCCCCTGCTGCCCTCCCCTCAGCCTCCACCTCGCTGGCACCGGAAAATTGTCGCCCGAACTGAAGACAAGTCGAAGTCGTTCGCAGCCCATGCGAGGCGCAAAAACAGAAAATGGAGACGGCAAGGCGATGTCCTGCGCCGACGACACCCTCCCCTCCACTCCACCTCACCTGCAGGTCACCGAGTCTAAGCCCACACCAGGAACCTGTGCGGCGCTCAACAAAGTCTGGCTAACTCGCTCCTCCGCCTTGTGAGTCCTGGTTGCATGCTAGGTGTTCGAGCAAATTCCCATATGAGTGGGTATCATGTCTCAGCAGAAAAAGATGGCCGGCGCCATCAAACAATTTCCCACAGCAATGACAAAATCCCCACTGCCTCACACCCCACGGCGTCGGCGATGTCTAAACTCTATATTTCTTGCAAGCTATGTAATTTCAATATATATTTTTAGCTACAAAAACTGATAGTTGATGCATACAAATCCTATGCATTGTCTGTTCTGGAGATGGAAGTAGATCAATAAAAACAACTTATGACGACTTCATGCAAAAATAATTCCACAAACAACCACATTCACTAACAACAACATTCGGAGAAGGGAATGCTGCCTTAGCTCTTTTGTGAAAAATTGACTGGTAAGTCAAATAAATTAGTACATCTGTTATCCTATGTCGAAAATAGGTTCAGTTATATTTAATTAGTGGTCTTTAACTCGAGTATGAAAGGTTACAACTGACTTGCTGGACAGACAAGGCCAAATATATAGAAGACACTACAGTTTTTGTTAGTCAGTCAGGGGAAAACCAATAGCCTCCTTGCCTTGATTATGCTTTAGCAATGGAGTGTTTTGGGTGGCCATAACAACTACCGTTCGAAGCACAACATTGCTGAATCTCATGAGCACAGAGCAAGAGAGAGGTCAGAAGTGATGCTACGGCCAAGTTTGTTTACGGTCAAAAATCATTAACTGATGCTAAATAAGACTACTGAATCCAAACAGCCTGCCTCCAGATGCATTTTTCATGCCCTTATACTTCATATAAATTCAACAGTCGTACCTAATCACTGTACATGTACTTCGAAGGTCTGTAAATATTATATATAACTATACTGTTGTATAAGTAATGTTATTTATCGTTCTAATGCATAATGGATAATTAGCTCTTATACAATCGTATCACTTTCAAATATATTGCACCGTCTTCATTTGTAACAATTATTATTTATCTTGGCTTTAAAATGGGTTCATAAATGAAACAGGCCACAGCGCGGTGCGCCAACGGCGCGCCATTTTTCTAGTGATCGATCTCAAGGAGTGCGTACTGGTAGCATCAAGTACTGTACTACATACCCGAGACTCTGTGCATGCACAGTGGCAAGGGTAAACCACTGGCGTTGCAATATTTCGATGCATTCACGCCCATTCCCGGCCGTTGGATTGGAACCATGCAGGCATGCACGGCAGCGTCGGTAAGAAACGGCACCTGGGCCAGTGGGCGACCCGTTGACTGATTAACAGAACCCGGGCCCCAGCACTGACGTCACAGCACGCCGACCCCACGAGGAGGGCACGTGGGCCCGCGGCGCCAGTGCAAAAGCGACCCCTCGTTCACGGGGCTGCCGCCGACGTCAGCCTCGCGCGTTGTTGTTTCGCCTTTCCCGTGCGTGCGTGGGCGGCCTTTGTCCCCATGCGGCGGCTGACGTGGCGCGGGCGCAGCGGCCGCCGCGCTGTGCCGTCGCTGTTCCGCCACGGCGGACCGGGGGGATGTGGGTGGTCCGGCCGCCGGTCGGGGTGGACTGGATCGGCATGGGTCGGGCCGGGCCGTGTCGGGTCCGGCGAGGACCACGTACGGCGCCGCTGTTGTTGGGGTTGCCTTGTGTTGCGCCGCGGCAATGACGACGGAGTGGAGCACAAAAGCAAACTTTGCCGTGAAATTTTCATGCGCGGTTAACACTCTACGGATGGAAACGTATTCCTGTCCTGTCGTTGTAGCGATAAGGTTTGAGTGGGACCATACGCATTTCAATCTAGAGTAATGGAACTGGTGAGTAATAGGGGCTATAGTACTAGGGCACAGGTCATTAGGACACTAATTGAACATTTATTAGGACGTAAAGGTATTGTAGCAGCAGCAGCACTGTAGTACTGGTACTCTTCTGGTAGAGTACATCGAACAATACCGTCCACTGTTGACGCACCGATCTGTACCGACCCGAGGACAGATCAGACTGTACCGTCAACAAAAGGACGGCCACGCTCGGTATGGTATATATTGTACGCGCTCTCCTCTGCGCTTCTTCGTATCGTGTCGTGTCGTCCTCTCCAGATCATTTATTTTAGGTGGCTTCATTCATTCACACCCGTCCCTCGCGTCACCACTGTTCCGCCACGCGAAACCGCGATCTCTGCATGTCTGTTTCCCCTCGCTTCGCAAATCTAGCTTGCCGCCAAGCGCCGTCTCCGGTTTTTGGATTGCTTGCCCGGCCACGCATGCAGCAACGAGTCCAAAGTCGAAACGGAGGCGATGGAGTTCCTGTGTGTGGTGAGAGGAACATGGCACATGCATGCGTCTGTGGTTTCTCGATCGGTAGCGTAGTTACTAGTACCAGACAGACACGTTACCGGTGGTGTGGTAATTAAAACCAAAAAACCAGTTGTGAAAGTTGAAACTGATGAAAACCGGGGACCAGAGTTTTTGTGAGGTCGCCTTGGGACGGGGGCCTCGGGATCAGCGGTTTTGACCCGGGAGCAGAATCCAGCTTCCGAGCTGGGTTTTGGCACCAATTAACCCCCGAGCAGAGCAATTTTCGTCGGGTGTGCGCGACGCGACGCCGTGGTCCATGGAGCAGGGTTGCATGGGTGTGCTTAAAACTTGAATGAATGAAGGGCACGTGACGTCAGCCGGGGCCTCGGTTCGTGGAGTCGCTGACCGAACCTGGGAGCATCGGCCTGGGAACTGGAGACTCGAATTCACGCCTGCTGCCACCGCCATTTTCCAGTCAGTCTTCCCTTTTGTTTTATGCCAGGGCCTCCCCATCCGTTCACTGTGCGAATAGATACTCCTTCCATTGACCTCCTTTGATTTTCAGATAAAAATTTCTTTCGTTTACTAACGATATGGATCGGGGGACCAGCTGACCAACCAAGCTTGCTGGGAAATTAAAGAATGTGATTTCTTCACTGATAATTTGAGTCGGCATCCAGTTTTAACTCTCTGGATTGGCGCATTAGATATAACGAGGGATGCGAAATGCAAGAGGACAAAAATTGACATGCATTTCCATCACATTTCTAGAAAAGATGACTGCATACTCCTACCTTGCTAGGAATATTGTTTCCAAGACAAAAAAAGAGCATCATCAAAATGAGTGTCCTTAAATTCTTACATGTAACAGGCCTACTTGTGGTCTAAACTTTGTGAATTTTCTTGCATGTGAACAAATAGCCCTTTATGGGCGAAAAAAAGGGCATGCCGCCCCTCTCTCGCAACGGATATAGTACCTCGGCGTCCAGGAAACGTGCCGCCCCTCCAACCGATCCAGGGGAGAGGAGTGTCCGGTGCCGCGCGCACGCGCACGCGGCCGCGGCCGCCGGCACCGCGCCGTTGGGATCCGTTCAGGTCAACGGGCTGATTAGCCATCTTGTCTCGCGCCATCCTGCTCTCCTGCCCCGCGCACCCTTCTCTCCGTCCGTCCCCGCACGAGCAACCGGCACGCCGTCCGCTCCGCTGTCCAGAAGCGCGGGAGGTTAAGGCGTCGTCACCTCGGCTCTCGCGGCAACAGCCGGCGCACAGCGACGCAGCGTGCGACATGCTAGTATATCCTACTACACTCTACTCGTCGGCCAGAAAAGCAGGTGCTAGTTGCTACTACCACTACTAGCAAAAGGAAGGATAAAACAGTGATCTTGAACGCGATCGATGTCGCTGCGACGTCGACCGTCGTCCTTCCTGAGCGCCCAAGAAATGGCAGCACCGCTTGGTCCGCTTCCGTTTCTGCCTGCCAAATTGATCCTTCTAATTCAAGGGACAGTGAAGCTGGAACAAAAGCGCCCACGAACGATCACCGCGATTTTGGTGGGAAGTCCCTTTCGATTCTTGTGGGATGTAGGAGGCCCCAACGGAAGACCTCTTTTGCATCCTTACTAGAATTACAATCAGCCAGCTGTCAGCCTGCTTCATGCCGTTAACGACACAGATCAGCGACGCCCGGGAAACGTGCAAAACGGCGTCCATTGTGCTTGCGCTGCACCGCACCACACCACACCGGGCGCACGTGAAGGGGCCCGGGTCGGCAAGCGCCCGTGCATCGCGCGACCGACCCCGGCCGCGCCGTGGGGATCGTTTTAGGTCAATGGCAATATGGATGCTGTCTAGCACTGCCATCCATGCCACGGTCACACAGGTAACAGATTGCAAGCAGCCGACACGTAGTTAGCTCAAAAGCAAGGTTGCTCATCAAAGCATTTGTTTCATAGGTGAGGGCGTTCAACTGTATCGTCGTCGGCTACAAGCTACACACAGCGACACAGGGTGAGGGACATGCTACATGCCTACATCCCTACATGGACTGGCCAGAAAAGCTGGAGCTACGGCTAGCAGAACAGTGATCTTGATCGCGATGCTGCGGCGACGATGACAACGTCGTTTATCCTGTCGTCCTTTCGGACGAGAACACGAGTGATGCCAACTCCCACTTATGCTTGCTAGTTGCTAATGCTTCCGGTTCAAGGGACTTGGAAACGGGAGCAATACGTGCCCACGATAAACTGCAATTTTTGGTTGGAGGTCCCTTTCAGTTCCTGACGAATGTGGGAGGAAACCCAAGTCCTCAGATGCAATCATTCCAGTTATTACTCTTTTAGTCAATGGCTACTTAATGGGTTGCTTCGGTGTTAGTGGATCTGACGATCTGATCTGATCCCACTCAGGTCAGAAGGGACGACACGAAATCAGGATAGAATACACCTTGTCTTCGTTTCTCGTGGTGTCGAGATGCCAAGAATGGGAAGATTTCACCATGGATTGCTATCATCATTACAACGCAATACCTGAGCAGTCGGCAAGAGAATGTACAACGCTAGCCCGCTGCAATGGAACCCACACTTTTGCGGGGCCAAAACGAGGAGCGCCTGGCTTTGGCCGACTGTGTCGGCACTCGGCGGCAAGGAATGAGAATAACTTTGAAGCTTTTGGTTTGTGCTGTACTGGCTTCAAAAAAGAATCAGATCAATCTGGCGCCTTTTCAGCATTCATCGATCGACACTGCCTTGGAGGCGTCAAGATGATTCAGCCGGCAGGTACCAAGGAGGAACTCCGGGAGCTCTTCTTGTGTGTTGCCCTGCAACCGGCAAACCAAGAATGTATGCGGTATTGTCAGAAAGAAGTGATAACTCTTGTATGATCTCTACCTTTGTGCTCAAACTGAAGACTACAAAAGCAGTGCAAGCAGTTGTTGTGAATTAGATAGATGTAAGCCCATCACCTGTACCAAGAAGGCCATTTCAATGACCAGATTGTTCAAGTAGCCAAGCACAAGGCTCACCACACCTCGTGCCACCGTTGACGAGCCTATATCAACTCCAAGCTGAAAATTACAAGCAAAGCTGTTCAGAGCTGAATGTCCCTTCTGGAATCTCATGAAACATAGTTTATGCAGTCATATGTTATATTGTCAGACAAGACAGTCTAAACCCAACCAATTTGTAACAGGTCACGATAAATCTCTTGAATATTTGTTATGCTTATTTTAGATTGCTGCAAACGAAATTAACAATTAGCATGAGTAAAATTCAGAAGATTCTGCTTCTTACACAAACATGCAAGAATATCAAAGCAATAAAAATAGTAGTAACAAAATCAAGGCAGTCAATATATTGCTTTGCGAATAAACTGCTCCAGGGTTCAGTACGAATGCCAAATATACTCGTACTGAAAAATAGCGTGTGGATGTTGGATCGTTGATTGCAAACAAGAGAGGCTGACATAAGATGTGCATCAAGCATACCTCCAAATAGTTGCTCCCACGGAAATAATTGATTTCAAGTGCTTGTCCAACCAAGCAAGCTTTCTTTCCCACACTCTGCTTAACGATCCAAGATCCCTAATGGACACACATTGCAAACATAACTAAGCATCATTTTATCGAGTAAACTTTAAAATGAATTGCTCAAGCCTCTTAGTAGAAAATAGGTACCTTTGAGATGTAAGGGATGAGTTTGAACCTTGAATTTCTGAATGAATCATCTCCATTTACAAATTTTTCAAGTAGAGGCACCTTTTCTAATGGTGTATCCATCATATAATACAAAGCTAAGCTGTATGTGGTTGAACCAGGAACCTGTATCCATCAGATTATAAGGCACATTTTGTTGTACAGCATATAGCATACAGCATGTCAAACAATGTACAAACGAGCCCATATAATATCTCACCTGTATGTTTACAATGAAGAAAAATTTGGATCCCCCTTGTGCGGCACATCTCTGCAGTAAATGTTATTGGTAAATTTATTTGTTCTTTAAGACTTTGAAAGCAAATTACTGGCAATAGCATAAGATACCTGGACTAGTCCTCCAGCACGACCTGCTAGATCATCCTCACGCTTATCAGACTTTATCCAGTCAGCACCTACCATTTGCATCAGGGTACTATTTGCCTTGATCTGTCAAAGTTACAGGGGAAGTTATAACTGCATCATTATGATAAGTTTCACTAGCCCATGTCTGATTTATATATACACAATATCACATTTGCCTACCATTTGCATTCCAAAATAACAGTAGCAACAACATGAAAAGGATTATTAGGTTATATACTCTTTGACAAATAGGGTAACCTATGGCATAGGAAAAATACTTTGCCAGGGTTTTGAAAACTGAAACCCCTTAAACCCACTATCGAAGAAGTTATGGTTTTCAATGGAATATATGCAGGTTCTTTCGAGCTAAACTTTGACTATAAGTTTTAGCTTTCAAGATCTGATCTTTGCAAAATATGTATCTACCTTTATACGATCATGCAAATATGTCTCTCCCCGGATTAAGAATGTTGTAGGATCTGTCATTGCCCAAGTAGAAGGCACTGTACAGCTCGAATCTTTAGGAAGAGTATATCCATAGCAACAAGGCTCATTGTCAGCATCAGCAGCTCCATGTAGATCAACATATCCTCTTTTCTGAACTAGAGTAGAGGAAACAAGAGAAGACCAATATTAGAGCAAGGAAACAACAGCAGAGAAGACCAGTATAAAAGAAACACTGGCTATTGGTATATAATTTTAGCATACCTGCAAGATCATGCAACTTTTTTACAAAAACAGCAGCACTGGACAATTTACCATGCCTTTGGTCCTACAAAATAAGTGCAAATACGTTGGAGATTGGGATCTAAAATTAATACGGAATTCAGATGGCCTGGCTCTACAGGTTATGAACATGCATGATTTTTTGAAACGCTGGAAATGTTGTTTTCACTACTGGTGGTGTCAGAACCCCTGGGCACCAACCAATTTCCCTCACATCTAAGTGCAGTTCTGATATCAAATATTAAACCTTTTCAAGCATGGGAACATTTGTAGGAGCTATAGTATGTAAGACAACAGCTGCAAGTACACTCAATGCGACAAACTCAATATCTGAGACAAGAATGAAGAACATTTTCTTCTGCCTCACGAAAGGTAATAAATCTTCACATTTGAGTGCAACGAGATTTTCAAGATTAAGAAATAGGTCAGCATACTGATATAAAAAAAAATCAAACAGCCATAAATACATATTATGACCAAAGGATAATAGTTCAGGCGATGAGATGTAATAGAAGAACAGTAGCTAGATGTTTCACAAATGTTCCATCATACTTCAGGCAAACAAACAATGAACTTACCACAGCATGTGTGCTCTCGTCAGAAGGAAACATAACTTCCCGCTGATCATATTCTGATTCATCTGGAACATCAAAGAACTCGTCCGCTGCATCGTTAAGTTGAACGAATGAACCAACACTGCTTAATTGCCTGTTAGAACCACCCTGTGATCCTTCAGTAGGACCCTCAAGTCTTCTACTCTCATTTCCAGGCTGCATTTCCAAATTTATACGCGCATTTCCACTTTGAGACAGCACCATGTCCCTGGTCAATTCACCAGATGAGAACTCCATGCAAGCACAATTTCCATTTTTTGCTCGGAAGAATTCTCGCAGTGCTGTAAAAGTGTAAACCCACGAAGTATTACAGGATTGTACAAAATTACAACTTTGATAATTGCATCAGTGAAGATCTATTGATTAGATACAAGACATGCCTGCAATTCTGCCTAGCATACGTGTAGTGATATATTTGGCTGATGACGTAAACAGATAAGATTTCCAGAATTTCCAGTCTATGGCAAGCATGTGTTTGACAACTGATTGTCTTCCTTGATTGACGGGTGATATAACATATCCTCCACCTAAATATTGAAAGGCGCATATCAGTTAAGTATAAACAAACACAGCAGCCAGTTTTGTTATCACATAAATTCAACTGAAACTAAAGCATACATTACTTTTAAGACATGCACGGATGTAGCCTCTCTCAGGACGACATTTGTAGTGGAAAACAGAGTGGTATAGAATAACTGGAAATTCAGAAGAACTGTCAGATCTGGATCATTGCAAGTAGAGAATATATCAATTTCTGTCAATCCATAGTACCGTAAGTTCCATCATCTTCTCTCCTCCAATATCGTCTTAGTAATAGATCTCTCTTTCTCATTCCCCTGAAAACTAAAACATATAATGATGTTACAACTTAGCAAAGCATATGTATGTAAACTTAGTGGGATAACTGAGCCAGCACCAGACCATGGTAACCAGTCGCCTCTTAATTTCTTGTGAATTATGTCTGTATGGCCATCTAGATGTTCGATCACCCTTCCTTCCCGCAAACAGAAGTCCCACCTAAAAGAAGATATTGATGCTTTATAGGTGGAAAAACATATTTAATTCACATTCATATGCGTTGTGAAGTTATGGGCCCAGGTACCCATAAGTCCCATATAGATTATTGTCGATAACAAACATCAACATATACAAATGTCATGTAGTCCATATTTATTTGTTGGAAGCATTGTGAAGTTGGTCATCCCTTCATTAAACACATACTGGAAATCCTAAAAAGCTTACACAATCTCGTATTTGCAAAAGCATCCCTACTTTAGGTAGTATACATGAATTGACCATGCCAGGTATGACTTTGAACGCTCATAAGCTAAGGTCTAAAATAGATGCTATTTTAGGAAGTTGTTAAAGACACCTATGGCTTGCTTGTTGATAGAAGGCATGGAAACTACTTATTCTACAAACATGACCTAAAGCTAAAGTAATCTCGGCATGCCGCAAGTTCGGATGGTGACCAGCGTCAGCCACAGCGCAACTGCGGCCACGCCGCAAGTATGGTGAGCAAAACTGCCGCCACAACGTTGGCAAGTCTTGGCATCAAAAATGAACTAGGAGCCTGCTAAGTGATCTCGGCATGCCGCAAGTTCGGCAACGAAGCAAACACTGATCACAACGAGTATGGCGTGCCGAACTTCTGGTGTGGCAAAGTTTGGACACCATCCAAACACACCCTAACTTATTTCTAGAAGCAAAAGGCTACAGGCAGTTTAAATCAGAGGGCGAACAATAACATTATTTGGGAGGAAAAAGAACAATAACTCAAAGTTTCCAGCAAATTTCTTTACTTGCTGACTGTTTGGCATTCTTATTCCAGTACCCAGAAGCAGTATCTAACCAGTTTTTTTCAGTGTAACTAAGCACTTGATGGCAAGAAGAAGCAGTACCGTGGTCACTGAGAAATACATGAAAGTAAATCAGAGAAACTGCTGCCAATCTGGAACTGGAGGCAACCGGAAAGTAATTGTCTCATAAGACATCATCACCTTTTGGAGGACAAACATCTGGTCTTCCTGTAACATGTTCTGAGTTCTCTAGGGTCTAAACTCTCGCAAGGAGAGTGTTTTTTAAAATCAGCCTATGCTGTTGCTGGCTGTCCAAGACAGCTATTTGTAACTGATAGGAGGAGAGTGAAGAGGCTCTGGACAATAGCTGTTTCAGTTCTAAGCCCCTCCATAGTGCCGCTCGATGGAGGACAGATCCACCTCAATTTCGCCTATCCGAGTGGCAGCAGAGGCAAACATTAAACGACGATGGGAAGAAATAGAAGAAAGACAGCTTGAGGAGGCAAGGGAGAAGGCTGATTTAGGGCTACCTTTCCTCCACATCTGCAGGATGGGTGTTAACTTTGAGATTTTATGTATAGCTGGGGTGTTATCTGAGTTGGACAAACTTTAATAGTTAATGATTCTGGAAGAATATCCGAGCAAGAGGTGGTACATGTGTAGGATGCCAGTCCTCACTTTCTGGGTCATCGGGTCAGCCCAAAGCTCTCTCAAAAGAATTAAAATCCACCCTCATTTCCTCAACTTAGTAGAACAAATGAAAAGTTACCCACTTGAAGGCTACAAGGAACTGTATGCATGGCTTGCATGCATAGGACTAGGTGTCCGTGTCATCAAGACTTTTAAAAAATTGTAAACTAGAATGTGATTAAAGACGGAACATCTATGGACAGATAGTTGCATTACACAAACATGATATTGAAGGGGAAAACGTTTCTATTCTTTAATAAGACAGAACTAGTAAAAGGAGTTTTCAGCATGATCACAATCTACCCGGCTCGTTCCTGCTTAGTTATATCTAACTACGTACATCCAGAACTCACATGATACACGGTTGTTCATGTTTTCTGTACATAGCACATCATGCAACTTCAGGCTCCAATTGTTTCATGCATGTATATGTTTAGATATGTATTCTTGTAGTTTCCCCATTGTATAAGGGGTTTTGTGCATATTTGCCTACACCTGTACATGTATATATTTGGGCCTATTGCCCCCATAATGAATACAAGTGCTATTCATAACAGTATAGTTGCCACAAACACAAACTTAGAGCGAGCATCTATTTTGGCAATCTGGGAAAGCTATGGTGTAATGCTTTGGGGAGGAAATGCAATGTTAATAGTTTTTATAAAATGTAAATTATATTAAAAAAAGGAACATCCGACTTACTCAGATCTTGATTGGCTGAGGGACATTAGAGTCTGGAAGACAGCCTCCGAATTTGCATCAACAACACCAACTGCCATTATAGCCGGATGATCATCCCAGTACTGAGGAACCAAGCAAAACTATCGTGAATTTCACAATCCATCCACATTACCACATACATTGTTCAGAACAAGAAATACCTTCCCACGAGAGCCACCGTCATTGGCCTCCGTAAACAGACGCAACCCTAAATACAAGGGAAATGAATATTAGCACAGATTTCGTTGATGAAAAGGACAAAAAATTATATTACCATTTTTACAGCCAAATATTGTCCATGGAGAAGGTGCAATAACGTCAGATGCCATCGGATCGTTATGAGCAGATGAAAATAAAGTCCAATCTGATAAAATATTCATAAAAAGTTAAATAAGAGCAATGTAGCACTAAAGAGCACAAAGAGATCTGTTACTTCTGTAAACATTGTCAAAAGCAAATTAATTCACTAAAATTAATCCTTATATTGAAAACTTTATAAACATATGCGTTACCTATTGAGTGCATGCGGCTACTGCGTCGGCTTAACCTGCAACAGTGTAGCAGACAATTAGACAAATAGAGCACCTACATGTAAGTAATCAAAATATTTTCTTGTCCTTTCACCATACCTAGGTTGTTTTCATGTATTAACAAGAATTTCTAACGTGCACAAAACATAGTATCTCAATCATCATTGACGCTCTTGTGTTGGCTAGGCAGTGTGGTATGCAAAAGGTGAATTTGGAGACAGACTGCCTAGAGCTGGTTCAGTTACGGGGAAGCTGGAATCACAATGATCAGCAGTGTCACCCATGCTGATGGAGATTAAGGAGATGAGTCTTTTTTTCCTTGAGTTCTCTTTTACTTATGTTAGTAGAAATTGCAACAAGGTTGCGCATGTACTGACAAAGCAGGTCACGAACACAAATAGATCGGGTGTGTGGCATGCGGGCTGTGTGCGTGCACTGTTTGAGTCTGATTGTACTCATATCCCAGCTTAATGGAAGGCAATCAATATATCATTGCATTATATCTCAATCATCTGATAATACCCTTTACTACTTTATTCTGCTATATTTGCAAAATATGATAAACTGAAAAACAAACTGATCACAGAGTAAGCAACATAAAAAAATAACTTAACTATACAAACATTACTCCCCATCATGGTACAAAAATTGGTCGCCAAAACAACCTAGCTGCTAGGGGCCAGTGTAACCCCACTGCAGAACCAGCAGTATAGCACTAAGCGCTTTTAAAACTCTGCTCCCAGTCCATATGCTCAATAAATACAAACAAAGTTTGATCCGCAACTACCTGAAAGCCTGCCATCTTCTATGCGAACAAGCAACAATGTGCTCGTCTTTTCTTGGGGACTGCTGACAGAAAGGAAATTATGTGAGTGCTTTATCGAACATAATGATAGCAAAGTGGAACAATAATAAGAAAAACACAAACCTTTAATGCACACTCCATTAAGCACCTGATCCACCTAGCTGCTTCTTCCGAACTTCTCGCACCCAACTGAAAAACATTGATCAACAGGGGGGGAAAAGAAAATACTAGTGTCACAAAAGAAAAGCAGAAGAATGTTAGCTGTCTGATTAAGGGAGTTGAACTCTACTAGTTACCTTAAGTTGATCATAATGATTCGAAGCATTATATAGTGTGAATATGTAAAAGTCCTGTCAATAAAATGTTGAGGAAGATGTTTTCAATGTTGTTTGCATAAACTCTAAGTGAAAATAATAAAAGAGAAAGAACAGCGGTCTTACACTCCTATGTACGCTTTCTCTCCCATTGTCTGTCACACGTATACAAGAATCAATTATTGCACTTCTAACAGGATCCTGCACCCAAAAGGGAAAAAGATGAAACAAAGAAACATGGTGTTATACTTCAAAAGAACATAGAAGTGGAGACGCCAAAGTTTCATGCAATAATTTATGGTAAAATATCGATAATTTCCATTATTTTCAGTTCGCATGTAAGCTTGGAGTGGCACAGACACAATCACCATTTCATTCCAGTTCTGTAGTTTATATTACCAAGTCAACATATTGTGATACTCCTATGCCCTTGGTCCCAGATGTCCTATACATTGATCACAAGAGTAACAAACTGACCACAAATGCAGGATACAACAACGGAAAGCCAAAAAGGCAGGACAGGTGTCCAGAAGGAACATCATGTCTGTTCCCTATGTGGAAGCCACTCAGCAGTTCCCCCAATGCAGAGTGCACCGAATGCCACCTTTTATAGTTCAAGTATCCTGATTAACAACCAGCTCTATGATTCTACGCAACATGGTCCTTAATAACAAGACACTGCTAATTGAGGAACACGATTTCATCCCCTAATCCATCGCGTAGAAGGAAGGAAACACGCTGCACACACTTGTCCCGTTCCAGAAGGGTCTTTGAAGCAGACTTGGCGTACAAAAACTGTCCAGCCGGATATGGAGGCACAGTTCGAATGCCGGTCCGGGCCAATTTGCTCCTACCATTTTCAGCGTTCCGTTAATCCTAGCTAGAAGTAGAACCGGAGTAGAGGAACGAACAGCACCAAAGATGCACAGAAAGCAGTTAATAACGATCTATTCTGAAAATAAAAATCAACCATCTCTAACAGTTTCATGGGAACAACCAAATTAAGCTTATCTCAGCCTAACGGCCGGAAAACAAACGGAAACTAATCCCCAGATTAACTCCTTATCGTAATTAGCACCCCAATTCCAGTTCGAACACCAGAACAGATCACTCGGAAGGGGGGCAGAAACTGGAACGCGCCAGAATCAATCGAGCCATGCGTTCACCGAACGAAACAGACGCCCTAGGGGCACATGAAATGCCAGGAAAACTTCACCGGAACCCGCCGCGAAGAGAACGAAACGCCACACCGTAACGAACGAACGAACGGACGAGGCGTTAGTTACCTCGTTTTGGGAGGAGGGCGCGGACTTGAAGCAGCGGAGCGCGGCGTCCTCGAGCACGAAGTAGCGCTTGCGCGAGTACTGCAGCCCGAAGCGGTTGGATCGGATCATGTACAGCCACCCCTCCATCCGCATCCCGTCCTCCCCGCTCCCCGCCGCCGCCGCCGCAGCGGCCGGCGCGTCCTCCAACACCGCCACCTCCGCCCCGCCCATTCGCCCCTCGAATTTGACTCCGCCTTCCTCACCCATTCGCTGCAAGCGAAGCGCCTCCGCCTCGCCTTGCCTCGCCTCGACTCGGGGTGGTGGCTTGCGGCCGCGGGGCACCTCCCTCTGTCTGTGTCGCCTACCTCTCCTGCGCTTTTGTTTTGTTCTTCGCAGTCGAATTGAATTGGGCGCAGGCACGGCGGAGCGGACAGGGAGGAGAGAGGGAGTAGTAGGAGGGAGGTCAGCCTACGTAGGTCCCGCTCGTCGATGGGCCCGGGTATTTCTTTTTCGTTATTTCACGCCGATGGCTGAGCTGTTACTTACGCTGGCTTTGGCTGGTGGTTGGGATTTGTTTTGCTCTCTCCATCTCTTCGTCTCTCTCCTCTGTAGCACTGGGCAAAAAACCCGCTACCCGAATCCCGAACCCGAAAACCCGACCCCGAACCCGAAAAACCCGAAAACCGATGCCCGAACTGTTTTTTCGGATCTGAAGTATGAAAACCCGAAGTCATTTCGGGTTAATCGGGTTTCTAGTCCCGGTACCCGAATGTCCCGAACAACCCGAAACTTCGGCAGCCCATGTATGTACAATACTTTCAGCCCAGCCCATACAAGTACACCCAGCCACTAAGGAGGAAATGAGTCACGCATAGAAATACTTCCTCATACTGTACCCTAGCCATAGCTGCTACTCGTGGCTCCCGCAGGACCCGCACCCCGCCGGCGCCGCCCCAGTCAGACCTCTCCCACTCCTGCCGGCGCCGCCCAGGCTGGGATGCAGCTGCGCCGGCGCCACGATGTCCCGCCGTTCCAGCCGCGCAGCGAGCTGACCAGGCGCCCCGCCCCGAACACATCTCACGCACAGAGGAAGCGACTCCTACTTCTGCTACCAACATGTGTGCTTGTGGCTTGAGATTAAATGTGTTTTGTGGCTGTGAGCTTGTGTTTTGACTTAAGATTTAAATGTATTTTGTGGCTGTTAACGTTAATTTGTGACTTGAGACAATCTGTCCTACCTCTTACAGCTGAAAAGTTGCATTCTTTACTACCGAGATGCTGCTGAAATGTTTGCAAATTTCACAGCAGAATGTTGCCGCTCTAGTGTTTTTTTTGCCTCTGCATCTCTGCTATTTATTTTTGTCCCAAAAATGCGGCAAAATTCTGTTTTCTGGAGGTTGTGCTAAGTTCGGGTAATTTGGGTACCCGAAACCCGAACCCGAACTTTTCGGGTACCCGAAATGTCGGTCCTTGTTATTTTTGGCTAATTCGGATCCTGATTTTGAAAACCCAAGTTTGAAAAACCCGAAAGACCCACCCGAAGTTTTCGGGTAACCGAACGCCCAGTGCTACTCCTCTGATTGTGCATGTATACGAGTTCTCCCTCCAGTTTTAAATTGTTAACGTTTGATTTTTTTTTTGTTACGTTCGATCGTTCGTCTTATAAAATATTAGCTTAAATATGTAAAATTATAAATTATATTTAATTTTCTTTAGTGATGAAACTAATCATAACAAAATCTATGATAATTTTTAAATATTTTGAATAAGACGAATAGTCAAACGTAACTAAAAATAATCAAACGTCATAATTTAAAACCGGAGAGAGTAGTCCTCTAAAGAGCGAGGGAGGAAAATGATCATACGAGAAGAGAGAAAGGACGGTGGCCGTGTAGCAGGATGAGAATTCTTCGTCGTTCGTCCGCTACGGCTCTTGCTGCTTGCGTGCCTGAGATCTGGGGAAAATGAGAGAGGGGGCGCGTTCGGCGTGCGGCAAAGCAGCCGGCTGCTGCTGCTGCTGCTATAGTCCACTAATTGCTACAGTGCGAGATTCCTCTGCTACAGTGTTCTCTCTCACTATTCAAACTGTAATTGCAACTGCATCCTCCAACCGAACACCCCGAGGGTGGTGTGACAGGTACGTGCCGGGATCTTTTGTGGATGCGTCTTGCGCTCTGGGTAAAGGACGTGATGGTGGTCACACGATTTTCTGTCTCATCTGTTTGACGAGGATGGTCAGTGAAAGAAATTTTCCAGCATTTCGGTGTGAGGACGGCTGGATTTGGGTAGCGAATGAGCTGTTTTTTTAGTTGTTTCTTTTTGAAAGTTATACAGCTCCTGCCAAGGGTGGTACCTTTTTCTAAAGGGAACGTATCTAGTGCAAACTAACCTTTCCGTGCAAACTATGAAAACTTCAATCTGAGCCACACGATGTTGATCTAAGAGCAACTCCAACGGAAGCCTCTAAATTAGAGCCCTTACTTTCTGAATAGGGGCTCTCTTTTGATTCTGAGGCTGTGATTAATTACCTTCTACTCCAACAGCAGCACTTAAACCTTAGCCCCCAGTTGAATGGGACCCATTCGTCATTGGCTCAAGCTCCTCCTCCTCTCTCTCTCTCTCTCTCTCTCTCTCTCTCTCTCTCTCTCTCCTCTCTCTCTCTCCTCTCTCCCTCTCATCCTCTCTCTCCTCTCTCCTCTCCTCTCTCTCTCTCTCTCTTCCTCCCTGCTCCACGCTCCGACGCTCGCCGCAACGGCAGCTCCTCTGGACTCCCCGGCTGTCGGCCGCCCCGCGCCTCGCCTGCCCTGCCGCCGCCGCCCCGCGCTCGCCCCGCAGCCTCGCCTCCCTGGCCGCCCGCCGCCTCGCCTCCCCGAGATTCCCCGACCGCCGCCGTCCTCGCCTCGCATCCCCGGCCGCCGGCCTCCTCACCTCGTCCCCGCGCCTCCCGGCTTCGTCCTCCCCGCGCCCCAGCCACCTCTGACTACGCCGCCCCCAACCCGCATCGTCGCGCCGCGCCGGGGCTGGGCTGGCCGCGGGACAAGACGCGCTGGTCAGACGGCGAGATGGCCAGAGCGATTCACGACGGGGCGGGGCTCGTGGTCGGGTCAAGATGGCCGGAGGACTTCGCGGCGAGACGGCGGGAGGGCGACCGGGGCGCGGGAGTGGTGGATGATGGAGTAGGGGCTTGCTTCCGGGCCCCTGGGAGAAGGGGCTGGGAGGGAAAATCTGGAGGCCTCCCTCCATTAGGGGCTTGAGTTGGGGCTCCATTGGAGTGAGATTTTTGATGTTCAGCCCCCAAATGTTGAGTAGGAGCTTGAGTTGGGGCTGCCATTGGAGTTGCTCTAAGGGGGCGCTCAAGGGAGGTGGGAGGAGTGATTTGCAAAAGTGACTTTGCAAATCACCCTTTCCACCTCCCCTGAGCTTGTAAATCACCTATCCCATCTCCCCTGAGCGCTTTCCTTGGATCAACATCGTGTGGCTCAGATTGAAGTTTCCATAGTTTACACGGAGAGGTTGGTTTCTACCTGATACGTTCTCTTTTCTAAAATAAATAGTGGTGCCTTGTTTATTTTGGGTGATTGCGACTAAGATGACGGGAACCTAAACCCTAACAACGAGGATAATACATAAATTTTATGAAAAAGTTCAAACACAAAACTATAATGTATGGCCACATCAAAATATCTTCTTCTACTCATTCTCAACGTTTTTCATCGTAGAGACATTGTACTTGTCTGAATACACTCCCCCTGGTCCTTAATTAGACATCGTTGGAGCCTAGGAATCAGATTTTCACTTGTATTTGATGCTTTGGAGTCATTGGATGTTGTTGTGCATATTCAAATGAGAAAACCAATGTATGCATGCATTTGTGTGGTTGCTGCGCTCCTTTGCAATTTGCTTTATACTAAGTGCGTCTCTAAACAGAACCACTCGCCTTTCGAGCCAACACTCGCTATTCTCCCGCACAAGTAACATCCGGGGGGGGGGGGGGGGGGGGGGGGGCTCAAGCACCCTCCTAGCTCATCTTCAATTTCCAAGCATGGCAACAGTAGCTTGGAGCTAAGACTCTAAACATGCTGGAGACCAAGTAGCTAGGAACTTTGGAGGTTAACAAGCTACACACTATGGATGTTATCACGACAAGTTATCAGCTAGCGCAGTCATATCATCCTTAGATGCTTAAATTTAAGCATATGAGAGATATGCCTATGTCTGATAGTTTTCTGATGACACCAAGCAAAGAAGCATGTTATCCTGACTCGATGCGGAGCTTGAGAGCGCGAGGCAAACAAAAATCTAGGCCAATCATGATGCCATGCAAAAATCTACCCACATGCATAAACAAGATGGCCACCAGTAGTCGAGAATTTGGCTCGTGCGGTTCTGGATTGAGGCAGTAAAAACAAGATTGATTTGATTTGGATGGGCATGCGACCATATTTATTATGGGAAAAAACGAGAATAATCAACACCCTAATTGATCCCTCATTAGTATGTAAAAGTGTGGGAATCACACATAGTATAAAGCAAGAACCCCCCCCCCCCCCCCCCCCCCCCCCCCTTCTCCAAATCTCATCGATATGACTGGCGTATTGGCTTCAATTTGCAGCACAATATGACTATCAAGCCAAACTTAAGCTTCAATATCAGGCATGAACCTCCTCTAGAAATGAGGAAAACTTTGATCTTGACAAATGCATCGAACAGGCTAAAAATGATGTTGCCCTTGTTGTGGCATCAGTGACCCGCCCTCCAATGAGGCAAACATGATAGAAGATCCATATATGTAACTGGACAAGCTCGTACCTCAAACTTACAAAAAGATTATAAGATTCTCTTATATTTCATTAGTAAATTTTTAATTCATCATGTCATTAACGTGTATATGATATATGTCATTTATGTTTCACCCCAATAACAAACCAGGATTCTTCTAAAATAATTGCAAGGCAAGCGGCGATTGAGCCAGCTCGGCACGAAGCATGTGGTACGATGGAATGGGCGATTGCTTGGCAGCCTGAAGCTGACGAATCACGCGGTGGACCAGTGACCGCCGGTGACATGGCTTGTAGCCTTGTAGCACACACGGTTTCCGTGCTTCCAAAGCATCCTCTCTCTCTCTCTCTCAATTTGTGAGGGACCTTCGGGGTCGTATTTCTCAGGCACGTTTGCCGGTACCATCTCCCTTTCTCATGCATGGTCATTGAACACCCAGACCGGCACTAATTAATTAGACTACTAAATAATTGAGAGAGATCTCTCAAGGAAAACGTTAAGCTTGGCAGCAGAGACAGAGATTGTGCTCACTGAACAGAGTCGACACGCCGGGTTGCACACACAGTGCCGGAGCTAGAATTTTGAATATGGGTATCGTCCAAAATACGAGAAGTTGTCAAGGATGCCTTGTCCAAATTTATAAACAAATCTTTCTAGACTAGAAAATAATATTTGCACTCAATTATTTGTGGCTGCTCTTTGCTTTTAGTGTATATTGGCAGTATAACTAAGAATCGATGTACTATGTGTGTAAAAATTTATAGTGTGCGAAAGGACCTGTAGCCTAGTAGTTACAAGAGCCTCAGTAGCACCTAAGGTCTATAGAGATGAGTGTGCGTGCGTTGTGAGTGTCTGAGTTGTACTGTGAATCATTAAAAAAATAATCATACTAATATTCAGGTGAACCATGTTAGTTCCGCCCATGCGCGCGCACAGAGAGAGAGCGCGCGCGCTGTGACACGCCGGCCACATAGCAGCAACCTCCGTATCCTGGTGAGTCATGAGACGACTTGACCCGGCACATGCCCGATATGCCAATTAGCAAACTCCACACAAGTACTTAACGGCACCTATGCTCGACGTGAGTCATGATCCATGGCGTGTATAAACTTGAAAGCGACATAGTACGCCGGAGACAGCCGATGCCCGGCCGGTCCGCTTGTGACAACACTACAAGTGTTCGAAATTTCTGGGTTCGTTCGTGTATGGAATAACAAAAGCAGTCAAGCAGGGAACGCAAATTTGAAATCGTAGGCGTACGTGACTACGCGCGCATCTCCGACGACGAGACGAGAGCTCGATCGATCGATCCAATGCCGCTCCTCAAAAACAGGTCACTGAAAGAGACGCGGATGCTGAGAGTTGTTAACCGCGCTCGGGCAAGACTTGTGCGCTTCTCATCGGAGAAAGCGAGACCTTGTCCGATGCTCCAATTACTCGATTCCACGAGCAAGCTTTTCGGTTCATCACAATCCTGCTTGGCAGCACGCAGGTGACGCGCAAACGAAGTGCGTAGTGCACTACTAGTAGAAGATGCGGTGGCGTGCAACACGGGCACGGGACAGCTGCTGTGAAGACGATTGCTCGTCGTCCCTGAGCACACGCTAATCAGACGGTCCATCTAAAAAGTAGGGTCTATGGAGAACTTTAGTGACACTCACTTAAATAAAGTTATACCAAAATCTATATACGCTCATACTCCTACCTTTTTTTTTCTTAAAATATACTCGAGAGCAATCTGCAGGTGCTTAAATCTTATTGGATTCCCCTAAAAAAAATCTTGTATAAAAGTAGTAGAAGGCTGAAAATGATACTGCATATGTATGCTGTCGAGTCGATGAAAAAGTGTTGGCAGATATTTTCAAACATATCGCCATTTTCTTTAGGAATGCCGTATGATACAAGCGACTTAATTTGGCACACGCCAGTGTTTAAGAACTTGAAACCAGTCGCCGTATGGTACTAACATAAACAACAGGAAATAGGTAAGTCTGCTTGGGGTTTTGTGCTTTTGAATTTCTTAGTACTCCTATATCAACAATGTTCATTTGGAATGGTACTACAGACGCTTAGAAAAGTCTGTGCCGGGCCACCCACCCTGGAATGATGCTTGTTTGACCATTTGACAGACGAGTGGAGCCGGGTCATGGCACTGGGCCCACATGCAGCCAGTGCGGTGATATTTTAAGAGCCAGTTGTTAAGGAAAATGGTTGTTCAATGATAAGGCACGAAAGAAGCCAAGAAGTGACATTTTATATCCACCAACCAATTGGAGTTGATGAGCGGTTAAGCTAAGGCCAATCTCAGTTGATAGTTTCATCTCACATTTTTCAAGAGTGCCACATCAGCTCTAAAGGTTTGGTTTGATGGATGAAATGGCTTCTCTCAATGCATGGTATTATCTCACGATTTCATAGACAAGACATCACATTAATTAGTTGAGTTTAGGTTGGTCAAAACATGTTGAGATGAAACAAAAGGCTCTCAATGGAGGTTTCAATAGAGTTTCATGCATATGAAATAGTGCCAGAGTTTCATAGAGATGAAACCCATTTGTACTATTTCATCTTAATTGCTTTGCCATGGCATCTTTTTGCTGATGTGTCACCTCATTTATTGTTGATGAAATCCCCTATTGAGACTGGCCTAAGCACCCCCATTCGGGTATGACACATCTTTATGGAGGATCACGAAGTGTACACCATAATCCGGATGCCAAAATTGACTGACACACGAACCCAATCCTAATTAATTAACCCTCGAGTCCTCGCGTCAAATTAATGGCTTTTTTCGAACTCACGAAATGCAAGTAAACAGTTCGATATCAATTACTCCTTGAAATGTGGGCAATTTAGCTAGTTGCACCACGTTGCATTTGAATAATTAACCTTGCTGATGACTTAGATTGTCTAACCAAACACCATATTAAAATGACGATCACATGGGACGCCATCACACTCACAATCAATGTCAGGCGAATTTGAAATTCAGTGGTGCCGTCGCTTGAGTTTGACTTGTAGCACTGGGTCCAGGCCAGTCAACTCCATACTGCCCACCCAGTACCCACCCCCGGCTGAAACAGTAGCATTATTGGACACTTGGACGCAACCATGGGCGTAGCGTCTTGTACACAGCTATTTCATGTACACACACCCGCATGCCATCGATGGGTGTTAGCTCGACGAACGAGTCCGGCCGCGTGGGCGCACAGTGTCTTGACATCGAAACTTTCGTTTGGAAACTCGGTCCTTTCCTGAGGAATGGATTTCGGTTCAAATCGGGCGCGTTTGATCGATTTGTTCCTAAGCGTGTTTTGTCCTTTTATGCGCCAGTGCAATATTGTACTGAGTGCCTGTGTTTTGTTTGCATGTACTTTTTCGGGAAAGGAAAGTTTATTAGAGGAAAGCGTTAAGGTCCACCTAAACCGTTTCGCTCTTAATTTGCAGCTGCTCGTCTCGGTGGCCTTTCTCAAGCAAGAGAACCGATGTGTCTACTCAATGTCCGAAAACGGAGCACCGACAACAAAGGAAAAATTCAGCACCGAGTGACCGACAAACAGACCGTGTGTAGTGCTTGTTGGCTCAAAACAGGCATATGCCGCAGAACGGTCTCTTCCTCGCGTAGTACACATTTTGCGCCGCATGTCGGAGGCAGCACAATATCCATTTTCTTTTAAGTTCTCACCCCCTGCTGTTGTAAATTAAACTACCGTGCATTTTACACCGCCCGGCCGTTTGCAAACCCCAGGCCAGACGCAAATGATTTCGTCAAGGTGGGTACTAGTAGTACAGTAGTAGCTTGGTAAACTAGGACGTGCGTGCGTACGAGGGTACGACAATGAGTCGCCACCTGTACTGTATGATCTAGGCCGCATCTTTATCAGCCTGCACAGCACGGCCGCGCGCGCCACCTGTCAGTGTGATTTGGATCAGGGAGCTGGCGTTCGTGGGTGGCACGAGCAGACGAGCACTAGCTTGCGGCGCATTGTCTCCCCTAGATCGACTGATTAGATGAGTAAACAAAAGAAAACACAGGGGGATTCATTAAACCCTGGATCCAGCACGTGACGCCACGCCCAACCCGTGCGTGTCTTATCACAGGTGATGAGAGAACCAGGCACCGTACCTGTCTCCGAATCCCATCACGGCACGGCATCACCACCGGACCGGCCACTCCAGCGCCACCAGGTGGGTTTCGATTTCCTCCTGCCAGTCCGCGCCGGCGTTCGTGCGTGCAGGCTGGCGGGCGGGGCGGGCGCCAACCGGAGCTTTCTTCACCAGCCCGGCCGGCCTTTCCAGACTGCAGCGACGGCGGCGACAAGGACCCGTAGCTTGCGTGTGGCACGCGCGCCGGTAAGGTGGAGCGGTTTGGTTCGGCTGCCTGGCGCTGTCGCTCTTTGACGTCAGCCGCGCCGCGTCGTCTCCGCGTGCGATGCGTCGTCAAGCAAAGCCTTGTATGCTACGCCGCCACCCGGTCTCGCAGGAATGGCTCGCAGAGGGCACCTACCGGAACGTACCTGCCGGGCGTTTCTCACTTTTGTCCGTTTGGTTCAAAAATGGAGTATCGCCTCATCGTGACCCTGCAACACAGCCAAAAGCGCATTGGGCTGACTAGGAATCCCGGAACCCCTCGTGGGTTACTAGGGAACCGAGGTCCCCACTCCACCGGTCAAAAGGCCGGCCTGAGTCCATCTTGGGCCGAGGAAGATAGCTACGCGCCGAGTGGGCCGAAGCGGCCCAGCAAGAGAGTGCGGGGCGCAGGACCCCCGAGCGGCTCGCAGCCGCGAGCCGTGGGGCGTTGCCACGTGGCTACGCCCTGCGACCTCCGCGACCCGCCGCGGGACGCGGATGAGGGCGGGGCCCCGCGAGCCCGTGGAAGCCCGGCACGTGGCGACGGTGGTTCGTGGTGCCTTAACAGCGCCGCGCCTCGACGTGACGCCCCGGGATTTCGTGCGACTACAGTACGCGCGGATCCGGGGCGCGGGGATTTCCTCGCGGAGGGGTCCCACTTGCCAGCGACAGCCCGCGCGGCCGCGCGGGCGGGTCGCTGGACTTCAATGCGCGCACGTCGCGTAGGGCTGCGACCGATGGACGTGACCCGTCCGGTCGTAGCCCTGTAGCGCACTGTTCGGCAGGCAGGGGGGCGTGGGCAGACGAGCGCCGCCTGCCACCGTACGGTGCGCCGTTCGGACCGGGGGGTCATCCGGCGCGTCCGGCCCCCTTTCCGCGCCTCACCGCTCCGGGTGCGGCGCGCGTGCTGTACGAGCGACGGGACAAGTCGACGGGAGTCAATCGAATAATGATGACGGGCGAGCGAAGCCCGCTGACACCGGAAAAGACGCCCGGCATCTCGGGTGGAGGGGGGGTCGCCAGCCGGCGCCCCCATAGCGGCCCATGAACGGGTCCGGCCTCTCCTTGCGCTATAAAAGGGAGTGCCTTGTACATGAAACCAACAGACAACACTCGAGCAATACCAGACAAGCAGGACGTAGGGTTTTACACCTCTGGTGGCCCGAACCTGGGTAAAACTGCTTGTGTTCTTCCTCTTTCTCGTGCGCGTTTCCAACACTTAGAACCGTTCGCTCCCCTCCGAATCTCAAAGGGAGGCCTTGCTAGGCCCCCATTTGCCGTGGTTTCCACACCTCGACATTTGGCGCGCCAGGTAGGGGGGCGTCGTAGTTCCTGTGTTCTTCTTCGCGCTCGCTTTTCCTCGCCATGGCTGGGCGAGTCAGTCGCAGGTCCTCGAGCAGCGAGGACGTGCATCCTCGGCGCCGCTCCGTCTCGGAGTCGGTGGACGAGGAGATCATGGCGGACCAGCCGCCGACGGCGAAGACGGCCAAGGGCCCGCGTCCTCCCCGACCTGCTCGGCTGAGCGGGGCGGAGGGCGCGCGGTCCCAGCGCCGCGCTCGCTCGCAGGCGGGTTCCCAGCGGCCGTCCGACGGACGGACCGCCTCACCCGAGCACGAGCAGCGCCGCGCTCCGCGCGGCGCCTCTCCTTCGACAGCTTGACCCCACCGGCAGCACTAGACCGGGCAAGGGACCTGCTGCGCAACCCACCGCCGGAGTTGGCGGAGGGCTCGCCAGCTGGGCCCTGGCTCCGGGATGTCGCCAAAATGGTGGACACGGCGCGGCGACAGGCGAGATCCAGGTCGGGTCCGTCGCGCTCGCGCGCAAACTCCTCTTCGGAGGGCCCCACGTACGTGCCTACCGAACGCACGCACACGGGCACGGAGGACTACTCTTTCTCCGTGACGACTCCCCGTCGTGGCCCGGACGACCTCCGGCGGAAGCTGGGGGGACGCCGCCGCGATGGGGAAGACGCCCGCATCAGCATCGAGCGTTCCCGGGAGCGGCGCCACGAGAGGCACCGCGCGCAGTCGTCCCGCTCGACGCGCGCGCCGTCATCCGGCTCGTCCGCCTCCCCGTCTCCGGACAGGAGACGGCGTGCGGAAAGCGAAAGCCGTCACGTCGCGTACTCGGGTGGGTGCGCGGCCCTCTCCAAGAGGCTTCGCGCCGTGACGTGGCCCAACAAGTTCCGCCCCGACATACCGGAGCGGTACGACGGGACGGCGCCTCCCTCCGAGTTCCTGCAGATCTACTCCACCGCGGTGCGAGCGGCCGGGGCTCGGAGGACGTGATGGCCAACTACTTCCACCTCGCGCTCAAGGACTCGGCGCGGTCTTGGTTCATGAACCTGCCGCCCGAGTCGGTCAAGTCGTGGAAGGGGTTGTGCCGTGACTTCATCGTCAACTTCCAGGGCACCGCCAAGCGCCCTGGCACGCAGATTGACCTGGACAAGGTCATTCAGCGGAAGGACGAGCCACTGCGCAAGTTCGTGCAGCGTTTCAGCCACGTCCGCAACACCATCCCCAACATCGACCCGGCGCGGGTCATATCGGCGTTCGCCCACGGCGTGCGCGACAAGGACGTGTTGGGCGAGCTCGGGGTCCACGAGCCCCAAACTGTCGTGGAGCTCTTCGGGTTGGTGGACCGGTGCGCGCGCCGGCAGGAAGCGCAGGCCTGGCACGACTCCGACCCGGAGAAGGAGGACGAGGATGACGACCGTCCTCTGTCCCGGAAACAGAAGAAAAAGCTCGCCAAGAAGCGGAAGGCGGGCGAAGTCCTGGCTACCGCGCCGACGGGTGCCAAGGGAGGCAAACCCCCCGCAGCCCCGAAAGCGGCGAAAGCCGGAGAAAAGTCTCCCCCCACAGGGAAGTTCTGCGCGTTCCACGATTCCACGTGGCACGACCAAACGGAGTGCAAGTATATCCTTGCCAACGCGGAGAAGCGCAAGAAGCGCAGAGAGGAGCGCGCGGGGAACGAGAAGGGGTCCCAGGAGGACGAGGAAGCTCTCCTCTTCCAGGACCACGAGGACACCGTCGCGGTCATCTGCGGCGGCTCTGCGCCCATCACCTCCAAGCGGCAGGTGAAACTCCTACGCCGTGAGGTGTGCGCGCTGAGCACGGGGACGGCTCCCGTCCGCCCCGTCAAGTGGTCGGAGGTCCCGATCACCTTCGACCGGAGCGACTTGGTCGGCCCCGACAACTCGGACGGCCGGCTCCCGCTCATCGTCGCGCCGACGGTGTGCAACAAGAGGATCGCTCGCACGCTGGTCGATGGCGGCGCGAGCATCAACCTCATCACCCCGCAGGTGTACGAGATGCTCCAGGGCAGCAAGACTGACCTGGAGCCCTCAAGGCCCTTCCACGGGGTCCTTCCGGGACGCGCCCAACCCCTGGGGCGGGTCACGCTCCCGGTCACGTTCGGCACCAAGGACAACTTCCGCACGGAGAAGGTGGTGTTTGACGTGGCAGACATCGACCTCCCGTACAACGCCATCATCGGGCGCCCGGCCCTTACCAAGTTCATGGCGTGCGACCACTACGCCTACCTCACCATGAAGATGCCGGGGCCCAAGGGCGTGATCACCGTCCGTGCCGACTACAAGAGTGCCATCGCATGCACCGAGCTGATCCTGGCGGCCGAGAAGGCGGCGGATGCGGATCCGAGCTTGGTGGCATCCCGGAGGCGGTCAAGTCCGCCCCCAAGCGCTCCAAGATGACGGCCGGCGAGCCGGTGAAGACCAAGCAGGTCGCCGTCAACGCGCACGGCTCCAAGACCGTCACCATTGGGGCCGAGCTCGACCCCAAATAGGAACTCGCGCTCGTCGCCTTCCTTCGGGAGAACGCGGACGTCTTCGCTTGGGAGCCGTCCGATATGCCCGGCATACCAAGGGAGGTGATCGAGCACGAGTTGAAGGTCAACCCGGCCGCTCGGCCGGTGAAGCAAAAAGCTCGGCGCCAAGCCCCGGAACGGGAGATGTTCATCCGAGAGGAGATCCGCCGGCTCCTCGAGGCCGGCTTCATACGAGAGGTCCTCCACCCCACCTGGTTGGCAAACCCGGTGGTCGTCCCCAAGAGCAACGGCAAGCTCCGCATGTGCGTCGACTACACCGACCTCAACAAGGCATGCCCCAAGGATCCGTTCCCGCTGCCACGCATAGACACAGTAGTTGACTCAACCGCAGGTTGTGACCTACTCTGTATGTTAGATGCGAATTCTGGGTATCACCAGATCCCCATGGCTAGGGGAGACGAAGAAAAAACCGCATTCATGACCCCGGCGGGGTGTTATTGTTATGTGACTATGCCTTTTGGTTTGAAAAACGCGGGCCCTACGTTCCAGCGAGCAATGCGCAAGACACTTGATGAGCAGCTCGGGAAGAACGTAGAGGCCTACGTCGACGACATCGTGATCAAGTCGCGTGAGAGCGAGACCCTGCTGTCCGACCTAAAGCAAACGTTCGACAATTTACGCGACAAGCGGGTCAAGCTCAACCCGGCAAAGTGTGTGTTCGGTGTCCCTGCGGGGAAGCTCCTCGGTTTTCTGGTTTCGCACCGGGGGATAGAGGCCAACCCGGAAAAAATTCAGGCCATCGAGAACATGCGCCCGCCCACCCGCCTCAAGGACGTCCAGAAGCTGACAGGCTGCATGGCCGCGCTCGGCCGTTTCATCGCAAGACTCGGCGAGCGCGCTCTGCCCATGTTCAAGCTGATGAAGCGGAAGGATCGTTTCCAGTGGACTCCCGAGGCCGAGGCCGCGTTTCAAGAACTCAAGGCCTACCTCTCCTCGGCTCCCGTCTTGGTCGCGCCCCAGGACAAGGAGCCGCTCCTGCTCTACATCGCGGCAACACCGGCCGTGGTCAGCGCCGCGCTCGTCGCCGAACGCGAAGAGTTCATGCTCGACGAATCCCGGCGGAAGAAAAAACGCGGCGGCGCCGCGCCGAACCAAGGCGAAAGCTCGGGGGCTGCAGCACCGCTTTCGGGCGAAAGCTCGGGGGCTGCGCCCACGGCCGACCCGGGGGCTCCGGCTCCGACGTCGACAAGCAGTATGGCTCGCCCGGGGACTGCAGCGCCGCTTTCGGACGAAAGCTCGGGGGCTGCACCCACGGCCGACCCGGGGGCTCCGGCTCCGACGTCGACAAGCAGTATGGCTCGCCTGGGGGCTGCAGCACCGCTTTCGGACGAAAGCTTGGGGGCTGCGCCCACGGCCGACCCGGGGGCTCCGGCTCCGACGTCGACAAGCAGTATGGCTCGCCCGGGGGCTGCAGCACCGCCGTCGCATGATGGCTCGGGGGCTGCGCCCACGGCCGACCCGGGGGCTCCGGCTCCGACGTCAACGGACAACACAGCTCTCGCGCCCGACGTCAGTACGGGCGACGCCGAGATGAAGAAGCGCATGGTGCAACGCCCCGTCTACTTCGTTAGCGAGGTCCTGCGCGACGCCAAGACGCGCTACCCCCAAGTGCAGAAGCTCCTTTACGCGGTCCTCATAGCGTCAAGGAAGCTGCGGCACTACTTCCAAAACCACCCAATCAGGGTGGTCACTAGTTTCCCGCTGGAGACGGTGTTACGCAACCGCGAGGCTACTGGGCGAATCGTCAAGTGGGCAGTGGAGATGTCCGAGTTCGAGCTCGAGTTCACAACCTCCAGCGCAATCAAGAGCAAGGCCCTCGCGGAATTCGTGGCAGAATGGACGCCCGGTCCTGTAGTAGAGCGAGAAGAGCTCACCGCGCGTCCAGCCAAAGACGAACCTTGTGAAGGCAACGACATTTGGACCGTATACTTCGACGGGTCCCTCACCTTACAAGGCGCCGGTGCAGGAGTGTTGCTGGTGGCTCCTACCAAAGAGGAGCTGCGCTACGCCATCCAGCTGCACTTCAAGGCCACCAACAACATGGCGGAGTACGAAGGGTTGATCGCGGGGATGCGGATCGCCGCGGAACTCGGCGTCAAGAAACTCCTCGCCAAGGGCGACTCGCAGCTTGTCGTCAACCAAGTCTCCAAGGAGTACCAATGCTCGGACCCCCAAATGGCGGCGTACCTAGCGGAGGTCCGGCGGCTAGAAAAGAATTTCTTCGGCTTCGAAACACGCCACATCATGCGGGGCGACAACACCGAAGCCGACGCCTTGTCGCGGATCGCCTCCTCCCGACAAGACCCACGCGCCGGGACCTTCGTGGAGCAACTCGCTCAGCCCTCAGCATCGGTCCCGGACATGGCGGACGACGCCGATCACAACAGCGCCGCTGCGGCAGAGCCGCCCGCGTCGGGCGACGCGGGCCCGCCGCCAACCGACGAGCCGCACGTGCTCGCCACGGACGACCCAGGTACCCCATGGATGGAAGAGCTTGTGGGGTACCTCCGCGGTGAAGTCCTACCCGAGGACGACGAGCCCGCCGAACGCCTCGCCCGGCAAGCTAGGCGCTACGCCCTCGTAGACGGGCAGCTGTACCGCCGGGCGGCGAACGGAATCCTCCTCAAGTGTATCCCGACGGAGCAGGGCAAGGAAGTCCTCCACGCCATCCATGAGGGCGAGTGCGGGAGTCACATGGCCTCCCGCACGCTGGCCGGGAAAGCCTTCCGCCTAGGCTACTACTGGCCGACAGCCCTCACGGACGCTATCGAGCTTGTGCGACGCTGCAAAGCGTGCCAGTTCCACGCGAAGCAGACGCACCTACCCTCGCAAGCACTCCACACCATCCCCCTCTCTTGGCCGTTCGCGGTCTGGGGCCTGGACATCGTGGGACCATTTCCCGCGGCCGTGGGAGGCCACAAGTTCCTCTACGTTGCCGTGGACAAATTCACCAAGTGGGCTGAGGCAGAACCAGTCGTCCACATCGACAAGAACTCCGCGGTCAAGTTTATGCGTGGCATTGTGGCGCGATTTGGCGTACCGAACAGACTGATCACCGACAACGGCACCCAATTCACAAGTCACGCTTTCGAAGCGTATTGTGACGAAGTTGGCATCAAAGTCTGCTACGCCTCCGCGGCACATCCACAAAGCAATGGTCAAGCTGAGCGCGCTAACGCTGAAATCTTACGCGGCCTCAAGACCAAAGCCTTCGACCCCCTGAAAAAACGTGGATCGAAGTGGACCGCTGAGCTACCCGGAGTGCTATGGTCTCTCAGGACCACGGTGAACCGCGCCACCGGCGAAACACCTTTCTTCCTGGTGTACGGCGCCGAAGCAGTCTTACCGGCCGAAGTGGCATTCGCGGCTCCGCGAGTTGCCCTGTACGACGAAGCAACCCAAGAAGAGCATCGCATGGACGACATCAACTTCTTGGAAGAATGCAGGCATCGCGCTAACATCCGGAATGCCCGGTACCTCCAAGGCCTACGTCGATACCACCAATCCCGCGTCCGCCCCCGACCCCTCGAACTGGGCGACCTAGTTCTACGCCGCGCGCTCGACCGCAAAGGCAAGAACAAGCTGTCCCCAATGTGGGAAGGTCCCTTCTTGGTGACTAGGGTAACGCGGGGTGGCGCGGTGCGATTGGCGACGGAAGACGGCCGCCCGGAGCAAAGCGCTTGGAACATTCAACACCTGCGCAAATTCTACCCTTAGCGGGGTGCATGTCTCACTCGGCGGCTCACAATTCGAGACACTTGGCATCTCCAACAGTGAGCCCGGGGGCATCGCACTTGTATCCACCATGTATCTTTATTTCTACGATTTTCAGCTAGCAATAAAGTCTCGTTTCTCTCCTATTATGCATCTTTCGCTCTCTGTTCATAACCCTTGCTCGCTGATGAACCTGCGCTCTTTGGGCAACACGGCAAAGACATCATTCATGTCGAACGTCTCGTGTCATGGTCGATCGGCTCGGCCAACAATCCTGCAAACACTTGGGAGGGCAACCCCCGACCAAAAGCGCAGATGCAAACGGCCTAAGCTATCACCACGGCACAGATTGAAAACATGGTGATGCCCGAGCCTCAACCGAAAGCAGAGCGGACCATCACAGTTAAGGAAAAACACAGGGAGCAAGGAAGAAAGCCACGAAACTTAATTTACACACACTTAAAGTCATCACCGCCCCCTACTTGCCGGGGCACCAGTTCTGTTGTTGCAGGAACAAGCGGAAGTCAGCTATTACATGGGGCACCTCCCCTATGCCGGGCTCGCAGGCCCCTCGTCCTGGTCCGGGACGTACGCCCTCACCAGCTCCTCAACCACCGGCGCCACACGGTCCTGATGGCGCGTCGACTCGGCGGGGTCGGGGCCGGCCAGGAGTAGGTCGGTCGGGAAGTCGGGGACGCGCTCCAGAACGACGGTCAGAAGATCGGAGGCAACGGCTCGAATGGCGGCCTCGCCCTGCCGCGCGAGCCGGCCGCGGACGTCGGCACCAAGCCTCTCGAAGAACTCCGCGAGCGGCATCAGCGCGAGGAGGATCTGGCCAAGGGAGGGCTCCTGGTTCCCGGTCCGGAGCCGATCCATGTTGGCCCTCTCCAGGCCGTCGTTGATGCGGCGGAAGATGTCGTGCGCCATGGCCGAGAGCCGTCGGCGCTCCGAGTCCCACTCGGGGTCGGCGAGGGTCCCTGGAGGAGCGGCTTCACTAGGGGCAGCGCCGGACTCGCGCAGCTTCTGGTTCAAGTCCTGGACCATCGCCGTGAGGTCGCGGATCTTGATTTGAGCGTCGAAGAGCGCTCCCGCCTTCGCCTCGAGTTCGCGAATCCGCTCCAGCTGTTTCCTCTCCCGCTCCGCCCAGCCTTTGGCGCGATCCTCCAACTCCTTGATGCGGTCGGCCGACCGGCGGATGATCTCGTCGCGCTGGTCGATCGAGCCCCGCATCTCCTCCCGCATCTCCGCACGGATCCTGACGGCTTGCGTGCTGGCCAATCCGCGGGCTTCCTCCAACGTCGCCTGCGCGCGGTCCTCCCTGGCCTTCATCGACTCCTCATGGGCTCGGACGGCGGCAGCATGGGCGTGCTCGCGGGTTCCCAGGTCCTGCGCCTTGGCGGCCAGCCGATCATCCTCGCGCTGCAGCTCCTCTCGACGGCTCTCGAGGCCGGCCTCGGCAATGTCCAGCCCCTGCTCGCGCCGCGCGATGGCTTCCTCGCGCGCGGCCAGCGTCCCCTCGCGCGCATCCAGGGCGGCGGATCGGGCGTCCAGTTGCTGCTCGCGCTCCCGGGCGCGGTCCTCGCGGCGCCGCACCTTCTCCTCGCAGAGCTTCACGACTTGCTCGCGGTTGTCGAGGCGGGTCGCCCGCCGGCTGTTTTCCCGCAGCAGCTCCTCGGTGGCGGCACGGTCACGGGACAGCTCCTCCATGCTCTCCCGGTGCTGGAACTGGGCCGCACGCACGGCACGGCGGAGGTCCTCCTCGGCGGCGGCGACGGCGGCCTCGCGCTCGGCCAGCTTCCTGCTCTCGTTCTCGGCGGCGTCGCGGAGGGACTCGGCCATGCGCAGCGCCTCGGCCACGACGCGGGTCATGGGCGGCACCGGCCTGCCCCCACCAGCAACCACCTCCTCAACGACGGCCGTCGCGGAGGTCGTGGCGAACCCTAAGCCACGGGCGCCATGCGCCGCACGCGATGGGCACGGGCCACCGCCAGGAGCTGACGACGGCGGCGTTCGGTCGGGAGAGCGCGCCTCGGAAGAAGGCGCCGCCGGGCCCGGAACGCTGTCGGACGACGGCAGCCCGCGGGAGCCGCGGATGGGTGCCGGGATCGGGCGCGCCGGGGCAGACGGCTGCGCCTCTGAGCCCGGGACCCCCGGCCCAGAACTTGACGCAGGCGGCGAGGCGGGGCGGAGCGGCGACGGTACCCTCTCCTCCTCACGCCGTGCCGCAGGCGAAGCGGCACGACGTTCCTCCGGCTCCGACGGCCTGGGAGCACCGGGACGCGCCTCGGGCTGAAGCCCCACCTCGGCGCGAGAGGATGGCTCCACACGAGGGGCGTCCGCGGCCGCAGACGATGGCGTCGCCGCCCCCGACCCGTCGCCGGCCTCCGCCTGGCCGTCGCCCTCAGAACGGGGCGCGCCGGCGGCAGTCGCGGGGTTCGGGCGCGGTCCCCTGACACAGAAGCAGGAAAAATTCAAGCCCAAGGCACACCGGATCTAGGGCAAAGAAAAACCCGGAACAAGCATGCAACGCTTACCGGCGAAGACGTTTGTACTGTGGCCGAACTCCGACGTCCGGCACCTGTAGCACGACGGGAGGAGGCGTCGGGCTCCGGCCCTCTTCGAACACCCGGTGTCGCCGGCGTCCCCACGGGCGGCGGCCGGGCCGGTGGTGGTCGAGGACGGCGGGCTCGGCACGGCGGGTTTCTTCCCCTTGTCGCCGGCGGCCGGAGCGGGCCCTTGGGGCTCCGGGCGCGCCGTCGAACCCTGCGGAGGGCCGGCGGCGTCGCGGACCCGGAAGGCTTGCTGCGGCGCCGCGGTCTCAATCCGCCCGGCGTGGTTGAGGTTAGGCATCGCCGCCAAGATGTCACGGCGCCGGGGGTCCAGGTGCAGCGGCTGCGCGTCATCCGGATACCTCAGGGTATCCGGGGGATTGGTGTCCGTCAGCGCATTGTACGCCGCCCGCTCCTCCGACGGCGTCAGATCGGAGTTGGGTCCCCGGCGGGTCCGACCAACGAAGTTGAAGTCGGAATACCTCCACGTCAGCTGGGGGCGATCCCGCAGCGGGGCGATCCGCCTCCGCAGGAAGTCGTGGATCACGATTCCCCCGTGGAGGCCGGCGGCAGCGAGAATGGCAATGCGGTTGGTCACCCGCTCAAGCCATGAGGGGAGGCGAGGGCAGCTCTCCCAGTACTCCGAGGACTCGGTCGGCGCGGACCGCGGGAAGGAGAGACGGCGGAAAGGCTGGCCGCTGCGGAGGTAGAACCAATCGCTGCGCCACCGGTCGAACCGCGCCCTGGGCGTGAAGTCGATGTACGACTCGGACTCGCCCTCGGTCCGGCGGCTGAAGCGGACGCTCCCCACAGGATCGTCCCTCCCCATCGGGCGAAGCCGGTAGTAGCGCCGGAAAAGCTCGACGCACGGGCGCACCCCCACGAAAGATTCGCAGAGGTGCGCGAACACGGACAGGATCAGGATGGAGTTGGGCGTAAGGTGCGCCAGCTTGATCTTGTACTGCAGCAGCACCTCCATCAGAAAGAGAGAGAATGGCGGAATCGCCCCGGCCAGAACGAAGGAGAGGAAGGAGACGATCTCCCCTCCATCGTGGTCCGGGCTAACGTCGGCCGTCGCCGCGCGCACCACAACGCGATCTTGCCCTTGGGGGTCCGGCAGGTGCAGCCGCACCCGCTCCAGGTCCCCCTCCTCCGAGAAGGTCGACCGCGGCAAAGCCGGCCCCTCCGGCGCTGCAACCGCAGGCGGAGGAACCGGGTTCACCGAGGTCGATCGGTGGCGGCGACGAGCTTTCTTGTCTCCGGCCATCGGCGAGAAGAGCAAGAAAAGCAAGAACTCGCAAAACCCTGGAACGCAAGGGAGCAAGAAGACGGAGAGCGCGAGGAATGCAACCGCTGCGGAAGAGTGTGGAAGTGGCGAAGTCGGAACGCTGCGCCAGTCCTTTTATCAGGACGCGGCAGGCGAAACGACGCCCCGTAGACGACAGAAGTCTGCGTGGGCCCCGCCACTATCTGCGCGAGCGGGCGCCGCGCAACTGACCGGGCCGCGGCGTTTCGCCTCCCGAGGGAAAACGGCGCGCGCACGGAAACCTACCCAACGAAGCTGACGAATGGCCCCGATCGGCCCCAGCGTCCCGCGTGGCGTCCACCGGGGCGGGGGCTCCTGTCGGTGTACTGGGAACCGGGGTCCCCACTCCACCGGTCAAAAGGCCGGCCTGAGTCCATCTTGGGCCGAGGAAGATAGCTACGCGCCGAGTGGGCCGAAGCGGCCCAGCAAGAGAGTGCGGGGCGCAGGACCCCCGAGCGGCTCGCAGCCGCGAGCCGTGGGGCGTTGCCACGTGGCTACGCCCTGCGACCTCCGCGACCCGCCACGGGACGCGGATGAGGGCGGGGCCCCGCGAGCCCGTGGAAGCCCGGCACGTGGCGACGGTGGTTCGTGGTGCCTTAACAGCGCCGCGCCTCGACGTGACGCCCCGGATTTCGTGCGACTACAGTACGCGCGGATCCGGGGCGCGGGGATTTCCTCGCGGAGGGGTCCCACTTGCCAGCGACAGCCCGCGCGGCCGCGCGGGCGGGTCGCTGGACTTCAATGCGCGCACGTCGCGTAGGGCTGCGACCGATGGACGTGACCCGTCCGGTCGTAGCCCTGTAGCGCACTGTTCGGCAGGCAGGGGGGCGTGGGCAGACGAGCGCCGCCTGCCACCGTACGGTGCGCCGTTCGGACCGGGGGGTCATCCGGCGCGTCCGGCCCCCTTTCCGCGCCTCACCGCTCCGGGTGCGGCGCGCGTGCTGTACGAGCGACGGGACAAGTCGACGGGAGTCAATCGAATAATGATGACGGGCGAGCGAAGCCCGCTGACACCGGAAAAGACGCCCGGCATCTCGGGTGGAGGGGGGGTCGCCAGCCGGCGCCCCCATAGCGGCCCATGAACGGGTCCGGCCTCTCCTTGCGCTATAAAAGGGAGTGCCTTGTACATGAAACCAACAGACAACACTCGAGCAATACCAGACAAGCAGGACGTAGGGTTTTACACCTCTGGTGGCCCGAACCTGGGTAAAACTGCTTGTGTTCTTCCTCTTTCTCGTGCGCGTTTCCAACACTTAGAACCGTTCGCTCCCCTCCGAATCTCAAAGGGAGGCCTTGCTAGGCCCCCATTTGCCGTGGTTTCCACACCTCGACACCCACCAACCAGCCTCACGGGCTTGACATAGGAATCCCAAACCCCTCGTGGGTTACTAGCGGAGACAGCGATCGGATGCAGATGCTCCGCTCACTCGGCAGTTCACTTCAGGCCCTGAGACGCGCTCGACCACTCACGCACGGCGGCGCTTCGGTTGATGTAAGTGAAGTCACCGTTTGTGTGGCCAGCGGCGATCCATGTCATCCGGAGAGAAACTTCAGTGATACCGTGGTGGGAAAGACTCTCCTCCTTTGCTTCGAAGTACAACTTTTTTTTTTAGAAAAGTCTTATTTGTCGCCCTCAACTATTAGGGGTAACGCAATTTTCACTCCCAACTATAAAACCGGATATCTGATACCTTGAACTCAATACCCCGGTGTAACTTACCTCCCTGAGCGGTTTTAAAAGCGGTTTTAGCTGACGTGGCATAGTGGGTCCCCATTGTCAGGTGCCACGTCACTATTCTTTTTAATTTTCTTTTCTTTTCTCTCCCTTCCTCCATTTATTCCTTCTTCCTCTCCTCTCCCCGATGCCTCGTGCCTCTTTCCCCGTCGTCGTTCCTCGCTCTAGGTCGCCGCTGACTCTGCCGCCGCCCGGGCCTCCAGCATACGCCGCGTCGCCAGCGACGACGACCACCGCGGCGCGGTGCTGCAGCCCGCCCGCCCGTTCAAGTCTCCGCGCCTCGCCCACGCCGCCTCCCACGCGATGCCGCCGCCGCCCTTCCTGCGCCCCTCCGTGCCTGACGCCTCGCCGTACGCCACCCCCAACGTTGCTGCGGCGGCCAGAGGCCGGATGGTGGTCGTCGAGAGACCGCCCCCTGAGCCATGGCTGTCGGCCCGTGCACCCCGTTCGAGCTGCAGAGCAGTCCGCAACTCGTGGCCAAGGCGGTGGAGGCGGCGACATGTTCGCATTCGACAGATGGCGTCGAGCTCCCCCCGCGGCCATGGCTGGAACATGAAGCTACGCCGAGCTCTCCCTTGCGCTGACCGCCGCCTCCCTCTTCATGCGCCGCCCCTCCCCGCGCCGCCTGCCCTCTCCCTCTCCTTGCGCCGCAACACGCCAGCCTCGGCCACGCTGAGCTGAGCTCTCCCAGCGGCCACGGCGGGAGCTCGAGAAAGGTGCGAGCAGAGCGAACGCCGTCGCGCCGAGCTTTGTCACGACCATGGCTGGAGCTCGAACTTGGGCGCGAGCAGGGCAGACGCGTGGCGTGCGCTGAGCTCGACGGGCACGTTGGCGAGGTCTGCCTAGGACGCGGCGAGGCGGTCGGCGACAACGTGGCCGTCGCCCACAAGCTGTTCGACTAAATGCCTGACAAGGCTGGTGTTCAGCAGAAAGAGAAAAAGAAAAGAAAAGAAGAATGAATAGTGACGTGGTATGTGACATATGGGTCCCATGTTGCCACGTAGGACAAAACCGCTCTCAAAACCGTCTAAAGAGGTGAATTGCACCGGATATATGAGTTCAGGGTATCAGATATCCGGTTTTATAGTTAGAGGTGAAAATTGCGCTACCTCCAATAGTTGAGAGAGGTGAATAGGACTTTTCTCTTTTTTTTTCCGGCTTCAAAATTTCAAAACAAATTGGGCAGCCCAGGCCCACAAAATAACAGGCCGGGCTTATTTGGAACGTGGTCCATAATTGGTTTCCCTGTGAATCTAAGATTCCATTCATATATAGACTGGATTTTGGTGCCTGCTTTCCCTGTGATAATAACCCCAACGTATTTTCTCTCTGGCATACTACTTTTGTTTTCCCATTGCTGAGTGCAGAGGGAATCTAAAGTTCATAGCAGCAATGCAGGTGTAGCATGCTCGGGAGCAACGACTGTGGCATATGCTGATTGCTAAACTGTTTCTCAGGGAAAGAACTTATTTTTCTCGGAGTTAAATCTGTAATTTTTCGCACATCATTTGGGCATGTGCTGTATCGCCGCTAATGCACCACTGCAAGCCCAGAAGAGAACACATTCTGTCATCTAATATCGTGCACCTAAAAAAACTAACCGCATTAGTATGAGTGACAAACCGCAACGACAAAAAAATAATAACAATTGGGATTTCACATGTCCAGCTACACATATCGATCTGTTGAATACATTTCCATTAGCTGGTCCGGTGTTCGTCTACCTCTCTAAATTAAGCTGCGCGCTCACCGGCCGGTGAACGCGCTCTTGGCCGTCCTGGGCACGTAGTCGAAGCTGTCCGCGTCCTTGCTCTCCTGCCACGGCGAGCTCTTCGCGCCCAGCAGCGGCGCCGAGTCCTTCTCCCCCATCTGCAACACCCGACACATGCGTCGTCACCTCCAAAACACAGGCACGGCCGCCTCATGCTTCTTAGTACTGTTTGATCGGACAGCGCGGTGGTGGTGGTGGTGCCACGTGCGTACCTGTGCGGCGACGGGGAGCGAGCCGGCGGCGGCCTCGGTCTTCTTGCGGCTCTCGGCGACGGAGCAGTAGGAGTAGAGGCCCATGCCGAAGATGGCGATGAGGATGCCGACCACGTTGCGCGCCGTGAAGGGGTCCCGGAGCAGCACGTAGCCGAAGGAGAGCACCAGGCACGTCTTGAGGTGCCCCAGCACCTGGTACGTCACAGGCGACGTCGTGCCGATCACCAGGAACGTGCTGAAGTTCACGCACACCGCGATCGAGCACGACAGCACGATGAACGCCTGCGATTATAAGCACCCGGCCCGTTATTAATTACAAACCGATGTTATATCGATCGATCGGGTTGGCTCTGATCTGGTACTAGCTAGTGCTGTGTACGTACCACGACTTGGACGGTGTAGTTGAAGGCGAACACGTCGCGCTTGGTCAGGAGCTTGTCCACGAACGGGCCGGTGACGAGCAGCACGGCGGACTGGTAGGGCGACGATTGGTACAGAAGCTGCGTCGAGGACACCTTGAGCCGCCTCTGGATTTGGTTGGTCAGCTTTGGTCAAATCAAGATGAAGGTTAAGGAGGACATGCTGGCAGATGGATATGTATGCAGGGCGCAAACAACTTTGCATGGACGATTGTATCATCTAGCAGCTAAGATTAGTTGAAGTCATGTGAGGTCAGTTAGCAGAAGGATACGATCTGGCCAACACATGTCGCGGCGATGGTGAGCACGGCGATGATGGAGCCGAGCAGATTGAGCTGGAGATCCGTGACCGATGCGATGCCGACTCCCAGGAGCAGGACCATGAGGGAGGCCTTGATGCTCTGGCTGAAGGGTTCAAGATTGTTAATGACACATCATTTTTTGTACAACTCCATATATTACAGGACCAAAGTGTTCAGAGCAAAGATCACCTGAACTTCTTGTTTAGGAAGAGTGTTTCCAAGACTATGGTGAAGGGTATAATGGCCAGCTTGGTCATCTGCAGCAATGAACGACGGTTACTTCAGAGGCAACAAGACAGTACTATCGGTAACAAACAGTAGTTGGGTTACAACAAATGCATGCTTGCCTGGTAGAAACCAACAGAGTTGAAGCCGAGGCAGAGGTTGAGGAGGCCGATGGAGATTCCATTGAGCAATCCGAAGGAGATGACCGTCCTCGTGTCGATGGGCTTCGGCTCGAAGAACCGCAGCCGCTGCGCGACGTGCAGGGTGAAGAAGGTCACCATCAGGTGCCAGCTCGTCAGCGTCGTCGCTGCATTCGTCCCAAGCGCCACCACACCAGACAGAGTTTAGAACCTTTCACTTGCACGTCAAGCCGTGGAAATTCTGAAAAGCTGGTGCTCACCGAAGAAGAAGCCGAGGGTGCTGATGAGGTACTTGTTGCAGATGACGATGGCCACGGACGACGTGACCGACAGGCCTAGCGCGCCGGCGACGCCCATCCGGGAGGACGCGCCGTCCGACATGTCTTCCTCCTCGACGGCCGGTCACCTCCTACCTGGTGTGCTGCAGATGGAGCCAGGTTAATTACCGAGGCGAGTCAACTAAACTGTAAAGATATTAACCAAGCTTAAAAGAGTAAAATTGTGCTGACGAGCAGCAGTTCGAGCAATTGATAACTCCGCAGTAGTGTGTGGATCACTGCCATACTGGCACCATTTCCTAGGAGATCTGGGGAGCCATGACGCTCGGCTGACTTGCCCTGCTCCGAGTATAGTACTTACAGGTCGCCGGCAGCCCGGTAGGAAGACCGGACTGATGCGACCCATTATCATATATAGAGTGCGTGCACGAGGTCGCAGAGAAAGAGAAGCTTCCGTTGGCCCCAGATGCGTTCTTTGTGCATTGTGCAGCGGCGCACTTATCGCTTCGCTTGGCAACGCAAGGATCTCTGGACACCAACAATATAAGGTCTCTCTGGACATCAACAATGCAAGGACTCTATGGACATCGTGACCAAATACGCGTTCTAGGCCAGCTGCCCGATGCATCATGGCAGGAGAAGGGGTCGAGTTCACCGTCCTTATTACTACTCCTATAGTAAGCGACAAATGAATGTGCAGAAAAGAACAGAGTGGCTGATCACCAGGGAGAAGACGGTTCATGGTTCTGAGAACTTGGATATTTCCGTTCCCGACGGCGACGTCTGCCCGAAATTAGGTGGCAACGCGCGAGGAGGATGACACAAAGGGACAAACGGGCAGTTCCGGCCCAGCGCGGCTTCGCCATGTAATCCCTTAAATACATAAAGACCATGTGTTCGTATGACTATTCTTTTTTGGCCTATGCAAATCTGCAGATTCCCTTCAAAGGTTTGGTTGACTACCAACAGCAACATGGCACTTCATCTACTCTGTGAGAGCAATCAGCATACAGCCTAGTTATAGTTATTTTGCAACTCAGATCTGACAGTGAGCAGTGTGGGAAGTTTGTAAAGGCCTAAAATTCGTTGCTGATATGGTTATTGGAGTAACTGATGTTACTTAAAAAAAAAACTCGTCAGCTGCAATTTGCTTGTACTAGCACAATGCTGACTTGAGACACAGGGATCAACTGGTTTCTAACTTTCGATTTGCGTGTACCAGCATAATGCTGACTTAGAGACACAGGGATCAATTGGGTTTCTAACTTTCTAGTATTTGCGTGTACCATCATGCTGACTTAGAGACACAGGGATCAATTGGGTTTCTAACTTTCTAGTATTTGCGTGTACCATCATAATGCTGACTTAGAGACACATGGATCAACTGGTTTCTAACGTTCTATAATGACACCATTCGCCATGGCCCAGTTCATGATGAGCACACACGTACGTTGGCAATTCATTTGGGAACTCCAGCTCTACAAAGTCCATCGAACAAGTCTCAATAATCTGGTACAGATGCATCGTAGGAATTATAGCCTGTTGCAAACTGACTAGTATTAACACGTTGTTGAAACGCTCTAGTTAAGGTAGTAGTAGTAATACTTTGCTGGCATTCAAAATGAAACAGGACGAAACAAAAACGGACTAATTAAAGGCCAAATACATGCGCCCGGCCGTAACCGAAGCCGCCGGACGCTGGCGGCCGCAGGCCACATCCAGCACGATACAATTTGGTTTGTTCTTAACCCGTGGATCTTTGGTTAGGAAACGAACAACGGAAGACATGTCATACACAGAATCTCCGGATTCTCGCCGATCAATCAAAACGGACGAGCAACAAGAAACTCTCAAGAACATAACAAACGAACGAATGGATTCGTCGTACCTGTTGCTCCTCTCGAAGAATCTCTGTAATCCCCTTCTCCCTTGGGCCGCTTTGACTCTTTGATCGGATCTTCTGAAGAGAGAGGGCGGAGGCGTGGAGCCGTCCTCCTTCGCGGACGGAGGAGAAGGGTGGGGGATCGAGACGAAGGAACCGTGTGTGGGTGGGTTCTTGGATAACTGCTTCGCGCGACGCGCGAATTGGAGGAGAAGAGGAGGAGGAGGTCTTGGAGAGAAGATGGAGGGAGAGGGACGGTAGGTGGCGAACAGCTCAAACGCCCGCCGTCGCTCGCATGATCACGTCGCTTCCCATCGCCCTCGCCCGCCGTGCTGAGGTGTGGGGTGCCACCAACGACCTTGGCTTCCTCCTAGTTAGTCCCTCGTGCTCCACCCCCTGGCACGTGGGCCCCACCACGTTTCTCCGTGCGCATTTTTTTTGGGGGCCTACTCGTCATTTTGCGGCAACAACTATAACCTAAATAATTCCTGATTGTTCTTCCTCGCAGCCCATCTCCCGTCCTTTTGTGGTTAGGTGTACCGCTTGCTCGACCACGTTAATCATTCCTTCCTTAATTCCGTTTCTGCAACATCCCTTTTTCCCGTAACATAAGCGTCCAGCGCCGCGCCGACGAGCAACGGCACCACTCACTCGATGCTGCCTGCAACACGCGCGTCACACTGGCAATTCGAGTACTCACCGGCTGTTAGGTTGGAAAGCCGTTTGTTTCACCAACGTCGCGTACGCGCATAGCCAACCTCGGCGCCCACTTGTACCCTGACACCCGTCGTCCCGCACGGCGCCACGGCGTTTGGTCCGGCGATCACGACGTGCACAGGATGACAGGAGTCGGCACAAGTCTTCAGTTCGCTAGTATAACGACGGGCGATGAATGAGTCGCTGCAGCTTACACAGATGTGGATCAGACAACAGTACAGCAGGGAATAGAAAACGAGTGCTCAACCTCTCAAACCCGGGCATCACAGAGGTCGTAATCTTGCTCGTTAAGAGGTTACATGCACCTGCCGGCCGTAATATTGGATGGAGACATGTCTTTGCTTAAATAATCTTGTTCGTTGAGATATTAATATGTTTCTGTACTGAATCTTACTGACCCTCAAAACTCGTTATACTAAAACTCTAAAGGCTACATCAACACATTGCTTAGCTCCCTCAAAACGCTGCCAGGCGCAGGCAGCGCTCCTATAGGCACTCGATTTTGAGCGCCTGGGGCCTTGGCCAGGCAGCTTGCACCCAACAGCATTCAAACATGTAAAAATGCTTGGAAGTGTGTTGACTTGTGCATACAGTTTGCCCCACTCGCCATTTCGGCAGCGGCCTAACTGCGAGGAAAAAACACTGACCATTTCTAGAGGAACGACTCTTAGAAGCAAGGGGAAAAAAATTGTTCAGTTCATTTGGACATGTTTGGATGCCAAATGCTAAAGGAAATAACATGGAAGTACAAGAATATTAAGGTTTCGTCGATCATGCAGTTCAAAAGAACAACGTTATACTTTGGCGCCGTGCCAGAGTTCATTGACGCCTTACAGATCTAGTCGTCTACATGTCCATGGTCGCTGCACACTACACTCAACCCTTTATTGGTTCTTCCACACTGCACACTAATGATACAACCTCAGCAACCGTTGTTGGTATGTACATTTTTTTTTCTCTTAAGCGGGGATTATAAAAGAATGTAGGTTTCCGAACAACTGATTCTAAAGGACGGAAATTCAGGTAGGAGTTCCATCCTGATTGTTCTTTTGGTACACATTTTCAAGGCACTCCTTGGCTCGGTGAACCTTAGACTGAAGGTAAAAGCTCCCGGATTTAGCATTTCTCTCAAATAAGTTATCATATCGCTGCATCATACATGTATTGCAAGAGACTGTAGTCAGAAATGTTTGTTTGTATACATGCATATGAGAAAGAGAAGTAACCGACCTTTACAATCTCTTCCCATGTTGACTGTTCAGATACACCCAATATCTGCCTCGCTTCTTGCTCAGTCATTGTTTTGCTGGATCTTCGAATATTATTCATTGCTTCATGGGCCACACCAGTACTATTTGCATCTGGCAGATATGGGAGGAAATAAACATATGAAGGTGCATGTAGGAATTAAAATTGGCTCTTTTGAAGAAATGAATAAATGAATAGCAGTAGCGAAGTAAAGTTTGGAAAGTAACATTCATCCTGTAAAGATGTCTCCTTCTCAGGTGACTGAGATTTTGATAATTTTTCAGTCAATTTTTTCAGCCATTGGATTTTGATCCAACTACCCAAATTTTTCATTCACTTGTGCAAAAAAAATGTTCTCTGAAAAAACAAAATTGTTCCACTCAAGAACTAATTGTTCCAGCAGTACGGTTTCATTATTCCAAAAATGTGACTGAGATATACGAAATCTCAGTCACCTGAGAACTAACAAATCTCTACTCACTGTTGAAGGAAAGAAAAGGCATTCTCCTAAGATGCTGCTGAAAGGTACTACCCCATGCCGTTATCATGTCCGTGAGTCAAGCTAGACAACAGATGAGCTAAGTGCGCCATTTATGTTATGTCTTCATCTAGGGAATGTACTACAAGGTGATTCACTGGAGAGTGGCAGATGGATGGAATTTAGTAAACTATTTCTAGGAGTCGATGATAACAAAACAGTTCACTTGCTCGTACTTGAAAATTCACACCTGATACTCCCTGCTTAGGATTTTGTTCAACATAGAGTGATATGGGAAATCATGCGACCCGGTTTATTAGAAATTTAGAATATCTCTTGATTAGTAATAGGCGGCGCCTCAAAAACAAGGATTACAATATCTCTTGAGTAGTAATTATAAATAGTTAGAATGTCTCCAACTCTCTAAGGTGTGTTTGGTTCGAGGTCAAACTGGGATGGGACAGGGTGGCCCCTCCCATCCCTCCTGATACATCAAACCAAACAATCCTAAGGCAATGATCTAAAGAAAACATCTGTCCAAAGAACAATACTAGGGGCATGTGGTCAAGAAATCTCAAAGCAATGATCTACTGAATCCATTCCGTTGGATAACATGGTGCTTGCGTGTTGCTACAGTGCTAGACCATCCGAGAGTAAACTCATTAGATAGGATGTCAGGACCAATGTTTTAGTATATCTGGATCGAAGCAACTTCAATAACAAAATTTGGAAGTTCCTAAGTGTCTATTCATCTGCTTAGGTTGCTAGAAGCTATATGTTCAAGCATAAACACCTTTTGGCATGTCAGTTGAAGTCAGATGCTGAATGTGCTACTCATACGTTTGTAACCAAACAACAGCTTTAACACCAGTTCATGCACCAACTCAGCTATTACGCACTAGTTTTATGAGACTGGTTGCAACTAAGATAAACAGGGACCCTATCTCATTTGGATATGCCAGGACGGTAAAAACAAAATCATTTAGTTCACTTTTGACAAGCCTGACTCGTAACAAAGAAAAACACAAAATTCCAAGTTTTCAGTAACAGAATGCTAGTTGAGTAATTTTTTACTCCAAAACCCAAAACTGTATAAATGCTAAGTTTTCAGCTACATTTATATCTACACGAGGAACAGAAGGCAGCGCACTCTTCAGCTGTGGGTCAAAATTAATCCCAAGGAGGTGGAAGGAGGACTTACTCTGAAGCGCTTTGCGATATGCCTGAAGCATAGCTCTTCCTATAATCCCAGAGCCCATGACGATCAGGTTTGCAATAATTTTTCCAGCCTGAAAAAAAGAAAGAAATATGTAAATGAGCAGCAAATTCAAACGACCAACTAATCCATCTGTCCCATAATATAGTGCGTTTTAGAGTTCAAATTTTTTCCTTAAATATAAGGTGACTTAACGATAGGACAAACTTTTGGGTTAACGGGAGCGTTGGTGGGGGATGGATTGAGGTGAATCTTTTAAATCCAAGACTATTTGTCTTGGGATGCTAGGAAGCCTTATATTTAAGGTAGTATGTGTTTTGATATGCCTCTGCCTTAGTTCTTTGATTTCTTTCAGATAAAGTACATCTCAAAATCTATACAACATGGAGGAGCAGGATGATAAACCTAGTGAAGTTCCAAAAGGAAGTCACCCATAAATTTGGTAAAACAGTTTTGAAATGGCAATTAGCTGCTAGCTGCCATAACGTTGTAGGCTCAAAACTACAAGGCCATTATTTCTGTGGCATGCGAGTTTTGTCGCAGCCTTATCATGGTGATTTTTAGCTTGTCTAGGTGCTCAATGCCTCTACCCATCTGTTTCTGATCTGTTGCCGAATCAAGAACTCAGAAGCAGGACATTATCATAAGTTGAGTTGGGCACTTGAAATGAGGTAGTACAAGCATGGCCTTCTACCCTGATGCCTACCGCGACGAACCACCCGCTCCCCGGTCCGCCGCGCGATCGAACGGGCAGCAGCCCCAAGCCCCAGAAGGAGCAGGAAACGACGGATCGCGAGAACACGAGATTACAGAAATGAACATGTAAATGGCTGGTTGCCTATCGCCGTCGCATGCGCGCGAATCGAAGATTGAGCAAGAGGACAGAGGAGAAGGGGCGAAGAACTGACCATGGTGGCTCCGACGGGGTGTGATCCGCGCAGCTGCCGGAGAGGGAGATGCCGAGAGGGGAAGCGAAGAGCTCGCGTGATTCGCGATTGGTTGGTTCGTTTCGTCCTGGAGCGGTTTGGTCGGGACGGAGGAACTGGAAGGGAAGGAAGTTTCCAGAACTTGCTCGAGCTGGGCCGGTCCAAGCGCTCTCCCTCATCGGCTCGGTTTTCTGGGCTTCCAACTAGCGATGGTTCGATTAATCTGGGCCACAAGGCCTTCGAATTCTGGGCTTCCATCGTGCCTCTTTTCCGCCAATCTGTACCTAGCCCGCCCTACAAAATTCTTTTAACAGAACGCTTTTAGATTCGTGCGAACGGACATCGAACGGCCCACACACGCTGCTGGTTGAGAGGGAGAGCACAGATGAGCGACACATGGCGCATTCTGATTGGAACGGGTAGGAGGTGGGAGAAAAAGAAACGATTTGCAAACTTTAAACGTATTTTTCTCTTAAACCATAAGTCCGTTTTCGAATCCGTTTGAACCTACGTGTTTGTTACAATTAATTCTATCAAATGAGATCTAATTTGAATATTTTTTGAATTTTTTGAATTTTTAAATTTTCGTCAACATTTGAATGTACTGTGTCATCATTTTTTTTACACTGCGTCAATATTTTAGATATGCTATGTCAACATTTTTAGCGAAAATGTTGACTCAGTTGTTTGAAAATGTTGACATAGGCTTACGAAAATATTGAAACTGGTGTTTGAAAATGTTGACAGTTACTTGATAGGCTAAGTTGCCTTAAGTGAGTCGAATTTGATTAGGCTGACCTACTATGTATAGGAGGTCGTTTTGCTTGGCAGGGCAATCGAAGAGAACCAAGAGGCGTAGAATTGCAGCGCTTCTTTGCCGCCATTGCCTATGCACGGCGTCCTCTGGTTGACGCACAAGTTCACATCCGACGAATAAACAAAGACTACTACTTGTATCAAAGAATTGCGACCCAAAAGCTCTGCACCGTGCATACACATTTGCCGAGTTGCCGCAGTCAATAATCGATTCAGCGTTTTTTGAAACTAGTAACATACATAGGCAGGTACGTACTACTACTAGAACAGCAGGGAAAAGGGGGAAGCCGGTCGAATTTTCCTGCTACGACATCCGTCCCCGGTCGAATAAGCAAAACACACGCATATACAGCACAAGCAGCTACTGCTACACCCACCACACCTTGAACACTCCGTGATCTAGTTAACAAAAAATAAAGATCCCAATCTTAACGCTAGCTACTAGGTACGTTCATCCCGGCCTCCGCCGATCCGTCGCCGCCTCCGCCTGTCCCGATCCGTTCTTGGTTCAGACGCGTGCATGCCACCGTCGTCAGTAGCCTAGGTGGCCAATCTCCCAGTTGAGCGTGGACGCCACCCTGTCGTGGTAAGGCACGTACTCCTGCGCACAACGCAAGGCAGAATCTCATCAGCAGCAGCTCGAAAAGCAAGCCCTGCTGGTGGTGCGATACGAACGAGCATAGAGGAAGCTAGCTAGGTTAGTTACCTCGAGCTTGTCCATGAGCTCCTGCGCGGTGGGCGCGAGCACGATGATGCGTCGGGCGCTGGGGTTGATGAAGCCTTCCTCCACGGCCTTGTCGATGAAGGTGAGCAGCGAGTTGTAGTAGCCGTCGACGTTGAGCAGGCCCACGGGCTTGTGGTGGATGCCCAGCTGCGCCCACGTGATGACCTCAAGCAGCTCCTCCAGCGTCCCGTACCCGCCTGCATTTGCATTCACACACGAGGCTCTCATGGTCAGCAATGCCACCACCCTCCTTCGATAACGATACAGTACCATATATTACACGGCACACGCGTCTCTGCTCGACACGCCAGTCTACGCTCAGTACTACATGACCGTCTGAGCTCTGCGCCAATTATTGGTACGATCTACTCCGACCACTAGTAGCTTGAGGACAGTGCATCTAGCTATTCACTGTGCACATGTACCGCATAGACATACTAGTGGTGCCCTACTACGTAACAGCTACTACGTCGCTTGTTTCTCTCATTTGCTACAGACACGGACGTCTTTTTCACCTGATCATGCATGTGAGATCCGAGATCTACTCGCGCTACAGGTAGTAAAAGATGAAGAGGGTCCAGCAGCTTGCTCACCAGGTAGCGCGATGAAGGCGTCGGACTGCCTCGCCATCTCCGCCTTCCGCTGGTGCATGTCCGCCACCGCCCGCACCTCCCCCACAGTCTCGCCGCTTATCTGCATGCCGAGAAAAATCAAACACGGTTCAGTCATTTGCTTCCTGATCAGATATTCAGATACGATCAAGTAGGAGTATGTATGCATGGGGGAATGGCACTGTAAAAAGAAATCTTTCTCGCCATGCCGTGACAATTCGCCATGATGTCCTTCCCGGTTTGTGTCTTGCTATGCCTATGCGTGGCGGTGGTGCGTGAGTGCAGAGACAAACGTACTGTACGCCAGCTAGTCTGTGCGTTTCCCCAATGAGGGCCGGCCGGGGCGCGGCATGATTGAGCTCGGAGGGAGCAGAAATTTGCCGGCAGCACCGCGCGCGTGGGTAAACAAGTCGGCTTGACTCCTCCGGGAATGGTAAAAGGGGAAGAGGACCACAACGACAAGGCCAGAGTACGAGTGAATGCCGACTAAACCATCAGTTAATCACACTAGTGCTTGTTTGTTTATTTATGACAGAGTACTTCAAAAGAGACTATCTGAATATACAAAAAAAAAACTCTACGTACACAAAATAAACCTTTCTGTCCAGAACATCAGAGACAGCTCTGTGCGTATTTCTGCTTATAATAACACCTAGTAAAGCGATGATGCCAAGGCAGGGCTTTTGGAGGCGACGAAAGTGCGACTACATTACATAAGCAGCACAGCATGCATGATGCATCGATCCGCAAAGCTGAGCTTCCCTCGGCCTCGCTTGTTAGTTTATCCTCACGCCAAGATCTGGGATTTGTGCCAAAAGCACGTACCCGCTCTCGATCGCACCTGCTCCGCTCTGGGCGGAGATGGCGATTGTTTTTTTTAGTTTTAGGGCGGCTCCAAGTGCCTTGTCCCCAGGGACTCCAGCACGGGCGCTGAGAGCGCCCAAACTCCCAAGCACATTTCATAATCGCTTCTACGACGCCCCTAATCACTTAAAAAACCCGGGAACGTGAGCGCGTGGTCATCATTGGCGACGGGTAGGAGACGATGCTCTGTTGCTACTCCTACATCCGCAACGACCAAGAGAGAGACCACTCCACGACGCCAAGAAGGGATCACTTCACTTCTGACCAACAAGCGCTGGCAAGTGGCAAGCGAGCTCGATATGCGACAGTGGAAATTCGGAGGCGCTGGCACGAGTACATGCTTGTAGTATTAAGATGCTAATCGTACGTCCGCTTAGTATACTTTCTTGGTAGTACTACTGATGGAATAATAATCGTGTTAGTAAATTAAGCAGGTGTAGCATGCAAACAAGAGGTAGGAGGTGTAGTAGTAGGCGTGCAGGGGAGGAGGGGAAGCAGAGCAGGCAGACATACCTCTGGGGTCATGAGCGTCTTGGGAATGACCCTGCGCGTGGACAACAAGATGACAAAAAGGAGTGAGCAACACACATTCTTCTGGGGATTCATGCTGAAAAAAAAAAAGAGAAGAGAGCGAGAGCGCTAGAGAGCAAGGGGGGCTTACCCGATGACGTGGCGGCCACCGTCGTAGACGGCCTGGGAGACTAGCCCCATCAGCCCGATGCTGCCGCCGCCGTACACCAGGTCGATGCTCCGCGCCACCTGCACAACAGAGAACGTATACGTGAGCACGAACATTTACGGCGCGGTTAAACTCGAACAAAACCGCAAGCAAGCAACTCGTGAGAACTGCTGCGCGGGTCGAGGGCGTGACTGTTCCTTCCACATGTGGTCCGCGACATGGGGGACGGACGCTCTGCTGCTCCGTGTTGAGCTACTAGCTGGTGACGACGGGTGCAGTGCGCCGGCAGCAGCCGCTCTTCGATGTCGACAAGGCACGGGCGGTCCTTCCTCTAATTATGGAGCCGTGAATGCGGTAGGGTCGCCGGCTTGGCCACGAACGAGTGCTTCACGGAGATACAGGGAAATCCAGAGACGAGCGGCACGAGAAGAAACAGGGGAAGAAGAAGGGTCTGCCTTATTTTGCAGCCTTCCATGCTACTAGTACTCCTACTACAGCACATCAAAGAATTTCGCGGACTTTACTGTGATCAACGGTTACTACTAATAGTACGGCTGGATTCCGCAGAGTTTACTGTGCGAGCGTGCGCACTACAGTTGTGTACTGCAGAGAGAGAATTTAACTGGTACGGTGAAAAACTGCACGAAGCGTACCACGGGCGACGACTCGAACTAGAGATCGAAGCTGCTACTAAATACAGGCACGCATATATACGACATCTAGGAATGGTAGTAGAACAAGTACTCGATCTGATACCAACGAAGTGCAGCTAGCTACTAGTAGGACGACGACATGCCGAGTGAGTGATGAGTGAGCAAATTATTTACCAGCTCGTTGCCGAGCTCGATGGCGGCGTCATGGTAGCTGGGCTTCTTGCCCTGGCTGCTGCCGCAGAAGACGCAGATCCTCTTGAACCTCGACTGCCTCAGAGTCATACTGCCTCCCTCGCTTCTTCCTCTTTCTCGCTCTCACTCAATCTCAATCTAGCACAGGCTGCACGTATTTTACTTATCGCTCTAGCCTGTTGAGCCTCGCCAGCTAGCAGCTCTGCTCGCTTGCTGCGAGATGGTGCACGGCGTCACTGTTACGGCTAGCTAGTGCAGGCGACCACCGCGCACTACTACTGCAATGGCCTGCCTTCTTGCTATGGAAATGTGAGTGCGCCACCATGGCTTATATAAAAGCGGGAAGGAGAGAGACGATGGATGGAGTGGGGAAATGCATGCACATGGAGAAAAATACATTCGGCCTTCCCAAGGGCCAGAGGCCCGCGAGCGACGCTGCCGGCCGGGTGACGCCTCGCTTTCCAGTGACACGGACGGGCGCATGGGCTATATTGACGGCTGAGTCGCCTTATCTGCCTGTGTCTGTGTGTGTGTGTGTGTGTGTTTGCCGGTGTAAATCGCGTCCAAGGCCAAAGCCTCTTTCTTTGCTGCCGGCTAGGTCGTTTGTCGGAAAAGGTTAGCACGACGCGTAGGGGACAGAGTTGTGTGTGTTGATGGTACTTCTCTCTGTTTTTTTCTGGAGGTGGTGCTGTTGGATGGGAGTCCAAAATGAACAACACCAGCCGGGCCGAAAGGATCGGATAACTTGTGTTTGCTGATAACCCATTGTTCACATTAACAACGCCGGAAACAAACAAACCCTCGCAAAAAAAAAACGCCGGAAACAAACAAAGGACTTTAAAGTTTCTTCGACAAAAAGGAATGATAATTCTCACACTTCACGTAGCTATCGATAATTAATGCTTTATCCTCTTGGATAGATGACAATACAGCCTCAGTTAAAGTTATAGGCGTGCGAACATGGACCAAAATAGACTGCCAGCTTGTCTGATTCTTCATAAATAAGGCCAGTCTCAGTGCATTCATTTGCATTTAATTGAGTGACACATCAGCAAAACAAGTGACATGGAAGTTAAAGGAGAGAGAGAGTGGAAGCCTTTCATCCTGGTGAAAGGAAGGAGCTCTCTTTCCAAACAATGAAGGAAAGAAAGGCCACTGAGCCACTCAACAGACGAAATCTCGATCCGTGCGTAGCCTCCTTCGTTGCCTCCTCTCCCTCTCTCACCCGCCCGCGCTGCCGCCATCTCCCGCACACGAGCTTCGCCACCGCGCCGTCGTCTCCCACGCCTACGAGGGACACCCGCCGGCGTCACCCCGCCCGCCTCCATGAAGCTACGCCGCCGCGCAGCGAGTCCCCGTGCGCGAGCTCCGCCGCCCGCCTTCCAGCGAGCTCAACCGCCCGCCCCCATGCGCGCGAGCTCCGCGGCCCGCCTTAAACGAGGGAGTACGCCGCCGCACAGCGCGTCAAACGTGCGCGAGCTCCGCCGCCCACCTTCCACGCGCGAGCTCGCCGCCCGCTCCCATGCGCAAGCTACGCCGCCACGCCGCGCGTCACCTCCAGCGCACAAGCCAAGCGCCGTCGTCTGCCATGGCTGCGAGGGCCATTCGCCACCTCCCCCACGTGCGTTGTCCGCCGCCGCGCGTCTCTCGCGTGCGAGCTCCGCCCTCTGCGCGCCTTCTCACGCGCCCGTGAGGGTCGCCGTGCCGCCCCATCGCCGCTCACAAAGCACCGCAGCGGGCCGTCGTCCCATGGCGGCGAGGGCCGCTGCATCGCCCCCTCCCGCTCACAGCTCCGCCGAACGCCGTCGTCTCCCAGGCCATGAGGGCCGCTGGCCGTCTCTCCAGCGCCCTGTGCCAATTTCGATCTGTCATTTCCCGCACGCAAGATCTGCCGTCGAGATCCACGTCGCCGTCCCGCACCCGCAGGCCACCATGCCGCCGTCTAACGCGTCCGCAACTCCATGCCGTTGCTCCGTGCCAATATAAATGGCTACAAAATTTGTATGCCACATTTGATCACAACTTTGTGCAGGGATTTATTGCTGTGTCAATCTTATGAAACTGCAAAATGAAACTTGCAATGAGAGAAACACTTTCGTTTTGCAGTACAAGACCAATTAGCTGATGTGGCACCTTAGGAAAATGTGAAATGAAAGAGGCCATTGAGACTGGCCTAATAAACCAAACATGCTCGGTTCTGGAATTATTATTCCCATTAAATGCTGCTTTTATATTTTTGTTTATCTTTGTAACCTTAATAAGCACATGTCTCTCTCATCGTCGTACTATACCACCATATAACTTTGCTAGATAGTAGATGATACAACGTACGTATGAGCTAAAACATACAAATCGACGCATGGTCCCCGAGCTTCAAAGAATCAAAATAATAACCATTATAGTTTCCCAAAACTAATGATCATTAGTTTAAAAGTAATTTGTAATTGTGCTATCAATTAAAGAATTTATGTTTACGCCACCGAAGACGAGAGAGAAGAATCCTAACCCTACCGGACTAATAATAATGAACACATTGTTTACTGGATTAACAAATATCACATGGATTAATCATATTACTCATTTGATTTTACTTATTATGGAAATAAAACTACTTGTTACAAGTCCGCCACTCTTTTTTTTTTCCAATATCACCCTCAATTTAATAAAATAATGGGCATTAGTAAAACTTCTCAAAAAATAAACTCACCGCGGACTTGGTAAAGCCGCATTAATTGAGCCGATAAAACTGGGAACAAAGTTACCACGTCCCCCCTCATAACATGAACAGGATACAGGCGTAACCACGTGTTTGTTTAGCGTGCGGTCCGGGTTAATTGGAACGCAGCGGCGGCAGCGCGGCACATTTGTTAATTTAGCGCCAGAAGACGTGTTCGATCGTCCGCTGGCAAGGACAGGACAGGACAGGCATCCATGGGCACAGGAGGGCTCGGGAGTTAGGAGGCATCGATCGCAGCCATCCCCGGTGCGGCAGGGGGAAGCGCGGGGGCATCGGCGGGCGCGCACGGGAACGCGCGCGTGCGTGCGCGGCCGTCGGCTCGCGGCACGCGGGCCGACGCGCGCGCCAGGGCTGAGCGAGCAGCTACCCGCGGGCTAGTCCCACGGCTGGGGCCTGGGCGTGAGGCAGACCGCGCGCTCGCGCGCGTGCGTACTGATGACCGCCGGCACCACAGGATGGGCGCGCGCGGCGGGAGTGGACGCCGGGGAGTGGAATTCCGTGCGCGCTGCCGCTAGCATCCGAGTCCGCGCCGAGGAGTACGACTCTGGCAGCGAAGAGTGTTTTGGACGCGCGTGCTCGTGGCGCGCCGAATGTTTCGGCCGGCCGGCCGGTCCGTGCGCGCGGCGTGTACTAGTAGTAGTACGAGTACCGTATGGCCGTGCGCGCGGCATCTATCACTTGTCCACATGATCGAGCCGGACTGACGCGTCCGTCCGTGCTGTACGTGACCGTGCGCACGCGTGATGCACGTTCCAGTGTCGCGGTCGACGGGAATCTGTCAGCGGCAAGGCGGTCAGTTGATCCATTGGGAGCCAGCCAGGTCCGTACGTACGTAGTACTTGTATGGCTTCACTTTTGCTACGTACTAGTAGTACTAGTACCAGGACTCCAGTTGCCCTCTGATGTGGACTAGGGTCCCGATCTTCCGAAATGTTCGATAAACAACGATTTGGCGGGGAATTGACACAAATCGATCCGGCTTCCGAACAACACGTTCCGAACCCCGCAATCGCAGCACCACGTCCCCTCTGGTTATCAACCGATGTTACACGGTCGACCTCGCCAAGAAGGCTAATCCTTGCCTGCGAATCGAAGTACACAAGCAAGAACAAGAAAGAATGCAACCAAATTGCAGATATATGAATAAACTCACAAGTTGGGGTCTCACAAACCGATGAACGGCGAAACTGTTCTTGACAGAATAATCTAAGCAAAACCCAACCCTAACTTGGGCGGCGGCTACTGATGATATAGGGTTTAGGGGCGTGCAACACCCCTGGACACGCCCCTAATGGGCTCCAACACGATACAAAGCCCAAAGGCCAAATTACGGCGGCGCAGCACCGAGACAGATTCTGGACGTCAACTTGTTTCGACGATTCCCGATGACTCTGGACGAATTTTGACATGAGACTGGTGCCATTGGAAAGGTGATCAAATTATCTTTCCGTACATATAAAGAACGTCCAAAACCGAGCCCGTATGCGACCTGGACCACCGTTTTAGTGCAGACTGCTCCTGGACTCCGAAACGAACTCGAAGTTGACTTGGATTGGGCCTCGAACTTGACATGGACGCCCTTGCTGGTCCCTCCACGCCTCCAAGCTCCTCTCCAGCTATCTCGTCATCATCACCATGGTTCCTAACAATAATTAAATCATTAGGTATCGTTTTATTCTTAAAATCATGCATACAAAGCATTAGGAACGAGCTCACCCGTAAATTAAATTCTCGTGCATAATTTCTAGTGATTGGACCATGCATATACAGCGGAGGAGCTTTGGTTGTATCCGATAGAGTGATGTCCTCATCATCCTCCCCTTCTTGAAAGCAAACCGTCCTCGGTTTGACCGTAGTTGTAGAAGATGTTGTTTGCAACACCGACCAAGACTCCCCTTCTTTAAAGATAACCTGTGTCTTGACAGCAAAACTAGAAGAACTGGCTGTGATAGGATTAGTGTTATTGCAGCCCTCTAATTGATCACATTGTTGCACAACACATGGTTCCTTTATATCTAAACAAATGTAAACTCTATGCACCATAAACACACCGTTCTTATCATATTTTCCCATGACATGAAATTTGTTTTTAGACAAACAAGACAATTCAGACTTGGAAAATATTCTCCTCTCTATAAAACTTAGATCACAAAGAACGTAAAATTCAATATAACCCAAAGTATTTAGAGAAGACAACAGTTTCAGCTCATCATTTTCAGAGGTAATGGGAATCAAATGATTAATTTCAGCACGGATAGGTGAATCAAAAATAGAAGTATTGTTCCCATTCACTAGTTGTGGCAAAGATATAAGTGAAGCATCAACACACAACTCCTCTTTATCACAAGGACCAGCAGGCAAATCAATTTGTGACAAAGGTAAATCAAAGCAAGGTTGCACTAGATGTTGCTCTATATTAGCATGATTAGTGGAGAAATTCAGCACATTAATAGAATTCTCACCTTCCGTGTGCATAGCACTATAGGCATTACCGTTGACCTCAAATTCAGAAGGACTAGTAGGTGCATGATTAACTGATCCATTTGAACTTTCACATGAGGCCATGAGCATCTCATTTTCTTTTGCGTCATCCTCTTCAACTTTTTGTTCATGCTGCAAGGTATTAGTTCCAACAAGAGGCAAAGAAAAATGTTCCTCTTGTAAAAATTCAGATTTAGATGAAAACGTTGCGTCATATAAACCCGCCCATTCTTTACTAAAAGGTTCATTCTTTCTTCTCTCGAATCTTTCTAGATCAGCTTCTAAAATTTCAGCAGCAGACATAGGTGCAAGAGTAATTTTGCTGCCTTTGTATTTAAATGAATATCTATTGGCAATCTTATTGTGCAAAACATTATTCGAACAAATCCAAGGTTTACCTAGCATCAAATGACAAGCTTGCATAGGTACTACTTCGAAGTCTGCACTATCCTTGTAAGAACCAATAAAAAATTCAATGCGAGCAATTTCAGTTACCTTTATCTTATCATAATAATTTACCCATCGGATGTAGTGTGGACATGGGTGCCGCCGTGTGGTCAAGCCAAGCTTCTCAACCAACTCAGAACTTACAAAGTTGCGGCTACTCTCACCATCAATGATCACACGACAACGTCCATTCTTCACAACAAAGAAAGTCTGAAACAAATTGTTCAATTGATTTTGCTCCACCTTCTCCATTTCAGAACTCAGCACTTTTTGTGCTAGAGAACTCAGCAACTCATCAATTCGAGTGGTGTAATCTGTCATTGTTAGTAGAAAACAAGAAAAATACAAGAGTATATTTTCCTATCACTACTATATATGTGACCACAGTGGAAACTCTCAACAAGAAATGGAAGCATCTTACCAAGCTCTTACAAGGTTCTTAATAGCAAAGCAAAGGATACCTGAGGGTGTGATCCGGCGATTGCAAGTGTCAAAACCGTGTTGTCCGAAGAGTATATGTGGAGCTTGGTAGGCCAAATATGTGAGTAGCAAGGAATAGCAAACTTGAAATTCAGAAATTGCAAAGTTGAATAATAGTCCAAAGTACAATTCTATGTTGCTGGCCTAAACCCGTCGTCGGACCTAGACCAAGCTAGCAATGAGAACGTACCATAGTACCTCAGACTAAAAAAGGATGCAAGCACTCTGACTTCTTTTTTTTTCCTTTTTGTCTTTTTTTTTTCTAGGTGCGGCTCTTTCTTTCTAATTTTTTTATCTGCACCTTTTTGCCTTCTTTTTTTTTTTCAGAAGTGCCGCGATTTATACAACTCAGACACAAAACAATTCTGAAAAACAAGCTGTTGGTACATGTACCAAATATCTATGGCAGCCCAAAATTTGGAAAGCACAAGTAGCGCAACTGATTTAGGAAGACCCTACTAGACTATTTATTCCATCGAGGAAAATCGGATCAGCAGATTTTTTTTTTCCTCAAAAAAAACAGGTTGTGGAATCCTGAAAACTATTGCCTTCCCTTCGTTTTTTTTTCCTAACACACCAAAAGGAACTAGACAAACTGCTATATGAGCTTTGGATGTGTAGCACGCAAGGAGAGACAAATAAATCTGATATATGCGCAGGTGCGTAACAAATTAGGTGCCGGTATCAATAATTAACAGCAGGGACACGCGCACCGATTTTAAAGCAACAGGTCATGCATTCCAGCAGATGCAAATATGTTGGATATTCTTTTTGGGGCACATCAGAAATTGGCGCACAACAGCTGCAGATCAGAGATGAACTTGATGACCAAAAATGACGCACAGGAAGACTAGATCAATCAAACTGTTACACGAGACTCTGACCTAACAAGATCTAAATCCAAAAACGAGGTGAAACCAGCAACACTAAGACACAACGATGGACGAAAATTCAACAAAACAAACTGAAAACAAATTTTGCAGCGGCACAAAGGGTGATAGGACAGCGGAAGATAGAACAAATAAATCTTTTTGTAGGGCAATTTTCTGGACTCTAGGATGGAACGAATTAATCAAAATAAACAAGGATAAGGGCGAACCTAACGGGATACCTGAAGCTCTGATACCACTTGATGTGGACTAGGGTCCCGATCTTCCGAAAGGTTCGATAAACAACGATTTGGCGGGGAATTGACACAAATCGATCCGGCTTCCGAACAACACGTTCCGAACCCCGCAATCGCAGCACCACGTCCCCTCTGGTTATCAACCGATGTTACACGGTCGACCTCGCCAAGAAGGCTAATCCTTGCCTGCGAATCGAAGTATACAAGCAAGAACAAGAAAGAATGCAACCAAATTGCAGATATATGAATAAACTCACAAGTTGGGGTCTCACAAACCGATGAACGGCGAAACTGTTCTTGACAGAATAATCTAAGCAAAACCCAACCCTAACTTGGGCGGCGGCTACTGATGATATAGGGTTTAGGGGCGTGCAACACCCCTGGACACGCCCCTAATGGGCTCCAACACGATACAAAGCCCAAAGGCCAAATTACGGCGGCGCAGCACCGAGACAGATTCTGGACGTCAACTTGTTTCGACGATTCCCGATGACTCTGGACGAATTTTGACATGAGACTGGTGCCATTGGAAAGGTGATCAAATTATCTTTCCGTACATATAAAGAACGTCCAAAACCGAGCCCGTATGCGACCTGGGCCACCGTTTTAGTGCAGACTGCTCCTGGACTCCGAAACGAATTCGAAGTTGACTTGGATTGGGCCTCGAACTTGACATGGACGCCCTTGCTGGTCCCTCCACGCCTCCAAGCTCCTCTCCAGCTATCTCGTCATCATCACCATGGTTCCTAACAATAATTAAATCATTAGGTATCATTTTATTCTTAAAATCATGCATACAAAGCATTAGGAACGAGCTCACCCGTAAATTAAATTCTCGTGCATAATTTCTAGTGATTGGACCATGCATATACAGCGGAGGAGCTTTGGTTGTATCCGATAGAATGATGTCCTCATCACCCTCCACGCCGAGCCCCCTTGCCGGCCGCTCACCGCGCCCAACGGGGCGTCCGTCGTGCAGTTCCGTCTCGTGCGGCCGGCGCCGGTCGTCCTCCATTTTGATTCCAGACAAACAGGAGAGGCAAACCTCATTCCCTCTTAACCTGATCACATCATCAAGAGCAAAAAAAAAAGAGCTCTGTCCTTATTACGTCTCACCACCACACGCATGATTTAATCACCCAATCAGTGGAACCGAAATAAACAAACCACCAAACATGTACAGGCCTGGTTGTGAATCGGATACACCGAAAAAAAGACACGACGCTTTTCCGCTTTTAGCTTTCAACATGCAACCAGATACCACCAACCATCCGCCTGGAATTCCCCTGATCGATCGATCGACCCAAATCCAGAACACAGAGAGAGAGGGGCGATCGATCGATCAAAGCGGAAATAAAGCGACGAGCCCACACCCACTGATCAGTGATCACTGGCTGCTACTGTTGCGCCAGGCTCACGCATCGCCGGCCGGCAAAAAGGCGCCTTTCAGCTGCGACACGCACCACCTGCGGAAAAGCGAGGCATTGGTGGTCACGGTTCCCGGCGCTAATGAACCGGGAACACTGCTGCTAATTGTCAGTTTCATCGAGCAAGGCGATGGCTATACTAGAATATTTCGACCCGACGGTGCAGTTGCGCACCTGACACCGCGGATTTGACTGCCATTTGACTGACCGGCTCCGAGCACCCATGTCACGCTGCATGCCTACAGGGAAGGCATGCAAGCAAACCTGCCTGCCTCTACTCGTAAACAAGAAGTTACCGCTGCTTCACTGCCGACGAGCTCCCAGTCCCAGAGCATGCACGCCGCAAGGCGCCAAGCTCTCCGGCAGGTGACTTCATCTCTAATCTTGCAGTACTAATAACCATTAGAAATTTTGGTGCCTACGACTATAGTACTGTAGTACGTGTTAGTCTGAAAATTAAAAACAATCCTGGCGGCAAGTACGTACGCCATCGACCACGCGAAGGGGACAGGCACCTGGGGAAAGGAGTGAGAGCGAAGGGAGCGGCGAGAAAGAACATCCAATGATCATGGACGAGGGCGGTCGCCGGCCCGGCCGGCCAGGCACTCAGCTGGCTGGCTGGCACCCAACCCATCCATGGCCCATGCATGCGCGCACCCAAGAGACCCAGGCAGCCAGCCAGAGCCCAGAGGAGGAAGACGATGATGGTGGTGGCGCATTAGGCACGCATCACCCTAGCTAGTCTTATTCTATATGCGCCGGTCATCCTCCTGCCCCCCGCGTGCCCCGGGGACAGGAGACAGCTGCCTTTCCGGTAATGCCGATCTTCCCTGGCTGCAGGACAGCCCACTCGCGCCTCGCTCAACCGCTGCGTTCGATCGATCGCCATGGGCGCCTCGTCCTCCTCGATCGAGCAGGCGAGCGTGCAGCTGCTCACCCCCACGCCGCTGTGCCACCCCCGCTCTGATCCATGCGCGCGTCCGCGGCTCCATGCACGGCCACTTGCACCGATCGAGGGACCATCGTGCGCATAATGTTCCTGCCACACCAGCTGGCTGCGGTTTGCATGCTCACTGCTTCCAACACTCAACAGAGGGTTCATTGGCACATTACACAACACCATGTCGACAATGGCAAGGAATGTGTCTATGTTGACGACAGTGGCAAGGAATGTACTAGTAGTAAACATAGTTTTAGCCCTTCGTTTGTTGTTTTGATCGAAGAACCTCGTTCATTGTTTCCGAATTGATTAAGCCTTTTATATATATATATATATAAAAAAAATATGAATTGATTAAGCTCGGTACCACCGCAAAGGCGTGCTACGATGAGTTGCGATATTATTTTCCATTCCCTTCCCTCTCTAGACTAGAGACAAGCAATTGGAACAGAGTGCAACAACACTGTACTTGGCTCAGCTTTTTGTAAACGCTCTGAGCCACTGCCTGCACAAGGTGCCTTCTTTGAATCGGTGCAACCTGGAGTCACACCGCACGACGCATAGGGACAGCGGCTAGCTAGGCCTGGAAGAATAATCAGCCTTCGCGTCCCCTTGGGGATGGGGGAGTACACAATGATTTTTTTAGTGTAACGGCTGACGACCAGGTTGCCACCGGCCAATGGAGCTGAGTTGCTTCCTTTACATGGCCAACATCTGCACCTACCTGGAATGATTCGGCCTCTAGTGTGCTCGGCACTATAATATTGCGAAAATCATAATAGACCTCAAGAATCTCCAAGCGCAAACAGCTCCTTCCCTCCCCTTTTTCATTTTGCTGTCGAATGAACTCACAGGAGACACGGCAATTCTAACGGATTTACACGAAAATGAAATACTACTAGTAATTTATCCAATGAAATTCTCTCATCACAAACAAGGGGTATTATGTGTCTGGGTTGGGGTTGATTTTATTAACAACAATTGCCCCAGCCCCCATGCAAAAGAAAAGTGACGAAACTAAAAAAAAAACTCATACCAAGGAATACACAGGACATCGAACAGGAGATACCGAGATAAATCTGGTTACTTAGGTAGCAAAGAATAATTGGCACATTGTAGTTGGATGGTGAACAGGAGACAAGATAAATTGGCCGGCTACTAGATCACTTTTTGAAAGAGTGGCGCCCAAAAATATGGATCACTTTTTGAGCCACCATGAACTCGGATAGGTTGAGAAAAGACATATCTCCATCCAACTCCAATTGTCAGCAACAGTAACAAGCTGATATCAACGAAGTGATGTCCAAAAGGAAGTTGCCCTAACCATGAAACGACTACTTTGCCTTGCCTAACTTAGTGTGCTAAAGAAGTTTAGGCTAATTTCCTACACTAGTCCATCAACACGTGTGTCTGCGCTGGCTAGCAATTTTTGAAAAAGTGCGCACAAACACACACGTTTGTGAAGAAACTAGTCGCATATTATAGAGATTTATGCTCCTTGTATAATTGTGCGCACAAACACACACGTTTGTGAAGAAACTAGTCTGCCCTGGCTAGCATTTTTGAAAATACACACGTTTGTGAAGTATCTTTGGTAAGGTACTTACCTCTGAAAGTATGTTAGTCTCTATGGTTTCCTTTTCTTGTCGTTAGGACATGCTTGCTAGTTCGAATTTGAACTAGTTTCATTGTCTACCGACAAGAAAAGGGAACCGGAGAAGCAAATTAAATGTTAAAATTGTAGAAGTACTTTCGTAGAACAAATTAATACTACTGTATTTTGAAAGTGTATATATAATCCAAATTGCAGGGAGGGTGGTTGCTATAGGAAAAACTTACTTTTACATATAGTTGCAACTATATGAAAAGGTGGTTACTTGATTGGTCTCTTTTATTTCAACCATTTACATCAATCGATTATATTACATCCCTGACATGGTTTGATATTTATTCATTCGTTGCGTAGCTCATCATCAATAGTTACAACACTAGTACTAAAGTCTATGCAGTAAAAGAAAAGACATAGATACATATCCACTCCTTGTGTTGTACAGAACATAGACGTTGCCAAAAATACATCATCAGCTGCGCCAAAGAAGCACGCTTCGGCGGCGCAGGCAACCTCAACCGCGTAGAGTACCTGGTCCGAAGAAATAAAATAGTAATTCTAAGAGTGGGGGCATATGTCCCTATACTCACCAAATATGCAAGTTCATTGTGGAGTGTTGGGTTGATGTAAAACAAGGTAATGGGTAGTGGCATCTTTGATCTTAGCCGCGAGTTGAAAATTTCACTATAGTTGATGCAATAAAAGAAAATAAAAAATTCGGTTTGTGTTGTACTCTAAATCTTTCCAGATCGCTATGGTACATATACAAAACGAGGAGAAAGTATATCCAACCTTTCCAGATCCTTTTCATTAAATTGAGAAGAAAAACACAACATGACCTTGAAAATATATTAGTATTGAGTCATAATTAAAAGAAAAATCTAAAGTTGGGGGGGGGGGGGGGGTGGTAGTCTAAATATAATAGGAGGAGGAATCTTTGTCCCGCGGCATTTCGGCATATATATGGCCATCGTTGGCAGCACGTCGCCCTACGCCTGCATGGTCACAATCCGCTTCGTTCACGTCGAGCACTACGAGGCTGCTTGGTTGCACGCTACCAAAAGCCACGCCACAACAGTGGCTGCCATGGCGTCAGTGACAGTGTTTGGTTGCTGCAGTAAAGTTTGGCAGCCACTGTTTTCTTTCGTTGTGTGCTGTTGTCAAACTGTGGCGAGTGTGGCTCCCAATCAAGCAGCCCCTACATCCGCCACATTGGGCATCGTTTCAATGTCAGCCCCTTCCATGCGTTTTATATGAGCCGTGCACGACCTAACACAGAAGAATTATGCTATTTTGCAGAAAACACATCGGATTTGTTTCTACTTATGGATACAAATATATCAGCACCAAAAATTGCCACTATACGGTACCCACAAAGAGCTGGGGATTTTCATGTGCGCAGCGGAGCGAGCAAACTTATCTAGTAGTATCTCCTAGCATTCATGAACTACGAAATTGTATCTGTATTATATTAAACTAGTAAACCGCGTTTTCACATATCTAGACAAACCTTGTTTCTGCTTGTCTGCCTTCAGGATCTTGCCTCACGCATCTAGAGACAGCGTACAGAGGAGTGTCGTGTCTGCCCCTGGAAATGCCACTTAACCTGGCGAATTCGGCCACGAACCTGGAAACGAAACGTGCGCGGTGCGCGCCAACATAAACCGCATCAGCAAGACACGATGAGTTGGGCGGGGCGGTAAAAGCTAAAGCGCCCGCTAAACCGCAGAGGGACGTCGAACGAGTCGCGGCGGAAGTGGGCACGAGCGAGCCGCGCGCGGTCGAATCTCCCACGCGCAGCGCAGACACGCTCCTCGATCCTTATCCGGTTCTCCCCGGGGTCATCAGGTCAGGGTCAGTGCGCCGACGGGTGGAAACACGAACGAAAGCGAAGCCTCGTCGTGTCCTCTCCTCCGTCCACCGCTTCCACCGCCCCGCGCGTTCGCGTGGCAGCGGGGTCAAACAGCGACGTTGCAGCCTCGCGCCCGCGCCCGCGCCCTCGCCCGGGGCGACGTCTGCCTGGCCGGGCGCCGCCGCGCGCGTGGATCACGCGGTCTGCTGCGCCTGCTCGTACGTGCCCCATTCTGACGGCTTTGCCCGCGCCGCGCGTGGTCCAAGCCCGGCGGTGCGGCCTCATGCATTGTCGTTGCCGTCGGCACGTCACCGGGGTGCCTCTGTAGAAAGAAAGGAGCTCGTATCTGTCTGTGAAACATTTTCCTCGATCAGGCACCGTGACCTTGCACTCCGCACGCATGTTGTTCGCGCGTGCTTCTCGAAACAGACTAAGCATGTTCGTTAGCTAAAAACAATCTGAAGTTTCGTAGTAACAGCCCTTCAGTTCACGGCTTCACCTTCATCCACAGGACTTGCTGCAAGAACGTGCTAGTACTACGCACTTTTCTCACAGCATCACTCGCAGTAGGAGGACTCCCTAGATCACGACCAGCTGCTGATCGAAACACCGAAAGCAAAGCAGAATCCGGCAGATGCACTGCACTTGAGCGACGGCAGCGAGCAGTGGCCAGGCCACACACTCGAGCGCGTGCTGGCCAGGTGCGAGACAGAGCAGATAAGGAGGCAGGCAGGAGCTGCGATCCCGGGCGGGGCCAAGCCGACCTGGAGGCGGGCAGGCAGCCGCGCGACAGGAGCGCCAGGCAGTCATGTCCAGCGCTTCCTACCTGCCTCGCTCTCGCTCCCGCGGCATCATTTCGGAGAGGAACCAGCGCGGAGCGAGCGAGCGATCGAGTAGGGAGGAAACGGCGCTACCTAGCCACACTCATCACTCGCGGGAACCCGGCCGTCCGACTCACTCCCCACCGCGCACGGGCAAGGGATGGTTGGTTGGGTGCTCTGCACGAACGCTTTCTCGCGCCTACGATTGCGGAGCCAGCATTCGTCAGTCGTGACCACCTCAAGTTGCCACTGCGCCCACCGCGCCGGAGCAGGAGCAGGCTGGATCGACTCCTCACCTCCGCCGGCGATTGGTTGAAGCAACTGCGACCGCACGCCGGCAGAATGATCGCTGGATCTCGTGTGATAGTGTGTCTCCTTCTCGACAAGGACGGTCGGGGGGCACCGTCATGCCGTCGCAGGACCTGACGAATGAATTCATGCCGACGCGGCACCTGACGAACGCCACGGCCAGGAGATCAGTCAGAGCAGCGAAAATTAGAGGGCGCCAGCTCAACCATTGATCTGCCCTGCCCATGGCACCACACGCATGATGCGCCTTGCCTCTCAAAGGCTTGGTAATTTGGCATCGTTTGGGCAGGCCAGGTGGCCGGCGTGTAGGCCGTGTTACAAGTAAGAACACGCAAAATTCAGGAGAGTTTAGCTCGACCAGGTGGCCCAGTAAGTTGTATTAATACTGCCTTTCTTAACCGTGGTCAAATGTCCCCCGACAGATGATCAAATCAACTTTGGCTCCTCCTGTCCTTTAGCGTCCCGTCCTCAGACTTGCTGGGCATCAACTGAACATTTTGGCGCCACTCCATTCCCGTCACGCGAATCCTGTCATGTTGCTAGCATCCATTACGATCCTCCTGCTGGGATCCTCCGGTTCCCGCTGCTGATGACTGTACACTTAGCTTCAAAGAAATTTGAACAGAGTGGAGAAGGGAGGCCACATCCACTTTCTATTATCTTTCTTGTACTAAGACAACTTATCGGTTCCATACATGAAAAGATACACACAACAATGCATATATATGTTGCCGTTACTTAAATCCATAAACGAACCCACTTCAGGGACATGAATACAGAATAGAAGTGCTAGTTTTTGACGTATAGTCACTATCTGACTGTACAACAACATACCATACAACACATCGACAGGCAAGTATGAACTTGGACAAGAATCTCAAGCAGTAAGACGAAAACGACTAAAGCACATGTGCGACAAGAAAAGAATGATGGCATGGGCTAGTAGACGAGCACCGACTCGCTCAGTCCAGAAGTTTTGGCTTTCCGCCATGCGCCAGATGCTACTTAGATCTCAGGAGTCAGGAGACGCTAGCCTGGTGGAAGACATCTTTGGGACTGGACTTGAGATCCCCGGGAGCCATGCGACCCATATGGCTTCGGTGGGGAAGACTATCCTTGTCCTTTGTCCTCTTCCATCGGACAAGGATTTTCATGCTACATGGATTCCCTCGTATAGTCATATCAACTTGGTTTTGGCACAGTGAGCATTGAATGACAAAAATGGAAATTCAATGGGTTTGGCATCTTGTTTGCACCTTGCATGTTGGGCGCACATTGCACATCCTGCAGTATGTTGAGGTCTCATATCAATGCATAAACACAGTGAAGATGGAGTGATATTTAACAAATCCACACCTTCGATCAGATTTGAAGGCGCGCTGTTTCCACTGCTCTGCACCTCAAACAGGCCAGGTTTCTTCCCTCATTGCCCACTTTAGCCACCGACGAGCAGGGCAGAGTCGACAGTGATGGTTTATCTTAATGCCATCTGCCTGCCTAATGGATCTGAGAACAAGAGAAAAATATTTCTTACACAAAATACAGTGGGACTCTTTAAAGTCTGTTTGTTGAAAGTAGAAATATTTTCTTTCTCTTCAATGAGAACAAAACAAGATATGGAATATAGTGCAATGTTTTCCCCATTATTTTGATTGCTCTTACTAGTAAGACAAGATTGTTGACAGTATATCCTACTTGCATATTCAAATGAGTGCTGCAAGAATATGCAATTCATTTCTGCTGAGAACAGATGAATGGCGCACAGTACAATCATATATCTGAACTTTGTTAGCTATTACAAATGTTCTGGGCTTTACAGCTAAAAGAAAGCCAACCACTGTTTTAATACAGATGTAAACAACAAATATTTAAAAAATGGTCACTAGACAAGAAATACAAGCAATTCTCCAAGTGAAAAAACAAGAGTTAAGTAGAGCTAATAAACCAATAAACTCAGCCAAGAGAGAAATTTTATATTTTACTAAATCTGTTAAGAATTAGTATATGTGAAAATTATATAACTACTCCCTCCATTTTTGTATTCTTGATACGAAGAGAAGAAAAAACAGATAGAGTAAACATATTTCAAACTGCTATCATATATTGGTTTCTACCTATAAATGATATATATTTGGGTGTGAAAACTATGGTCACGCCTACTATTTCTGAACAGGAGGAGTACTTGCCTGAAAAAGGAAAACTTGTGTATCACCATCTCCACGCCACTAAAAATAAATGTCTTGCAATGGCCACCTCACCTGATAAAAAGATTAATTAATAAATAACAAAAGTTGCAGCTTTTTTAACAGAACAAGTCAGTTCATACAGCATGCTTGGTTCCATTAGGCAACTGAATATATGCATGTGTGCAGGTGAACCTGGCTATCTATTGTGTGCTTGCATCTTTGTGAATGTGAGCCTTCCAAAATACATGCAAGAATGTCATGATAAATGTTAAACGATCAAAAGTTTGACAAGCCAGCAAAAAGTTGTGGTAGTAACATATATCCAAAATTAGAATATATTATAAAGAATTTAGTATTATAAACATTTATCTTCGAATGAAAATGATAATGGATTGTAACAACATGGTTACCTATGTATTTTGACTGTCGCTGATTCCACCATGATGATCTGATAGGCATTCGTATAGACACTGCCAAATTACCAAAAGATGTCACAAAATCAAATGCTGACTATTGTCTTAGCCTCTTAACATTCTTGACTTAGGAAGACGGATCAAGCCAGACACAAGTAAATGGATACAAAAACATTGTTTAAACCTTATGCTTGGCATAACTATACTGATCCTGCAGTTGCTTGTGGCCAACATTGTCCTGAATCCCCTCTATCCAAACATGGCAGATACTGCTGCCTGCAGACAAACAAATGTAGATATAAATACAATACGAAGTAGCCATTCAGTGTGACAGTGATGTACAGCTGTATGAACACTACAAAGAACAGTGATGTACAGCTGTACTTACATGCTCAAGGTACTAAATACCAGTTTTGATAGCAAGTGCCTGCAATATGGGTAGATAGAAAACCTCATTTCTTTTCTGTAGAGCTGTACCCAGCACACGGTATAGCTGAACATCTGGATAGACACCAACAGATAGCATAATAGGTATGAGCACGAGGGCTTCTTCAGTGAATTGTCTTTTGCATAACCGGTTGATTGCTGCACTGAAGTCTTTGATAGATGCCTCAAAACCTGCATCGATAAGTTTACCAACCCACACAATGGCCTTGTGCGGCATCCCTTTCGCACATTGAGCTTTGATAAGTGTTGTGTATGCAAATTTTCTCAGCTCAGTGTCATTTCCTCTAAGGAGTTCCAAAAGCCTTTCTGCATGAATAACTCGTCCTTTCGAGCATAGCGCATTAATAAGCAAGTTATAAGTCACGGGTGTGGCTTTCAGGCCGCGGGATTCCATACGATTATGCATCTCCAAAGCCTTCTTGATGTTCTGTGCTTCACAAAATCCCTGTATAAGTGTGTTGTAAGTTACTGGATCAGCATCAACACCTTTGCTTTCCATGTCATCAAGAACACGCTCAGCATCACCAAATCTGAGCTGTTTACAGAATCCTTTAATCACTACACTGTATGTTATTGTGTTCGGCTTGATCCCCTTCGTTCTCATTTCATCAAAAAGACTTTGCATCAATTGAACTTTCCCAGCTTCAGAGAGTGCATCCATGAAGGTGGTGTATGTAACCGCTGTTGAAAGTAGATCACTAAACTGAATAGCCCTGAAATAGCTTTCTGCCATATGCAGATCCCCAGTTTTGCAATAGCCATATAGAAGAGAATTGCATGTGACAATAGTTGGGCACATACCATCTAGAATAATCTGATCATACAGCTGAACAGCATTACTAATATCCCCCATTTTAGCATAACCATCAATAACTACATTATAGAGTGCTACATCGTTTGGTTGATATTTGATAGCTACATTTTCTAAATACGACCTCGCTTCAAAAAGCATTCCATTCTTGCAAAGGGCTAGAAGAATAGATAAATGGTTCAGTGAAGTTGGCATTACCCTCTGAGAATCGCACATTGCACTGCAGACATCAAGTGCTCTTTCAATTTCTCCTAGCTTGCAGTACCCATGGATGAGGACAGAATATGCAACAACATCCATATCCATACCACTACTGCATATCTCACCAAGAAGACTCTCAACCTCATAGAACAGACCCTTTTTGAAGAGAGCATTCAGAAGGACGCTATAGGTGACAATATTCAACTGTAATCCTTGATCTAATAGGTCCTTTCTTATCTTCAACCCTTCCTCAACATCACCACCTTCACACAGGCCTGCAATAAGTATAGTATATGTAACCAGATCAGGTTCAAAACCTTGGTACGCCATCTTTTTAATTATTTTTGGGATTTCTCTTGTTAAACCGATCAAGCGAAAGCCATTAATAAGGCTGTTGTAGGTGACTATATCAAGCTCCATTCCTTCTTTTATCACTCTCTCATAAATATCCAATGCTTCTTCTACAGAACCCACTTTACATAGACCATGTATGAGAGTTGAGTAGGTATACCTGTCGGGACTTAATCCATACTTCAGCATTAGACCGAAAAATGATTTTGCAAATTGAATAAATCCCCACTTAGATAATGCAGACATAAGGATGTTAAAGGTCATCCCTAAGGGTTTAAACATTCCCCCTTCCCTTGCGTCCTTAAGGAAAGACAATGCTTCTCCAACTTTATCTTGCTTACAGAGACCATCAATGAGAAAGCTGTGGGAATAATCACTGGGGGAGATACCACATGACTCCATTTCCTCATAGATCTCCAATGCAATTTTCGTCTTCCTTAAGCTGTACAATAAACTGTCGTAGGTGGACAATGAGATTTGCATGTTTAGGCTGTTCATTTGATTAAGAACATAAAGGGCATCACGAATCATCTGAGATCTGACATAACTATTTGCTAGAGCATCCCATATAGTGCCGTTTGAATCCCATTCTCTGAATGCATTCCACAAGATGTCACAGAGAGTTGGTGCAGAATCATATCCTACAGAAAGCAAAAAAAAAAAAATGTCAGAAGCTAAGATTAAAATGCTATATGTTGCTGTGCATGTTGAGATATACTCTACAAACTATATCATGTTGAAGGCATGTGAAAGAGTATATACGACTATACTAAGTGGAAATCTGCAAATTTCCACAATTATCTTTGGCCACAGTTTGTTTTTCGTACAGATAAAACTAGCCATGGAATCTTGAATTCTTGATCATACTTAACACCAATGGCTTTCATTCAGCATACAAATAACGGCATTTTAAAACTAGGAGCATGTAAATTGTAGCTCGGCAGCAGATGATCACACTCTCCATCTGAATACGATTAACGGCAACAAAATTGCATCCCAGTAACGGATAGATACAGCTTGAGTCTGATGTGCTGACTAACAGCGAAAATCCCAGCTCAGCAACGGACGAAGAATTGCATTTCCGCCCCCTCGGCGGACCATTTGCTAATAGTGAATGGAGAGTTCAAAAATAGACACAGAAGCCGGCACCAAACTCACCTTGTTCGCTCACCATCTGCGCCAAGCATCTACGCATCTCGCGCCACCTCCTCTGCCACAGCAGCTCATGGCACAGCTTGAACCGCGCGGCGATCGAGGCCTTCGTATCGAGCTTCTCATTTTCATCCCGCTGGCGTTCCCAGTGACGCCCAGCCGCCCCACCACCCGCCCCGCCGCCGCGGGGCGGGCCTACCGGCGCGTCCCTGACGACAATCGCGTCCTCCTCGGACTCCGTCGCCGCAGCGGCCCCAGAGGCATGGGAGGAAGATAGAAGCATGCGGAGACGTGCGGAAGAGAGAGGAGCGCGGCGCCTGAGGTGAGGCAGGAGGAGGCGGAGGGGGAGGCGAGGTCGGAAGGGCATCCGAAGCGGGGACAGGGTTTCATGGCGCGGGTACTAGGCCGCGGCAGCCTACGGTTCTGGAGATCGGGCAGCAGCTCCGTGGCGCCTCGGGCAGGGCCTTCGCGAGCTCGCCGGCGGTGGCGGCGGGCATGGGAGCGGCGGCGCGGCGTGTGGTTGAGTGGAGGTTTAAGGGAAGGGACGGGGATTTCGCCGTCTGGAGAAGGGAAAGCACGAAATTAGGCCGAATGGACCGTCAATCGGCCTGCTGCTAGTCCATTGGGCTCGTGGGCTGGGACCTGCAGAATGTATTCGGTATCGGCCTGCAGCCTGCTGCTAAGTCGGTCGGTTTTCATCCGGTTCCGCGTGAGCGGCACGCTTGCTCTGTTTCGCGTTTGTTTGGCGCGGCTATAAATGGGAAGTACAATCGACGGACGGCCACCACCGCCATCGAAAACGCGAGATCTGGTTGAATCATGGCGGCCAAGATCGACGGCGAGTGCCTCGCCTGCCTCAGCAGCATGCAACCATGGCACACTGCCTTCACGTCGGAGTGCTCCCACACGTTCCACATCGGCTGCGTCTCCGGCATCGCCGTCTGCCCGTTCTGCTCCGCTCGCTGGAGCGACACGCCGGCCGTGGTGTCAGACCCAGCGCCGGCCACAGGCTTCTGCCCCGTCATGTGTCGGCCATCGTGTGAGCTATCCCTGGCTTACCTGTTCCCAGAGCCTCCGCCATCGTCGAAGAGATCCCAAGCTTTCGTGTTTCCATTGCCGAAGCCCTTCGTCTTCCCTGGACTGGAGCCAACAATGCCTCCTATCGCGTCTGAGCAGCAGCCGCCGGAAGCTCAGTCGACACCAACGTGCGCCGCCTGCCGCGGAGACATGGGCGGCCGACGAGGCCAGGCCACCGTCACGTTCGAGTGCTGCCACGGCTTCCACCTCCGTTGCATCTCCGGCAGCGCGTGCCCTGTCTGCAGCACGCCGTGGCCTCACCTGGTGACCGTGAGCCCCTCGTCGCCGGTCAACCTCTTCGCCTCGCGTTACTGCCCATCCGGTCCGCTGTGCCCTCGTCGAGTCTGATTCGGACAGCGTTTTCGGCGCCGTTCTTTGCGTCTGGGTGTGCCACGCCGGACTGGTGGAGTCATCTATGAACACACATGAGCAGTTTTTTATGGTGTCCAACCCGGCTTACCACGCCCTCCGTTTCCTGGAGATGCCACGATACCTTGAGACAATCGTAGCTCTGCTTTTCACTAAACAGAAGCTAGAAACATTTCTTCTTTCAACCGTGCGGTTGAGGCAACGGCTCATGGGTTTATGAATTTGCCCAACTCATGAGTTTTTTAATTATCTCAATTTGTGATTGTATCTTGACAAAAGGATGAATAAGAAAAACTTTTTAGTCCATTCCATCGATGCACAAATGCACTTTTGATTCTTGTCAGATAAGCATCCAATCTTTTTTTAACCTTCCTCTACTCAACATCTCTACCACATGCTTAAACGATTCGCACATATACTTGTTTCTTCGGCCGCGCAAAGGTTTCAATGGCAGCTCTTTGGTAGTCTGTCTGTCATTTGCTCGTTTGTAATTCTGACTGTATTCCTCACGAGCATTTCAATCTATACTCTCTTAGACATAGGGGTGCCATGTAATGAAAAAGGAATGCATCACTTCTATATATACTCTCTCCGTTCAGAAATATAGTGTAAATATAGTTTTGTCATAAGTCAAACTTTTTGAACTTTGACTGATAATATCTAAAAAACCATAAAGATTGATAGTATGAAAATGGTTTTACTAGATTCATCATGAAATGAACTTTCATGAGATATAACTATCTTACTTTGAAATAATATATATTTTTAAATATTGTTGGTCAAAGTTCAAAAAAATTGACTTAGGACAAAACTAGATGTACACTATATTTTTGGACGGAGGGAGTATTTTTCTTTAAAAATAAAATCATGATCACGTGTGTGTAGGCAAGCGAACAAGAGTCACCAAAAAAATGTAGCTGTATTGTGATGTTGTCCCAGTCGGCACCAGCGAGAACAATGGAATACTAGGATTTCTTTCGGGGTGTGTGTGGGTGGGTGGGGGGGGTGGGGGGGGGGGGGGGGGGGGGGGGAATGCCTCCAGCAGTTGCATTTAGGATTTACCGAGCGGTCTTTATACCACCCGTTTTTCATTAAGCACAGCATATACTAGCGAGCGGATGGACTAAATTGAACCAAACCCATAGGTACTTATAGGCAAATGCATCTACGGTTTCATACAATTCCGTAAACATAATGTGCAACTCATGACACCAAATACATATGAGAAATGAAAAGCTTTTCAAACATAGGTGTGCACCAGGCTTGCCTTGGGTCAGATGGTCAGCACATTCAAGATGATTAGGGTTAGCGCCGGTCTCCCCGGCTATGATCTCCACGTCCACGTTCTCGGTGTCGGTTTCCTAAATCATACCATTCAAACAAAATTAAGTGCAATGCACAATAAAAATTTGTCAACTAAAACTGTAGTAGCATGGTGACAGTGCTGAGGTGATGTTCAGAAATGACATAAAAAGATTTCAAGTTGCTTTCATTTGAAGTATTTTTAGAAAAGCGACAAGTTGTTAGGGTTTCAAAATGTCGAAACAACAATTTCATTCCAAAATTCCTTTAACATGGTTCTGGAAGGCCAATATATTTGGTATTTTTCAGAGTACAAAACTACTATGAACAGTGGCATATCCAAAAATTGGATCAAAACCATGTAAGAATCAAATCCCAACTAAGAAACAAGGAAAAGCTTGAAAATGCAATTGCTGCTAAAATATGCATCATTTAAACGTGCCACTTGGTGAACAGTTCAGGAATGTCATGAGATGCATGCACACTAAAAATTGGAATCTTTGCATGCACAGAAAAGGCTATGAAAATTCATTTAGGTTTTCATTATTTGAATTTTGTATAATTATTTACAGATAAAAGTAGTGATATTGTTGTACCCCTTCATAGATCTATTCATCAGGATTCTAACAAATTTTGTTTCACATTTTTCTAAGCTTTGTTTTATTTTCTAGAGAATTTACAAGATCGGCCAAAATATGAGAAAAAGAAAAAGACTAAGCGGTGTCACTGTAGCAGTGTCGCGGAATTTGAATTTGAATTTAAATTCCTTGAACAGGAAATGATTTGAAAGCTTCTTTACTTATTTTATATACTTCCTTTTTTGATAAAATTTTGGAAAAATCTCCAAAATTCTATCTTGAGGCATGGAACTCAGATACAATATCTGATGGTTTTTGATTTAAATGATTTGATTTGAAGAAATTTGAGCTTCCAAACTCGAAAATTGAGTTTCGCATTATTGATCGCCAAATGATTATGATTAGGAGTAGTTTATAACCATGTGGAAACGAGGATGTTACAGGTCTGGCGAGCCCTCCGACGAGCCCCTAGCCTGTCGAGGCAGCCCCTGCTTCCACCTCTCGCCACCGCCATCGTTGCCATCCCCCCCCCCCCCCCCCCCCCCCCCCCCCCCCCCCCCCCCCCCCCCCCCCCCCCCCCCCACCCAATCTGGCTTGACCGCCTTCTTCCATCACCCTAGCCGATGGCCTCCCCGCCGCCTTGCTGCCCGCCCACAAAGCGCCACCACTGTCTGTGCTACCTTCCTCCCACCCCACCCCCACCCACCGCCCCTCTTCTAGGTCTGGTGAACCCACAAACCCCGATCTTTAACTCCGATCCTGAACATTAACCCGTCGTAGAGCTCGTTGGAGTTAGAGAAGAGGAGCAGAGGAGGAATCGCATTGGGAGAGCTAGAAAAAAAATTCAGGCCTTGGGTGGCCTCCGTAATGCCGGATGAAGTTTAGCAATTCCCTTTTCTAAAGGTCCGTTGCAGTGCACTCGCTAGCTAGGAGTATTACATGAAGAAAATACGCACTCCAGAGCTTTGTACAACTGCACGACGAGGTCTCGGAGCAGCGCTGCAACAGGAGTTTCCGGCCGGCGCCGGGACGGTTCGTGTCGACACGACCGACCGAAAAGGTTCGTGTCCACACGCCGGCGTCCCCGAATCCGCGCAAGAAAACGTATCCGCTCGTTGCGGTCTCGCGGACACGCCACCACCTCTTTCTCTCTCTGTCCTGACCACGTGTCTCGATGCCCTGTCAGCATCGGCTAGATGTCGAACTGCTGAGCAAGATCACTCACTCAACTTTACTCCAGCGAATGACGACTCTACTGGTGCCATCTCTAATCTCTTCTCGTGTTCAAACGATCAAAGGAGCAAGCGAGGATCCAGCGCGGCGTAGATGCTTCGCGTCCCGGAGACCGATAGAATGATGAAAGGCAACAAGAGGAGGCACCGAATAAGTGGCAGGCACGAGTCACCTTTTGGGGCCTTTGCTCAACGCTGCTTCGATTCTCTTCCAGCTCGTACTTTGCCGACGGACGATTCCCCGTGCTTTGCTTTCCAACGAACCCGTCCCTTCCGACTCCATTTAACCCGGCTCCTAGCTCGCCTGCCCTGCCATTCATCTCTTGATCAAGAACCAGAGAAGTCCTCGTGTACGTACTCTGTCAATCGCGAGAACGCAAGGAAGGAGGCGTTCGTGTTCGTCGTCCCAGAGCCTTGAGGTGAGTGGAAACTCAGCGGAGTGAGGCTTCTTGCTTGACTGTGCTCGTGACGGTTTTGGGTTCAAGTCTCCGTTTGGATCGGAGACAGCGCAACACTTGTGCGTTTTTTTTTCTACTCTGGTCTTGGTAACGATTGCGACCTCTGCTGAGTTCGACGTATTCGGACGAGCTACTCGGTATATCTCCACTCGAGCTAAGCAAGCAGATAGACTTTTTGGTCAACATATAGGACCGGCGAAACAATTGCCGGAGTAGCTAGTACTGTTTCTACTCGGCACAAATCTTGCTAGCCGCTTTTGTAGTTTCGACGACAGTGAAGACCACCGGTGCTCTGTTTGCCTGTACTCTACACTGAACCTGCTCTGCTCAAACGTGACCGTGTTATTTTTCGCAGTGATAAACACATCAACGACCGCACAAGATGCAGCAGATGGTGCTGGTGATCTCGCTGCCGCTGGTGGCCCTCGTCATCATCATCGCCATCATCCTCTGTATCATCTGCCGCTGATCGCGCGCTGCGCAACCACCGAATCCGGCTCCTGCCTCGTCTGTTCATCAGCATCTTACTGTATGATTTTGTTGTAACCACAAACTTAAATAGCGTGCGTGTGCGTGTGTCTCCACTATCGGTCGTGAATCGTGATTTGATAATTTGATTGGTTGGCCCCGCTCTCGTTGTTTCCTTTTATTTTTGAGAGAGAGACTCCAAAGGCACCGAATCCGCACGTCATCGTGCAGTGGCCACCGCTGCACTGCGCGCGCTAGCTTTGTCTTCGTGACTAAGAAATTTCTCGAGCTTTTTTCTTTCATCTGGTACCGAGACGTGAGCGTGCTGTGATGATCCTGTGGTTACTGAGGAGTGACGAAATGGCCAATGACCAAGCAGCGGCTCAGCTGGCTTCGCTCTCGCTGTCATGCAAGCACGCACCGTCCAGTCCAGCTAGGTTCAGGCCTCCGGCGCGGCACGTGGCCCGCGTTGGCGTTTTCGCGTTGGCTTTCGCCTCTCCTCGGCCGATTAATTTAACGGGCTCCCACCACCCGACCCGCGTCGCCTTCTCCCCTTTGCTTTCTGTTGTGCTCTCGCGACTCGCCTCTTCTTCCTCGTCGGCATCTCACTCGTTGCGCTGCGTCGTCTCCCTTCCCCGGATTACTGGCCCGAGAAGAACCGGAAGCACAGCGAGAAGGGCAGCTCGATTCGCGCAGGTACAGGTTCCCTACACTTCCTCCGGTAGTTGTCTGTCATTTCGCAATCCGTTTGTGGATTCCGTCTGTCGCCCGCGAATTTCCCCTCGCGGCCTGCCTCGAATCAAACTCGGTTCAGGGCTCCATGTACTTGTGTAGTTCCAGGCTCCATGGCTATCATGATCTGATCCACCCCCACCGTGGATCCTTCGACGAGCGGTTTCGTCTTCCTTCGTTTTTTGTTCTGAAACTAATAAATTTCTGTTTTGCGTTTCGGAGCGTCTGTCTATGAGTTGGTGACTGTAGTTGTTTCTGCGAATGAATCTGCCTTGCATGTAGTGTCCTTGTTTGATCGAGACTGTTGTTTCCCATGTATTTTACTTTGATTCGTGTAGCTTTCACTTGAAACCAAAATAATTGTTTGATGCATGGGTTAGGAAATGGAGTAGTTGAGGGAGCAAGTACTGTACCTTTCAATTATTCTAGGCCAGGTTCCAGGTTTCGAGACTCATCTGTTGACTAGTGGACTGATCCAGTCAATACCATGCCAGCCAAGTGATACTACTAGTAGTAATCAAGATGTCAAAGGCAGGAAAGAACTGGAGTAATGGCTAGTGCTGAGCTCCAGATAGTCTAAAGTCACATGGAAAACAAAAGTGATGTCATCCGTTGTCGTCTCATATTCTTATTCGAATCCGAGGAAAGAATCAGTAGTGAGCCAACCTATCTGTACCTCCTACGAGGCTACCACCTTCCGTAATCTGCCCTGTTCTAGAAGTCCAAAGGGATAGCTCCATCCAAATGGCCACACCGACAAAGAATCAGTTCGTGTCGGGCGTGGCTTGATTCAAGTATTATCTCTTTCGAAGGGAATTGGGTTCTTCGTATTTCAACAAACTCTCATGGCTGTGGTTTCATCCACCAGGTTCAGGTCATGTGCCGAATACCAGAACATTTAGAATTAGTCCTGTGCTAGTGTCTTCTGAATTCCTTAGCCTGTTGGATTGTAAGCATCACACAACTGTTATCGAATATTGATGCGTGGGTAGCGCAGTTGTCATAGCAGACCAGGAATGTGAGTGCCGTTCTCAATAGAACTCATTGCACTACAACAACTCTGCAAATTGTATCATCATATCTGTGTATTGATGGTGTAGTTCAATTCCTCAAGTTGTACAACAGTTCATGCAGAAAAACATACTAGCACCTCCACACATTAATGCTATACAAGTCTTTTTTTAGGAAACTTATACAAGTATTTTGCTACTGCTAACAGTAATAGAGAATTATAATGTGAACTTTGATCTGTTCTGCAGGGAGACAGGATGGAGTTCGTGCTGATCATATCGCTGCCGCTTCTCATCTTGATCATCATCGTTGCCGTCGTCCTCTGCATTGTCTGCCGTTAGCTAAGTCCTATATAGCCACAGCGAAATATTCGGTCCATCCTCCCTGTGATCATACCATGTGTTAATTGACTTTAGTACATCATGATCTAATAGACCTCTTTTATCTCCATTGTTGTGTGATTAATTGCTTTTATCCTTTTTCCCCGGTTGAAAAAAAGAAACGTTCATTCATGCTGTTACTACTTACTATGAGAGACTGGGATACCTGACAGATTACCTTTTCGTTCTACCGCATACTATGGTTCGAGACCAGAATGTTCCAGGAGATTTGACTCTACGATCTGACAGATTATCTTTTCCCCACATGGAAAATGGGAGTTCCATTCTCTGATAGCTGTGCGAATCTGCGATCTGTTGTGCATCTATTTGCCCTTTGTACCGTTTGTCTCACCGCCACACGAGGAAAGGCGAAGCAGGAACCCTCTTTTTAAGCAAGAAACGCAAAGCGAAGCTGCTGGTTAAGGGTGCGTTTTGTGCCGCTCATGCGTACCAGTTGTTCTCACACCTTTTTTTTTTTTGGATGCCATCCGGCAGGCCGCTTTGTATGATTTTGTATGGATTAATGATGTCCCCTTGTAAAGTTGCAGCTAATTTTAATTTTTATTTTGCCTTCAGTAGTGATCTAGCAATTGTTACAGACCTGAAGAATACATTACCGACAAAACGATGACACGTCGCCTAAGCACTCGATCATCTTAGAAACACTTGGCAGTCAGCATATGCGGCGCGATGTGATTATCTAGAACTGTAAACAGAAGAACAAGAAACCACTCAAACCAGACGAATGATCACGAAGGTCCTTGAGATCATCCAATGCTATCTCCAGATGAGACAGAGGAAGGACCACAGACTTCTTCACTTCTGAATCGAAACAAAAAGTTCGATCACAAGGTCACACAAGCCCACGTCAGGTTAATGGCACACTTACACAGTTAGGAGTCTTTACATAGAGACGTCAACACATGAAAACCTATATTCAACAACAAAAAACTATTTATGGTCATAAAGGTCAGGTCCGCTAACGTCACTTGTGAAACCAACACCCGAACAAACCACTGGAAAAGATTTGGTCCCATGTCTTCTGTTCTTTCAGGAGTTTCGCCACATCATCACCCTATATTGCAAACCTTGCGGATCAATAAGGAGAGGATGCAAGACTGAGATCACAAACATTGGTTGCACGCCTGCAGCAAAATGGATGAAAATGGTTAATTCTGGAAGCCTTGAAGCATTGAGCATGCCGCTGGTGCTGTTCAAACTTGATTTTGTGCAGATTTGGAGCGAACAAAAAAAAAAAAATCAGATTTGTTGTTTTATGGTCAAGTACTCAAAAGACCGTTGTGAGAGTTTGTTAGTGCCTCTGCTATAACTGATTAAATGCAGAAACAAACAACTAATTGGCAGTAAGCCAGTAAGGTGAATCTAGAAAGCTGAATATGATGCCGATCGATTCTATAATGAGCTGATGTATAGTTTCTCACGAGAATGCGAGCATGAGACATTTGCACTGCTACATCACTTAAAGGCCTTTTGCTTCATGCTTCCATCTTATAAAAGTAAGAAAGTTAAACCATATGTCATGGGTTTCCGTCTGCCAAAGAAGGCAACAGATCTTTATATTTGCACCGTAAAAATAAAGCTATCTTTCCCATCCAAACTGTCACTTACAGAAGACTTAGAAACAGATGCATGTCACAAGTAATTTCGACATCAACGCATCAGAAACAGTGTTTCAAATAGAAAATGCAGAACAGAGGAAATATAATGGTAAAGATTTTTTTTTTTAAAAAAGGTTTCCTAAGTTAGAATACCAGATATTGACCTTCATCTGAGATACAAATTATTTTTTCCCAAATAATTTGTTCAGAGAAGTAGAGAACACAAATCTAGAACAACATTTTCTCCTACCTTTCATTGCCAAAATCTAAGCTAAAAGAGAATGTCTGATGATCAATGTTAAGAGTGGTAAAGGTGGAATCAATCAATTCAACTCAGAAGCCTTCACTATTTATACTTAAAGTTGGGTGTGGAACAAGATTTGGCAATTAAGCCAGCTAAAAACTGACACAGACAGACTAGATGCATTCTGTGATGGCGCTCCCTTGTAATATGTATGTATCACTTCAGTCAACGAGGATACAGAATAATGTAAGCACAGCACGATAAATCCTTCAAAAATGAAATTTAGTTGTGAAGAAAGAAGATAGCATATGCCAATTTTGTTTTCACCACCAGTCTAGGGTCCGATAAGGTAACAATAAGCCAATGCAATACATTGTTCGAAAAAGAGGCAATGCAATCCTGCTATGTAGAACTTTCGATGAGGAAAATAAAATAAAATTTTGAGGGATCAAACCTCTCTTACAAAAAGCACAATACTTAATGAATACAAGAATAATGTGTGGGGGCACATTAAACCCACTGAAGGATCAAACACTTCCTCAAAACATGAATCCAGACCAGCAGATACATGTTGATTTCGATAAGGTTTTAATTTCAAGGATGCTTTCATAAAAAGCTTAACAAACCACTACTGAGAAAATGCAGACATCAGGATCAATGGGGTTCAATAATTGTTCTCCTAAAAAGGGTTCAATAATTGCACACCAAAGTAGTGATGGGGAAACCAACCCGGATCCACCAAACATAACATCCCACCTAAAAAAGCATCATTATCCAATTTCCTTTACTGAATCTAAACAAAAATCTCAGGTCCCAATAAATATCTTTAAAGATACATTTCTGTTCATGAACTGCTCAACAAGCAAGTTACGAAAGCTAAAAAGGACCAAGGCTCCAAGACCCCCTGTGCCAGACAATACTCGGACCATTTCAGAAATTGCGTGACACTACCACTCTATGAGCTAATGAATGTGCACGGATCAGTACGTCAAAAGCTAAGTTCAGATTCACTTTTCTTATCGTAGCACTTCAGCAATCAACACTTCAATTTAAAGGCACCAACCTTAGTCTAGCACCCAGTAATCGGGTGATGAGGACTATCACTCTCTTCGAACAGCAATCAGCATCGGAACCGATGAGAGAAGAAAGAGGAGGAGCGGAGGCGAAGAGCCTTACATCCGGCCACCGCGGCGGGGTCCTAGTGCTTCTTGCTCCGCGCGGGCTGCCTGGACCCGTCCGTGGCGAGCCTGTAGATCCAGTACCCCTGCGACGGCGAACCGAATTCAGCCCCAATCAAAAGCAGCCACCACACACTAGCGAGCAGGAAGGACGAAGCAGATAGAGAGCCAAGGCGCGCGTACCAGGGCGAGCACGTGTGCAGCGATGAGGAGGATGACGAGGAGCGGGACGAGGTCGGCGAGCCAGGGTCGGAGAGCGGGCCCGGCGGCGTCGCGTGCCATGGCGACGCGGCGGGCGAGCGCGGCCGGGGTGCCGCGGAGGCGGAGGAGGGGCAGCGGGTCGGCCGCCGGGTTGCTCGAGCCCATCTCAGGTTCCACCACCAAGCTCTCCCCAGGTTGCAGTTGCAGCGTGTCGTCACGGGGAAATCGCGGGTGGGCTGGCCTTTTGCGTTATACGGATGTGTGGTGGTTGGGGGTAGGTTGGGTGGTGTGCCGCTTTCCGGCGCACACCTAAGCTAAGCTGGGCCCGTGGCCGAGTGAAATGAGGTCGTGGGCCTTGTGAACATGTAGCCCGGTTTTCTTGGGCCTCACGTGGGCTGTTTTCTTTACCGGGCAACACAAACCATTCCTTCCCGGCGAAGAAGATGAGAGACGCCGTTTGTTCAAAATACTAAAAAAAAAAAACATTATTTTGCTCAAAACTTAGGATTACGCAACATCCTAAAAAGGCACAATTAGTGCTCATTGTCGTGCTCAACGTTGTTCAACCTTGTATCATCGATTAAAGAGGGGGGCGGTTATCGCGCGTCCGTACGCGCGATAACGGAGCGCGCGTCCGCTGCCCCCGGCCGCCACGTGTCCGACAGCCGGTCGGAGCGCCGCCGCCGTCGTCGAGTTTCTTCGTCAACTCCGGCCGCCGCCCCCGCCACGACGCGCCCCGCCCCCGCGGCCTCCGTCGCCGTCCCCGGCGACGTTGCCGCCCGCCGCACGAGCCCCTCCCCCGCCCGCTACCACCCCCGGCGGCCGACGGCGCCGCACCGCCTTGCCGCGCCGCCCGCACACGCCGCCGCCGCCCGCCAACCGCTGCCGCCGCTAACTCGTCGGGATGCGACGCCCCCGCCGCCTACCCTGCCCACCGCCCTCCTGCCGCCCGCGGCTCCGGCGGCGCCACCGCCGCCTCGCCGCACCGCCGCGCCGCCGCCCACCGCCGGGTCGCGGCCGCCGCCCCCGAACCCCTCCTTCTATGGCTGGCGACGAATAAACGGCTCCCGCCCCACTCGACAACCCCGGAACCCTAACCCCTGCCGCCCTCCCCCACCGCCGGCGGCCGGCGGCGCCCTCGCCGCCGTGCCGCGCCGCCCGCCCAGCCTCCGCGCTCCGCCACCTCGTGCGTGGGCTGGGCCGCAATAGGACGCGCGCTCGCGCGCGCGCGTCCATACGCGCAATAGACTTATCGATTAAAGAGATGGCCAAGTCATTTGGGCCTACAGGAGTCGCTGTTGGCCCTGTACTCTTCATTCATAAGTGAGAGTATCCCAAAGGTAGAATCGATTGACTTTTACTTCTGTCCACTTGACCTGAACGTTAGCACAAGAATTACTATGCAATGCAATGCAATGTATGAATACATATGCTGCTGGAACATAAGAGTGAAGGCAAAGCAAGAACATATTATACATGACTCTCTCTTCATCTCACTGCCTAAATTGAACTAACTAGCACACCATTACGCCATCCACACACATGTCGAACAAGCTAATTAAACAGTACATGTACACATCCAGGCAGCGTCGACTAATTTCGGCAATCATTTTTCTTAACAAAAAAAAAGTACATACACCACACACAGGACACAGCCCACTCGAGCTGTGCAGCTACTGGCTACTACATGCCGGCCAATCAATTAGGCGCAATCGACCGGAAGGCGGCCGTCTGCCGCGGTGCCGCTCCGTCTACCTGCGCCGGGGAAGAAGGGGACAGGCCCGCAGGTGACCTTGATGTCGTACAGCCGCGTCTGCGCGATGCCGACCTTGAACCGGGCCACGGCGGTGACGATCACCGTGAGCCTGCTCGTCATGTTGCCGGTGAAGGCCTCCGTCCAGGGGCTCCGCACCAGCGGCACCGCCGCGTCCACGGTCGCGACGCTCGCGCGCGGCTGCGGCAGCGGCAGGCCCGTCGTGACGGTGGCCCGGATCCAGTTGACCCACGGGGGCCCGGTGGAGTTGCTCACGTCGACGAACATGCTCTCGTACCGCACCGCCGCGCGCCGGCTGGGGTTGCCGGCGGCGAGGGTGAGCGTCAGCAGCACGCCGCCGCCGCCCCCGCCGTCCCCGGCTGCCGGCTGGTGGCTGATACCAGCTCGTGCGACGGAGAAGTTGATGCGCGCCGGGCTCAGCACGACGTAGAAGACGGTGACCACAACCGCCACGCCGAGCGTCGCCGTGAGAGCCGCCACGATGTAGTGCTTGGCGTTCAGGGCATCCAGGTTGACGGCTGGAGGCGCCATGCGTTCATGTAGTATGGGTATGGTCCTTGGCCGCTTAGGTAGTGTATGTTGTTCGAATCATGATCGTGCCGTGCCCGTTTGCGTTTTTAACACATACTAGCAGTGAAACAGCGAGCACTGAGTCTCTTTATCCAGTCCAGGTGTGCATTATTTATCTTAGTATTTGACTAATAAAAGTAGACAACATGTTTGCTAGATCAGAACCAGATCTGTGATTATATCAGCAAACACCAGAACCAGATCTGCAGAGGGCATCGAATGGATGGTACGGGCGCACGCGTTCCTCCAATACGAGCAGACTCGGTTGGTGGAAGTGAAATGAACGGCGCTGCTGCCGACGGCGATGAATGGCGCGCTGGCATATTAAAATAAAGAGGTCCCGATCGATCAGGTAAACAGGCAATTGCTCGCGCTGCATGCTTTTGGGTCTCCGGCATTGGTCAACCATGCGTCGCGACTCGCGAGCGAGCTCCTAGTATTCCGCTGGTAACCACAGCGCCGATCGTGCATGAATTCAATCCAATTTCACGACGAGCATGTGCGGTCGTGCTACTCCGGCCCGCCCGATGAGCAGAACGCAGGCCAGGGCGCATCTAGTACTAGTACTACTGTGCATTTCATGGGTCTCATGAAGCCATGGTGGTCCAACGTCGTCGGAGCAGTAGCACCGCACTAGTACTAGTATTTTTAAGTTGTGGTCCAATGTCATCGGAGCTTATTACTCCTACTCCAGTATAGGCGTCGCACTGCCGAGCAATTGCAGCTGCAGGACCTCCACCCGACGATCATGCATGAATGGGCCTTGGCGGACCGCACTCTGTCCCAAGTCGTGGTCGTCGCCTCCTTCGTCTTCCTCCCGATCGATCCAGGGATGTTTGCAGCAAGCCGAGCACGTTTCGCAGTGGTGATGAGTAGTGGCGCAGTGATTGGCATCAGCTGGTGCACTGGCCAGCTGCTTGTGGGCTCCGTCAATAGCGTCCCGTCGGGTGAGAATTACTCCGGCCGGATGAGCCCACAGCTTGATACTCCGACCGATCGTCAGACCTCTGATGGAAGAGCTATACTCTGCCTTCAATGAATCCATCTGCCAAAGCCTGCGTCAAAATGAATTGGATGAGTACAAGATGGCGCGCGGGGACAAGGGGTTCGTTGCACATGGGTGCCGAGGTCGTCGTTCTTGTGATCGGAACAGGGAAGCAGGACATGCATGTGCGGTCGTGCTACGAATCATTTAGGTTGGGGCAGAAGCCCAGCGCCACAGCGAACGTACGATTCACAGGTCACCATTCAGTTCATCCACCAGAATGATGAAGTGAAATTGATTAAATTCATGCATGCCTATTAATTAGATAAAAGAACAAGCAAAAGAAAAGTTCGTAAAAATAGATAAAATCATAAAGAGGCAGGAAAAAGAACATTTTTCTTTTTCTGAGGAGCTGTTTCATTATCAGGGTGATTGAGATTTTGCTGATCTCTCAACCACTTTTTCAACCCTTAGATAATTAGATGTAGATTCACATCTATCTTGTTGATAGAAGCATAAACTCGTGGCTCACTGCTACACCATCCGCCATGTGGTTCTTCCAACAAAAAGGATACTGAAACGCCACAATTATTTGCCAGTACGTAGTCTTTTTTAGTCGAACACAATGCGCACTCCCATACATGGCGTGATGTCGCGCGGCTTGGCTTGCTCCATTTTACAGGCAACTGATGGAGTAGTATAAATTAACGCGTTGGCGCGCGCTCATCCGATTCATACCACCTTTCGGTATGCACTGATGCGGACAGAGAAGCTCGTAAGTCATAAGGCTGCGCCGCATTTGAAGTCGCTATGAGAGCGGCCGGCGGTGGCTCGACATTCCGGTGGCTGGACGCGGCGCGGTACGCGGTGGCCGCCGTGCTGACCGTGCTCATCGTCGCCGTCATCGTCAACGCCATCAAGGTGGTCCTCCGCCCGGACTCGCTGCGCCTCTGGGTCGTCGAAGGCTCCGTGTCGTCGACGCCGCAGCCGGAGGAAGCGGTCGTGACCTTGGGCATCAACCTCCGGGCCGAGAACCCCAGCGGCCGCGTCCGCATGTACTTCATCAGCATCACCGCGTACCTCTTCAACAACAGGACGGTGGAATCGACGACGACGAACGCGGAAGAAGACTGCATCATCATGTTCCAGCCGGGCGACGTCGCCGTGGCGCAGCAGGTGGCGGTGGACTCCATCACGCAGGTGAACGGGACGAACGACGCTGCCGTCATGGACGAGTCCTACTTCGACATGCTGTACGCGGAGCGCGGCGTCATCAGAGACGCGGCCATGCGGGTGGAGGGCACCCTCGTCACCGAGGTCAGGTCCGGGATCAACAGGACCCGCCCGGGGACGACCTACTACTGCTGGCCGCTAGTCGTCGGCGGGAAGGCCTCCGGGAGTGGCAGGCAGGACATTCGCTGCACGGAGAGCGCAGACATACAGTCGATTCGGTGAATTGATTCCCCATGCATGGCTGGACTAGTATTTGTTAAGCATCGTGTTTTGTTTTTTATTTTTATTTTGAGCCTATTTTTTCAAAATTATGTGTAGCTTGTGGAGCTTGCCGGTTTGCTTGTACGAGTCCCATAGGTCTTGTTTGGATAAAATCAATCCACTTATGCTTGGAGTGAAAAATGATGGACTAATTTCGCCCTTCTTAATTCTAAGTGGATTCACCTCTACTCTAACGAGGCCGTATGTTCCGATCTGTTCGCATCGATCTATATATATCCGTATGCTGCACATCGCTGTACAAAATACTCAAGTAGTCGGACGAATTCTCAAAGTAGTCGTACGTTTCAATTTTCAAATAACGATACCGTTCGGCATTTGAAATACAATCGTGGTAAATAAGTTCTGCTCATGGCACTATAGATGAAGCGATTAAATTAATTCCAAAATTAAGCAACATTTAATCTACTTGCCATAGGCTTAAAGCTTCAATAAAAATTTTCATGGGCAATCTTAATGCATTACGACCTTCGTTTGGTAGAGCTGTGGCTTATGTCGAAAGGTCTTTGGCTTATATCTGAAAGAAGTTGCTTTTGAGGTTGAGCAAAGTTAATTTTGAAAAACACTTGGCAAAATAGCATATTGGTCAGTAATGGAGCTTCTTTAAGACCAATAGGGGCCTTGGCCCCTCAACATTTGATTCATCTCCTATACTACATAACCAAATCATCAATTAATCTCTAATAATTCATCAACTAGTTTCTGTTGGCCCCTCCAAATTTGTATTGCAAGCTCCGTCACTGATATTGGTGACAGTATAATCAATTTCAAGGGAACTTCATGCTTGAGGAGATATGGAAGAGCTAGTGAAACTTTTTTTCTTTTTTGGTTTATGACTTATAGTACAAGCAGTTTAGGTGCTTTTGGAAGCATTTTTTGGTTTACCCGCTTGGTAGAGCTTCACCAAAAACCAATATAAAAGCTGGAGTAAATGTCCTACCAATTGGGGCGTAATGCTATCATTTCCTATTTTCCTCCCAATATAAAAGCACTAGGTGAATTTCCCGCGCGTTGCCGCGGTAATTTGAGATAATCCTTTTTTTTATAAGTTTAAGATAATCTTTGGGTTGTGACTACGATAATTTTTAGAAAACGATTAAAAGATCCACAATGATGTCATGAGCTCTGGGCATGCCACTAAAGGCATCACACAAACGGGTGTTATATGATCCACTACAGATCTCAAACACAATGTAGGATTGATCCATTAAGTTCAATACCACCAAAACCTTAAGTCTTGAGGAAAAGAGGGTGAAAAACCTGCTAATGCCAACGAAATATGTATTTATTTTGAAACTGAAGATGATATTTTGATAGAATGTCAACCAAATATTTTTTTTTGCACGTTTCAGTCCAACCACAAAGAGACGCTACGGAAAGAAAGATAGAGGCAGGCGGCGGCGGCTCCTGTAGAAAATTTTGCCGGCCCCCTCGCCTCCGGCGGCCTCGCCGTCGGCGGAGGAGGGAGGCCCGGCATCCGGCGTCCACTTTGTTCGCTCTTAAGTTTAGATAGAGTTAGGTTCCGTGGTGGTTGCTTTTGGCGGCGGCCACGGTGGTTGTTAGGGTTAGGGTTCCTCTAGTGGTTCGGTCCAAGAAGGTGGCGGCGGTTGTGCGGCGTCATCAACTTCGTCGGCATGGAGCATTGGAGGACAAGGCGTCTCCGCGGTGGTGGCGAGTCGAAGGCGCCATCATCGATGAAGAATAAGGTACTCCGGCCCCTCCTTTGTCTTGTCATGGTTCTTCTTGGCCATGGCTGTGGGCTAGTGAGACTTCGGTTTCCGGTGATATCCATCTGGATGTCGCTCGGATTTGTGTTTTCCTATGACGGATATGGTGGAGGAGGCGACGATGAGCTCGGCTACGGGCTTGACGGCGGCAAGTTCATCGTATTTGCATGTGGAATATCGGTCTACCCTCTTTTGCGAAAGGGTTGGGTTTCAGTTTTCCCCCGTCGGAGATGAGGATGGCGGTGGTGGATGGTGAGATGGCCATGTTCGTTCAGATCGGAGTTCTCTTCCGTGGCATATCTGTCTGGGATGGTGATCCTAGATGGTGGAATTTTCGGCTCTTTCAAGGTTTCTTGTCTCCCATCAATGGAGTTGGCGTTGATTGGGATGCTCTTGTAATCTGGGGATGTAATTTGCTTCAATATTAATGAAATTCCCCTTTTCGCAAAAAAAAAAATATTTTTTTTTGCGACTGATCAACATGCATACGCAATGAGATGCTGAGTGATCCAACATGGAAGCAGTTCAAAATACAAAAAACATAGATGGAGTTTATTTTTCAAGCAACTTCATAGATAAAAACGACGGGAAATGACAACAATTTCAGATAAGCGCTCATCATATAGGAGTGCATGCATGTCTTCGCCGAGGGACACCAATGAGCATGAAGATACTAACAAATTATCTGAATCTGAAATATATTCTCTAAAGCTGAATCTGAAATATATTCTCATGTCTTCGCTGAGGGATACCAATGAACAGGAAGGTACTAACAAATTATCTGAATCTGAAATATATTCTCTAAAGCTGAATCTAAAATATGACGGTTTGTTGCCTTCCTATGACCTACTGCAAGAAGCCAAAAAAACTGTTAAAAGAAAGAAAAAAACAAACTTGTAACTGTTATTTTTCTCAGAAGGTATGAGATAGTGAATACTCAGGAGAAGGAAGGGTGCTGCAGTTGGAGGTGATCCATGGTGCTACTTATATTGGGGTGCAGAATGTTGCTGGAGGATTAGTGTTAGTAATTGTGACAGTCTTTTAATCGCTTGGTGGATGTCAGTTTCAGATAGAGAATAGGGCTAAGCGAGGAAGAAGAATGGAGCGTTGGCCTTTCAATTGCTTTGTGGATGTCAGTTTTCTTGCTGGAGGAAAGTGCCTTTCAATTGCTTTGTGGATGTCAGTTTTCTTGCTGGAGGAAAGTGCAAGGCCTTTCAAACTTCAGCTGGAAGAATATGGTATGAAAACTTGATTGATTAGTGGAGGATTAATGTCATTACCGCAATTAATTGTCTTTTGCGGCAGAGGGTAGGCAGAGGAGGAACGCGATGGAAGAGGGCGGGGGATTAGTGGTGGCAGTTTCAATCCATGGTGGCCGTTTCTGTTTTTAAAGCACAAAAGGTGGGTAGACGAAGAGGATGGTGATGAACTGATGGAGTATTAAGGCGATGGCCGCGGGGAGAAGATAGAGTAACAACGGACACGATGAGGCAGCTTTGCAATGATCGGACGGTCCAAATAAAAGAGGTGACGTGGCTCGCTGTGGTTGCAGAGAAATAGGAGTTAGTGAGGGTTAGTGGGTTGCACTTATAAAGAAAGAGTAGATAGGCATGATGGCTCAAACCTCTTAATCCAAAATACTAATGTCACTAATTTCTACTCTTAGATCCTTGTTACGGTCCTTGGAGAGGTACATATAAGTTTTTAAACTCACAATACTCATGCTTGTCATGAGAATTGAACTACTCATGGTATTGTGAGTACCTTTTCAAACGTAGAGGCTTCGGCTTATGTTTCAACATTATTGCAGCATACAATTAGAAGCTTTGCTTGCCTCGGCACCCAATTTCGCCAACAAGACCTCGTCTTAGGAGGTCATGCTCAACGCCTCAACCCGGGAAATGAGGTTTTCACCCTAGGAGCCATGGGAACACGATCAGGCCGACATGCATTGACTGGCTGTGTCAATCGCCTATATATAGCAGAGGGGAGCCATGGGAACGCTGAACACCGAAGCGCGAACGAAAGCAAGCTGAGGGATCAAGATAGCATGGCGGTCGCTTTGCCGCTGCTGGTACTTGTGCTCTTGTCCAGTTCTTCTCCAAGTGCCCTTGCAGCGGCAGATGACAAACACGGGTACACCCTCGTGGCAATCAGCTCGCTGAAACCGAAAGCTGTCTGCTCCGGACACAGGGGTACGTACCTTCAGCATCCGTATAAACTACTAGTACGTATACATGGTTGCATTTATGTCGTCAGAGTGGTATATATCTGGAAATAATCTTTTACATAAACTCAGTTTTCTGTGGAGTATATAATTAAGCAGCCCTAACAATAGTTTCTTTTTGTCACCTGTGTGTATTGGAGTGAAAATAATGGTACTGTTGGTTGGAGTGCAGTGCCTGTGCCCCCGAACCGCACGTGGGTACGATTGAGTCACTCGCATGGCTCGTGCTCGCCGTCGTCGTTGGCACGCGCTGAGCCGCCGCCCCTGGCCGAGCTTCTACTGCAGGACCAGCGCCGAGTGGACGACATCCAGATGAGGCTCTCTGGTTTCGCCGACGAGAAGAAGAAGGTTAAGAAGCACGCGGCGAAATGCACGTCGACCCAAATGAACACCGGGCCCGTACTCGATGTCAACATGGGCACTTCTTCGATGGTAATTAATGAATCTGAGGATATATAGACATGCCGTTCCCTCTAGATTCTCGATTTCCAGTTCTATTTTTACACACAAACCTGATGATAAACAACTAACCAAAGGCAATTACGTACGATCTCCCAGTCCCAGCAAACCATTCGCCCGGCGGCGACCGGCGGCGGCGGGTCGTCGTCGAGCCAGCAGCCGGGAGGTGTTTCCCAGACGGTGATGGTGGACACGGCCAGCGACGTGCCGTGGGTGTGGTGCCTGCACTGCCGCAACCCGCCGTGCCCGTTCTACGACCCAGCCCTGTCGAGCACCTACGCCGCCTTCCCCTGCAACTCCACCGACTGCGCGCGGCTCGGCTCCCACGCCAACGGCTGCGTCAGCAACCAGTGCCAGTACCGCACCTCCTCCACCGACGGCCTCACCTCGTCGGGGACGTACAGCTCCGACGTGCTCACCATCGGCGTCGCCGGCGACGCCAGCACGATCCGGCGCTTCAAGTTCGGGTGCAGCCACGCCCAGCAGGGCAGCATGCAGCAGCAGAACGCCGCCGGGATCATGGCGCTCGGCGGCGGGAGGCAGTCGCTGGTGTCGCAGACCGCGTCCACCTACGGCAACGCCTTCTCCTACTGCATCCCGCCCACGTCGAGCTACCCGGGCTTCTTCTCGCTGGGAGCGCCGGTCGCGGAGTCCTCCCGGTTCGTGCTCACGCCCATGCTCAGCAGCGACGACGACGACGACGGCGGCAACGACACGTCGCCGGCGTCGGTGACGTTCCACCGCGTGCTCCTCCGCGACATCACCGTGGCCGGGAAGAGCCTCAGCGTGGCCCCCGAGGTGTTCGCGTCCGGGACGGTGCTGGACTCCCGCACGGCCGTCACGCGGCTGCCGCTGACGGCGTACGACGCGCTGCGGGCCGAGTTCCGGAGCGCCATGGCCACGTACCGCGCGGCGCCGCCCAAGGGCGGCCTGGACACCTGCTTCGACTTCGCGGGCGCCGCCAACGTGAGCCTGCCCAAGGTGGCGCTGGTGTTCGACCAGGACGCCGTCGTGGAGCTCGACGCGTCGGGGGTGCTGCTCGACGACTGCCTCGCCTTCGCGGCCAACGCCGACGACGTCGCCGCGGGGGTGCTCGGCAACGTGCAGCAGCAGACTATCGAGGTGCTGTACGACCTCGCCGCCGGGGCCGTGGGGTTCCGCCGCCTTGCGTGCTGACGAGGGAAACGAACAAGAGATTAATTAGCTGTCTGCTAGCTGATCTATATTCTACTACCGATTTGGCGCTTCAGTGTTCATTAGGGAACAGCGCGCTTGTTATGTCTGGTGGTGTCAGGCATCCATGCATGCATGTTGTGGTTCATCTATCCCATACTAGGGGATACTGTGAGGTAGTACTGGTGGTGTGAGGCCACTTTTTATTGTCCTGATGATCTTGAAGAGGGTAGTTGTGCTGTCTGCTGTGCATGCTTTGTGGGGCTGTCTTGTTTAGCTCACTGTCACTGGTAATAACTTGTCCAAACTTAACCGGCTCCGGTGAGCACTGAGCTTAATTATATTGCGCCACTGGCGCTCTATAAGGTGAGAGCAGAGGCTCCAGCTGCGCCCAACCATAACCAGCTCGCTCCCATTGCCAGAACTATGGGTCACCTTCACCTGTACATTAACCAGACCAACTTCTGCCCACAAAACATCGACCAGTACATCAGCAACCTCACGTCGTCCTACACCGACCAGAGCAATGAGCCGGCCATGGTGTCCGCCTCCGTCATCATGTTCGTCCTCGCCGGCCTCTTCTTCAACCTCAACCTCTTCAGCGGCGTCTCCGACATCAGCGCCATCCTCGACCCGCGAGTCCGCCTCTTCCTCACCTCGGCGCTCTCCCTCTTCCTCCCGGTCATGTCCTACCTCTTCTCCGAGGCCAAGAACGCAACCAGCAGGCACTCGTCTAATTCAGCGATGACGACCTCAACAACGGCGAGCGGCGGCGGCGGCGACCTCTCGCTGATGGCCGGGCTGATCCTGGCGTGGATGCTCCTGGTGGAGCTCCTCCGCAAGAAGGTGGACGAGATCCGCATGCGCGGGTACTCGGGCACCATCCAGCGCGCCGGCCGCGTCGTTTGGCTGGGGAACCTCGTCTTCTTCAACATCAAGACCGCCGGACGGAAGGCCGTGTTCAGCATCCTCTGGATCCTCTGCGCCACCAGGGTGGTGCAAAGGATCGCCTTCACCGAGCTCGGCAAGCGCTCGTACGCGCACGGCAAGAACGCCCGGGTTATCAGCTCCTACATGGCCCAGATGCTAGTAGAACATCCCGTCATGGGTGGAGATGATGTGGAGCAAGCTGTCCACCAGGACGGAACCGAGCTGTTGCGGAGGTGCAAGTACATCGTCATGGGAGAAGAGAGGTTGGTGGAGGAGGCAACGGCAGATGGGTACAAACTGATGACCACCACCACTGACGACAGCGTCGTCGTCAGTGTCGGCAGAGTTTGGGAGCTCGCCGACACCGACAAGCTCTTCACCTCCGCCGACCAGAGCAAAGGCTTGAAGAGGCTCTGCCTCTCGTTCGCGCTCTTCAAGTTGCTGCGCCGAAGGTTCGAGCACGCGCCGGAGCCAACCGACGAGGAAGCGCGCGACTGTCGGGACCTCATCTTGAAAGGCCTGTACTGCCAGCGCGACGACGACGTCGGTGGCGAGAGCGCGGAGGCGCTGCTCCAAGTGATGAACGACGAGGTCAACTTCCTCTGTGAGTACTACCACTCCGTCGTCCCCGTCGCGCTCGCGAGCCCCTTCTTCCTCGCGGTGAACTACTTCCTTGTCCTCGTCGTCGTGGCCCTGCTGTGCCTCATGGCTGTCATTCTCTGCGGCAACGGAGACGCCGGCTACGCGTTCCGCAGCATCGGCGACGACAACTACGTCTTGCAGTTCGGGTTTGGCAAGCTAGCGGTATGCATTTTCAGCAAAGCCATCCGATCCCCCTCGGCCTTCTTTTCCATCGTAGACCTTGCTATCACCGCTCTGCTGTTCGTCATCTTCCTGTACGAGGAGATTTGGGAGTTCTTCGTTTTCCTGCTCTCCAACTGGTTCATGGTGTCGCTGCTCGCAAACTACACCAGCAAGCCTCAGTGGCGTGAGAGCCCCTCCTTCCGGCTCGCCTTCCGGTGGCTCGTCCGAATGCGGAGCGCGCTGAGCCACCCCAGCCTTAGCTTTCGCCAGTTCTCTGCCTTGAACCTGCGGTGGCCACTCAGGCTACCATTCGTTCCCACACTTTCCTTGGGCTTGCGGAAGGAATTGGTACCCAAGGATGTGAAGAAATTCATCATACACTATCTGGCAGAACATGCTCATGCTACCGGCACCGCAAATTATACTCCTCTCACCAACGGCAGGAACGCGCTGCGACGAAACGGCTTCGGCAACCTCTCCTGGGCATGCGACAGCAACAGCGTCGCGGAGGTCATCCTCACGTGGCACATCGCCACGAGCATCTTGGAGGCGGAGCACGAACCCCAGAGCAACGCGGAAGCGGGCTTGAGCAGGGTGGCGATCGCTCTGTCCAAGTACTGCGCTTACCTGGTGGCCTTCCACCCGGAGCTGCTCCCTGACAACCCGGAGAAGGCCGAGGCGGTCGTCGACGGCATGAAGGCGGAGCTGAGAGGCATGCTTGGGCGTCAGGGGTACTACCTGTCTCCGCTGAGCAAGCGAGTTCAGAAGATCATGGCCATGGAGATGGAGGTCGAGAAGGCGGGGACAGCAGAAGAAGGTACGGGTGGTGGCGATCAAACGGCAGGAGTTGTACGGAACGGCGCGAAGCTTGGGAGGATGCTGATGGCCGAAGAGGGAGTGCGGGTGTGGAAGGTGTTGGCCGAGGTGTGGACGGAGCTCATGGTGTTCGTGGCGCCGTCGAGCGACGAGGAGCGCGTCAAGGCGCACGGGGACGTGCTTGTGCAGGGAGGCGAGTTCATCACCGTGCTCTGGGCGTTGACCACGCACACCGGCGTCTCTCGCCTGCCCAACAAGCCCACCACCGCGTGGGGTACTGGCCATCCCAAGACTCTAGAAGACCTCTTTGGCGAATCCATGCGGGCGCCTTGCCCTGCAGCAAGCTAATTGTAAAGCTCCATGGTGTGATGCTTTGGCATTTTTGTGTGCGTGCGTGCGCTCTCGCGCTTGTAATACAACGGGGCTTGCGTTGCCATGCTTTAAGCAGAGCTCCTTTGATTGATGTATGGATAGTTCAAACTTCAAACCTCCTAACTAATAAGGGAGTGTTTTAAGTTAGTCTTGTATTATTCTCTCTTCTATTTACGGGTGCAAATCCAGCAATGTCGAAACAAAGAGTTAGGAAAAATATGGGGATTGCTATAATCCACTCGGGCATTCCATAGCCCTTCACCACCCGAATTTTGTGTCACCGTGATTCTTCCTCAACTCTTCCTTCTCCAGCTCCGGCGAGGCTTCCATGGTTCTTCCTCAACTCCGGCGACTCCTCCGACGAGGTTAGTGTTGGGGGTTGGGGTTAGGGTTCCGGGTTTGGGGGCCAATGGTGTCCACCGGACATAGAAGAGGAGGGGGCCGGGGGAGGCAGGCCGGCCTGGCGGTGGTGGCGGGCGAGACGGCGGAGGCGGAGGCGGCGGGGACGCCGCCGGAGCGGGCGGCGGGAGACGGCGGTCGGGCCAGGGTCGGGCGGGGGCGAGGTCGACGACGGCGGAGGCGGGAGGCGGCGGCGGGAGGTGGTAGAGGGCGGTGCCTCGGCGAGCTAGGGCCTCGCCGGAGCTCGGCGAAGCCCTAGCCCGCCAAGGCAGGGGCGGCGGCGCGAGGGGCGGCGGGGAGGGCGAGGTTTGGGAGGAAGCCAGCTGGAGGTTGAAGAAAGAGGGCAGCCGTTGGATCTCCTGATCCAACGGCTGAAAATCCGGGTGGAGGGCACCCGGGAAATGCCCGGGTGGCCTCCAGACAGCCCCAAAAATATAAGATGCATCTCTCATTCAACTAGTTTCTGCCCAAATTAAAGCAGCGCCGTACACATGGAGTACCATCATTTTTTTTTTTGGTAGAGGCCTGGCTACGATGATAAATAGTCCTACGTGCTCCTGGGCTGACAAGTCACTCTGCTTAGATTTCGGTTTGACACAATCTTAAGAAGAAAAGAACTGATATTATATTTGCCTTCCAAAGTACAGGTTTTAATCATTTTGTGATAGAACTAGAAAGACAAATTTGGTTCAGGTAAAAAAAAGAATGGTTGTTTACTTCCATTGTATTGTGTCGTGTAGTAGATGGGGCTGATCAAGCATGAGCCGTGCTCTGCTACTGCTCACTCCGCACGCGTCGCCGTCTCCATGTTAGCGATTTCGCTCTGCTGTGCCCTGGCGGCTGCCCCGCCACTGCTAATCCACCACTCGGTCTTGCTAATCCACACCACCGGTGGATTTGCGGCGACGCCGACCAAGCATAGAGATTGCCTGGCCCTGCTCTGCTACTCGCAGATACGGAAACATCGGAATGAAGTGGTCTTCCAAGGAGAAACTCCGTCGCTCCCCCATCTGCTCACCACATGCCGTGAAGAAGCCAAGCTTTGGTGATGTCGCATGCCGCGTGACGATGATGAAGTTGCTAGCTCCTGCTCAACATTTCTATTCCCTGGTGTTTTTAAAAATTTGTAATATGCACTGGGCCAGAAAGGACCGACCATTATTCTTAATTAATGGAATCAGGTGGGGAGTTCTCCTCCCCCTGTTGACCGTCGAAAAAAAAGCATAATTTGACAGTTGAGCAGAATGGCTGAGAGTAGCGGAGCTAGAATTCATAAAAGGGTGGTGCGGAACATCATATGGAGTTGCTTAGGCTTGTGTTTTTCCATTATGGGTGCGTAATTAGGTACGCAAGAGGGTGCATATATGGTGGAAATAAGACAAACTCTATTGAAATTTTCTTTTGCTGCAGGTGCAGCCACCAGTGTAGATCCTTCCCTTATTGGCTGATGGTAACACTAAATTAGAAATAGGAGGTATGTATGTAAAAAATTGCTATGGACATACCAAACAACAAGGACGCTTCAATTGGGTTGTGTCGTGCGAACCGAGCTCAGCTCGGTTGGTAACGCTCTTGCCGTGAGCGTTGCCCACCCGGGTTCGACCCGCGTGCGCACCATCGGGGGCAGGCCTGAGTCTTTACGGCTCCTCGCGTCGGCTCCCGCACACATGGCTACAGGTGGGTCCCTTAGTTGGCCCATCCTCTGAAAAAAAAATTGGGTTGTGTCGTAATTGATATGTAGTGACAAGAGCTTCGTCATGTATCCGAAACAAGAATCTCAACTAAATACATTGAAAGAAATTAAATGTAAATAGTGAATTGACAGAGTGGAGATAGGGAATCATGTTGAGGCAATTGATAGAAACAATAGAATCAAGTGCAATAGTTGTTTATCTTAAGTGATATATCTGGTATATTAACATGAGGGGATTTTTGTTTGTGGACACTAAAAAAACATGGTTTTATCTGTGGGACACCACAACTCTCTATTTTGTCTCCCTGACACCATGAGATTGATTCTTATCTGTAGGGCACCATAGAAGGAGAAGCAACTTTTTTCAACTTTTTGTTTCTTAAATGCACAAAATACATTACAACTTGTTATTTGGCACATAGATACATTTTTGCATTTTGTATCCATGTGATTTCTTTCTTGATTTTTCACTAGTTATTTGCAAGGTTTGATTGTAAAGAGAAGTATTTTCTTAGTTAAAAAGTTACGCAAACCATCAACAACAAATATGAAAAGAAAAACGACATGTATAGGAATACAATAGTCTATCTATGTGCCAAATTTCAAGTTGTAATGTATGTTATGGATTGAGATAAAAAAAATATGAAAATAGTCACTTCTCCTACTATAGTGTCCTGTAGACAAAAGCTGCAATTTCTCAGTGTCCGAGAGGCAAATTAGAAAGTAAAGGTGTCCCACAGAAAAAAACCATATTTTCTAGCGTTCCACAAACAAAATCCCTAAAATGAGTTTGACCAAAACCAGAATGGCAAATTTCATAACTTATTTGTACATTTCATATTTTAGAGTGTGAAATAGGCTAAGCATTATGGAAAAAGAGATGTGAACATGGCTAAGCAATGTATGACAAATCGTAAACCGACATCTTCACTAGTATGAATGTGTACAGTTGCCCTTAAAGTTGTATACCGAAGTGACGAGTTTTCGTCTAGATGAATATGTTTTAACAACCTTAATTGCATTCTTATTTACCATTATATACTTCCTCCTTGTGAGATCCAAAGTATTAAACCAACAATCAATTTTTAATTAAAATTTTCTACTAGCTTGTCCAGATGAATATTTGACTCTCTCGTATGTTACAATATGTACCACTGTACATAGCAGTAATAACTTTTATATGTTATAGTAGCTAAGCTTATATGTTGCTACTTTCTATCACTACAAGACCAACCACCATTTAGCAACACATGCCTAGCAACGGTTCACCGAAGCGTTGCGCCCCTTCCGCGCAACCCGGCCCGCTCCTCCCCACCTCTCGTGTATAACTTCTCGAGTCCACCCCACGCCAGGGACCAAGTCCTCCCGTGCAAATAGGTTTTCTTTTTATTCCCTATCACTCCCTCACCTTCCCTGCTCGCGCCGGCGCCAGCGGCGACGGCGACCAGGCAGGCCGTCCGTCCTCCCCCTCCTATCTGCGCCACCATGGTCTCAATCCCGTTGGGGCTATCCTTCCAGTTGCATTATCCAGCCCCAAATCAGATTGCTTCATAACCCATGGTTTGTTCTCGACACAACCGCCTGGGCTTTTCAACCTACCTGCACCGCCATCTTCCATCACGCTCTGGATGCAATCCTCAGGCTAATCCGCTTTCGATTCCTTTAGGTATCTCCTTCAGATCCGTCAGGCGTGAAGATGGGGCAGGAGGCGACCAGATCTGATGGAGGTTGCAGCGCATCACAGCCATCCCACTCAACTCAATGGGGCTCACCAGATCTGCAACGCCTTCCCCTACCTCCGGCCTGCACCTCAACACTGAGCACAAGCCTCCTCGAGGTACTATCCCATCTCATTCATTTTCTTTTTTTGACATGCAGATTGGCCTATGATTTTGATGTTTGGTTCCCTCGATTTCAGTTATATGTTGTATTTGATTTTGTTCCTCCATCCCGATTTGTTAGATTTTCTGTACACTTATTGCTCCTCTGGCAGTAGGCCATCAATTAAATGATAGTGTTCCTGAGATTTTTCATGCCTGCAACTTGTTCGACAGAATGCCAATGATATGGATTTCCATTAGTGTATCAAATAACTGAATAATCTAGTGTGCATATATATTGCTATTCCATGCCTGAACTCAATCTTATTTTAATTTTCTGATTTCTCTAAATATCAGTTGTGAATCAGGCCTCACTAGTGAAATCCTACCTTGCTGAGTAAATGGATAATGCAGTATTGTCCTTCCCTGCTAATTGCTAATTAGTTTGTTGGTTGACCAATTTCCCTAACATGCTCTTTCTTCCTGTGATTGGACACGTTTATGTATACAGATTAAAAAAATGGCAATACAAAGGACATGCTGAATGCAAGCTGGGTAACAGTGGTGTCATTAATTGTTCTCTTGCCCATGAAGATGCAAAATATGTTGCGTTGATCTATTCTGGTGCTGTCTATTGATTGGTCTATTCATATTGGAATATATGAAACTGGTAAGTGGTCACCTGATATCATATTGACAATGCTCTGTTCATTCCCTACTATTAGATGAGATGCATTCTATTTAACTTATGGAGCTTACTGCAGTTATTTCATAATTCTCCTTACGTATATGGTATTAAGTATAGTAGTTACTAATGTATAAAAAAGATAAACATTATTGACATTTTGTTTGCATGTATTCGCAAGAAGTTGATACAGGTTACTGATATGGTTGCTTTTCAGGTCACACAACATTCAGACCAAACTACATATGAATACCTCGGCTTGAGAAGTAATTACATTGGCAGTATCTCATCTGCATAATTGTACAAGCTATAGATGCAAGATTCTCTTCAGATGTAGCTGTATAGAATTCTACAAGAAGCAGCTGTATAGAATTCTGAGTTGTATATTTAGAATCCTCTGGTTGAAATGTAACCAATTGTAATCCAGCAAAAGATTTGATATCGATGATTGTTGTACATTATGCATAATAAATGAAATATTTTTTATGCATCATTTTCTTATTGATAGTGTACATTTGATCAGCGTAGAATGAATTGGAAAAGAATATTTGAGTGCAACAGCAACCCAGAACAATAAATCCACATGAAGATTAATATGCAGTGATCTACATTAGTTTCCAACACTTACAAGTGTTGCTACAGGCTGCCTGTACCCGTTGCTGCCTTGCAACACATATTTGTATTAGTTACCAACGGATATACATATGTTGCAGTAGATCCTAGCAACGCCACCTCTAGCAACGCATACCAAATGCGTTGGTATAGGTCCCAGCAACGCTTATATGGGTTTCTTGCAACGGATATAGGCGTTGCAAAAGGGGTGTTTCTCTTGTAGTGTATGAGCTAGTAGTTCATATGTTCTATATACTGCACTCTATGTCGCATTAAATATTATTATAATGTTTCAATAGTTATTTTTACATGTTACGTTGTAATAGCTATATTTTGATGTTGCAGGTTCTTTGACCCTAACAGGTTTCAAAATATATATTTGTATGTTGTAGTAAATAATTTTATGTTGTTGCAGTGGTTATTTGTAGATGTTTGCAACGGTAATAAAACTAAGAAAAAACCAAAAAAATTAACTCACAAAGAGACAATCCCTAAAAATAAATTTAGCCAAAAACATTACTAGGAAACTGATGGCCTATTGCCACGGTGCGCAACCCTAGTGCAAGCTGCAATGCTGCCAACTGGGCTGCTTTGGCAATAAATTGCACTGCACACAGAAGGATAAACATGTTATGTAAATGAAGACTAGGATTTAGACTTATTAAGACTACTCCAATTCATATAGTATAGTATTGCTAAATTCAAGAAATGGCACATCCACAAGAGCAATAGATAGGCTTATTCATACAACCTCTACAATGCATGATACTGTATGTTGTATCTTAAACTTACAAAAACTCAAGTAAACTTAGAACCTCTACATTAATGCTAATTTTAGCAGCTAACAATTATTCTTAGAGGTTTCAAACTGGGGCTTAGCACACGGATAGGAATTTGTTTCTGTCATCTTGTGATTCCAAAGTGCAGGAACTTTATTCAGCGTATTTTCAGATTTACTCCCACTAAATGGCCATAATAAGCATGTGCAACCGTCCTGATCGCCAGATTTACTCCCGTACGTTCATTTGAAGATCAAGTCTATTCTATATACAGAGGAGCGAGGCGTTCTTGCTCACTGTTCAGGTCCAAAGTAGCCTCCATCCTTTATCGCGTTCGATATGACCCTCGGGCCTCGACGCAATTCAGTCGCAAGGATCAAGTATGAGGAACGGTGGTCGCTACGTCCTCTGGTACGCGATTACCACGTTTTTGTTCGCTACCCTATTTGCATCCCTAGCGTTACCTGTCCAGTGTACGATTATGTCACCCTAGTATTTTCTTTTGCTCGATTTCATAACAACATACTTCTTCCGTTTTTAATTATATGACGCCGTTGACTTTTTATTAAACTTTGACCAAAATATAGATTTAAATATTTACTTTTCGAATGTGAAATTAATATCATTGGATTCATCATCAAAAACACTTTAAGGTTAACTTACACACTTAGCTATTTATACAAATATTTTGAATAAGACGGTCCAACATAACGAAAAAAAGTCAACGGCGTCATATAATAAAAAATGGAGGGAGTATATTTGAGTGTTTTTACTGAATGAACACTGAAACTTCACCGCAGGTCGTCCTCAACTGCTAGCAGGCGCGGTTAGTTCCATCGCTAGGGCTGCCAACTCCACGTCACTAGAGGAAAGAAAACTCTCCTTGGTTTTTTGCGTCATGGAAGCATGCAGATACTTCGATCGTCCTGACACGATTTGCTATTGCTGTCCGAACAGAAGCCGAAAAGAGTACTTAGTCACTTGGCGAAGGAAGAGTGCAGGGGCAACTGCGCCTCCCAAATGCCCATAGCCTACATTTGTTAGGAGCTGCGATAGCCTCAGTTTTGAGCTGAATAATGTACTTGTCGACATATATACAGCGTTGCTATACATCTGTGATCTGTCTATTGTCGACTGTCGTCCTTCACGATTAATCGATGGCTGATACGGGCTCAATTGCACCATTCCCCTGGTTGTGCGCTTAACGGCTGCACGAGAGAGAGAGAGAGAGAGAGAGAGAGAGAGAGAGAGAGAGAGAGAGAGAGAGAGAGAGAGAGAGAGAGAGAGAGAGAGAGAGAGAGAGAGAGAGAGAGAGAGAGAGCCCTCTCTGGCCGTCTTTTTGGAATAATGCCAAGGATGGAGCTATCAGAAAATCCCTTTAATTATTTTTACATTCACACATTTTTCTTTAGCTGGATGCAAACGAAACAGAGAAGCAGAAAAATAAAAAAATTGGCATCGCTTCATATGTAGTGGGCGGCAGTTACCACCCTCTTCAGCTCCAGCAGAACAGAGTCAGCACAATGCCTTCAAGTGGACCATCGATGGCTTCTCTTCACTTCTTGACAAGGGTCAAGGATGGACCTACTCCAGAGTGTTTTGAGATCATTGGCCACAACAGTTTTTGTTGTTTAACAGCTTCTGGTAAAAAAAAAATGACTATTAGTTCCTAGTTCCTGACTATTAGTTCCTAGTTCCTAGTTCCTTTGAGATCATTGGCCAGAGTGTTTGAGATCATTGGCCACCACTCTTTTCAACTTCATTGTCGCATCACTTAGTTCCTAGTTCCTGCAACTAGAGCTGCTTAACATCAGTTTGGTTAGGAACTGACTTGTTTACAGGTGCTCGGTGCTTCTCTTTTAACTTATTTGCAGGTTCTTGAAACCGAGTCAAAGGTGCTGCCCCTTCTCCTATCTGGAATCAGAGAAGTGTATTACTCTTAGCCTCGAGTTAGCGTACACTCTGGTGGCGTTTGGTAATCGCGAAATAAAGACTGGGATAGGGATAGGGAAATAGAGTGAGAAATCTACACCATTCATTCATTCATTCATCATATTAGATCTTAACCATTTATTCTCTCAAGAAACATTTCCCAATCCTTATCCCACCTCTCATTTCCCACTTGCCAAACACCACCTCTAGGTAAAATTGATACTTATGTAGAAGCATCTTTCAAGCTCTTCATGCATGACCAGTCATATGGAAAGCACATAACGTCAAGCAGAAACCCACAGATTTCTTACCGCAAACACAAGCTCTATTCCCTCAAGAATTATTTCTCTCCGAATTTGAATAAACGGTCCTCCGGTTTCCTCGTCAATAACCGCTGCATCTTTGGTATCGACCATCGTTGGCTTGATATTTCTGACTGAAAATCTTTGAACAATTTTAATGTCTAAAATAATAACTATTAGTTTTTCAAAACTAATGACTATTAGTTTGATCTGACAGTCTAGATTTGATCTCAAAAATTCACAAAAAAATGTATTTTTGGTTCAACGTGGTAAAATTGGGATTTTATGCTAAGGGTAGCGAATTCCGTTCTACAACAATGGCACGTGGGGTCTGTTTCTATTTGTGATGGTACAGATGAAAAGTGCAGGTAAACATGAGACGAGCATGGCAACCAAAAAAAAAAAACATGAGACGAGCTTCTAATCGTAATCATGCGCCGCCCTCTGCCAGCTCAAAGATCGCTCCTTTCTCCCCTGGTGAGTCCTCTGCGTCGCCACCGTGGCCCTACATCACCGCCGGTGGACGATGGTGCCCTCGCCACCTTGGAGCGTCGCCGCGTCTCTAAACTCAGCAACCTCCACCCACCTGCTTCTTATCACTTGCTCATCGGCAATGGCTCTAACCCTTGCCCATGGCCCGCCTGCCTGACGCTGCCGCCACCCGCCGCCAGCCCGCCGCCAGCTTCCAAGGAGCAAGGGGGAGCGGAGAGACCATCATCTTACCCTAACCTCCGCCGTCCGACATCGCTGGGCTCCGGCTAGGCTACCCCGCTAGGTAAGCGCCGGATCCAGCTGTAAGTTTCAGTCCTCCCTGTTACCATAGCTGATAGTAGCGCATTGCCCCCCTGCACCTATCTGTGGTTCAGTAGTGCCAGCATTCGTTTGAACAACCGGCCAAATGTAGTGATGATTTCCTTAACTGCCCTTTTGCTTTCTGATCAGGAATTCATCGCTATGCGTTAGGGAATAACAATTCACAATGGAAGAATTTTTCCTCGAATAAACAATGAAAGATTTTTCCTGGAAAATAATGGACGAACCAGGTGTAGTGGAACATGGCATCAGCAGGTGACTCTTAAGGTGACGACACGAAACTAGATGAATTCGATAGATGTATACATGCGAATTCTTAAGGTTAATCACATTAATCTTACTTTCAAAATATGAGGAGTTGACCTGGAACTATGTGTTGTCATCCACATCATAAGAAATGTATGCAAATTCGTAAGGTTAATCACACTAATCTTACTTTCAAAAGATGAGGAGTTGACCTGGAAACTGTGTTGTCATCCACATCATAAGAAATATAGTAAGTGAAAAATCAATTGACTTTGGGCGTATGTACTGTCACCCGGATTCAGTTCATCAATTGCTAAAGAATTGTCAGGAACGTATGGAACCCGTTGCTTGCATCATTTTGTTTTTGTGACTGGTCCAACCTCTGGAGTCTCCAAGAAGAGACAGAAACTTCATCCCATTTGCTGAGAAATTTTCCTTCACCTACAAAGTCATAGATATAGTGAACAAGAACTCCAATTAGTGCAGTAGGCAAGAGCAAAAACACCAGGCTTAGACAAAACATCATGGGCAACACTTCATCTCACGGTACCTGTACTGATAATTTTGGCTGCTTCTGTGATCTTTCACACTAATTTTTTTAAATATTCAAATTATTGTTCTAGGCCGATCGAAGCCAGGGCCGGGCCATGGATCCAAGGTGGCATCTTCATCTCCAGATCCAGCAGAGCAGGGTCAGCAGAATACCTTCAAATGGAACATCGATGGTTTCTCCTCACTCCTTGAAAAGGGTGAAGGATGGACCTACTCCAGAGTGTTTGAGATCATGGGCCATAATTGGTATCACTACTGGACTGACTACTCTTTGAGGTTGGTACGTAAATCTTAGTCCTATCTCTTGACTTGTTTGCAGGTACCTGAAACTGAATCCAAGGGACAAGAAGAGCGGTGATAACAAGGAATATGTGTCTCTTACGCTTGAGCTGGCAAGCAGCTCAGTGGAACCCAACATTATTGTAGATGCCTCTTTCACGTTGCTGATATATGACCAGTCCTACGGAAAGCACAGTGAGCATCAAGGTACGCAGAATAGCAAATATTTATGCTAGGCTGTAAGCTATTATTTAAACCTCTGATATGTTCCTGCCTTTTCATTTGTGTTGTTATATCCTAGTAGATTGTTCTTCATGATGAAAACAAGAAAATTATGCTTCAGATATTTTGTGTGCAGTTAATCACAGCTTCCAGACTGCAAGCACAAGCTCCGGGATGTCATGCATGATTTCCCTGAGGAGAATGAAGAAACGATCCTCCGGGTTTCTTATCAACAACAACTGCGTCTTTGGTGTCGAGTTCACCAAAGTTACCACTTCTAAGGCGAATACACTGTCAGAAACGCTGTTTGTCCAGAAGACGAGCATCTTCGATGAGGCCAAACTTTATACTTGGAACATTGAGGACTTCTTTGCACTGAAGAACTGCAGCAAATCCCCGGACTTTGAAGTTTGTGGATACAAATGGTGATGGGCCTGATGGCATCTTCAGCTTACAATGATATGCATGACTGAATATTGCTAATTTCATAATTTCCTTACAATCTTTAAGCATACGCAGTTAACATGAAAATAGATCAATACATATTGGTATGGTTGTTTTATTGTTCGCGTTGTACAATTGCAGGAACATCAGTATGTATCCATCTCATGACGGGAACCATCTCTCCCTATTCCTGAACATGAAAAAGACAAATGATCTTCCCAAAGACTCTGGGAACCTGGTCGAACTTACCTTATCCATCAAAGATCAGGAAGCTGGCAAGCACCACAAAATTACAGGTTTGGCTGCGCAGAAGGAATTTGCCAAATCATCATCCCTTATTATCAAATTATTTTTTCTTTATGAAAAATGTAGGCCGCTGCCAGTTCTCAAAGAATGCTCATAATAGCTGGGGATGGAGTAAGTTCATTACGCTGGAAAATTTGAAGGACTCATCGAAAGGTTATCTCGTGAAAAAGAAGTGCTGCATTGAAGCTGAGGTTGCAATTGTAGGTTCCTCCAAGATGGAGTAGCTTACCGTTCTTGATAACATGGGAGAAATGTTATCTCGTGAAAAGAAGTGCTGCATTGAAGCTGAGGTTCCAATCATTGGTTCCTCCTCCAAAATGGAGTAGTTTACCGTTGTTTATAACATGTGCTGAATTGCACTACACGTATGTGTTCTGTTTGTGTTTGTATGCATGTTCGTGCTGAAGATACTGAAAGTGTAAGTGGCAAATAAAGGTTCAGGCGTCCAGCCATGAACATGTTGCTCCTTTTGCCTGGGGGCACATCTGTCAACTACCTCGGGTTTACATTGTTGCCGATCTTTATGCTTTACTGTACCACATCCGGCAATAGCTCCATAATAGTCGAGCAAATTCGATCGACTATTTGTGAATATAATCTGCCTCTTGTACCTTCACCTTTATCTTTAGTGATGGCTCATGTACATAGGCTATGATGTAACTAAGACAATAAGAAGTGAATGCACGAAATTAGTAGTGTGAGTGCATTGAATGACATCTGTTTGTGCAGGAATTTGAATATTTTAACAAATAAGCCCTTCAGACTTTTTTTGTCAAAGATTCCAAATATTAGTATATACATCCTTTGTTTTCGTATGAGATCATAATCGCTAAAATTATGGAACCCAAGCATATTATTTAATGTTTTAGTGCATCTTTCGTGGAGTTAGTAGTGAGTGCACATTGCATAGGGAAATTCTGGAAAAATAAATGTTAAGTTGATGTCTAATGGTTAGGTAATAGCTTAAGAACACTGAGTCAAAGGGGAGTAGACCTTGACTTTTGGGTTATTGAATGAAGACAAAAACTTCAGTATAGGTTATTTATTCAGTTACATAGAGACATTTTCTCATGGATTTCCCTCATTTAATAAAATTCTGGACCCCGGAGACTTATATTATTTCTCAGCTTCAACCCATCGACGGAAATTGCCTATAGCGTAGATCTGTGGCCCTTTGTCCTTTTTATAGTAGCAACAACCAAACATCACATCTTTTTCAGGGATTATGGGAACACTTAAAAAGAACTCTTTGAAACTCACAAAGAATTGAATTTGCTTTATTGTCATCCTAAGAGTGGTACCACCGATTCTAAGTCAAGTAATACAAGAAAATGGACACTATATATATACCAAAATACTCCACGTAATGTGGAATGACGCCTGGTTTGAATTGAATCAAGCCCAAACATCGTGTTCTGAATTTAGGGGAAATTGGTGTGTGTTGCTCTCTCCAGTAGACCAGTACACACTCCCTATTCCATACAAATATATGCAGATAGGTCCCTTACAAATGCACTAATTACATCAACACTTTGATACTGCTCTTCTGCTGTCTTTCTACCAATTTCAGCTGATATTGGGTTACTTGATATGATCACCACTTTACTGTCTTGATTGTGACTTCAGGTCAACCAGACCAAGGAAAATAATGAGGAAATTCCCTGTATGGCCTCAGAAATAATGCCTCTGCCTTCTATAGCCTCCTCCGAATCGAAATTACCTGTGAGGCCCAGAAACAAAATTGCATTCCCTCCATGGCCTTCTGTTACCGGTGCCGTGAAAACTCCCCATCAGCCAACGAGCAATGTCCATTATGTCCTCTCCGTGTTCTCTCCAGACCCCCCGGATGGCCCCAGTCGAAAAACGATTGAAAAAAAAAACAGACGCACGCTCGGTCGCCAGCCGCACGCGAAGAACATGGTGGACGGGCCGGACGGCGGCGTCCGCTCGCCAGGTGCCAGCGCAGGCGCAGGCCGGCGCTCGCCCGAGCCGGCTGAACGGCAGTCGCCGCGGGCGGCCTCGCCGCGGCCGCGGGCTTCGGCGCGACGCGGCTCGCCCGGGATGCGGGCGGCGGCCACCTCCCCTGCTCCTCCTCCTGATGCGTCGCCGGGGCCACCTCGGCAAGGGCCGGCGCGGCTACGTCCGTCGCCCACCTCGACGCGGCGGCGGGCTGCGGCAGGCTCGGCCCCGCCGCGTTCACGCCGCCGTACAACGTCGCGTCCAGGTACGCGGTCACCGGCGCCAAGAACGTCTTCATCTGCGACGGCAGGCTGTACCAGGTGTGGCGGCGTGACGCCGCCACCGCCTTCTCGTGGACGACGACGCCGGGAGGCAGCATGTTCGTGATGCCCAAAGACGACGTCGTCGTCCTCAAATACCACGCCCGCCGCCGCCGGCCGTGCTGGGACGCCGTGGGCGATCTCGGCGGCTGCTCGGTGTTCGTCGGCAAAAACAACCCCGTCGTGCTGCGGCCGGAAGACGCGCCGGGAGTGAGGGCCAACTGCGTGTACTGGATCGACGAACAGGCGGGGTCCGAGCCTATGGTGTTCGAGCCGCCACGTTGCTGGCCGCGCGCACCCGTGGCCGGCGAGCCGCGCCCGCCTCTGGCCGGCGACCTCCGCGGGAACCTTGCGCCGGCCTTCTCCGCCTCTCCTGCTGCCGGCACGGCCGGACCGCCGCCGTCGGGCCGCGGCGAGCCCCCGCCCGGTTCCACCCTAATCCTAGGTTCCGCCATTCTCCTCTCCTCTCTTGGCTCTGTTTCGATCGATGGGAATCGTTTCGATGGCACACGTGACTGGGAGGGGCAAAATGGTCATCATTTTTCGGGCCACAGTGCCACTTCACGGTTTGGGCTAACGGACCGGATGGAAGGCCCTTGTAGGGAATCAAAACATGAAATCGGGCCTTACAGGGAACTTGGATTGAAAAAAGGCCATAGAAGGAAGCCTCATTATTTTTAGGGCCATAGAGGGAATTTGCTCGAAAATAATATCCAAAATGGAGGATGCATGGCTTCTCCTCACTTCTAGCATGATACTAATTACTGAAACTCTTTTACATGATACATCAGAATTCAGAAACCTGGACATTTAATGATGAAGACGAAGATACCAGTATATGAATTTTTGTTTCGCTATTTGATTAACGATGAGCTATGTATGTCATTATTTTTCTTGAACAGCTACGTGATGTCATTCTGTGAAGTTTTTCAGGTACGTTAGCATGTACCTCCGGTATCAAAAACAGCAGGGAATTCATCTCCCTCTGCCTGCATATGGCCAGGTCTGACGCTTCACTTCCGTGCAGAGCTCAGGAGTGCTGGTAGACTCAGCGGTCTTTCAGTCAAAGGTATATACAAATTTCATATTCCCATGACACATTGGAGTGGATGTTATTGTGTGCTGTAATTTGAATTTCATAAATTAATCAGATCTTCAGGCATCATTTGTCAAAGATTTGATGTATTAGTATATCCACCCTTTATTTTGAATGAGCTAAAATTGTGCAACTCAAGCATATAAAAAAAAAAAACTCGACCTGCGAGGGGTATGACGGCCCCCGGGCATTTTTTAAGGAGAACGATCGTCTCACACAGATCGAGAAAACCCCCGAACCCTCCTCCGCACCATACACAGGGACTCAGCAGGCCGGTGAGAATCGGCGCGAGTACTTAACCTATGCTTTGGTCCAACGGAGGAGCGAGGGGATTTTTTTGTGCACTGCAGCGACCAGAGCCAACGAAGGAAATAATCGCTACAGTGCGTGGTGCCGCGGCGGGGGTCGAACCCGGGCCACCGGCCAAAGCCTCAACAGGAGCCAGCGCTCCTGGAGCTGGCCGCTCTGGCCACTCGGGACCGCCCGCGTTGGCGCAACTCAAGCATATGATTTATATTTTGGTAGCATTCCCTAACAGACATATTTCTTTTATCTAGAATACACGAGAGCTGCACATCTTTATGACGTCTAACTCTTTAGATTTGAAAAAAAAATCATCATACATATTATTGGTCAAAGTTCAATATTAGGGACAGTGGGACACGATGTCCAGACGTCTTATATTTTGGATCAAAGGGAGTATAAAATTTCTAAAACAATAAATTGCCAATGCTGCGTAGTGGTTAGGTATAATTGCTTGAACTTTGTGAGGCACAGAGAGAGTTGACCTTGACTTTTGATTTGTTAGTCAACGGTATAAATTTTTAAATATGGGTAAATCTGTTCAGTTACTCAGAGGTGAGAGCCATTCTGTTATGGAGATAATCAAATTAGATGCCGTAGACTTGTATTGTTTCTCATTTTCAATCCGTCCAAGGCTTAGGAAATTGCCAGTGACGTCGACCTCTGGCTTTGTGCCATTGTCCTAAAGAAGCCTCACCTAATTTCCAGGAATTTCTGAAACATTTGCACAGAAGTCTCTCTGAAGCACTAACAAACAATTCCAGATGTAAACTATCTCGCAAAGGAATTCTGCATATTGTCCAATAACACTAGCTAGATTGTACTGAAGAAAGAGGACGAGAAGACTCTTCGGAAAAGCAATCATGGGTGCCTGTGCTTCCTCATCCCACTGTGAGTAACGCCGATTTCTCGTGCCATTCTTCTCCTTGATTCTACAAAGTCTCGTGTGATATTATTGTATACGGTTACTAACTGTCTGGGGGATTTCAGGTCAATCAAACCAAGGGAAGAACCAGGAATCTGCAAAGGTTGCACCGGTGCCATCTTCTCCTGCAGCAGAGACCGATGTGCCACACCAGGCTACTAAAGGAGAGGTCAGCCACCCTGAGATGGAAGAGAAGAGGATTTTCAAATGGAGGATAGATGGCTTCTCCTCGCTTCTTGAAACAAGCAAAGGATGGACCACTTCTAGCTATTTTGAGATCAAGGGACTTAAATGGTATGCAAACCGTTCCGGTTTCTGTCTCCAGACAAAAGTATAGCCGGATTTGCTTGATACATTGTAGGTAAATGATCTGAAGAAAACTCTTCCATCTCTGTATTTTGACTTGTTTGCAGGTACCTGCAGTTGAAGCTGAAAGACAGAAAGGGTGGTGATGAAAGAGAACATGTTTCACTTGTCCTTAAGCTATCGAAAACTTGTCTGGAAACCGGCATGGTTATCAAAGCATCGTTCAAGTTCTTTATATACGAACAATCATACGGCAAGCATGTCGAACATGAATGTAAGATTGCAAATATATGGTAAAACTGGTCTTTGCAACTCACTCAGCTGATACCTGTAATGTTTGCTTCGGTAATTTGCTGCCTTGAATTGGATCGGATTGTACTGTATTATTTTCCTTTGACGAGAACCGAGGGCTCAACCGTTCATCCCATCTAATAAGAAAGAAGAAGTTGACTCTGAATAAATATGAATAAAATGTTTCAGTCACATACAGTTGCATTTCTGTGCCTTGTTGCAGCTAGCCACCATTTCCAGACTGAAAGCAATATAACCGTGGCCTCATGCTTGATTCCCCTCGAGGTACTCAAGAAACGTCCTTCGGGCTTCATTGTTGGTGACAGCTGCGTCTTTGGTGTGGAGCTCATCAAGCTCACGACTTCTAAACCCATGCACGGTTCAGAAACGCTGTTTGTTGAAAAGACAAACTCTCGGGAAGTCTACACATGGGAGATTGACGACTTCTTAGCTCTGAAGAAAGGGTGCTACTCTCCAGAGTTTAAGATTGGTGGACATAAATGGTACAACTATTACAACTTCTGAATTTTTTATGCACGATATTGTCGTAAGTTTCATTCTTCTGATTTTCTTGCCCCCTTAGTCACCTATTAAGATCTACATAATTGCATACATACAAATAACTCATTCACAAAAAAAGAACATACAAATAACTGCAGCTTGTAAATTATGAACCCTTTGATCCATGATGAACTAAGTAGTCTGTAAAAAAAATGATATATAACGGACTAAGTCATGTGTCTTCCTAAAACATTTTCAGGTATATCAGCATGTACCCCTATGGTATCGACAACAGTTGTGAATTCATCTCCCTGTACCTTAGTTTGAGCAAACCATACAATGCCTATAAAGAAGTGGTTGTGGAAGTGACCCTGTCCATCAAAGACCAGAAGAGTTCTCATCACAAGAAACTAACAGGTTCAACATTAGTAATCCAAATATTTATATTTGTTTTCAAGACACGTTCCTCGATCATTATGCCCTCCTAACCTCTCTTGAGACGAGTCGGTCAAGAGGGACCTGAAGGAGTGAAATATCTCCATGGAATTAGCTATGGATAGGAGCGCTTGGACTCACAATCAACGTGCCTGAACCGTGATCCTTTTTTACCTCTAACTCTTTTTTTTTTTGCCCTGTATCTTTTGTGTTTCTCTCGTCCTTGTTTCTTGTGGGTTTCATCTCTAGCCTACCCAACCTGCTTAGGACAAAAGGCTATGTTGTTGTTGTTGTTGTTGATGATGATGATGATGATGATGATGTTGATATTTTTGGGACACGTTCCTCATTACGCCCTCCGTAAAGATATAGTAGGTGTATTTCATCTTGTTAGGACAAGCCTTTGATCAATAATTACTCTATTATTACTCCCTCAATTCTTGAATATATGTTGTTTAGGAGAAAATATAAATCTAGTTCAATGAACAAGATTAGCTGACCTAAATGCTATGTCGTATATTTAAGATCTAATGTAGTATGTAATTTTTGTGTTCAGATTAGAACCAACAAGAAATTTATAATATGAAACAAATGACATAAATTTTGTGTCACATTATGTATTAAGATTTGTTGTCAAAGCCTTGTCCTAGGAACAATGAGATATGAATACTATTTCCAGATGTAGGAGTACAAATTCATAAAAAGTGGCTTGCCCTGCCGACAAGGAAATTTTTTTTGGCGATAGCACTAGGGACTTGCAGTACACGGAGCATACAGAAACTTATCGATGTATTTCAGGTCTTCACACTATATGTGCATCGAGTATTTTCTGTTGAAACCTAGAATAATGTGTGCAGGCTGGTGCCGATTTTCAGCTAATGAGGGAGACGGCTGGGGATGGGCAAAATTCATGCCGCTCCAGGAGTTAAGGGGCTCATCGAGTCCATACCTTGTGAACGGGAGGTGCTGCATCGAGGCAGATGTTGCCATCATTAGCTCACTCAAGATGGTGCAGAATCCTATGACTCTGCTGCGTGCATGTGGACTGCAAATTTGCAAAGTGATGATTGAGTTATTATGGATATACCTGTTGTATATTCACATCCAAATGAAATAATTGAATGGAACTCCATTCCGTCTCCAAGTCACTTGTATTTGAATTGAAGCCATGCAATCCAATCCTTCAAACCAAATGCTTCATGGAGAATATCAATATGTTTTATATGATTTAAATGATGACAATTCATGTTTAGTCGGGGATAAAATGAGCTTAGCTGTTTGCGAGGGGATAAACTGAGTTATGCTATTCAAATTTGAGAGGAAATGTAACATTAGGGCTGTTAACCATATGACCTTGTGCATGGTTACACTCAACATGTCGAGATTACTTTGAACATATAGTAAATCAGTTATCTCGACCTCAACCTAAATAGAATTTTTATGGATTTGTCCCTTCCCAACCTGCAAAAACCAAGGTGACAAATCAGGTTTAGTCATCCTGCAATGTTACTAGGTATATAAAAATAAACAAGATTTGTTCGAAATGACATTTTGTAGCAATGGAGGCAAATGATTCTATCTTTAACTTATCACGAAGGGGAAAATTGGTTACGACATTTCAAGGACCACACTGTTCCTTTGCCTTGACATCCGAAGTAGATGGCGGGCAATTTATTCGTTGTTGCGATGTGGATTGCAACATCCACACCCAAATGGCCAAATGCCCCCTTTGCGATCAAGAAGAAAAGATGGCGGTGTGTGATATGTTGAGAAAAATGTGCGAGGGGCCCACGAGGTTTGATTCATGCTTGGCACCACGAGATCAGCCTACAAGTGGTTGTGGAGCGGTATTTTTTTGTTTTTTCTCTCGATTATTGCTACCGCCCCTGTGTTTGCCACCAAGCTCCATCACTGCTTAAGACAAAAGAGAAATTTATGCGTCATGTTTCTTGCTTCATTTTTTTGCGATTACACCGTACAACTCAGACACTCACAACGCACGCACACTCACCCCTATGAATGCACATACGCAAACCCTACCCTTATGAGCATCTTCGAAGACTGAGCCGGTAAATCTTCGAGATTGACGAAGTCACCACTGGCGACTAGCTGTTGACGGCCACGTCACCTCCCGCTGAATGCACAGCGTCGTTAAATCATAGAAAATTCGCTCCCATAGGTTAGCTCATCTGAAAGCGTGCTGACGTGTCTTTCAAAAAATCCAGGATATCATGTTTTTGGGCCGTTGACGATGAGGCCTATTTGGAGAATGTTGAGAAGAAATCTGAATGACCTCTTGCTGTCAGCATAGCTCTCTATGATTATGATATCAAGTTGAAAGGATCAAGGGCACCGAGAGGGGGGGGTGAATCAGTGTGTCAACAATTTCTCCCAAACGTACTTTAGGCGTGAAGCTAGCAAGACTAGATATGGTGATAACAAAAGCAAGCGATGCGCACACACAATCTAGTCTATGCAACAAGCAACACCCTAGCAAGCAATTCTACCAAGTAGTAAAGAGACACCCTATCAAGCAATTCTACTAGCACATAGAAGTAAATGCGGAAACGTAAATGCTAGTAAGTAAAGGAGATAAGGATAGGAATGCTCATGATTTTTCCCGTGGTCTCGGAAGGATGGCGCCTTCCCCTACTCCACGTTGGGTCACTCCCGCCGGAGTCTCGACCCCGTCCCTCCGCTCGAAGGCGATCCCTCCTAGAGCACACTTCACCCTCCGAGTGAAGTCGCGGGCACGTCCCGCCGGGCTCGATCCCGGGTACTCTTCCGGAGGTAAGGCTCCGCACGTGATGCGTGCCAAAGGGCGCTCCACTAGTGATGCTTCTTTCGCACGGGAAGCTCCAAGACCGTGTACAAACTTGTGTTAGCTTCCACAATCTCCTTGGACAGCTCAACACCAACGCCTAACCGGTCTAGGCCTCGCCATAGACCAAGAGTAACAAACCGAAGTGACTCTCTCAAGCTCACACTAGCCTAGAGATCAAGTGGATGCAATTGCTACTCTCTCAAGCACTAGGATCACTCCAAATCCTTCACAAGTGCTTCTCTCCCTTGCTCTTCGCTTCCTCTGAGTTTCCTGCACTCCAACAATGGCCAAGAGACCCCTCAAGGGGCGGGCAACCAACTATATATAGGCTACCAACCCAAAACTAGCCGTTGCCCAAAAGTGCCATGCGAAACTAGAGACCGTACAAAGGACCGTACTGTCCGGTCTCTTCCAGACCGTATTGTCCGGTCTCTATTTCCAGGCGCATCTCCATCTTCTTCTTCATCTCCAATGAAGACCGTACTGTCCGTCCCTAGGACCGTACCGTCCGGTCGATTGTCCGGTCTTCATTTCTTCCACTTCCAGAAACTCCAACTTCTCTGTCTGAAAATCTTCTGATGACCGTACTGTCCGGTCCTCATGACCGTACCATACGGTCCATTGTCCGGTCTTCATTTTCTCAGCATCCCGAGACTTCACTTCTCTGTCTGGATCTTCAATGAAGACCGTACCATACGGTCCCTAGGACCGTACTGTCCGGTCTCTACCGGATAAGCTGAAAACTTGATCCACTCTTGATCCTTGCTTCCAACTTCTTCATCCTTGGTTCCTCTTCTTCTCTTCAGCCACCCTAGCCCTCGAGAGACTCACTATGCATCCATATGATCTCTAACCTAGTGTGCGCTAAGAGAACCAATTCGATCCCTCTTGATAGTCCGGTTTTTCCTATGGACTCAAGCTAACATCTACCAAGCCAACACTTGCTTGGTCTATCATGTCCTTAGCCTTGATCCATCTTCAACCTTGACTCCATCAAGCTCTCGATCCGAATCGTCGAGGCAACCAATCACCAAGTCGTCGATAAGATAGAGTTTGTGAGACGACGCTTCATTGACATGACCATTTGAATATCCTACATGGAAATGTTAGTCACATCAATATGGTCACCCAATCACCAAAACATTCATACCTTTGGGGTTTCCGAACTCCAATGGTCATGAAGCTTACAATCTCCCCCTTTTTGGTGATTGGTGACAACACATATCAAAAGATATCAAACGATATATAATGAAATGCGTAAGAGTGATCTAGAAGATTTGATATGAAATGAAGAGCAAGTAAAACGGAGAACAAGGTAGTCATAGCTCAAAAGGTATCACCTGCAAAATAGAGTTAGAGCACATGGGTGATATATATGGAGTAAAAACATGAGCTATGACCACAACTCTGTGGTGATAAGATTATAAAAAATTCCTGCAAAAGCAAGTGAGTGCACATATCATCACAGAAAGAGGAAACCTGGCAAGATAGATATAAATAAGCGCATCCAGGTGAACACACACAAACTCAGAACAATATATCAGAGCAATAGACAGAGCAATATGCAAGATATATAGATAACAAGCAAGCGTATGTAAAAGAAACCAAGTGCATTCTTGATGAGCTAAACACAAGCAAAAGCAAATCAAGCTCAACAAGAACCACGAAGAACCAAAAGAATATACAATGAAGGTCCAAAAGATCTCCCCCTGGACAAAAACTGTCTCACACTCCCCCTGAACACAAGATCACTCCACTACTCCCCCTAGACCTATACAAGATCTCTCTATCTCTCTCCCCTTTTGGCACCAATGACCAAAAAGAGAAAGAAGGAAAGAGAAAAACTGCTGTCCTACGCGTCGGAGGCTGGAGGAGGTGCAGTGGTGGTAGTCACTGAAAGCTCTGGAGCTGAAGAGGTGCCCTGCTGCGGCTGCTGCTGCTCAGAAGAAGTGCCAGTGTACTCAAACTCTGGAGGTGGTGAAGGAGTCCTGGGGAGTGCTGTCTGCTGCTCTGGAGAGGTGCCTGTGGCAAGAGCCTCACGTAACTCCTCACGAGTATAGCCAAAGTCAGTGAGATCTGCTGAGGGCTCAACAACTCGAGGCGGAGTAGGTGTCCTGGGAGACTCTGTCTGTGCCACTGCTGCTGTCTCAGCTGTAATAGTCACGACCTCTGCCTGTGAAGCTGTAAGAAGTGAATCTGTCTGCACTGAGGCGGTCTGTGCTGCTGTGTCGAAGTCGAGTGTACGAGCTGGCAGTGGTGACACAAAGAAAGGACTCGTCAGCTGAAGCGGTGAGAAGCTCGGAGCTGTAGTAGCAAGAAGAGCTGACGGAGTCATGGAGAGGCTTGGTGAAGAAAAGTACTGCTGAGAAGGTCCTGCCTCTCCTGTCAAACCAGCAAACGTGGACGTCGACGGCCCCACCGTAGGTGCACCAGCAGGTGAGATGGGAGCCGTGAGTAAGGTGCTGAAGTACTGTCCCTGGCTGGAAGACTGTCCTCCCTGTGTCTGAGCAAACTGCTGCTGTCGCTGCTGCTGTAGCTGCTGAAACTGAACTGTATCTGGTGGCAGCACACCTGGAAAGGTGATAGGAGGGAAAGATGGGAGACCTGGCAGTGCCTGTCCAAAAAGACGAAGAGTCTGAGCGATCGCCTCAAAGCCAGTGAACAACGAAGACATGCCAGTAGCCAACTCCCTCTGAGTGTGTACAACGCTGTCCATCATCTGTCTGTCCCTCTCTCTGTCCTCTCTCTGACTCCGGATCTCTCTACGGAGCTCTGCTAGCTCTGCGCGTAGAAGTGCATCTGTCTGTGCTGGAGCTGTAGCAGAGGCTGAAGGTCCTGCTCTAGAGTCCGGAGTAACGTCCTCAGGAATGGACTCCATATGACTACCAGTCTGAATATGCTGCTCGGTCTCGGTAGCCGTGTCACCTAAGCCCTGTGAAGAACTCCCCTGCGAAGCTGACTCCCGGGTAGCAACCCGTCTGTCGGAGGCAGGTAAGGGAGTGTAAGCTGTGGTCACCTTGGGCAGCTCGTCGTAGTCCTCCTGAGACAACAACTGTAGCCTCCTCAGAATGTAGCAGATCAGTGGTGCGAAGGCTAAGTGTCTGGCAGCTATCCCCTCAGCAATAACGTCCTCCATCTGGCACAGTATCAGATCTACCAAGTCAAAGCCTCTGTGCCTCAGCATCAACATCACAACCCACTGTGCTAGGATAGAGAACTGATCCCTGTAGCCACTCCTAGGCACAATGGTCCTGCTAAGAATACTCCTGAGAACTCTGCCCTCGTGAGTAAGTCTGGTGTGAGCTCGGCTGAAGTTCTCCGGGTGCGGTGGAGGGAAAGCAATACTCATATCCTCGTCTGAAGGTAGGTGTCCCCCAAGAGGTCTGCGGGGAGGCTCCATCCCTGGGTGAGCAAGCGGAAACACTCTGGTCTCGTGCTGGATGGTCTCAAGTGTCTCTACGAGGTTCTCCCTCGTCACTCTGTGGGGGTGTCCTCTGAGCATAAACCAGATAGCTGAGCGATCCTGAGCAATCCACAAGGAAGCGTAGAAGTCTATCACAATGTCGTAATCCCAACGCATCAGTGAGGTGATGATCTCCTGGAGGCCCGGGATATAAGACAGGTGCTGAGTGAAGTCTGTCCCGGCACCTCTGCTGGCAGCCTGTATGCTGCAGTGCTGGTGAGTGACAAAGAGCTTACTAGCTCCGTCTGTCCGCAGTCTGCTCCTCAACCCAGCTGCTATCCTCTGCTGTAGTAAGGTCCAGAAGCGACCTCCTGCCTGTGGGTCTCTCCTGGCAGGTACCCAAGTCTCCTCAGTGACACGTCTGAACTTCTTGAGGACTGGGCCTGGCAGCTTGAGAGCGTCCTCTGCAAGCACGTCCCTGAGTGTGGCAGTCCTGTCAAGAGCACAGAACTTGACTGCCATCCTCTGCCTGTCACCCTCTGTGACCTCGTCACGGGAGCTGGAAGAGCTCTCCTCCTCCTCTGACTAAGCCTGCTGCTCCTGCGCGGTCCTCGACGTACCAACCCCGCGGGTGGACGGAGTCCGCTGCACTGTGGCTCTAGCCCTGGAAGACCTCCTAGGAGTCTCCCCCTGTCCTCTAGCAGGTGTATCCCTGATCCGGAACCCTGTGTCTCTGCCAGCTGGTAAGTCAACCTCTGCTGCCCTGAGAATCCGGTCCAACTCTGGATCACCAGTCTTCTGCTTCTTCTTCTTGGGCTGCTCGACAAGCTTGGCCTTGCCCCTGTCACGGTCTCCTCTGCCCCTGCCTCTGCCAGAACCTCCTGCCATAACTGCTGACTAGGCTGCAGACAAGATAGGGCGAGTGAGCTTGGCCCACCAACCCGTCCACTGACGGCTGACTGCCAAAGATAGGACTAAGGGCTTGGCCCTCAATCCGTCCACTGTCTCTGCTCTGCTGTCAACTGCCCACTGCCTGCTGACAACTGCCACTGCACGATAGGAATAGACAGGGTATATGAGTATAGAATAACCTACTATAATCTATAAGCAAGAATCGTAGGTAAGCGCGTAAATCTATATGAAGTCCTAGCGCAGAGGTAAAGGACACAATGCCGGCAAATATGCAATGGGGAACTACGGCATTGTCGATTATCGGTGGAGATCAACTAGTGTACACGGATCATATGCAATAGATTCAATGTACCACTAATCGAGGAATGAACTAAGTGTCGAGCTAGTGTATGGTATGGAATTAAAAAATCGACACAATAGTGAACGACTACCAACATGTCATAGATAAATGAAGTGCAATACTCGAACACTATGACAATGGTAGGCTAAAGACCTAAATTGCGAAGCAATAGACAGCAATGCATATCGATTTTTGGATGCTTTTCTAGGGATTTTAATCGATGAAGGATTGATAGGCTCAAACCCTAAAAAGGAACACGAAATTGGACCAGCTACTGTACAATTTGTGAAACCAGGAGCTCACCGGAGCGATCAATCGACGTGATCGTCGAAGAAATGATGCTCGGGTCCAGTGAGGATCGCCGGGGAGGAGAAGCAGTTGCGCGTGCGTGATGGAGGTGCTCCTCGGCCGAGAGCGAGTCGACGGCGATGTTCGTCCTCGGCTCCAGCAGGTGACGACGCAAGGCGCGGTGGAGCGGCGGCGGCTCGGCGTGGAGTGCGGCGGCTCGGCGTGGAGTGCGGCGGCGCGGCGCGGCTGCTAGGGTTGCGAGGGCGCGGGCGCTTGTGGAGGAGCAGGTGCGGCGCGCGGTGGTGCTGGTGCTCGTCGTCGGCGAGCGCGACAGCGGCAGCTGGTCGGTGGTGGTGCGCTCGAGTGAGGGCGATGGCGGGAGCAGGCGCGAACGGCGGCGGTGGCGTAATGCGAAGAAGATGCACAGTAACACGGGTCCAGCCGTTAGGATTAGGTTAAGTTTGAATGGACGGCCCAGATTGACTCAAACTGGAATCAACGGATCAGATTGGACGCGATCTCGCGATGAAGTTAACCAGACCGTATGGTACGGTCATAGGGATCGTATTGTACGGTCTCCTTTGGAACCCTGACAGTTAATCTATAGGGACCGCATTGTACGGTCTGTAGGACCGTATTGTCCGGTCTCCTTTCTGCCTCAGGTTTCAAAGGATCTCGTGCAAAAGCACACCGTATTGTACGGTCCCTTTGACCGTATTGTACGGTCAGGTCCAGAAATGCTGATTTTCAAGGAATTTCCTTCTAAGTCCAAGTTTCTCACACAAAAACCAAATAAACGCCAAACATGGACTAGAAAGGGAACTCTCAAACACTCCTTTGAAAATAGACCAATATAGGTTGCGCATAGGCTTATAGTAATTTTTCAATCGGCAAATAAGATGCAACCAATAAGAACCAAATGCGATAAAACCAAAGGAGGGGTATGTATGAGCCATTTGCCTATGATCCGTGCAAGTAGATTTAACCTTGAGGATCATTTAGCAAGACTCAATGGGCATGAAGCGCAATTCTTTTCTTTAGTCACACTTCTATGAGATGTGAGATCATATTACGAATGAAGCACTTCCTCATAGTGTGACAACTCCTTTGTGATTTCCTATATGCAATGCATGAGACAAGCATATCATACAAATGCAAGAGAAAGTAAACATGCCATGTGATATGCAAGCAAAGTTAAGACAACGCATAAAGGAAACCTACTCAAGGCCAAGTTTGAACCTCTCTCAAGCTTACTCACTATGAGCCAAACCTTGCCTTGAGTCCATCGGTCCACCAACTCAAGCATCCCCCATGCTCATAGCTATCTTGAGAAAGTTAGACCTTGAACTAATTTTTTGTTCTTTTCTTTTAGTTATTTACATATGCATGGATGCAAACATACTAGTTCACAAAGGAGCACCTAGCTACCATGCAAGCAAATGCAAGAAAAGAAACTACTATGATACAAGTTACCTCCTTGAAGAGTAGATATGTCGATGAAGCACACGAAGCTTGTGGTGGACGTTCATGAGTTGACGTTGCGGCGCACGGTCCACCACATCACCCTTCTAGGTCTTGTTCTTGGGAGCCCACTCGCACTTGGTTGGCCTCTCAAGGTCAACTATGCATTTGGGCACCCAAATCTTCCTCATCATCCTCCTCTTGTCGGGTGATCCAAGAGCCTTTGCCTTCACCTTGCCTTTCTTGTCCCTAAAGAGCTTGTAGTGTGTATTTCCATGGAACAAGTTAGCGTTAGGCAAAACCTTGGAACTTCTCACCTTGGGACAATTCTTGCTAGTGTGGCCGTCACGGCAACACTTCTCACAATAGTAGTCGTCCGCCATGAGGGGAACTACCCAAGGTGGAATGTCATCGTCCTTGCCGATGAGGTTGATGGCGGCGGGGTAGGAGCCGAGTCCCTTGTGCCCGGGGTTGTTCACAAGGTTCCGACCAAGTATCTCCTTATGAATGGTCCTTCCCCTTGTGAGCCTCTCGAAGCCGTCCATCACCGAAGCTCTCTCCTCCTTGAGTTGATGATATTCCTTCAAGATTTTCTCATCAAGAGAGATGCTCTCAAGAGAGGGAGTTAGTCCATCACAAGTAATATATGAAGAATCGGAAATAGATGAACTAGAAGAAGAAGTGTTACACTTTTCGAGGAGGGATTGATGTTCTTCCTCAAGAACCTTGAACTTGCCGTTGAGCCTCATGTGTTCAACCTTGAGTTTGTCATAGATTTCATCCAAGGTTATGAGCGAAGTGGAAAGGTGCTTGATCTCATCCTCTAGTAACTTGGACTTCTCCTTGAGCTTCATGTGGTCTTCCTCAAGCTTGTCATAGTCCTCATCAAGAGCCTTGTGAGAGATGGATAAGTCCCTAAGTTCACCCTCAAGTTGACGAACTCGAAAGGCGGCCACTTCATGTTCCTTCTCCAACCGAGCAATGGTCTTGTCCTTCTTCATGATCATCTTGCCGGTTAGGAGAATGCTATCCAAGAGTTCCTCATAAGTGGGCTTATCCTCCTCACCAAACTCTTCATCGGACTCGCTCTTCTCATCTTCACTACTATCATCATCTTTGGCCATCAAGCAAGTCGGTGGTGGAGGTAGAGTCTCGGAGATGTTGGTGAGAGCAATGCCGGCCATCTTCTTTTTGGAGGATGAGTCATCACTTTCTTCTTCTTCACTATCATCATCCGTGACCCACTCTCCAACAAAGAGTCCCTTGCGGGATGATCTTCTCTTGTCTTTGCCTCTAGAGCTTTCCTTCTTGACAAACCTCTTCCTTGCCTTGTACTTGCTTCTAGGGTCTTCTTCTTCATCATCGCTTGACTCTTGAGTCTTCTTCTTGCTCTTCTTGATTGGCTTCGGACATTCCTTGGCAAAGTGACCCTTCTCCCCACAATTGTAGCACTCGGCATCTTTCTTGTTGATGAACCTTCTCTTGAAGAAGTTGCTTCTCTTCATGAGGAGTGCTAGATCATTAGGATGAAGTTGCAACAAGTCTTCAACGTCTTCTTCAAGCTCTTCATCACTTGAATCTTGAGTCACCACCTTCTTCATCTTCTTGCTTGACCCCTCGGATGCAAAAGCAAGATTCTTGGAGGGCTTCTCATCAAACTTCTTGTCGAGGTTGTAGCTCTCAAAGGCGGTGATCTTCCCAAGTAGCTTGTGGGTGGTGAGGTCTCGCATGTCGGTGTTGAAGAGACATGTGATGAGTGCTCCATATTTCTCCCTTGGGAGAATCCTCAAGATCTTCCGCACAAGGTCGCCTTCATCAATCTTCTCCTTCACACCGAGCGAGTTGATATCCTCTACAAGCACATTCAAGCGAGAGTAAGTATCATTGATTAGCTCATTTGAAGACATGGCAAAGTCATCATATTTGTTCTTTAGCACATAGTATCTTTCCTCTTTCACGTCCGTGGAACCCTCATGAATTTGTTGAATTTGTGTCCATACTTCATGAGCGGTACCCGCGGACTTGACTCGAGCAAAGACCTCTTTAGTGATAGCTTCAAACAAGGCATTTTTAGCTTTAGCATTTGCCTTTGCGAGATTCACATCAAGAGTACCAATGGGAGTCCTTAGAGAGACACCGGAACTTGTCACCTCCCATGCGATGGGGTCGAGAGCCTCGAGGTAAGCTTGCATGCGAGCTTTCCAATAGGCATAGTCGGTCCCATCGAACGGGGCGGCCCATGATCTCTCGGCATCCTTACTCAAGGCGGTTAAGCTCTATTTGAGCAACGAGGCTCTGATACCACTTGAAAGGATCAAGGGCACCGAGAGGGGGGGGGGGTGAATCGGTGTGTCAACAATTTCTCCCAAACGTACTTTAGGCGTGAAGCTAGCAAGACTAGATATGGTGATAACAAAAGCAAGCGATGCGCACACACAATCTAGTCTATGCAACAAGCAACACCCTAGCAAGCAATTCTACCAAGTAGTAAAGAGACACCCTATCAAGCAATTCTACTAGCACATAGAAGTAAATGCGGAAACGTAAATGCTAGTAAGTAAAGGAGATAAGGATAGGAATGCTCATGATTTTTCCCGTGGTCTCGGAAGGATGGCGCCTTCCCCTACTCCACGTTGGGTCACTCCCGCCGGAGTCTCGACCCCGTCCCTCCGCTCGAAGGCGATCCCTCCTAGAGCACACTTCACCCTCCGAGTGAAGTCGCGGGCACGTCCCGCCGGGCTCGATCCCGGGTACTCTTCCGGAGGTAAGGCTCCGCACGTGATGCGTGCCAAAGGGCGCTCCACTAGTGATGCTTCTTTCGCACGGGAAGCTCCAAGACCGTGTACAAACTTGTGTTAGCTTCCACAATCTCCTTGGACAGCTCAACACCAACGCCTAACCGGTCTAGGCCTCGCCATAGACCAAGAGTAACAAACCGAAGTGACTCTCTCAAGCTCACACTAGCCTAGAGATCAAGTGGATGCAATTGCTACTCTCTCAAGCACTAGGATCACTCCAAATCCTTCACAAGTGCTTCTCTCCCTTGCTCTTCGCTTCCTCTGAGTTTCCTGCACTCCAACAATGGCCAAGAGACCCCTCAAGGGGCGGGCAACCAACTATATATAGGCTACCAACCCAAAACTAGCCGTTGCCCAAAAGTGCCCTGCGAAACTAGAGACCGTACAAAGGACCGTACTGTCCGGTCTCTTCCAGATCGTATTGTCCGGTCTCTATTTCCAGGCGCATCTCCATCTTCTTCTTCATCTCCAATGAAGACCGTACTGTCCAGTCCCTAGGACCGTACCGTCCGGTCGATTGTCCGGTCTTCATTTCTTCCACTTCCAGAAACTCCAACTTCTCTGTCTGAAAATCTTCTGATGACCGTACTGTCCGGTCCTCATGACCGTACCATACGGTCCATTGTCCGGTCTTCATTTTCTCAGCATCCCGAGACTTCACTTCTCTGTCTGGATCTTCAATGAAGACCGTACCATACGGTCCCTAGGACCGTACTGTCCGGTCTCTACCGGATAAGCTGAAAACTTGATCCACTCTTGATCCTTGCTTCCAACTTCTTCATCCTTGGTTCCTCTTCTTCTCTTCAGCCACCCTAGCCCTCGAGAGACTCACTATGCATCCATATGATCTCTAACCTAGTGTGCGCTAAGAGAACCAATTCGATCCCTCTTGATAGTCCGGTTTTTCCTATGGACTCAAGCTAACATCTACCAAGCCAACACTTGCTTGGTCTATCATGTCCTTAGCCTTGATCCATCTTCAACCTTGACTCCATCAAGCTCTCGATCCGAATCGTCGAGGCAACCAATCACCAAGTCGTCGATAAGATAGAGTTTGTGAGACGACGCTTCATTGACATGACCATTTGAATATCCTACATGGAAATGTTAGTCACATCAATATGGTCACCCAATCACCAAAACATTCATACCTTTGGGGTTTCCGAACTCCAATGGTCATGAAGCTTACACAAGTGTATGGCTCATATGAATGAAATAAAACTAATCTAGGCTAACAAGAACGCGAAGATAGAAGCAAGGGAAAAGGTGAACCTTTTTTAATTCTACTGCAATAAAATATGGTATCTGCAGCTACAAATAGAACGAGAATGAGACTATAGCAAACTTGAGAGCACCATTGAACTGAGAATTTCCGCTCACCATTGAACTGATAGGTTAGAGTAACTCCAGCTGTCTCCCAATCCCCCTCTCAATAGCAAAAAAAACTGTCATATTAGGAGTTTGGGGAGACAAAACCAGCTCCCGCAGTCTCCTAATAAGTTCCCTACTTATTCTCACCATCCCTAAATCAGCCATTTCCTCCCTATATAGTGGGAGGCTCTCCTCCCCCTCCCAATACCAGTTATTCATGGGCCCCATTGCTTCACCGGTCGCGCGGGCATCGTCCCGTCTGCACCCGCGCTTCTGCCCTCAACGCCGCCGTGCCGTCCCCTGCCCTTTCCTCGCCGGAGCGCCGCCCATCAGCCTTCCCTTGCTCCTCCATGGCCGCGTGCACCAACCAGTGAGTCGATTTGGGCTTGGGGTCGCCCAAATCGGAAGGATCTTGGTGCGCCGCCACCGCCATGGATCCCTCGCCGTCGTCAATGGACGCGCTTGCTACGGCGGAGGCCGCCTTGAGCGCACACACGGCCGGAGCGCTGCCACCGCCCCCGCCTTCCATCGCCGGAGCGCCGCCACATGCCTCCTCGAGCCGCCTCTTGCCCTGGCAGCCGCCGCCGACGACACGACGACACCGAGGCCCAACCGTTCCTTGCCCGCGCCCGTGACGCGACACCGTCCATCCATGCCCGCGACGCTTCTCTGCCGCCTTGGCCTGCCACCGGAGGCGCCGCAGCCCGCTAAGGTTCCGCGCACGTCTTCTGTTTCCCGCTTCGGCGCGCCAGCGCAAGCAAGAAGATGGAGAGGATAAGGCATGCTCCATGTGTAAGTGAGAGGAAAGAGAGAAAGAAAGAAAAAAGACCCTACATGTCAGGTTAATGGGGATGGAGGTACTGGGAGACTGCTGGAACCTCCCAATATCCTGAAAATCCTATTAGGAGCCTCCCCAAACAGGATATTGGGAGGCAATTAATTGAGAGACTGCTGAAGTTGCTCTTAGATGGTCGAACATATCCATTGAATGTAGTAGTTTGGATGCACAAAGACTATGGCACTATGCTCGTGGACCTATATGTATAGTGTAGTGTGTTTTGCAACCGTAAAAAGTACTTTCTATTAATTTTAGAGAACAAGCACCGCTCCTGAACCTACATGGTATCACACCAATTTTTTTATCTGACAAACAATTTACAGCACAATATGATTGTGGAGGGAGAAAAAAAATTCACATACTTCCTTCGAAAATAAAAATAAAAAAAATCACATACCTCATTCGAGGGCATCAAAACTCCCCGTCTTGCCTTGTGAAAGAGGCAGCTCTGCTTTTTACTCGCCCTTTCTCCTCCAACAAAACCCTCTTGCGGCGAGGGCTTTGCTCCAAGGCTCCGATCTCCGCCGAGAAAGCACTGTGAGGTAAGTCCTTCTCCTGAAATCCCGGTCTTTCTGGCCATTTCCTCCCGATCTGTGGGAAATTTTGTTCCTTCATGGTATAGCATCTACTGCGATTATGATCCGTAAGTGCGCGCCTGCACCAAGGACAAATGGGGGAGCGGGTGGAGAAGAGGGGGCGGAGATTTTCTGAATCTTGTAGTACCACTTCCCGACTTCCTGGGCTCCGAGGATTAGATGGCTTTAGTGCTTTTGCAATGCGAGATTTTGGCTTTCTTTCGAGTGAAAATTGCATTCCCCTTTTAGTTCTGCGAACAAGCCTCTGACCTCCACCACGGATGTTGGATGGTACTGCGCGATGATCTAAATCTCCCTCGAATCCGGTCTCTTTTTCTTCCGATCGGTAGGAAAGTTTCTGTCTTTGTCATAGTCTGTTGTAGTATCGCATAGAGGAGAAATAGAAGAACGAGAAAGTAGGGAAACGAACCTGATCATGCGTGTTCTGCTAGTGCTAGTTCTTGGCTTTACTGATTCGAGGGTTTATTCAATATTTCAGCTTGTGGAGTGAACTTTTAATCTTTTCACCTCTCATTTTCTTATGAAAATTTATTTTACTTCAAAATGGTTCTTTCAGTTCTTAACTCTGCACTATCTGCATATGGCCTGACAAAGTGATAAGTGATTTCTCATACAGTTTGCAGAGGATTCCTGGGAGGAGGAAGTAGCAAGAGTTATGGGCAACTCTTGCGTCACTGCTGCCAGTAAGGATTTTTCTTGACCTCCTTTTGCTTGTTGCTTGAATTGTTGTGATAGAACGATATTATACACCTTGGTACTGCAGTTGATTTCTATTATTGATTCAGATCGTTCATTCTGTGAATACGATTGAGAAGAAAAGTGGGACAATGTCTTGTACTATAAGCATAAGGGGCAAACGGAACTGTATTGTGTGCGCTTTCATTGCAGTCAATGTGTTTGTTTGATGCAAGAGAGATCAGTGTGGTCTTATGGTACAGCGTGGGATAAGATTTTGTGTGATCCTCTCTGAAGTATGTGCAAGTGAATACTGTCGTGTATTATGTCATATTTTTTTGAAGATGTATCATGGTAATATAACTGTTACGCTGCTGCAAAGAAAATACGTTGCTAGAAAGTTTCTTGTAAGGAAATTTTTTTTATTGAGCTTCTTCTGCTTGTTGCTTGCATTACTGTGCTAGAACATTCTTCATCATATTTGTTTTTTGTTCTCATGTATAGATTGAGCTGTTGTTTTCATCTCTCATGCTCCTATCACCTTTTAGGCCGATCGATGTCGGGAGGGAACCTGAGGTCCAATGTGACGCTTTCTTCTCCAGAAGAGCATACCACCTTCAAGTGGACCATTGATGGTTTCTCCTCTCTTCTTGACAAGGGTGAAGGATGCACATACTCCAGTGTGTTTGAGATCATGGGCCTGAATTGGTATAGTTAGCAGCTGCTCTTTTCTTGACTTTTTTGTTTCATTGTTTAGTTCCTACAGCAAGAACTAATTAATATCAGCTTGGTTTGTATGCTGCCTAGACAGAAGGCATGCATCGCATGAACTTAATCCTCAAAGTTCTGTCTTGACTTGTTTCCAGGTACTTAAAACTGAATCCAAGGGACAAAAAGACCAGCAAAGAAAAAGAGTATGTATCTCTTAGGCTTGAGCTCTCACGGGGTTCGGTGAAACCTGACGTTATCGTGGAGGCGTCTTTCAAGCTCTTCATATATGACAGGTCCTATGGAAAGCATATTGAACACCAAGGTAAATTAGCAACCTACTGGGCAAAAATATCTTGAACGTGTTACGCACACATTCATTCGAAATTCTTCATGGTTACAATGTCAACTATAGCTTGCAACCCTTATGTTTGTTTTTTAGGGGGAAATTTGTCTTCATTTCAACGACTATTTCGTTTTGCAACTATGATTTTTTTTTTCAATAAATGTTTCTTTCTGAGAACAGGATGTACTGCTTTGAATTTCGTTTGTGCAGTGAACCACACTTTCCAGACTGCAAGCACAAGCTCTGGGATGCCATGCATGATTTCACTCAGGAAACTGAAGTCACCGTCCTCTGGATTATTGGTCAACAACAGCTGTGTCTTTGGTGTCCAGATCATCAAAGTTGTCACCTCAAAAGCAAACACAACAATGGAAACACTCTTTGTCCAGAAGATGAACATCTTCAACGAGGCCAAAACCTGCACTTGGGACATCGAGGACTTCTTTGCAATGAAAAACCCAGACTACTCTCCGGAGTTTGATGTTGGTGGATACAAATGGTGATCGCATCTTCATCTTACGTACATGTTTAATATCGCTAATTTAATATGATCTTTCTTACCATCCTAAACATGGTTCGATAACAATTGGGGACCAGTATAGATTAGTATCATTGTTTCATGCATCATCAACAGAATTGTGTGATGCTGTACCATTTTCAGGTTTATCGGCATGTATCCATCTCGTGATGGGAACCACCTCTCTTTGTTTCTGCACATGAAGAAGCCAAATGATCTCCCCAAAGACTCTGCAATGCTGGTCGAACTTAAGTTATCCATCAAAGACCAGGAAAACGGCAAGCATCTGACACGAGCAGGTTCGCCTTTCAGCCGAAATTTGCCAATGGACAGGAATACGGATGTTAAATTATCATCACACTGAACTTGTTTTGCTGGGAATTGCAGGCCGTTTCCAAGCCTCAAATAACGCTCTTGTCTGGGGATGGACCAAGTTCATTTCGCTCGAAGATTTCAAGGACTCGTCCAATGGCTATCTTGTCAAAGTTAAGTGTTGCGTTGAAGCTGTCATCGCGGTTGCTGGCTCCTCCAAGACGGAGTAGTTTCAGTATCTTGTGAGAACTAAGTAACAAAAATGTATTCTAGCAAGAACCCGCTATATTAAGCGTTGCCTGTCTTTGTGACACATTGAGACTGCATCCACTTGTATCAAGCTCTTAATATCTGAACAAATAAGCTCTTTCAGCTTAATTCTGTCAAGGACACAAACTATTCCTGCTTTGTCACTTTTGGGTAAGATGTGATAACTACGCATTCAAGGTTTTTCCTTGAAGTTATGTTTGGAATCTACTACGGATGAGATCCATTACGCTACTTGCAGCAGTCTTTTTCTGCACAATTTCTATTCAGCATAGCTGGCTGTGTTCGAAGCAACAGATTGCTGAACTAGAAACAACCTATTACTCAGGTATTCCATGTTGCACTCGAGTGCTACATTTGCTAGAAATTTGAAAACACATTTCGTTTTGGTTGTGAAACTGTAATTTTGCATATCTACATTGAAAAAGTTATGTTATGGCAAACAGCGTGCGTGGGTCACAACATGGATAATAGCATGCGAGTATTTACACGGTGAAGGGAAGGCAAAACGGGAAGTCTGTGCTCTAGTGCTGTGCGTAGTTCGCTATGGCTTCGTAATGGAGAAAAATAAAGTTAGCCCTGGATTTTGCTCTGTGAATTACCCTCATTTTTTTTAAGATGTAAAGATCTGGCTACCCACATGTGCAATGGCATCTGGAAATCTGTTGCTTTTGGTACATTTCATTCACACCAAATCGTCATTCTTACCCCCTCCCTTTCCCTCAGAATAATTCCATCTCCAATTGCCATTCTTGCCCCCGAGCGCACCTCTGCCACATTTTTTCTCTTGCTCCATGGAAACCCCTTTGCGGTAAGGGCTTTGCTCCAAGCCGCCGACCTCATCGGAGGAAGAAGCATTGCAAGGTGAGCTCCAATCCCACAGCATTTTCCTTGTCTTTCCCGTCTGTATTGTTGCGCAATCTGAAGTTTCGTGAATTTTTGAGGTTTCGAGGGCTAGTAGGTTATTGCACGGCAAATTCTTCGCTTTATTTATGAAAAGGGGTTGTAATCCACCAAGATTTTTTTTTAGGTAGTAAGCCACCAAGATTAAGGCTTTACTGATAACGGATCTGTTCATCTCCGGCGACGGTCACCGGCGTGCAACACCAGGCTTCTAAAGAACAGGGCAGCACCGCTGCTGCTTCTGCCGCCGCAGGCAGCGCCTCATCTGAGATGGAAGAGAGGAGAATTTTCAAATGGAGGATCGATGGCTTCTCCTCGCTTCTTGCCAAGGGCGAAGGATGGACCAACTCCAGCGTATTCGAGATCAAGGGGTTTAAATGGTAATCTACCATTCTGCCCCTAGCAATCACGGTTTGCAAAATTTACAGCTTATCTTTAGTAGAGCAGTTGATTATTATTATTACTTTTTTGGAACAAACAGCAGAACGCTTTTGTGATCAAAGGGTTTAAGTGGCTGCAAACGCTTGATTCAATTTGCGATCATCTCTCTCAAAAGTTAGCTTTCATCTCTGAATCTTGGCATGTTTGCAGGATCCTGGGGGTGAACCTGAAGGACAGAAAGAGTGCTGATGAAACAGAATACGTTTCTATTCAACTTGTACTACTGCCACAAACTTCTGTGAAACCTGATGTAAACATCGAAGCAAAGTTCAAGTTCTTGATCTACGATCAGATGTATGGAAACCATCACGGATGTGAATGTAAGACTACATCTGTCTTATAAGGTTCAACATTCTGTACTTTTTGCGGGTCTTTGATTTTTCTGCTATGGTAACAAAAATTCCTGAATTTCCCAAAAGAAAAAGAATTCCTGATGCTAGATGGAAGAAGCTTAATCCATTATGCTAACAATGCAGTATTTCCTTCAGTAGCATGCTGTGTAGGGAGAAAAGTTTCAGTCACATACTCAGATATAATTTGCAATGCTATGGCTTGTTGCAGTTAGTCACAGTTTCCAGACTGGAAGCGACAGCTGTGTCTTATGCGTGACTCCTCTCAACACACTGAAGGAATGTTCATCCGGTTTCATCATCGGCAACAGCTGTGTCTTTGGCCTGGAGCTCATCAACCTCATCACTAAAAAGGCCAAACACAGTTCAGAAACGGTGTTTGTTCAGAAGGCGAGTGCATTCAGCGCCCGTGAAGCAGTTACCTGGGACATCGAAAACTTCCTTGCTCTGAAGAAGTGCTGCTCTCCAGAGTTTGAGATCGGTGGACACAAATGGTAACATTGTTAGCATCTGAATTTTTAAATGCTTGATGTGATCTCGAGTTCGTTCAATCTGAATGCCACTTTACCACCCTTAGGCCTTAGCACCAGTGATGTAACCTACCTACTTGCATAGTATAGTTTCAAGTTTCCACATTAGAAAGCTGAACATTCAGTTGTCAAAACATAAGATACTGCAATACTAAGCCCTGAATTGAACCAATTCAAAAATATGACACTGTTTTATTTTCAGGTACCTAAGCATGTACCCCTTTGGCTCTGACAATAGCGGGGAGTTTCTCTCCGTTTACCTTCATATGCGCCAGCCAGAGACCTCCCACGAAAGCTCAAGAGTGCTGGTAGAACTGAGCCTGTCCATCAAAGACCAGGACACCGGCAATCACAAGAAACTTACAGGTTCTTCACTAGTAGTTAAACTCTGCCGCACAATGATTGACAAAAGCATAGTTTTTCTAAAGCATTTGTATCTTCTAACTAATAATTCTTGCATTGTTTCGCTTCGGCGGTACGTGAAATGCTTGCAGGCCGGTGCCAGTTTTCATCCAAGGAGAAGGGCGATGGCTGGGGATGGGAAAAGTTCATGTCACGGGGGGAGTTCAGTGACTCGTCGAAGGGTTACCTCGTGAAGGGTAATTGCTGGATAGAGGCAGATGTTGCCATCATTGCCTCGTCCAAGATGGAGTAGACAGATCAAGACTCTGGGCAAACGTGTGTTTGAATGTGCGCCATCTTAATTGCAAATTTGCATCGGTGCAGATGCTAGCTTTGTTTCATTGATACTCTGTCTAAACTCTGAAAGTTCTGAAACCTGCAATGGTAGATGCTGTGACGACTGACAGTTAATCTGGTATCGATTGTTTTTTTTTTTTTTGACCTGGAATCTGGTATCGATTGTTACCGTGACATTGTTCTTCTGTGTGCATGTAATATTTGATTGTTTTATTAAGCGACCCCAAGCCTCTATAAGGATGGGACCTTTTGTAGCAGACACCATCCATTTTGCTGATAGAATGGCTGTGATGGAATGTGCTGAAGTCTGAAGATAGATGGTCATAATGGGAGCAGGACTACAGGAATGCCGCACGGAGTCACAGATGCTGATCACGTCGTCAAATGTCACCTTGCGATGCCAGCACCTTCGCGAAGCAGAGGAATCACCCGGCTGTAGCTCATCGAAGTCCACTGGAGACAGAGCTGCATAGGGGGCGGGGTTTGGATGAACGCATTGGTTTCAGTGAATTGGGCAGGAGCCTGGATGCCATATTATCGTCGCATTTCTTAAATTGACATGTTCGGAAATGTAGGCCGGTTTCTCACCAAACAATACTCGTTCCTGAGCATGGAAAATTCATTTCGCTGGAGGATATCAGGGACGGGTCCACTCATCAAAACCAAGGCGGCATTGTTGAAGCTGAAGTCATAATCATTGGCTCCTCTTAGTCAGAATAGAGTACACCTCTATATGTGTGCGCGAACTTGTGTTTCTTTGTTTCTTCTGAAGATACAGGTAGTGCAAGTGTAGTTGCACCATGAACATGTCGCACGGTTTCCTCGTGTCATGAATTGCACATCCATTGCATCTGTGTGCTACCCAGATGATTTCACTAATTTGTGAGAATTAGTGAGGACTGTGATTCTAGTTAGAATCACTATATAAAACCTTTCCTGTCACCAACTTAGGCTGCGTTCGGATGCCTCTATAAAAACTTTAGCGGGTGCTGTAGCAGTCACATCAAAGATGCCAGCACGATTTATGTGTACTAAACAAAGTCAAATTACAAAATTAAGTTCAGGACTCCCTTCTATTTCGCGAGACGAACATAATGAGGGTAATTAAGCCGCGATTAGACGATGGTTACTGTAGCATCACTGTGTCAAAACATTGATTAATTAGGCTCATTAGATTCGTCTCGAAAAATAACGCCCATCTGCAGAAAGGTTTTGTAATTAACTTTTATTTAGTACCCCTAAATAGTAAGATTCTTTTTTTTACTTTAGAGGGTTAAAGTTTAGAGGGTAGTTTATAGGGGAACCGAACGGGGCCTTAGGATTATATACTGAGGGTGCTTCTGCTTTGACTGAACTCTGAAATTTTGTCACGTCAAGAAAACTCTGAAATTCTTTTTTTTTTGGGTGAAAAATGGTTGCAGCAAGAAGGAATGCTCACAGCATGTGAGTAGTTCATACGCAGCTGATTGCCTGATTAGGATGGAACATGTCATGTGTGTTTTGTAATGCTATTTCTGAGTTGATCTCCTCTGTCGGAAAAACGGTGGCTAGGTACTGACATTGGTCGATATAATTTAATTTCACTTTTTTCTCCCTTGCCCCAACCAGTCAACTACTCTGCTCTTTTTATATTTTATGATTTATGATCTTTGTAATTCTTGCTGCCTCGCTGGAGAAAAAAGTCACTCCGAAATGACCTTGCTCTAGATCGAATGGAATTTTGCCACCAGTGTCTGAGGCTAAAATATCACTCCGAAAATGCCGTTTATACCCCCACCCCTAGTGAAAATGGCAGCAGGCTCTGCTTTAGGGTGTGTTTGGTTGTGCTGTGGCTGTGAAAAAAGCTGTTGTGGGCTGTTGGCTGTGGAAAAAGCTGCTGTGGGCTGTGAGCTGTGGAAAAAGCTGAAAGCCGTTTGGTTGAATTGACTGTGGCTGTGGAAAAGCTGTAAAATGACTATAACACCCCTGAATGTCTGAGGAACAATTTATATGGAAATTGATCGTAAAACTGTGCCCTGTTTCAATATTAACATGTAAATGATCATTTTAGAACTGGAATCTTAAATATTTTAAAGTGTTGCATCCATCTTAAACATTTGGTCCACGTGAAAACAACGATAGCATTACACAAAAGAGTCCAATTGATACAAATATCCTCATCACTTGAATCAGTAGAGGAAATATCTCCAGGGCATGATGCACTAGCCCCTGTGACATGCACCTTCTCAAACAACATATGCAGGTCGTCAAGATACTTTGGTCCTTGCTTTCTGTACCTCACATGGTTGCATTTCAGACCTTTCTTAGAATTGTTGCATCTCTGAAAGTAAATGTAAAAAAATAAAACAAGTTAGCATATATGTCAAAAGCATGAAAAAAAAATTAACAATGCAAGGTTAGTTCTTACAGCAAGGTGCACATCCCACCATTCATCTGGGCAGTCAACAGTTTGTTTGGCATCATTCCATCCAAGTCCAGTGGCAGAATTCTTGAGCTTCATGAACCATGTATATTCTTTTTTCATATTGTCCAATTTGTTCTTCAATTGTTTCTTAGTTTGCTTCAGCGTAGTTCTTTCTTCGTACTTGGTTCTCAGATTTTTCCTACCATTCCTAGTGAACTGTCCATTTGGCCTATTCCCTGCTTCTATCTCTCCTTTACAGATATCAATGAAATGCCTCAAATTGGCATCACACCAGTCTGCCTTATCAGACATCCTTTGAATCAACCAAAAGAGCAATTTAATACAATGCAATAATCAGAAAAAAAGCTACTGTGATATGTTTCTTGTACTGCACCAGAAGAGCAAGCAAGCAATTATTTTGCAATATAACATAGTTGCTTAACGTAGTCCGTTTGAGCTCATAGGATACGGTGATTAATTATATATTTGCTTGAAATTTAAAGAAGTAGCTAAGCGTGTGGATATTATATGGACGTATTATTTTCAGCCCACCAGGCCCAGTCCACTCCACTTCACGTTCTATTCATCTTCTTCCTCTCGACTAACAGAGAAATGCAGAGAACGCAGCCAAGAGAGAGAAAGCGAGAGGGAGGGCTTGGCTGGCGCTGCTCTAGCTACAAATCGGATGCGAGAAATGGGGAAATTGATCCACAGGCTGAGAGAACTCCGTTTTTGATGTTGGAGGCGGAGCTCCATGTATACATCACACGCACAGGCACATCACAGGCACATCACAAATGGAAGAAATTTGGAGGAAAGGGGCTTGCCGTACCTGTCCTACACAAGTGAGGCGAAGCCGGCGTCGATCTGGAGTTGAGGGGCGTCGAGCTGCAGTTGAGGGGCCTCGATCTGGAGCAGAGGGAGGCCCGGCGTCGTACTGCAGTTGAGGGGCGTCGAACTGGAGGAGAGGGAGGCCCGGCGTCGATCTGGAGCTTGTAGAGAGGCCCGGCGTCGATCTGCGTGCCTCGTCGTCGATTTGCTGGACAGGGGCGAGCTTCAGTTGCCGCACAGACACGGTGACCGTCGGCAGGACAGGGGAGCGGCGGCCTACCTCGATTTGAGATGGGTCGGTCTCGATCTGAGATGGGGCGAGGCGTTGACGACCGGTCGAGCTTCGATCTGGAGGAGAGGCACGTCCGGCGAGGGCTAGGGGCGGCTGGAAGGGGCAGCGGGCAGGGGTTACAGGCGGCGGCCACGGGCGGCGCTGCCCAACTCTATCGCCTCGTCGCCTGTCGCGGTGGAGAGGGAAGGGGAATGGGAGAGAAAAGAACGAACCGTTGCGCATAAGGAGTGGCAGTGGGTAATTTTCTCCAACTTACGCTCTCACAGCCGCAAAAAGCACGTCCGCGGGTGCTGTGAACGTTGGCCTGGGTGAAAGCTGCTTATTTGGAAGAAGACCCGTGACAGTCAGAGCCTTTGGTTGGCTGTGAGCTTTTCAGAAAGCAAAAGCAGGTAGCAAAAGCACTACCAAACTGAGCCGGCCCTTGGCCCTGGGCAGATTGCAACCGCTCGGCCGAAACTCCTGAAAACCCCACCTTGCACTTTTCCTCCTACTAGGGTTTTGCTCCAAGCCTCCGCCCCCAGGCCTAGGGCATTGCGAGGTGAGTTCAATCGATCCCCTAATCCAGGTCGTTCTCTTCATCTCCCTTTCCAATCCGTGGTAAAGTTTATTGCTTTATGGTTTTGGTGCCGTATAAGATTGGAAATTGATGATGGGGGAAAGGGAGAGAATTTGAGCACCCTGTAGGGTTGCGCGATCGGCGCTCCTGGGTTTCCTGAGAGGAAAGAGGATCCACGGGGTTTCATGTGGTTTTGGCATCATCCCTCAGGGGTTTTACTCGTTATTGGAAGGTTAATTGCGGTTCTTGCATAGGGCTTTGGCATCTTGATCTCACTCTTTTCTTGTGAGTACCAATTTTTTTCCTGGTAGGTTTTTTGCAGAAAATTTTCTCTGCCTTTTAAAGAGCGCAAATTATTGTTAGAATTTCGGTATGCAAGATTCTCCCAATTCTTAGCTCTGCATTATCTGCTTAATGATTAGTATTATGATATGACTGCCGATCTGTCTTGCAGGGGATTCCCCAGAAGGGGAACCGGTGGAGATATGGGGAACTCTTGCTTTGCTGCTGCTTGTAAGAAGTTTTCTTGGCTTATCTTGCTCGTTGCTTGAATTATTGTGCTAGGATGTTGTTTACTACTTGACACATAGTAATGTTAGTTCGATTTCCATTTTGGATTCTGATCATTCCATCTATAAATAAAATTAATATGTAATTGGGATAGTTCATGGTATAAACAAAAGTAGGACAACAGGGGATCTGTAATTCTGGACGCTTCAGCTGCTATCAAACTTTTGGTCTGACGCACACCAAAAGAAAGAGTGCCTAGCTGGCTAGCTCTTACTGATAGGCATCGATCCACGCTAGGTATATGCAAAGTGAGTACGGAACATTTACAGTCGTAATGTTACTATTCGACAACTACAAAAAGAATATGCTTCACTTAGTCACATTTCAAGTTATCCTTGGATAACTTGTCCTGCTATAACTGAAGCGAAGAAAAAAAAGAGAGTTAACATAATGTGACATGCATAAATAGATGACATGTTCTTCTTTTTAACCTCTCTGGTTAAGTAACGAGGTATCCTGATAAACAGAGAGTTATTCATCACAAATGGCAGTGTTCACTTTTTCAATTTAGACAGCTGGAATCTAATGTAATTCAGTTCTCTATATGGAGAATGAATTTGCTTTCCCGTCTCCCGTAGGTGAATTTAGTGTTTTGTAGTTTCTTTATGCTAACCTTAATCTGCTCATGTTACATACTCTGTTTCCTTTCGTAATTTGTAATTTTAGAATAAGTGCTCTGATACTAATTTCAGCCCCTGCACCGCTGGTGAAGACCACTGATCCAGCATTCAAATGGACGATTTATGGCTTCCCTTGTCTACTTGAGAGGGGAGCTATACCAGTCCACTCTGCTTCTTTTCACAGCTGTGGATATGAGTGGTATGTACTATAAATCTATAATAATAATAGCAAAATGAATACATATCAAGCATGCAACAAGCATAACTCAGTATCCCCATTTGATTCTTGTCAATGATGTCATTGTTCCTCAAGTCATAAGGAAGCGAGATTACTTACAAAAAAAGGCATTTGCTTCAGTTCAAAATTATAGTCAAGCTTGTCTTCTGCTCACCATTTTTTTTTTTTTTTGCCAGGTACCTTATGTTGAGCCCAATGCATAAAAAATCTGGCGTTGGAATTCCATATGTTGCCCTTTCACTTGTGCTAAAGCGAAGCAGCTTCAAGCCAGATAACATCTTGAATGTAGTGTTCGAATTATCAGTGTACAACCATTCAAAAGGAACCTATCGTGGATGCAAAGGTAGTCTCATGAACTTGGTTTTTCAAGAATAGCTGCATTGTAGCTTGAAGGCCTTATTGCTTCATAAGTTTCATAAATAACCCCATAAATCTCAAACTACATTGAACATCACATCAAACTTTTATCATTGTAACTCAATGTTCATTTTTGATATACTTCCATATTATTTTCCATAACTTGGCATATCATTTAGTTCACTTTGTATTTTCTCATGTTTATTTTGTCTGAAGAATTCATACTTTATGTTGAGACACTGCTAACTTGGTCATCTCTTTGTAGCATATAGTAATGCCATTCTTCTTATGTTCATTCTTCTGTATCTCTAGTTGCAAACACTATCTTACCCACATTTTTAACTGGTATTTTTATTTGTGTTGTAAAATATTGTCTGGGGGCATAGAAGCAGTTTACATTGTGCTTGGGCTATATGCGTATATCTAGCTTACAAATTCTTAAGAGAACCTGGCTGATATGTTTACCTTTTACTGTGAGCAGCTAGCTACAACTTCCATGTCAAGAACACACACTCAGAGACAAAATGCTTGGTTCCTCTAGAAGAACTACTGAAATCATCTGACTTTTTGGTTGATGATAGCTGTGTCGTTGGTGTGAGGATACTAGAAGCAGATGTCATTTCTGCTGTGTTTCCAAAGAAGCTGACCGCAGTTCAGAATCTATTCCTGCAGAAGAAGGAATTCATCAAAGGGACCTACACTTGGACCATTGTCAACTTCATTGACTCAAAGCTTAAGATCCGTTCTCCGACATTTGAAGTTGGTGGACATAAGTGGTACGCATCTGTATTGTTTCAGTGTATAGTTGACTCATATGGTAATATGAATATGTTATGTGATTTCGGGTGTGAAGTTATTAATAAGCTTAATGTATAACATTTAGACTGATGCGTTCATGATGGCTAGAAGCTATAAGAATCTTTCTTAGCATATTTTCATTTTCATTCTATCACAGGTACATCAATATGCATCCGCTTGGTGATCAATACAGCACCGAGTCACTTTCTCTGTACTTGCAACTGCATGACAGAAGCAAGCTTCCTTCTGAGTCTGGGATGATGATTGAAGTGACCCTAACCATCGTGGACCAAAAGCATGAAAAGCACAATACCCTGCAAGGTTCAGTTCTACTGATATCAATCTATCACCCTGTCATCAAATTGATCAACCAATTGTTTTCTCCTGTTGTAGTCGACCTTACTTTGTTGCAATCGCAGGCCGCATCCCGTTTGCTGGGAAGACTGGTTGGGGATGGTCGAACTTCATTCCACTGAAGACACTGAAGGACCCCTCCGAAGGCTATCTTGTGGGATCGAACTGCATTGTGAAGGCAGATATCACCATCATCGGATCCTCCAACAGTGGTTAGATAGGTCATGGATATCTTGAGGAAGGGATAATGACCTTGTGCTCAGACTAATATCAACATGATAGTTATTAATAATGCCTAGTTATGACTTGTTATGGGTAGCTCTTGGAGTTGAGAAACTGAGAGGATGGCGTGCATTATTATTATATTTATTTGGCATTCGGAGTGGTATGCGTTAAGACAGAGGTCCCGTGCGAATGATTTACATACCTTATTCTTTTTTACATTTTTGCGAAAGGGAGGGGATTATATATTAAAACAAAGCACAGTACAGCCCCATCTTACAGAACAACCCCTGAAAAGCAAGAAAATTACAACAAGGTCCTTCTCCTACTTCCAGAGGCTTCCCGACACGCCGGAGCACCCGCCGGAGGCGCACCGTCCATCTCTCCTCATCACCGATGACTCCAAACCATGGATCTGCCGCAAGACTCAGCCGCCGGACTCTCCAGCAAGCATTTGCAAGAGCTGAACGAACATCGGCCGTCACCGATACGATGGAAGACGAAATCGCATCGAGGAACAAAATACCGAAGAAATCACCGCCGCCAGACGACGGCAACAACCCGGGAAAGCAGTCCACCAACACCGACGCTGCCGGCGAAGGGAACAAGAAACCGAAGAAGCCGGCACCGAAACTTGACACCGACAACCCGGAAAGCAGATCAACCATCTCCAGCAACGCCGGCGATGATGACCACAAGATCCTCCACCCTTCCGCAAAAGAACCGGAGGAAAAGAAACTCCACACGGACTCACCGAAGCAGCAGCCGTCGACGACGACGACGGCATCACCGGATCCGCCGAGGGAGAAGCAAAACACGACCGCCATCGCCGCGAAGGAGAACGGCGGCGTGAACCCTAACCCTAGCAAGGGGATAACTATACTACTAGCTATACAAGTAGTACAAGGGTGGCCGGACGGCAGCTCCGCCAATCCCCCGACCCTCCGAAGCCACGCGGGCCGCCGGAGAGGAAGGGGATCGGGGGAACCGCCGCCGGAAACGGGAGCTCCGCCTTTTCGCCTCCGGAGTACTGTAGCGGGGGTCGAGAGGGGAGAGAGTTGTGGCGATTTACATACCTTATTCCTTTCTACATAATTCAGTATCGGATGTATGGAATATCTAGACTGAGTGATGAACTGAGAGAGGATACTACATAAATCATATGTTTATGTTTTATGTTTATATGATTACTCGGTTGTGGTGTGCCAGCACTTAAAAACTCTACGAAATACGAATAGTACTTTGCCTCTGCATGATCGATGGTGCTTCTGCATGATCGAAGATTTTACTTACTGTGACCCAAATGAAGCCCGTAATACCATTTTAAATTACTTCCCTTAAGCCCCCTTGGACGCACTTTTCATGAATTTTTTTTAAAATAATATTTTTTATATCGGAAATTACAGAAATAATACCGAAAATTGGAAAATTACAAAAATAATACCCTGTCGTGCGCCCAACGCACGAAAACAGGGTAGTCGTGCGTTGAACGCACGAAAATAGGGTAGTCGTGCGTTCAACGCACGAAATACGTGTTGTCGTGCGCTGGTCGCACGAAAATAGGAATAGTCGTGCGTTGGTTGCACGACTACTAGATTTCGAGTCACGGGCGCGCGAAGAAGCGTCTGGAACTGTTGGGGCCAGAGTAGTCGTGCGCTGGTCGCACGAAAATAGGGTAGTCGTGCGACCAACGCACGACTACTCGCCTTCTCTTATTCGCGTCTCGCTCTCTCGCGCTCTCTCTCTCCGCTATCTCTCTCTCCGCTCTCTCTCGCGTGTGTGTGTGGCGGGCCCTGGCGGCGGCGAGCTGGTGGCGGGGCAGGGCGGCGGCGGCGCGGCAGGGCGACAGAGGCGCGGCGCGGCTGGGCGGCTGAGGCGAGGCGCGGCGCGGCTGGGCGGCGGCGGCGAGGCGCGGCGCGGCGGCGGGCGGCGGGCGGCGCGGCGGCGGGCGGCGCGGCGCGGCGGCGGCGGCGCGGCGGCGGCGAGGCGCGCGCGGCGGCGGGCTTCGCGGCGGCGGCGAGTGGGCGGCGGGGGTGGAGTCCGGCGCGGCGGGGAGAGCAGCTCCGGCCATCGGGCCGGGCTGGAGGTAGAAGACGATTCTTTTTTTTTTTTTTGAATTAAGCTGCATTGCAATGTGAATGATAGTAGTATATCGATTTAATAGAACATGGATTGAACAAAAAAAGGAAGTTGCATGTAATCGATTGCGTAGAATATATTCTATTAAACGTAATTGAGTAGAATAAAATTATTAGTAATATATATGTAAATTTGGTAGAATACATATAAGTAACTTTAGTCGAGTAGAATAAATGTAAATTAGTATAATAGATATATATTTAGTTTTAAATGAAAATTAGTTAGTATTGATATCTAATTAAAATTAGTTGTGGTCCTTCGAGCGATTCCAGATTGGTCGTCCTTTTGTTATCCCGATGCACTACACGGAGGACATGTATGGAGGGGACGATATAGATAGGCCGACTATGGGATCTCTTTGGACACGTCGTCGGGTGCGCATCTATCATTTCTTTATTTTTTCCAAGCGTACTTACTATTTTGTACTAACGAGATGTTGTACCTGACAGCCCCAATGGGCAGCCTTGCAGGTTCGATCTGCTTATGAGAGTTTCACAGAGCAGTTCGACCACCTTCGCCCAGAGTTGGTTGTTTGGGAGCCTTATAGGTCAGACTTGGTGCACGCACGGGCCTCTTTCCGTGGTCTCTCAGCGTTGTGCTACCGAGACGCTGCGTTTTGGATGACCCGGAAGAAGCTAGTGTTTGATGCGTTTGTGGAGGACTACGCAGTACATCGAGTGATGAGGCAGTTTGGTCGTCGGCAGCAGATTCCGGTGCCTCTAGGAGACATTTTACCGGCGAGGATTCACACGTGAGTTATATAAATTAATTAAAGTAATGGTAGTTGCATAAATTAATTATAGTAATGGTAGTTGCATAAATTAATTAAAATAATGGTAGTTGCATGAATTAATTATAGTAATGGTAGTTGTATGACTTAATTAAAGTAATGGTAGTTGTATGAATTAATTATAGTAATGGTAGTTGTATAAATTAATTAAAGTAATGGTAGTTGTATAAATTAATTAAATTAATTGTAGTTGTCTAAAATAATTAAAGTAATGCTAGTTGTGCATATTAATCCATTAATTTAAATACGTTTGTATGAATTGGCAGGTACACGACAAAGGGGCCAGCGAAGAGCCAGTCAGACTTGACCAGCAGGATGTCACATTGGGTGGAGGAGTGGGCGCAGGCAACCACTGATGTTATCGATGAGCCGGCACCTTACGACCACAGCTACTACCAGCAGTACCTGCAATGGTACTGTGCACGGACTCGCACGCGTCTTATCCGCGTACAGGACCCGCCGCCACAGCTTGCTGCTGGTTCTGATGCACTTTACCCAGGCTATGCTGGAATGGCCTTGCACATGGTGGTACGTAATATTCTTTTATGACTTTCAATTGTTATTTACCATAACCACGTGTGCTTAACAGTGTCTTCCACGGCAGACTGATTTGGGGAGGGAGATCTATTCAGAGGCAGACAGTATGGCATCCCGCCTCCGAGAGAGCCAGCAGCCAGGGTGTGGGATAGCCCTTGAGGAGATTACAGCTGTGTTCTCACGTCTGGCCGCGAAGGGCCGGCGTATTGTAGAGCTTGCTTCTTGCCGTCAGGTGGATGCTGCTGGTCGTGGCTCTTCTGCGCCTCAGCGACCTCCGCGAGCCCCGTCTTGCACCGCAGAGCAGTTTTACAGTGGCCAGTTCTACAGGACACCACCACCTCCACGCCCAGATGAAGCAGGAGGGTCCGGTTGGCATGGTCCTATCCTTACACCTCTGCCTGGTATGTCATTTTTTTAATATAAGCAATGAATTTATTTATTACTAAACTAACTCATCAAGTGTACATGCTGTAATGCAGGGATGGCCCGTTTTGAGAGCAGTGCCGGACAGACGTCGCATGCATCACCAGTGTCTAGTGGGTCCATGTTTCAGGACACAGACACTCAACCTGACGTGATGACACAGGCCTACGGGGCTCCTCAGTTCACTCAGGAGACGCAGGCAGACGTGGGTCACATGGAGGTTCGCCAGCTTCCCAGACGCGAGCGGGTTCCACCGGATTACTACACTCCGTCGGCATATGATCGTCCTTATGGTGCTCAGGGCAATGAAGAACAGGTCCCACCTTCCGCACGCAGGCCAAAGCGTGGGAGAGCCAGGGGTCACGGTCAGGGCAGGGGTCAGGGATGACTACTTGACTAGTACATTTCTTTCGTTAATGTAATATTAAGAACTTAAGCATTACCTATCTTTTATTATTAACTTATGCACTGAGACATGACGAGACAACCTTTAGTGACGTGACGACACGCATTTATTGTTTTCGTACGGCGACACATCCATTCACGGGCAACTTTGTAGAGCATCCGATGACATCTCCTCTTCTTTTCTTTGTACTCTTCGTCCATAGACCACGTTAGTTATGGCTCTAAAACGCACACATAGTCCTTCACCACAATTATTGCACGTAGGGTCATGCTTTTCAGAGCATCCAAGGAGCAAAAAATGAGGAAAGATGCCGATGCCATGCATCACAGTGCCATCAATTCATTGAGGTGCGTCCAATACCCATTTTCTTAGGCATTCGACTGCTATATAAACTGATCCTATGTGCAAGGTGCATGTCACAAGCCTCAGTGCCTCACAATGGATGAGGATGACTCACCACCACGTATCAGGGCGAGAAGAGAGCTCGATGCGGCGCTTGCAAAGTGGCGCAATGGACCTCCTGCAAACGACCCTAACAGAGACACCTTTCTGAATCCCCGAGCACCACCAACAAGGTTCGAGGAGACGCCTGAGTGCCACTGCGGAAAATTGTGCGTATCTAGTCTATCTTTCGAGATGGACACTTGGGGGAGGCGCTACTGGAAGTGCCCCCAGGAAGATGAGAACGATCTGGAGACATTTCCTTCGACGGTATGATATTTAATTGCTGTCGATGAACGTTCCGTGTGTTTCATGTACCTTAACTATATATTGTTTACGCAGACAAGGGAGAGGGCAAAACAACATGCTTACCAAAGGGCAAGCAAATACAACAAGTTACCGAAGGGATGTGACTTTGTAAAGTGGATTGATCACGTCATCTCGCCTAAAGATCAGGAATGGGTGAACTTGAAGAAGAAGTGGGAGTTGGACGAGCTTCGCAACAAGGCCAAGGGCAAAGCAGGCTCATCTTCCAAGGCAGAGGATGACGGCTCCGGGTCGTTTTACCTGGACGATGATTAGTGGATTGTGTCATGCATAACCCGGATATTTCGTTGTACTATGTTCAATGTCAACCAATTTAAATTCCCTAAGGCGTGTTAGGATTAGATCCACGCACAGTCAGATTAGTCATTATGTGCATGGAACACGTCATTGTTCACATCCGATCTATGCATGTTTCATTCTAAGTATTAATGTGCAAGCCGGGTTGTTTTCCTTTCATCCATCTATGCACACTCAACGTGTTCTCAATTATGTTTCAAAGGGCCTACTTCCTTTATATCGACATCAATGAAAAGTAAAGTCATTAAAGGATTCCCTTATCATCGTCTTATCAGTGCGATGGCCTACAACACATCAACTCACAATAAAGGACTGTCAGGCATTGGATTCCCTTGTATTTCAATCAATGTTGCATATGTGCCTCCATCATACTCAAACACCACGACATGCATGGGCAGCCAGGGCAGGGCCACAATTATTGCATCAATGCATCACTGCGTCACTGCATCACTGCGTCACTGCATCAATGCATCCAATGCCCGACATGCATGGGCAGCCAGGGCAGGGCCACAATTATTGCATCAATGCATGGGCATCCGAAAGCGTGTATGAAAACAACAATTATTGCAGCCAGGGCAGGGCCACAATCACTGCGTCACTGCATCAATGACTTTGCAGCCAGGGCCACAATCACTGCATCAATGCATCACTGCATCAAAGCAACATGCAGAGCATCCGAGGAGCATCAAGTCCAAAAGCAAACGTGACATAGATAGACCACGCAGAGCATCGAATTGTCAAATCGTGTCACCTATTGGATTCCCAGGCTTTGAAAATCAATGTAGCTTGCATGTGTCCCGACACCTGTGACAACACCAGTGACCGGTCATTTCAATTCCGGTCATCTGTCCCGACAACAATTATTGCACCCAGGGCAGGGCCACAATCACTGCGTCACTGCATCAATGACTCTGCATGCATGTCCATTATTGCTCTCATACTCTACCCTACCTCTGTTACATCGACATCACTGGCCAAAGCAAAGCACAGCTGACCTCACGTCGATATCATCGCTGTCACATGCAAAGCATCCAATGCCTAGCTTCGCATATAAATCTAATGGGTTGCACATAGAAAACAAGGTGCCTACTCCACCAAACCATCCACATGGCTGAGTCAAGCAACAGAAGCCTTCCATTGCCTCCCTGGAGCGACCGGCCGCTATGCAAGTGCGGTCATCGAGCCATGATTAGAACGTCGACAAAGCGTGCCACATGTGGCATGAGGTTCTTTGGGTGTCCTGACTTGGACCCTGATTTCATGGTAACTAAACGTTTCTCTAACACTTGTAATATTTTCCAGTCTGTAACGCTACAACATTTTCCCCTACCTTCAGGGTTGTGACTTCAAGCAATGGATTGATTCGGTTCGGCCCACAAATGCTACTCATGCAGCCATCGAAGCCGAAACCACAAGTGAATACCTCATGAGGATGGCTGACCATGAAAGGCTCCAACAGGCACGTCCAACTAGAGGGCAAAGGGAACAAAACATTCCGCACGCCCAACCTACAAGGGAGGAACTAATGGAGCAAAGGATCAAGGCAGCAATGGATGAACGTCGCCGCCGTGAAGAGCAAATACGCCAGCGTGCAATGGCACGAAGCCAACAGCGTGAGGAAGAAGCTCATCAACGCCATGCTCAACAAGTAGCTGCATGGCGCGAGGAAGCTCGACGGGCACAAAAGGAGCCTAAGTAGCAGCATTACTTACATTCATGTCGCTTCAATTTCAAGTATCCTAAAGCAATTGTCCTTCCCTTATCGTAGTAGTTTTATGTGGGACATAATTGCATTTGTATCGGTGACGTCTTATATCTAGCCAATGTGTATTATCCTCGTTCAATGTTGCATTTCCAATTTCCTAAGGCATGTCAGGATTAGTGCGGTGCACAATTAGGTTAGTGGTTGTGTGTACCGAACATGCCAGTGTAATTTGTTTACCTATGTATTTATATTTTAATGCATTATTCTATTTCCTCACCAATGCTATATACTTTCCTTTCTTCTCTCAACACTCGTGGACTTCTTTTTCGCTTCCAAACACTTTTCTAGTCGGGTTATCTTCCAATTCACTTTTCTAGTCCTACTCACGTCAAACAAACTTTGAAAACCACACAATTTTGACTTTTAATCCTAAACATATGAGAAACCAAAATTGCATGGCATAAAAAAATTATTTTACTAGTTTTAGCATGTTGAATACACGAAAATAGAGTAGTCGCGCGTTGAACGCACGAAAACTGAGTAGTCGTGCGACCAACGCACGACTACCTATTTTCGTGCGTTCAAAGCACGAAAACCCTCTATACTTCGCTTCCCAGGCTATACATGGTATTTTCGTACATTCAACGCACGAAAATAGGGTAGTCGTGCGTTGGTCGCACGACTACTCAGTTTTCGTGCGTTCAACGCACGACTACCCTATTTTCGTGCGTTGGACGCACGACTGAGTATTATTTTTGTAATTTTCCAATTTTCGGTATTTTTTCTGTAATTCCCAGCAAAGAAAATATTATTTTTTAAAAAAAATCCACTTTTCATGACCCTGAGGAAACGCTTGTGGGACAACATATCACACAAAAACCTCATGATTATGGAAGGCTAGCCGCATGTTAGTATTTTTACACGGAAAAGGGAACACGAAACTGAACACGCTAGCACTGTGCTCTGCCTAAGTTGGCTCAAGATCTGAGTGTGAAAACTCCATTGCGGTCTAGTTCGATCTAGCTGCAAAGAGGCCTGCTTCTTTGGTGCCAAACTGTGCACGTTAGCTGGCAGGCATCTCTCGCCATTTTCCTGCGATAACTTTACTCACTTTGGAATGGTGTGTACAAAGATGAGTTGCCAGATTTATGAGCGTTCAGTGTGAAAGCGTGTGTGCTTCATTTATATGCGTTCAATGGGCAAAGCACATGCTTCTGTTGGTGACTAGCTCTCATGGTAAACTGACCAAAGTGTGGTACATCGGTAAGAAACTTGAGGGCAGATGGCAGTGAAGGTAGATGTGACTTTTGGCTGCGGATGGTAAATAAAGAATTTGATCAAGGGAAGATGGCGACCTGATGTACCTTACGAGTTTCACCTGTTGCAAGGGATCAACATTGGTGCCATATGGGATGAGCGTTATCGCAACGACGTGCTCTCCATTCTAGTCCAGTCGAAATGCAGATCTTGGCCAATTCCCACACGAAATGTTCATTTGCAATAAAAGTTATTTCATGCTTTTCAAACATACAAGAGCTTTTTACTGAAAAGAAGGGCAACACCGTGCACAGAAGTCTAGTACAAAGTGTGCTATGGCGTAGTACATGATTCGATTTCCTACATATTTGCCAATCAAGTCTTGTCAATAGAACCGGAAGATGATACCGTTGCTAGTCTATGTCTTACGTAAAGTATTTCAAATTAGTATCTTCAATTAGCTATTTTTACATACTTACTAGCTAGTATATGATAAAGTATTTCGAATTATATATCTTAATTAGCTTGTGCAAGCCAAGACATGAATGAAATAGGACAAGGTGACTAGTGAATTGTGGTCTGTTGTAATTTTATCCCTGCGGCTCAGTCCCACAGCCAACGCCCTCTGGCCACCTGTGCTGCAGTACAACACTCCCCACGCGAATTCTCCGTTGTGCCCTCCTGTTCCTGACCACACAAGAGAGCTCCAGGGTGTGCGCATCTCTGTAAAAAAGGGGCACTTAGCCCTCTCAGTTTCAGTTCCACAAAACCCTCCTCCCCTTGATTGCGCCTGGCGACTTTGCTCCGAGGACCAAGCTCTCGAAACGCAGCAGCGAAAGGTATTTGCAAGCGAGGTCTGTGCTCAATCTCTCACAAAATCTGGACTTGATTGCCGTTTCTTTCTCAAATTCTGGGGGAAAGTTTGGTCCTTTACAACGATCCTGATCTGTTAGTACACATAGAGGGGCTATGGAAGAGGAAACGCCTTGGACATCTTGCCTTGCCCCTAAATTGTTTGACGGTTCCCTGATGTGAGTTTTTTTCTTTCACTATTCGAGAGTGAGGTTTGATTCTTTCGAAGTTTTGATCTACCCTGTTTGCGGGGTGGGGTTTTGCCTCTTGGCTCCCTTTCTTTTTTACATTATAACTTGTCATAACCTACAATAAGTTTGTACAATTTTTAGCGATCTTAAGGCCACTAAGTTATTTTATTCGGTATGCAAAGATTCTTCATGTTTGTAAATTTGCATGATCTGCTTATTGCAAGGCTATTGATTTTACTTGCAGAGGATTCCTGGGAAGAGGAAGTGGTAGACCGAGCCATGGGCAACTCTTGCGTCACTGCTTCTTGTAAAGATTTCTTTTATGCTCCTTTTACTTATTTCTTAATTTTTTCTGCCAGAACGGTTGGTTACTACTACTCTACTGCTACCGGTCAACTTGTGCTTTAGATTAGATTAGATAGTTCCTCGTATGATGGTTTAGAAGCAATAGGAATAATCCTCTGCATAAACAAAAATGAGGCGTTTGGATGTTTGGTTTGATGATGCCCAGATAGGTCTTACTGATCATACAGACACCTACCAGTTATGACTGTGATCCACGCCCGGTTCTGATATGTACAGTGTCTTATTGTTTGCAGAGTAAAGAACAAAATTCCTGAGTTTCGAAGTAATTTTTTTAATAAAAAAGGAGAGGATTGGAGAGTACAAAAAGAAATATTGATGTACTATGCCACATAAATTTGTATTCCTATTTCGTTGAGAACTACTAATTATCAATTATCATGGTACATGTAAGAATCATTCATCATAGTAGGAGGTTGAATGTTACTCTACATAGTTTTCTCTATATAAGGAGTATTATTTTGATTCTTTCCATTTCCCCTTGATGAGTTTTGTGTTTTGTTTATCTGAAGATTAACTGCTCTTGTACTAATCTCAGCGCCTGCGCTGCTGGAGACGACTCATGAGCCAGCTTTCCAGTGGAAGGTTTATGGCTTTCTAGATCTACTTGAGAGGGGGACTATAGCAACCAACTTTGCTCCTTTTAGCTGCTGTGGATATACATGGTATGTCGTATGCATCATAATCAGAAAATGAATTCCATGTTATTGAGAGGTTACTTAATTCTTGATTTCTAATTTGAGTTGGTTATTATCTGTTAAAAAATCATTTACCAGGGCCCTGGCAGTGAACCCAATGCATAAAAGATCTGATGATGGAATTCCTTGTGTTGCTCTTAGTCTTCTAATAAGCCGAAGCAGCTTGAGGCCAGGTTACATCATCAATGCAGTCTTCGAGTTGTCAGTGTTCAACCAGTCAAATGGAACCTATTGTGTATGCAAAGGTAGTTTCCTGAGCATTGTGGTTGTTTCCTGTGCTATGTGTTTCAGGAACAGCTATTTATTATTACAGCTGGGAATCTATTTTTCCATGCTTTGTAAGTTGTAGCCTTTAGCAACAATTCCTGAACTTGGAACTACATCCAGCATTTGTCTAAAACTTCTATCAATGCAACTCGAAATTTATACAATTTGAAATATGACCCATATACTTCACATTATCTTTCAGATTTGCACATCATATTAAGTTCAGTTGTATTGTCTTCTCTTTATTTTTGTTCCTGTACTTTCTCCGTTATATTGAAGTATTAAGATCAACATCTCAGAGTACATAGACATTCCATTATTCTTAGTCTGATCATTATGTAGACTTTACTAATGCGAGCTCTGCATAAATGTTTAACTTTGTCGAAATTGAAGAAAATAATGTAATAGAGGTAGAAGCAGGTAATGTTGTGCCTGTGATATTGTAGCCTTACAAGTTCATAAGTTTCTAATGCTGGCACCTTTTGTCACCAGATAGCTACAACTTCCGTTTCAAGAAGAGACACTCAAAGGAAAAATGCTTGATTCCTCTTGAACTACTGAAATCATCTGATTTTCTGTTCGATGATACCTGTGTCTTCGGTGTGACGATTTTAAAAGCAGATGTCTCTTCTCCTAGGAGGAAATCTGTTGTGCTTCCAAAGAAACCAATCACTAGAGTTCAGAATCTCTTCCTGCAGAAAAAGGAATTCATCGAAGGAGCCTACACCTGGACTGTTAACATTTCCACGTGGTCGAAGCTCGAGATCCGTTTTCCCATGTTTGAAGTTGGCGGACATAAATGGTATGCATCCGTTAGTTTCCAATGTAATTGTATAGTAATATGCAAATGTTGCACTCGTTTTAATGCGAAAGCATATATCCTCTCTTTTTCTTTGCAAACCAGAAACTGAAAGTACGTATACTTGAATGAACTTAATGTATCTTTTTTTAGAACAGAACTTAATGTATCAAGTTAGACTGGTAAGTTGATGTTTGCTAGAAGCACTAGGAATCGTTCACAGAGAATTGTTTCCATTGTCTCAGGCATATCAGCATGCGCCCACTTGGTAATGAGCACAGTACCAAGTCGTTATCTCTGTTTTTGCACCTGCATGACCCAAGCGAGCTCCCTCTTGACTCTGGGGTGATGATTGAACTGACCCTATCCATCCTTGACCAAAAGCATGGGAAGCACTACACTCATCGAGGTTCGTCTCTCCTTAATATCAATATCACCGTGTCTAGCGAATGCCTTTTTCTGTTCGGAGACGGCCTTATTTTGTCGCAATTTCGCAGCGCGCTTCGGGTTTGCTGGAGACAATGGCCGGGGATGGTCCAACTTCATTCCACTGAAGATTCTGAAGGACCCGTCTAATGGCTATCTCGTGGGTTCAAAGTGCATTGTGAAGGCGCATATCACTATCATTGGGTCATCCAGAGATGTTCAGATCTGATGTCATCCAAATTATGAATAATATATCATTGCAACCTTGAGACTAGCAATTGTTCGAAGCTATGATGACAGTAGTACTAATGCATTGCCATGATCTTATTATGGTACCAGAAGTGAACTGAACACTGGGAGTTGAGAGATAGAGACAGAGAGGATGCTATATGAAATAATAGGACCTTTATTGGCATGGAGAGTAGATCAACATGTGAGGCGAAGTTCATGTATGAGTATATTGGCATGTGCTCTGAGACATGGTCAGTTTCTTTTTCATATATTACTAGCAAGGTGGTCTGTGATTCTATAGCTACTGGAATTCTTACAGCTGTATTGTGATTAATTATTCAAGTTCACCAAACATGCTAACGGCACCTGGTAGCATCACCATGAATCTTGGTGACCTCCTAGTTGTCTACCACTTTGTCATTGCATCGGACACGTGCATAGCCTACAGCTCTACTTAGGCTCATCCTCTTACCTCGATTTCGCTATTGGCGCTCGAGTTGAGAACTGCTTCAAAAGACAGTTTTCAAGATTAGTCCTCGCGAGCAGCTCTCATTCTTAATTGGGGAATTTGCCTGGAGCACACTATGAAAGTGTGGTTTCGTCCAGAACACACCGCGGATTTTGATTTCGTCTGAGACACACTACGAATCTCTGACAATTGTCTGTGGCACACTTTGACCGTTTAATAATTAGTTTCAACTTTTTTATCTCGATAGTTAGAATACATTTGGACTTGAAACTTGGCACAGATATACACTATCAGATTCTCTATCATAAAAAAATGGAGCTAGATTTTTTTTGATTGTTTGCATGGTTTGCTCAACAAATTAGATATTAAAACAATGAGCAAACGATGCAAACAATCAAAAAAAAATCTAGCTCCATTTTTTTATGATAGAGAATCTGATAGTGTATATCTGTGCCAAGTTTCAAGTCCAAATGTATTCTAACTATCGAGATAAAAAAAGTTGAAACTAATTATTAAACGGTCAAAGTGTGCCACAGACAATTGTCAGAGATTCGTAGTGTGTCTCAGACGAAATCGAAATCCGCGGTGTGTTCTGGACGAAACCACACTTTCATAGTGTGCTCCAGGCAAATTTCCCTTCTTAATTTGGCCGATGTTTCAATTGTTTGCTACTCACCAGCACCATCTTCATCGGCCTTGAATTGATGCAAAACTTGCTACTCACCAGCACCATCTTCATCGAAACAGACGAACGAGTATAAATGACCATAGGTCCATTTTACTTATATAAAGAAAAAAAACTAGAACGGACCAAAGTCAAGCCCATGATGGCACACATCCAGCCAAGGCCCAAACCAACGGGCGCGGGCCCACTGGTCAGGCGCGCGTCAACCTGCGGCGTGCGCAAATTCCCCATTGTCTCGCCTCGCCGATCCACCTCCGCTACCCAACCGCCATGCCGGCCGATGCCGCCGCCGCGCCCGCGCCGCCGCCGCCTCCGCCGCCGGGCCTGGACGCGCGCACGGGCGGCCGTATCCTACGCCGAGCGGCAGGACACCTCCTCCACCCGACGTCGCTCCCACCGCTCCTCCTCGCGGCGCTCCTACTCCTCCTCTTCCGCTCCGCGCTCCTCGCCGGCACGCTCCGCCTCGCTTCCTTCGCCGACCGCGACCCGGCAATCCGCTCCCTCCTAGACCGCCTCTCCCCTCCCGCGCCCCCGGCGCCGCCTCCTCCCTCGCACCACCTCCCGCGCCGCCGCTCCCCCTTCACCTCGTCGTCCTCCCTCTCCGACGACGACGTCCTCGTCGGCCCCCTCGACCCCGCCTCCTCCGCACCCTCACGCCGCCGCAACGCCTCCTACCACCACGTCCTCTCCACCTCCTACTTCTCGCCCAAACCCTACCCAGTGCCACTCCCGCACCCGATCCCAGTCTCCGCCTCCCCCTTCTTCCTTGCCGTTCACAACGAGACGGCGCCGAAGACCGCCTCGCCACGGGGCAGCGAGCTCCGGCTGCTCGACCTGACCAGGCGCGACGCGGCGGCCATCATCAACCTCCTCGCGCTGCTCTCCTCCGCGCACGTCCTCGCCATCCTCGGGTATATCGCCGTGCACTCCGCCACGCTGGGTGCGGTGTTCGCGTCCGTCGCAGGTCGGCATGTGCAGGGGCGGCGGCGATGGTTCGTGCTTGCTGGTGCGGCGATGGGCGCGAGGAGGCTCACTGGGTTCGCGTTCCTCAGGTGGGCAACGCGGGATGCGGTGGTGCAGATGCTCTGTCTCTGGTTCTTCGCTGACGTGCACGACCAGGCGCAGCTTTTCAGGCTCTTTGTGGTCGCCAAGCTCATGCCATTCTCGGCATCTGTCAACCCATGGCTTGCTGCAACCATTGCAGGCCCAGAGCTGGATGGTTTCTTCGTTGCCTGGGCTGTGCTTGATGCTGTCATCTCGGTGTTGTTCACAGTGGTGCCATGGGTGGTTGTCATGGAACGTGATCCGCGCCCACCTGGGCGCAATGCTGTGAAGGAGGGGTGCTATCTTGTGTCTCTGATGGCAACAGATGCCACATTGCTCAAGTGCTGGGAGACAGTGGTGTGTGGCAGCATGGGGAGGCTCATCATGGTGACATTTGGTGGGAAAGTTGTTGGCGGATTTCTTCATTCCGTTGCAGAGGTCTACTTCATGGTGGTTTGGTTGTTGTTCTACTTTGCGGCAAGGTGCAAGGAGGCGCGGTTGGGGGGCCGTCAGTTTGGACTGGAGGATGTAGCAGCTGCTCTTGATGGATTTAGGTAGCGGCCAGTTGACAGTGGCCTTGTGGCTCAGAAGTGCATGAATATTCATGCCTTGTGCTGCTCATAGATCACATGCTACTGGTCTTAGCAACATAGAGGCTTTGTGGTCCTCTTCAACTCCTATTGCTGGAATGGTACATGATTCAGATGAGGGAAAGAGGGCTTGACAATGTTGTATGTACAGTTTTGGCTCTCTGAGGGTAATCTGCATATAGTCAGTGCACAGGCATCCGAAAAAGTTGTTGTTTGGATCCCATTCCACAGGAGGTAAGATTGTAATAGGTTGTGTAACTCCAACATGATTTGTGAAGCTTATACCTCTGGTGTGCTAGTTTTTTCCTGGGTAGTTTTGTAGGTTGAAACTTGTGATGTTGTAAGTTCACATACAGGATACACACTTTTGATATTCACCTTTCTTTTCTTTCTGTTTTGTAGCAATATGTTCCCTAAATTCCATCTTAGTAGCCGTTTTGTTGGTCTATGAAGAAGTTGGCTAATGCTTGAATTCCTTCCACACAAAGCTGATAGAAGCGAATGTGCACATTATGGATTGGATTCGATGAGTAAGAACAGTTACGTGTGTTATCCTATTTGGTCCTTGCAGCTACTTGTTCAGCAGTTCCCTTGTTACTATTTGATTTAAGACATCAAGAAATAGTTGTCCTAGCTTAAGCATGCAATTTATCTTATTATTGTGTGACAGTTCCATTCTGACTTGTGTTTAGTTTATATCATGATAACATACATAAATTTTGCCATAGTAACATACATATATTTTAGTGTTGCTCTGCAGACTGTACAGATTTACTCTTTTATTTGGACAGTCTCCTACTGTATTTCACGTAAAAAACATATATAAATTGGTGTCGATATATTCAAATAAAATTATATTAAAAAGATATGTGAATTGACCTATTAGTGGCCATGGGTTTGTATTTGACATACAAGTGGATCCTGGTTTGCTTGACCTGAATTGTTCTGAGCCTTGTCCTTGTGTGCAATTATGTAGTCAACAAATTATTCCGCAAACTTGGTACTGCAGTATAGGCCCTCTTTTCCTTTCTGCTGTAGACCCATTTTTCTCGCAAAAAAAAAGAAGTCGTAGACCCATTCATGGGTGTGCTCTTGCCTCTTGGTTAACATTCACGCATTTAGCTCTAAGTAATCATGCCACAGATTTCCATGTTGTATGCTAAGTAGCGCCACTGTACAGGACCTCTAATTACACTCGAGCTGTATTCAGAAGTCATCCAGAGCTCTTTGCAATGGCCATTTCCCTTTTATTATTCTATTAGATTGAATTATCAGCTGCTGCTAGGCGTTAGTAATAATGCATTAATGCCTGAAAAGTATTTACATTATGTGATGAGTTTTAGGTTGTCTGAAATGTGACAATTATTTGTTATTCGCTTTCTTTTGTTAAGTGCAGTTGACATGTGGATTTGAGCTTCCAGCTCGATTCAGATACTTACTGAAAAATTGTACGCATTCTGTTGCATCATGTTACTATGTTGAGAAGAAATATGTCAAAGTTTGCATCATATACTATGTGACGAATATGTAAAAGGTCATAACATCACATATTATGCTATATTTTTTTAATCTTTTTTAATGCAATGGCCATTAATTTCATTATTTCTTGCTGAGGAACATAATGAGTCTCAATAGTCTAGCCTCAAACATACATCATGCTATTTGTTGCACAACTTTAAAGGTGCTACTCAGAACTACATGTATGCTTCCACTTCTGTGGGATGCAAAATGTATGCTGATGAACCTTAGATCCAATAAGATTGGAATTTGTTTCACTGCTGTTATGCCTTTGAAGAGCAAGCGTGTGACTGGAGATGGCGAACGTGTTTTGCCACCAACCCTATTGTTCAAAATGTGCAGTTTTTGTGGATTTGGTATGACGTTTGTTGTGCTTATTTTCACCAAAAGAAAGAAAAGGGTGTTGCATTCTTTGCAAGGTCATATTGTGCTGATGCTTATGTGGTGTTCCTGTGCCAAAATGGAATTATCCACTGTGTGGCGCTATAGCATGTTGAGAACATGTTTCCGTGGCAAACTGGCAATAACCTGTTCCTATGGATAAAAATTGATCTACTTCTAATTTGTCAAAGTCACAGACCACTTGTCTATCTATTACATGAACGATATACGTATGAAGCATCTGACACCCTACCAGTAAAATTATGATTGATATCATGATATAGTCTTTTTATGTAGTTTTTTTTTTTTGGCAAGGTTTAAGACTGTTTTGTTCACTGACTTGCATTAGCTACTATCTGTGTCAGAGATTACTTCATTACTCATGATAGTCCATTAAATAAATAAATAAATCGATTGCCTGCAAATACTGAGTGCAGTTGCAAACGCTTCACCTAAATCTGAACTTTGCATGGAGAGGCGCGAGAAGGGCGCACCATCACCTACCAATCAAGTTGCTTAGACCGCGTTTTCTTTTCTCGATCATCAGATTGGCTCCATTTCTATGGGCAGACCTCGCTTGAAACTCAGTTCAAAACACAGTACCTCAGACGTTCAGCGTATCTCATCTCAGTAACACTGTCCAGTAACTTAATAATATGGATATTCTACGAGAGGTTAAAGGATTGACATTTACATACGTGTGCACCACGACACATGAATACACTTGTGTACGCAGTGTAGAGTCGAGGTGAGAAGCATGCAAGGCCAGAACAACTGCTAATTTTTCCTTAGAGGTCCCCAATGGTAGAGTTAATCAAGAGTCAATAGCTAGCTCTTAAAAAAGAATAATATGAGGTTATCTCCACATTTAAATCTCTCATTGTTCTTAGAGACTAGCTCTTGAGGAAGAGTTAGATGCTTTCTCTTTTTCTTTTTCTCTAATAAATTCATAAGAGCTAGCTTAGAGTCAACTTTTGGGGACGTTTTTTTAAAAAAAGCACGCAAAAAGGAAATAAGAGCCTTGCATTTAATGAGATTAACAGTAAATTCACATACTATATGATGTCGTTGGACACTTGGACACCAATAAGTAGATAGAAAGGGAGGTATGTGACCATAAGCACTTGATGGAAAATCATGGCACCGGGTTTAGGTGAAGCGTGCGCCAGTAGAAGACTTGAAAAGGAGCTCCGGAGGTTGCGGCCTTTTCTCTTTTCAGAGGTCGGTTTAGAGATCCTGAAGAGTATTTTAAGAGGTGGGAGAGTTTTTGCCTCAAAGAAAACGTTCGAATGAGCAGAGATGGGCAAACATAAACCTTTGCAAAAAGAGAGGGTCATGAGCGTTGTTCCGATAAATGCATAGCACTATAACAGATAGTGCATGTAGTATAAATTGTTGAGGTATGAGTATTTTTGCCATTTGTTTCCTGACGAGCTTAGGCTTTTTGTTCATGATTGGGCGTTGCATTCCACTGATCCACTCAATATAGTATCGGAATAAGATAAAACAAGTGTTAATTCAGGAGGAAATGGAGGAAAATGATGTTCAGTATTTGCAGGCCGTTGAACACCAGTTTGTTAGATCGTAGGCCGTCGAGACCCTGTAAATTTCTCAGTAGGAGGTAGGGCTACCGAGACCCTAGTGTTTCTATGCTTAGGGAAACTGGGCGATTCTAGTACTGAGTCACCAAAAGTTAATAGGAAACTGGGATTAGGGCTAGGTCATTTACCTTGCTTCCTTCATTCCAAACAATTTATTGTTATGTTTTGACTTAGAACAATTTAGCAAAAAAGAAATTTCGCAGAGAGAGAGAGAGAGAGAGAGAGAAAGAGGCACCTCTGGCGCTGCAGTTTGTGTGGAACAGCGGTTGATCAGTGTCGATCTTTTCTACACGACTCTTTGTTTAGGCAGTGACGCATGCAGGTGCGTATGCCCACTGTTACGTGTTTGTACCCCCATTTTGCATTTGTAGAACCAAAGATATATAGATGCTGCTACTGATACATTCCGGTCTCCTCCTGGTCCTACATGGCTCAACATCCATCAAATCGAACAATCTGTTACCATGGCATGTCAAAAGGCCACAAACATTGACCATTGCTGGAGCCGCCTACGACCAGCTTGGACTTCGATGTTACTCCTTAAAGATAGTGACCGCGTGTGCAGTACAGTGTCTTCATGCCGAGAATTAGTTAGGCCTTTAGATAAGAAAAAACAGAGAAACAGAGATGATCAAATGTCTGTTTTGCCTTTTGTTGAGAGAGACGAGTGGGTTTAGTTGATGGTAGGCCCTATTTAATTTCTTCCCCTGAATATACACACCATGGACTTTGCCCAAAGGCGAACAATCGTTAAAAACTGTTTATCAAATAAAGTGTTCCGCATGTTTTTTATCAAACTGTAGTTGGGATTGTGTAGCATATGTCATAATAGCCTGCGTTTTATATCGTTTAGATACTAATACGTGATCTGCATTGAACACTGTTTGTTAGTTGCAGACGCATTTTTATCGAGTTTTTGCTCAAAGATGATGATATCTCTGTTCACTGTTAGTTTTTTCCCCGGGTGACAATAATCTAGTTCGAGATGTTTCTTATTTGCAATTGCAATTTTTATGCAAACCCAAATTTTGTCACTATTGAGAGAGAGAGAGAGAGGGGGGGGGGGGGGGGGGGTATCAAGATAAGGTTCTCCATATAAAAGGTGTAGGTTGCCGATGTGGAATGCCATATTTTGCCATATTTTTTGGGACTTGCCTTGTTTATAGAAATTCTTAAAATTACAATGTTCGCAACAATGGACAAATTGTGTCTGGTATAGTTTTGGGTTGTTTGGAAACTTCTATGATTCCACCTTTTCTCAATGGAAACGTATTGACCGACAAATCATAGCTCAGTGGGTTAGTGCTCAAATGGTGAGGGCTCCCACCAGGATTCAAATCCTAGTTTGCACCAACATGTGGATTCAAATCCTAAGACGGTTTTTGCAATTTTCTCTAAAAAAAATCCCCTCACTGGCAGCCTAGAATATAGTAGCGATGAAGCCGACTTGGGTGCCATGAATCCGAGTCGTGGGCTAGTTTGGGCTCTCCTATACATGCGAGTAGTTGCAGTAGTCACCAGCATGATCAACGATGTTCGTCTTCAAGTATCTGCGCGGTCCTACAGGGTGATGCCGGGGTTTGGGGTTTTCTCGACCGCAGAAGGTTGAGCTGATCTATCAAAAGAAAGCCATGGGGGCGGTCTTGTTCCCACCGGTCGCGTGAGTTTTATTTTTTTTCATAATCACTTTGTATTGTTTGGCTATTCTGGTGAACTTTTAAATGACCATATCTGAGTCGTACTCTGTGAGAGGGAGGGCCGGAGGGGAGGTGATTTAGAAGAGAATCAACAATTTTCGTAATTATGCAGCTAGTACAAAAAGAATAAAAACATTTCTCTTTTTTTATGGAACTTGAAAATTTACAAGTAGTTGTTTGGCAGGGTTTACCAGATTTTGGGGAGAGGTTAAATCCGAAATCTCTTATAAATGATATTTGGAAACTGTTTAGTTCATGATAACACGTTCATTTTGTTCCTTACAATGGCTAAATGTGCTAACAAAATTGGAGAAATTTCACTTCTCATTTGACTTCGGTTGTGCCACATCGTTGCTACAACTCTACTACTACTCTGGATTAGCAACACAAATATCCCCCTTTCCCGCGTGTCAAAAAAGGTTGGGTGAATCACACAAGAGAAATGTTAAAGGAAGACAGTCTTTTTTTTTTAGGGTAAGGAAATGGACAGTCAATCCAAGAGGATAAAACCTGTATATGGGCGCATCCTCGCATGGCACGCGTCCTCGTTCTACGTATGTGAACTCTCGCTTTCCGGCCCCGGTCTCCAATATATCTTCCACAGCAACTAAAAGATGAAAAGTAGGAGCAGTAGCACAAGTCCAACCAGACCTGTGTTTCCTCTCACCTTCCACAAGAAATGTTGTGAAATCAAGGGCAGGCATTGTTTTAAGTTCACAGTGTGCGTGTTGACAATATATGTTACTTCTAGTTGAACCAGCTATGGCATATGCAAAATTGTCCCCGTCCATCAGCCATGCGTTCACATATGGAAGTGACAAAATGCTACAACTAACCCAGGGAAAGATGCATGGTCACATCGTAGCATATCTAGAGTGTAGAAAAGAAGTGTAGTAGTATGCTAGTAGTTGCTAGGTGCCAAAGTCCTAGCATAAAAAGGGAGTACGCAGAAAGAGCGAGCGCTCATATCTGCTTTCGGAAGAACAATCTGGACCTGCCTCCTCATGCAAGTTAGGTTTTAATCAAGTCTAAGGATTGCCATTATTAATTGCTATCTGTAATCAAGCTTTTCAGCGAACCTGCTTGACTAGTAGCTTAATCATCAGTTCCTTTTCCATCTTTTCCCTAAGGTATGCAGTACATTTACCATGCATCAAGAACTTTTTGGTAAATTGTACTAGTGATGCTCAATACTTTTGGTCCGGAAACTTCATCGATCTTAGAGTCCATGCATGGCTATCCTCCCTACTGATAAGCAACATACAGTAGACGTAACAGCTAGCGGCCATACTGTTTTGGTCAAGTACTCAAGCTATGGCGCAGCCCTCTACGAATTGTCTCAAATTCATGGTTCAAATGGGCTAAAAGATCAACGCATCTCTCTCGATACATTTGCACGCACAACTGTGAAGGGCGTGTCGGCATTTTCAGATCCTTGGTTGGTCATACGCATGCAAGACGTGAATGGGAGCGTGACATGGACATGGTTGGCACCTGGTCTATAACCCAATAATTGTCGAGGAGTTTAAGTTGCATAAGCAAATGTGCAGTAGCATTGTAATTTGACATCCAGATTATTTGTCGAGGCCGCTGCCCTTTTGAACGGAACACAAGAACATAATAACTTATTTGGTCATTCTTTAAAAAAACATTATTTATTTAGTTTAAGGATAAGAAAGAGCATGCACCTTAAGCTACAGGAAGGTATGTCATACACGGAGGCGGTCTATATTTTCCATTGAGTTCATGTGTCCAGCTCATTCATTGTATCCAGACAAGGCGTCAGGAAAATGGAGCAAAAGAATCTAGATCAATACCTGACCAATGGCAAGAAGTGTATGCGTATTGCTCCAAGCCTCCAACACATTAAAGGGTACGAGTATTATGATTTTGTTAGGATGAGTAGGCTACCACTTGAAACATTGTATATATGGATTTAATCTTTTTCCTTCAGAAAAATATTTATCTGGATATTACTGCCAATATCGGGTATCATGCATGGACTGGTAAATCTAATTGTGTTTTTGCCCTTCGTCAATATTCCTATTCTACCCCTGTAGGATCTTGTGAGTTGAATAGTGAATATTCCCTTTGGCCATGGTTGAAAAGGAAATAAAAAAAGTAAATATCTGCTTAGCCATCACATGATCTCTCAAGCAATTGTCAGGGGCCTGTGAGCATGTGCCTGCGTACTCCAGCAACATTGCTATCATAAACATAGCAAATTAGTCCCTTTCATGGATGGTCCAACCTGTTTCTGGGGTTTATTGATTACGTTGCTATGATGCTACTGCTGTACATGAGAATAATTGTTTTGTTTTTGCCCAACTGGGTTCCACTGCCTTTAAATTATATAATCTGGCACCATATCTCTTAGGATCTTCTTGTGAATTATATTAAGTCATACATTAATATGTGGTGTTGTCATCTTTTGGTTAATGGGAGTGTGACATGGACATGGTTGGCACCCAATTTGTTAGCAAACGGTGATGATATGTTGGCCGCCTGGATATTTTACGTGGTTGACACTTGACAAGAGAAAGCTATACTATCAAATAATTCTCCATACAAAAAACAATTGGTGGCAAATGTGTAAATTTGGAAGCGTCTACATCTCACATCATGTGAAGAAACAATACCAGAGTTAAAGTTCTTCGCATATGACAATTTCTTATGAAAGATAGTAACCCGTGTATTAGGTCAATATTCTCTAACAATTACATACAACATCAATGTGAATACATGGGAAAGACTACCTCTCAAATAATAAGCATATTACAAGCAATTACACCTAACCATTTTATACAATAAAAATGATGATGGCAACATTGTTTCACATAATCATATAGCAATCCATTTATGATGTAACCTTGTCGGCTATAGCTTCTTCATCGCTACAATCCTCGTCGGCACAAAGAATATAGATCCAATTAAAACCTCACACCCAACTATACACCTCATTTTCAAACCTCGCTTGAACTTGTAGTATACCAAAGACAAATTACCTTTCCAATCCTAAAGATAACATTAAAAGTGTCCACATGTTTCACTTCTTGCAAATAAACTATAGCATGGTTAAAGTTCCCCAATGTATCGCTGTTCAGTACGAGAAGGGAAAGAAAACGATGTACCATGTACAAAACCTACATTAGTTACATAAACTTTTAAAAACTCAGGAACACACAAATGAAATGCCTAGGGTTTAGGGTTCAGGGAAAGAAGACGAACAAATTAAGCATTTGAATCAACATTTATACACCAGTCCATTGTGGACAACATAGAAAAATATATCAACGAGCTCTTCGCTACCAAAGATAGGCCTCATTAGGCCATTTAAGACAACCCATTGTATCCTCAAAGCATATCCCCATTCATCTATCCCATGTTTCTGAGAGTCTGGCGTCATTAAAAAAACCATAAAAAGAAAAATAAAAACCTAAACAATTAATATGTACCGCTGTCAGGAATTAATGTAGTGCTGTAATCTTTTGGTTAATGGGTGTGGCATGGTCATGGCTGGCACCTAATTAGTGAGCTTAGCAGAAGATGATATGTTGACTTACTGGATCTTCTATGTGGTTGACCTGGTAAAAATATACTACCAATTAATTACTACTAATAATAGATGGTGTTTTTGCAAACGTGTAATTTTGAAAGCGTCTACATTATCTGACATCATGTCGATAAACTTTAGACATGTTAAGTCGTTCGGCCTTCGCATATGCAACAATTTCTAACGAGAAAATATCCCTTTAATTACCACGTCAATGTTACATACATCAATGTGAATAGACGAGGTGAGACTAGCACTCAATTATAAAGCATACTATGCAAGCAATTGTGTTTATCCAATTATACAACATATACGATACAGATCACTATTGATCATATTGATGATGTTATATTATCAAATACAACATTGCGTAGGGAATCTTGAGGCGAATTAACACCTCAAGTCCCACCCATCCCTCATTCCGCGGCTAATGAGAGATGCATTGGAAGCATACACATGTGTCGCTTGTTGGATTCGTTAATGTTTCCCGCCATACCATCAGTCCTTACTAGAAGGGGGAAACGTTTAGTTACGTACACCATCAATGCGAATATGAGTGTATTTTTTATCGGTTTAGAAGTTGAGTTATAATGCATGAAACAAATTCAGTATTTGAATGGACATCAAACCGTTATCAACGACCTGAACATATTGATGCTGCATATCTATACTTACGAGAAAATCTCGTCATGCGAGCTAGCACAAATCCTCTTGTCCCAAAACCCATCCAGATCCATCCATCCCTGTTTCTGAGAAGCACCTTCATTCCCAAAAGGTCAAAATCAAAAAAGAAAACGAAAACGAAAACCCTCAGAAATATAGTAGGGAACTGCAAGGAGAAAGGGGGGCTGAATGGGCTGAACGCTACTGCCAGCGCGCAACAGTGCAGCAGCTGCCTCACACGGAGCAAAACAACAGGCAAGTGCGTGCTGTGCCGCGTACGCACGCACGCGCAGTCGCGTCTCGCCTCGCCCGAGCATTGCTGCACGTTTCCCAAATCGGCGGCCACCTTTCTCCTCCTCCCCTCGCCGTTAAATAGCCCCCGCCAAGAACAGCCGTCCCCGTCGACCTCCACCACTCCTCCCTGCCCTGTCCTCCTCCGAGCGCGCAAGAGCAAGAACCTGCCTCTCGCTCCATCTCCCGCGCCCAAGCAAAGGTCGCCTGATCGATGGGGCGGGCGCCGTGCTGCGAGAAGGAGGGCCTGCGCAAGGGCGCGTGGAGCGCCGAGGAGGACCAGCGGCTGGTGGCCTACATCCGGCAGCACGGCCACCCCAACTGGCGCGCGCTGCCCAAGCAAGCTGGGCTGCTCCGCTGCGGCAAGAGCTGCCGCCTGCGCTGGATCAACTACCTCCGCCCGGACATCAAGCGGGGCAACTTCACCGCCGACGAGGAGGACCTCATCGTCCGCCTCCACCAGGAGCTCGGCAACAGGTCAGCGCCACCTTCTTCCTTCCGTTCCCCCTTCTCTTTCCCCCTTTCGGCTTTCTTTTTTTTTCTCTTTGTTATTTGTGTGTTTGTGACAAGAGTTTTCAGTCATTTTCGTCAGTTTAGAATGCAGTGGATTTTGTGCTGAAATTTTGTAACGGCATGATGGGCGATTCGTTGTGTATCTGGTACCCGGATCAACTATCGATGATTTTTTCGTTGGAGAATTAAAGTTTCGTTCATATACGGCTGGGAAGTGGGAATTGAGTGTTCCTTTGCACGGCCACTCAATAAATTATACTCTGTTTTTTTCTCGAAATGGCGAAATCAAGACATTTTTCTTCAAATTATTGTGCATGCTCTCTGTAGGTGCAGCCAGGCCAACAGTGGTTCAGATAGAAAAGATACTCAACCTTTCTTTAGATGCTTTTCAAACTTTTTGGTACGGTTTTATGATTGATTGGCAGCCATAGCCGCCTCGAAACCATAACTTATCCCCCAAAGAGGACAAAAGCTTGGGTGATTAGCTTAATCCCCACTTGCAAGATAGCCAATCCAGGCCATGAAAGTCGCCAGAGATTCCATCTCGTTTGGCCTCTCATGGCTGCCACTCTGCAACCATTTGATATGGGTTGCGGAGACATCAGTGGCATCACTTCACCATGCCTTCATTCATTTGCCACTTGCAATCTGCCCCTGGACCACACACACTGCTCAGTGCATATGTAGCAGCACTATAATACTCCATTGTGCATTGGATGGCATATAAAATGGGGGAAATGCAGTGGATTGCCATGGCCATTGCCACCATGATCGCATCACTTCACATGAACACCCAAGTTGCTGAATTCAATGGCTAGCATAAACTATGCGCGACAAAGAGAAGTTGTACTTCAAATCCCTCTCTGATGTTTGCTGTTCGGCCCACCTGCACGGTTGCACATTGGGAATCAAATCTTTTAAAGCAACAAAAATCTTGCAGCTTGCAGAAATTTTTTGAACTGTTATGTTCGTCGTGTTCCTGGTGCTGACAGTTTGAATGTTATGTGGCAACAGGTGGTCCGCGATCGCCGCGCAGCTGCCGGGGCGCACCGACAACGAGATCAAGAACGTGTGGCACACCCACCTCAAGAAGAGGCTGCAAGACGAGGCCGTCGCCGGCAGTGCCGGCCGGAAGAAGCAGCCGCGCAAGAGCAAGCCGGCCAAGAACGCCGCGCCGGCCAAGGACGGTGACGCGCCGTCGTCGTTCACGGCGCCATCGCCGGAGCTGTCGAGCAGCGTCAGCAGCGGCGTGACATGCTCCACGGCGACCGAGTCCACGGCGGCGGTGTCGTCGGCCGACAACGCGGCCACCACCAGCGCGAGCCAGCCCGGCATCAAGGCGGAGGAGATGGAGAGCTTCAGCACCGCGGAGTTCCCGGCCATCGACGAGAGCTTCTGGACGTCGGCGGACGTGATGGACATGGACCTGGGCGCCATGGACGAGGAGCTGGGCCTGGCGAGCTCGGCGTCGACAAGGGACGAGGACATGGAGTTCTGGCTCAAGATGCTGCTGGAGTCCGGCGACATGAGGGACTTGAGCGCCATGTAAACATCAAGAATTAAGCTTAGTTGGATGCAAGTTAGAAACTTAATTTCCCCCTTTTTTTTCTTATTATCCTTTTTCCCATTTTCTGCTGACGAGAAATTGTTGGGAAATTCGATCTGGTGATTGCACCTTGCTTAGAGAAAGAAAATCTAGCAACATTTCGTTTGTTCTTTAGCTGGCTTCAGTGCTTACCTGGAAATAAGATGGCCACTGCAATTACTCTGCCTTTCTGTCCATAATTTGCTTCATGATTTCACATACTAGTACTTACTAATTACCACAGCTCACAGATGGTTATAAACCAAATGTGTTGGGTCCCAAAATGAAAAGAAAAGAGGAACAAATTAGCAAAGAGTGGCATGATTCAGAGTGTCACTGTCATCATAGTAAATGTACTAAATGTGAAGCTGTTCTCTTTTTTTCATTATGTGTACCACGAGATAAACGTTTCTGAGCCCATGACTGAATAAAACTAAATTGTGATAAAGTTGGATACACTGGGAGTATGGCACCATGCCTGCAGCTCCAGTCCTTCATTCAGAGCAAATCAAAAGTGTGGAAAACGTACAAAGGGCTTAAAGGGGCACTATTAGTAGAAATCTTCTGCGGATGCTTCTCGGAGACACTGAATATAACAGCAGATTATCGGTATTTGAACTTACAGAGTTCACACAGATTAATGATTAATATATAGTAGTACTTTTTTTATTCATACCAGCAGACATTATCTTTTAGAGAACAACCAGCAGACATTGTTGAGAAATCTCACAGCCTGTAGGATATGGCTTTGCTACAATGAAAGGAACTGAACATTCAAATGTTAGGCTGGACAGAAGATTATGTCTAATGATTATACAGAGAACACGAAATGTCAATTGCAACAAATGCTCTAACTAGAACGAATTCTGGGCTGACCGTGTCAGTCAAATGATCTAGGTAGCATGTAGTAGAAGACTGCGGTGCTCGGGCTCACACGTAAGTTGAACCACAAATATAACAAATATGTACATGAACTGTATTTTCATGCATGCCAAGTCAGGGAAGGTCGTGGACTTTGTGATTTTCAAGATTAATTGGCACCCTAGGTCTTAGCTGCAGATAGTTGAGGGAAACGCAGAAAAAGCTAGGTCACAGTTTCATACAGCAGATTTCCCCTCTTGAAATAGTTTCATAGTACATCATGTATGAAACTGTGCATCCTTTGAACGAACCACGATGGCCAATTTGTTCACAAAAGATGAGTTATTTTTAGTATCGTGGGTCTCACTTTTGTTGGACTGATGGATTACGAAAGGAATCGCATGGTAACAACTAGATAAAATGATGCGGAAACGAGTACGCCTTCAGAAAACTCTGGAAATTAGCTGTGAAGCCGTCATCACACCGTTGATCAACGCGTGATATCCAAACGGAGCTGACCGCCCGCGCTCTCTCTACTCTGTTTCCAAACCACGCGGAGTCAAAGGCAAGATTAGCAAGCTATCACTAGTAAACTGCTGGGGATTAAGGACAATCTAATAAATCAGCTCTCAAGTGTCAACAGGGTGACATGAACACGGGCAGACTCGGCTGAGAATAATGTTCCTCGCGCTCTGGCAGGACTTGGTTGTGTCGTACTATACGGCTTGCACACGCATTTTTGTTGTGTTCACACTCACTGCCGTTGCTTGGTCGAGTCAAAGAATCCAGGTACCGAGCCGAACGACCGGTGTTCGTAGAGTAGTTAATGGCAGCAGGCACAATCCGATCGATCAACACTCGCTCCGAGTGAACAAGTTCATCTTTCCTTTTTCTGCAACCAGCAGGCAGGCGCTCGCGCGTAGTTCTTTGCCTGTTTTGGCCAGCTTACCTGGAAGCTGCTGAGTGGTCCAGGCTCTGTCTGACCGTGGCGACGGCATGGTGCCGCGACGACTCGTCTCCGGATCCAGCGCATCGGTGCGTGTGTTTTGTTATCAGCGGCGCCGCAGCGATGCGCGCGCGATGGATTGACGCTTCTCAGGCGAGTAGGCTGCTAAGGAGAACAGGGAGAGCTTCAGGAGAGTCACGACTGCGACGGAGCCGTCTCTGTCGCTCGCTGAGGGTAGTTGGCAACCGACACCGAGTCCACGGCGGCGCCGCAGCACGCAGAAACTCACCGTGCGCGCGTACGTGCAGACGTCGCCATCTTGCAGCGGACCGCGGCGGCGGCGAGAGGCAAAGGCGTGGTAGGAAAGCTCTGCCCGACGAACGGGCTGGAGGAGGGGACGTTGTGGTACGCCGATGCTTGCTAATTGTTGAGTTGAATACTTCCCCCCATAGGCCACCGGTGGTGTCGTTGATTCTCTGACAAATCGTGTCGGAACAGATCGAATCAACAGACGATACGCTAGTTAAAAACTTTGAGCAGGAGAAGCCCAACTGCAAGCTGACTAGGGACCGATCAACATGCTATCTGACATTTTTCATAACTAGACATGGTTTTCAAACTCGTCAAGTGGCAAGAGCATCCAGGCGAATATTCCTGAAGAACACATTTCAAGACAGATTCGGAACAGATATGCACGCGACAATCTGATGCAACTCCACTAGTTCGCACTCTTCGCAATTTACGTTCATGCCAGTATTTTTCTTTGTAAACGAACGTCCATACCAAGCTTGCGAAATTTACCCCAGTTGAAACAAAAAACCTAACAGCAAGGGACCGCAGCATTCCAGTTGGCTCCACGGAAGCAGCAAAACTATGGTTCTACCTCATCACATGGTCAAAACGTTTCAATTGCAACTTTTTAATAAATGTCCTGCAAATCATCAGGCAAAAAGGAGCTACAAGCCTCATACACGCTGGACAAAACCAGCACAGTTCGGATGTCAAACTAACGGAGTGCAAGTTCTTTTATTCAAGACATAGGACTAGCAATTGCTCTCCCAGAATATGCTGGAGTTCACTCAAGGCATGAGTATGCGAGGGTCTTCTCCTCCGAGAGCTCTTGGGCGGTGTCATCCATCTTCTTCCTTGAGAACTCATCAATCGGGAGGCCTGCCATGACGCACAAAATATTAGGGAATTCGGAAAAGGAATCCATAATTTTAAGCTTTGATAATGCTAAGAATAAAGTCATCATAATTTAAGAGATGCAGTAGCACTGAAGAATGGCATGTCTCCATTCCTTCTATAAAGTATATGTGCATGAACTGACTCTCAGAAATATAAAAAGCTAGGCAAGAATTACAGCATCTCGCTATACATTGCAAACAAATTAAAAGATCAACACACTAGCAGGCCCTAAAATAGGATAGAGACTTCAGTTAAACATTACCTTGAACGATTTTCCAATCACCACCACTGCAAGTTACTGGGAAGGAGTAAATGAGTCCAGCAGGCACACCGTACGAACCATCAGAGTACACACCCATGGAAACAAATGTACCCTATAATCAAAGAATCAAAAAGACATTAAGTATACGGCTAACCCCAAAAGACAGTATGTAGGTCCAAGGCACTGAAACAAACCTCAGGGGTTCCAAGAACCCAGTCACGAATGTGGTCGCAAGCAGAGCTGGCAGCAGAGAGAGCACTGGAGAGCTTTCTCGCTTTAATGATTGCAGCACCACGCTGCTGAACAGTTTTGATGAATTCCCCATTTAGCCTGTTCATAAAAGGGGTGAACTGTCAGCTCTTACCAGCAAGAAAATTAAAAACAAGGCTTGATAAGCTTGTATTTGCAGCATTTCTGACTTACCATTCATCATCAGCAACAAGTTCACGAACTGGCTTCTCTCCACTGGGTGTCTTCACAGTGGCGTGGTTAACATCAGGGTACTGAGAGGACGAGTGGTTACCCCAGATAATAACATTCTTCACATCACTAACTTGGACACTGAGCCTCTCAGAAATCTGACCAAGGGCCCTGTTGTGATCTAGGCGGGTCAAGCAAGTAATGTTCTTCTCGGGAATAGATGGAGCGAATTCTTTCAAGATAAGAGCATTGGTATTTGCTGGGTTAGCAACAACCAGAACCTGCAAAATACAATCAAAGTATTGTAAAATCTATAGCTGTAAACTGTAAGAAAACATAATGACATTTACATTGTTTCTCCAGTAACTAAGGAAAATTAAATTGAACTTTGGAGTTATTTCTGTGAATTCTCATTTTGTTGAGGCAACCCCATTTTACCATGACTGCAGAAATCACTAAAAATGTGTCACAACCTACATGATCAAGTGCATTATGACAGTAGGACACCACCTAAATGACTAAGCTGAGTGTACGATGATGATGCATCAGCACCTAAAGAGTAAATTGAGTGCATTATGACAGTGTATCACTATCTAAGTGACTAGTGCATGCTGACATCTACTGGAAAAATATAATGCACCAGTATATGCCGCAGCAACCGTTACCTTGCAGTTGGGGGCCGCATGAGCCTCAAGGGCAGATGCTTGAGCCTTGTAGATTGATACATTTTTGGACATAACATCCTTCCTCTCCATTCCCTCCTTCCTGGGGAATCCACCAACCATAACCGCAACATTCACACCAGTGCAGGCCTCCACAACATCAGTTGTTGCAACAACCCCTATAGTGCACAGGCATAACAAGGTTAAACATCAGCAAAGATAATATAAGATAGATAAGCCAGCACCTTGAAAACAAATTATTGAAGCGAATCAGCTCACCCTTCAGAAGAGGAAATGCAGCATCAACCAACTCCATCTTAACGCCATTAAGAGATTCAGCAGCTGGCGGAATGTCTAGCATGTGCAGAATAACAGGCTGGTCCGCACCAAGCATAATCCCCCTAGCAATCATGGGAACAAGGGCATACCCGATTTGTCCTACACAACAAATGAACAAATCAGCTCATGTTGCTTGATAAAGAATAGCACAGCATAAGAGTGATTGCAACACCGAGGATACACTCTCAAGTTCCAAATAAGGCTCAATGGAAAAGCTAAAAAATAATCGATATATTTTCTCATTCCAAACTGAAAACCATCAGGCTGCTTACATTGATTGCCAGGTCAGTATGTTTAACAGGATTAAATCCTAATCCCTAAAGTTCTATACTACTAGAATACAATAGTTATGCCATGGAATCTGCAGCAAGATCTGTGATCCAGATTCACCCTCCCTGTATCACGATAGTGTCCCACATTTTCTAGAAAATTTTTATGAGCAATGTCATTCCTCGTACATTTACATGTGCTAAAAGATCAATTAGACATAACCCAAGTTTAGACAAGTTCATGCTGGGCATGCAAATCGGCATACAGCATGCATGGCACCATAAGTGAACTTCAGTGCCGTACATGTACAATAATAATAATTATAAGTATACGAAAGATAAAGAGCCCCATTTTTCTAGTTCCTATGATGCACTGGGAGCTTATTATAGGCAAAAACAAATCAGTTTAAATAGTCCATTGTAGCTCCGATGGAATCTAGATCAAGGCGTTATTGGGTCAAGAGAAGTTCCAATTGAAGTTCAATATGAATCTTTTGGGACTTATCGTAAGATTTAAGAATTAAAACACACAATATCATACTATCACACATGATTCATTGGTCACGACCCAATTCTGGACTGGTTCATGCACAGGCCGACTAACACATCATATATTACATCACATATGATCCATATGCAAAAACCCACAGACAAAACCTATTCATTTTCCTTGCTCTCTTATATTGCTTGCATTATGAATTGACATATCTAAAGAGCAATATGACAACTAGCATACGTTTCTTATCTCAAATAAAATGGTAACAAAGCTGGTGAGGAAACAAATTACTGTAAGATCATGGGCGCACGACTTGATTTTAGTAAATTCAACAACTGGTACTGAACCACTAGCTCTAACACCATGAAAGTCAACATGAGCTACACACAATAACTGCTGTGCTCTTCATACATATCAGGATAGCTCCATGAAAGGCAAGAATCAATAATGCATGTACTGCAAACAAAAGTAATTTGGAAACCTAACCAGCATCAGATTGAATGGTTAGGACAGATTCATCCATTATACATCTATCTGAGGAGCTCAAAACTTGCAACATTCAGGTTGTACTCAAATAACACAAGAATTGGTGTAAATTTTAGCATGTCAATCCCAGTTGGTTACTAGATCCATCACCTAAGTCACACTCACACCAGATCATCGATTGGACACAACAGATCAACCATCCAAAACAACCAAACACAATTATCTGTTCTGACTCTTGAAGCAATGCAATCAGGTTTTATTATGATATCCACTAATAGAGTGCAGTACCATCACCATCACCAGCCACCCGTTTGGTGTAACCAAACAAATCCGTAAACCAGATCAAGTAGTATGTTACAATCCAACATTCGCTAGAACCTATGCAGTTCGAGGGAAGTCTGCGAATCGCAGCTTTGAGCCCAATTTATCTCAAGTGCCGCTAGCCCCTTGAGGCTCTAACCATGTCAGATCAAACTGGTTATCGCTAGATCTGCCTACTAATCCTGACGAGCAGTAACCAGGATCAGGCTGACGCCACAGCTCAAACAAACTAAACCCTCTCCCCCAGTGAGCTACTCCACAATCCACATGTCAAATCCACACTTCAAACAAGTGAACCCTCTCCTCCAAGTTAAATTCACAGTCCAAGCCCTCCCAGATCAAGCGACGCGAAACGAGATCTCGTATACCACGTAAATCGCACTGGATCCACCACACTTAAAATATCACTGGATCGGGGGATCCGAAGGACGGGCCAGATCCGTCCCGTCCAGGACCAGATCGGAGTGAGGACTGAGGAGGTTCGTCGCCGTACCTGCGGCGCCGGTGACGAGCACGCGCATCGGTTCCTTCGCCATGGGAACGGGTGGGACGGCTTCGCGAAGGTTCTGGAAGCGGCGGGGGTTTGGGAGTGAGCTTTGGAGAAGGCGAGGACCACAGGAGTACAGAAGAGATTGGGTGAAATGGGTGGCCGCTATATAGCAACGCTGCTGTGAAGGAAGCCGTTGCTAATCGCCTTGACGTGGGTAACTAGATCAACTCTGAAGACCTCACTGACAGTGGGCCGAGGTCTGTGTGGGACCCTTATGTCATTATCTGGTCTTATAATGTATGTGCGTCCTAGGACTGAACGCTGTTAACCTGTGGGCTGGCTTCGGCGATGAGATCTAGACTGTGTGCGCCGGTGGGGCCTACTGTCAGCTGGACAGGGTGGCTACCTGGCAGGCTGGAATTGGACTTTTCGAGTTGTTTTTAAAGGACGGAAGTGATGCGGCGAATCATCCTTTGGAAGAAGATGCCTTTCCGGCAAATTTGCGTGAAGAAAATGATAAAACTATATATGCATTTGGCCCCATTGTTTCATCCCACGCCATACATCGAGTGAAAAATAGCAATAGTACTAGATGAGATCGAAAATGCTATACGTCCAACCGTAATGTCAGACTGGATTATGGCTGTGATTATCAACGGCTGATTAGCACATGAATTAGCCATCTAATAACCGATGCATCGTTTGGTCGGGACCTGAGTTCAGTCGGACAGATAGCAGAGTTCAAATGAGATAGCATATACTTCATTGTACAAATGTGTGGTGGAAACCTGAAAACTATAAAGCGTGAGTTGATCACTCACACTACCACTCCCCTTCTAAGCACTCACACTACCACATCAAAAATAGTACCAATAATTGGGAGACTGATCTGATTAGCTACAATTAGAATCAACTAACATGCAAGCTTTTATCATAAAGCTCCTGTTTGGCGAAAGCGCCTGTAGCCTAGTGGTTACAAGAGCCTCAGTAGCACCTGAGGTCCTGGGTTCGACTCCCGGTGGGAGCGAATTTTCTAGGATTTAACGACGTTGTGCGTTCAGCGGGAGGTGACGTGGCCGTCGACAATGATGCGCCAGTGGTGACTTCGTCAATCTCAAGCTGGCTCAATCTTCGAAGATGCTCATATGGGTAGGGTTTGCGTATGTACGTTCATAGGGGTGTCGTGCGTTGTGAGTGTCTGAGTTGTACTGTGTAATTTGAAAAAAAAAATAGAGCTCCTGTTTGAAACCTCTAGAAAAAAATAATTCATTGTCAAAATTAGCTATAGTGATTTCAACCTCCGCACAGCTCAAAAGGATCACAGAAAAGTAAAACGAAGCCCAACAGCCCAACCAAATATTTCAGGCGCCATCATACTTAGGCCCAATTTCTTTTCCGGCCCACAACTCTTTTCCTCCAGGCCGCAGATAGCGCGACCTCACCACCCCCTTCCATGGTGTCGCTACCATCGTCTCGTCGCCTCCCCTTCCACCGGCAATCCTCAATCGCCACGACGAAGGGACTCCGCAACGCCAATGGCAATGACGCCGGCTGCTGCTGGGACAACCGGTGGCTCCACAATGGCGACGAAGGTGGCTCCCGCGCCTTTCCTCTTCCGCGGCCGCAACCTCATTTTCTCCTGTTCCCCCTCCTCTCCGCGCTCAGTCTTATTGCCTCGTTGCATCGCGCCCATTGCCGTGCGCTCTTTACGGTAACCACTCAACCCCCGTTTATCTCTGCTCTCGAATCATACTACTGATTTGTGGAATAGACTAGGCACGCTTGTTCGGGGATTCCAATGCGGTTAAACTTCTCACGTTGCCGCATTTGGTCAGCTTGTCGGCGGTTTATTTTCCTTTTCAACCTTGACAATTTTTAACTCGCGCTGACCACGATGGCAAGGTTGTTGGTGACGCCAGCGAGGTGCCATGGAGGTGTTGTTGCGGCGGCTTCAACGGCAGGGAACCCGCAGTTCAGCTCTGGGGAGAATGAGAATCCGTATGAGGTGGAATTGACGTGTCTTGGTTTATATTCTTGTTTATTAAGAGACGTGTTGTTTGGTACCCAGTGCCCCAGTGGTATGAGTGCTTGCTGGTCTTGCTGTAATTGGTGGTCCCTTTTGCTAGATTTTGGGCATCAGTCCGTTTGATGGGTTCGACCAGGTGAAAATGGCATACAAGAGGAAGCAGAAAGAGGCTGAAAACAGCCAAGATGCGGAGTTCTGTATGAAGGTAGCTTTGGGCTTTTCATTTTCTCCGGGATTGTTGGCTCAGGTGGTGTTAGCGTATCTTTGAGTGATTAAGTTCTTTGGGTTTCAGCTGGAGAGGGCATACAACGCCGTAATGATAGAACAACTGCGTAACCGGAAGAAAGGTGTAGCATACGGGTCAATCCAGGTTAGTTGTATGGAGTTTCAGACTTTGGCTTGTTAAATAATATAGGAAATTATTCCACTCATCTGATCTGCCTCTGTTTGTTTCCGTCTTACTTTCCCAAGTTTTAGCATGTGGGGTTATGTTCTTTTAGTGCTGTACACGCTCACATTCTACATTTATTTTACTTCGATATGATATGCTTACTTCTTATTCTTACGGAAATATGCTTACTTTTAAGATGGCGGAGATGCTGTGTTGCCAAATTACCAGTTTTCTACATTTATGGTATTCTATATCAGTTTACGGTTTCCTATAATTATTGTATGTAATGATTTTTATGCCAGCCAGATGTAGTTTTAGCAGGCTGCATATGGCTAAACATATAACAACATAATCATTGAAGCCATGGCTAGCCATGTCCTTCTGTAGACCTTAGTGATTATTTTAGTATGATCAATGTTTATCAAGGATTTAGTGTTTTGCTGTGTTGAATCTGTATTTGATTGAGCTGGATTTATGTGCTGCTTGCCAAATCCAAGAGCTTTAGAAGTGAATCAAAGCCTTTTGACTGTCACATCTTTCATTTTTATACTTTGATATTATCTTGGGCTGATTTTTCAGGTGTCAAAGGACATTAAATATGCCGATAATCAACCAATAGTTTCTTGGGGACCTAGGTATTCTTTTTATTCACTGTAGCTAAATTCTCCATATTGTCTCATATTTCATATATACTTTGACTTGCAATGATGCATCCACCACATTGACCATAGATGGGTTAGAAGCTTTTCTGCATGCATCAAGCAAATTATTCTTAATCATTCCCAAGTAAGACGTCAGTAACTACCAAAAAACCCTTATTTTGTTAGCCAAAATCAAGCTAGCTAGCCTAGAACGAACTGAGAGAGAGTGAGAGTTTGTGCAGTGACGAACTGACTTGTGCAGTGACAAAGCAGAGATTGAGGCCGAAGTGGCCGCTGAACTTGGCCATAGTGGCGCTACCACTACGGCATGACCAGAACGGGTTACACGCCCCTGTTAAAGACCAGGTCCTAACAACTGACTAACTGAAATCAAACATGCGTGTGAAGGAAAAACGCTAACAGCTAACTGACCTGACCTGTACACAAACTAAACAGCACACTTATACACGAGGATTACAAAAGTGTACATAGTTCCATTGCAAACAAGATAAGATCATTCCTTTCCCCACTTCCCTCTTTTCGTGGGAACAATAAGGTAGGACCTGACTGAGAAAAAACATCATTAAAAAAAACAACAGTAAGGTAGAACCCTGTTGCAAGCTATACTTAATTTGTTATGCTCTCGAATTGTGATTATATCCCGCTACATCTTCTTGCAGATATTCAAGATCCACTAAAAAGGACCTGCACATAAATGTTGCAATATCAACAGCATTTGTAAGAGATTATTACTATTCTGAAATCCTTAATTCCATAACACTGCAGTCCAGCTGTTAGTATTTTGAAGGAAAACATAAATTTATGGATGTTAGATGCAAATATAGAACTGGTTTGTTCAACTGTGTGCCTCTTTTGGCACAAAGTCGAACCTGAAAAGGACGAAATGGAAATTCATTCGATTGAGCACTACTTGGAGCAGTTTAGAGTTTTAGCACACATATAAATAGTTTCTGCATTTGTAGCTTGGTGTAGTAATATTCTGTTAAATGAACACAATTAGTAATATTCTGTATACAAGAATTATGGAAAAGTTGTAGTTTTTTCCAAATTAAGTTTGTTGTGTCTTTTCTTGCAGATCATGTGTACATCTACCATGGCCCGTGCAGATTGGAAACCATTACAGTTCCTATGTTTTGCTTATTTCTACCGAATACTGGAGAAGCTGAAGGCTATGGAGCCGGCTATCACTCCCATATATAATGTGAGTCGATTTCTGGGAACTAGGGAGTTCCTTAATTTTATATTTGCATAGTTTGTTTTTCTATGTTGTATTATGAAATGCTTGGCATGAACTGAAGTGTTAAGGTGGCTCAGATTTTTTTTTTTTGTTGGCTCATGGTAACAAACAGAATATGTTATTAACAGGCTGGCTAAGGTGTGACCATGGGATGATTTTCCTTTTTCTTTTCTCTTCTTTTCACGATATGGCTGGGTAATGCATTAAGGCACATCCCTTCTGTAAAACTTCTCAGGTTGTCTAGCTTTGCAGTTCAACTTGATGGAAGAACCAAATAACTATAACTGATTAATGGATACATGAAGTCCTTTCATGTTAAAGGAACCTGCAGCAATTATTTTTGCGAGCAGTGCATACAAGATAGGTTAAGTCCTTTTGACTGGGAGGAATTATCATCTTCGGAACTTTCTGTAGTACGAGTTCTTCAGGTAGAGAACAATGTCAGGCAGCATGTAATCAGAATAATCTGTCACACACCTGTTTAAAAAATTGACACCTTACCCACACCACGCAAATTATCACCTGTGATTTGTTATATACACATTGGTGAAAAAACTGCAATACCCATTTATGATTTTTATGACAGGAGTATGGTGAGGTACAAGGGCGGGGTATACATATGGCAAAACGAGTTCTCCGAAGTTTGGGTTTGGTGCTTGGATCAATACTTGCCACGTCCCTGGTGAATTAGTTCAATTGTAGATATGTAGTTCCATCTAGTGCTTTATGTTATCTACTAAGTTTCTGACTTCTGAGGATGCTGGTATCCTTATTATTTCAGGGTTATACAGGACTTGCAAATTTGTCTCAGTTTTTTGGGCGCTATATTCCATCTATCGTGTATAATTTCCAGGTATAACTTAATACTCCCTCCGTTTTTTAATATATGTCGCTGTTGACTTTTTTTGTTACGTTTGACCGTTCGTCTTATTCAAAATATTTGTGTAAATAGCTAAGTGTATAAGTTAGCCTTAAAATGCTTTTGATGATGAATCCAATGATATTCATTTCACATTCAAAAAGTAATTATTTAAATCTATAATGTTGGTCAAAGTTCAACAAAAAAGTCAACGACGTCATATAATTAAAAACGGAGGGAGTAGATATTTGCTGTTGCATGCATTCAGTGATGATTAGGAGTCCCATTAATTTTCATTGTTTTGTCATTGTTAGGATCATGCTGTTAAGGGAGTAGTAGTAGTATAGGACTCTAATTGTAGAGTCCTTACCCTAGTTTAGGATTGAGTCATGTAATCTCTATATAATGCCCCTATGAGGCTACAATTCAATATAAGTGCTACTCATAACACATGCCTACCCCAACTTGCTTGGGACAAAAGGCTATGTTGTTCTTGTTACGATCATATTGTATGCAGTATATCATGAACACTCAAAAAGTGAAAGATCATGTTCCATGTGCTTAAATACTGCTTCAACAACTAGTGTTTGGACAACCTTTTATGGTTCTGCATATCATACGGATGAACAAATATGTTCTGTTTGCTTAAATACCACTTTAACGGTTCCTGTTTCGACAACTTGTTATGGTTAAGCATGAACTAGAATTTGGTTACTTTCAATCTTTTAACTGACATAAATGTCACTGGGTGTAAGTGGAAGCTACTTTTCCATCCAGTGTCATGAATCATTGCAACCCGGGTGCTGCTTTCATTGTCATATTCTGTTTTCAGCAACAGTAAAATTAATTTGTGGTATCTCATTCCAGGAGTTGATTGTGACTACTGCTTCATCTGTTCTGCTTTGCATCTTAGCTTCGTACTACCGATAGCAATACCGATAGCAACTCGTGACTGACTGGAAAGGACGTGCTTGACACCTGCCTATCTGCCTCAGCCCTCAGATCTGGAAAATTTTGCAAAACAGATCAAGTATTGTCCTCTAATGATTGGGAGCAGAAACCATGCTATGAGCGACCGAGAGCTATTAGCAGAGTGTGCAAGTACTAACAATGTCAAGAGAATAACAGTAACATTCAGCCAAAGATCTGCCTGTGTTTGTAATCAATATCCTTTGCTATCTCCTGTTAGAAAAATACAGTTCACGGGTTTTGAAAAGAATAATCTTGCTGAACAGTTTCTTCATTGTATCGGTTCTGGTTTAGCCACAACCTTTCGCCTTACACATTTGTGGTGATATTTTCAATACCTTACTGCTGTTACGTTAGCAGGAGTTCATGTACTGGGAGAAGATATGCTTTTTGAGGTTTCACCTTGCCAACATGCTAGTCCAGCCCAGGGTTCTGCATGAGGGACCCTTAGAACTCTCATGTCACCGTTAAACTTATCACTCATCCAGATCCTCTTAGTGTGATATAATCTGCTTTGGCAATCTGTATAATAAAACAAAACTTCAATCTCACTCCAGTCAAGGTGATTTTTTGGGATAAAAAAGCATGCAAGATGTTGAGTGCTCAACCTATCAAAATGTATTGTCAATTAAAGAGTAGAATAAGTTTGACTCCGGTAATAGATTTGTAGTCATAATAAAGTCTAATATGATATGTATTTTATTATATTATAGAAATGATTAGTCTAAGTTTTCTTCACAATGGCTTTCTTTCAAACGACTTGTGACTGAAGCGAACTCGTAGTTAAGGAATGTTTATTGCAGCTTGGAATTATTATAAGCTGATAGATAATATAAGCTGGCTAATAATAAACTCAAAGGTAAAAAGGGCATGTTTGTCACAGCTTGTATATAATTGCAGGTGCTTGTTGGCATTATAGTAGGTACAAAGCAATACCTGAAATAGGCTCTATCCTCCATCAACGTATAAATTATCATAATCCAAATGTCCACATTACATTAGCTTTTTTTTTTGGCAATTACACAGTACAACTTAGACACTCACAGCGCACACATACTCATCTCTATGAACACACATACGCTAACCCTACCTCTATGAGCATTTTCGAAGACTGAGTCGGCAAATTTTCGAAATTGACAAAGTCACCGTTGACGTCTCGTTGTCGATGACCACGTCACCTACTTGTAATCCTAAAAAAATTCATCCAGATTATATAAGCCGGTCCAATTAGTTATCAATGTCTGTTGCATAGCAATTAGCCAATTTTATTTACTCCCCTAAACAATTCTATTTGGTGCAACACACACCCTTTTGAGGTTTGTCTTTCTTGTTTCTCAATCTACAAGTAAAATTTAAAGCTCAAATTTTGCAAGATGGCAACTCTCACAACAACTTATGTTCAAAAAAACATGACATATTTTTTCTATACTATTTACATAGTTTAATTGCAATTATCCACGTATGCATACATATGCCATCAGAAAATAATTAAAATTTATTCTAACATAGGTTACAGTGAGATCTATCATCATGCAAAATTTGAGCTTCAAATTTCACTAGTAGGCCAAGAAACAAACAAAAAAAAACTTCAACAAAGTGTATATTGCACCGACTGAAATTGTTTTGGAGAAGTAAAAATGGGTTTTTTTTCCTTTAATAAACATAAGCTGCAATGCCAATATGTTTGGCCTAACCAACGAAACAGTGAAAATCCTTGGTACAAGTCTCTTAAAGAACTAAAAAAAACTTGTGTGTTGAAAGAAATTTTGGTGCAAGTCACGAGTGCCCTCCCAGTACCAATGTGTGACGTAGCGTCCAGCAACATGCTCCCCCAGTGTTCTTTTCGAGGCCGGCCATTTCTGAACCCCAAAACAAAGGTTTTTGAAACCCCAAACCGAGATTCTTGACCAGCCGGCGCCTGTTTGTTTCAGGCTTTCGGCATCAGCGAACTCGCGCTAAACAACAGAAGTACTTGCGAGCCGGGGGACCGAGGCGCGCACGCTAGAACCGAGAAAATTCCACGGCCGGACGCCACTTTTCCGGCTTGTCCGACGCGTTTGAAGCCACCGCGGTGACAGAAATCCTTGTCCCCTTCGAACGAACGAACGCACAGCTAGCTGGACGCGCGAAAGCAGAGGCACCACATGGAGGGTTTGTTCGTTTTAAATAAAACAAACATTGTGAATTGTACCAGTAAAAAGTAACTAGGATTTTCTTTTTATGCCAAAAGGTGCATCTTTTTTTTTAACAAATAGGAGTACTAAAAAAGATAGTACTCCAACTTGTGTTGCTGTTGCGTTGTCGTTGTCATTTTCCGTCTTGTAATCTCGGTCAGTGTTATGGACAATTGTTAATTACTCGGTATTGTTTGTTTTCGCAGGAATAAACAGAATGAACACGTGGCGGAGCATGTTTTTGAGTGGCCTCGAGGAGGTAAAACAACATTATAGTGGCAGGATTTGTACGGGAATAGAAGTTGTAGAGCCCTGTTGTGGCATCGTGAACCGGGAGCAAGTGTTTTGTAAATTTCACGGTGTCAGAATCTATGCAAGATCCGTTGTTCATTCGTGCTCAGGTTGTTCCTGCTCAACAGCAAATGCCAGATTAAAGAAAGAGGGGATTGGCAGGTAGTACTAGGCAGATGCATCCCTGCAGATGTGGAGAATTACACTTAGGGCCTGTTTGGATCCTCAAGACTAACCGTTAGTCCGATGTTTGAATGTCAATTAGGAGGACTAAACATGAACTAATTAAAAAAATAATTGCAGTTTCTCTGGCTAATTTGTGAATAGAATCTAATGATCATAATTAGACCATAATTAGCCAATGTTTACTGTAGCAAAATATGGACTAATCATGGATTAACTAAGATCATTGGATTCTACTCACAAATTACCCAAGGATTATGCAATTAGTTTTTTAATTAGTTCATGTTTATTCCTCCTATTAGCATTCAAACATTAGACTAACAGTTAGTCCGGAGGGCTCCAAAGAGGCCCTTAACCTACGAAGTTTTCGCTCTAGTTGATTTGCTTGGTAAAATGGGAAAATAACAGTTAGCTAAGCGAATTATTAGTGAAACATTTGACAGATTGAAACGGGATTTACTCAATTGCAAGATCTCCCGTAATTTTTTCGAATTTGCTCTATTTCAATCCACCAAGCTAAACGAGATTTTAATCGATCGGCCAATGTCGTAGGGTTTGACTCATGGTTTGGAGTTTTTTTTTTTAGAGTTCTAATGGTTTGGAGTTTTCATATATCTACCATAAATATAGGCTCGAAAATAGATTTTAGGGTTCGTAGGGAGAGGAAGGAATTGGGGCAAGGCTACAAAACACATGCCCCCCATATATTCTTTGTGCATTCAGATGGTGCATAATTATGCCGCAGTGTGGAAAGGCTATGGCATGTAAAGTCTTTTTATATCTTTTATGCATTTTATGATTACTTTTTTTTGGTCCGTCCGTAAATGAAATTAGTGGGTATGGCTCTTGGAGCGAATGAACATTTTTCTTTCACACTTACGGAATGGATGCTCTAGTACACATAGGCGTAATACCCAACATCTAGAAAAGAAAATTGCATATGTATGCAACTCCAAGGATTTTGAAGCCTAATTAAGCTTCAGCGTGTTCGGCTGCTCACTTTTGCAGCCGGCTGCTGCTGCTTCCCCCTCACATGGCTACAGTGCTGCTTCCAGCAGCTACAGTGTTCTCTCTCAGAAAAACAGCGCAGCGGCAACAGTAAAACAGCCTGCCGAACAGACTCCTTGTTTGTTGCTTATGACAAAGACAACCTAGGGTGTTATCTGTTCTCGTTGCTTCGGCAGCGGCTTATTGCTGTAGCAACTGACGCTACTTGCTCCGTTGCTACAGCCGCAGCCAAGTGATCTGATCAGAGCCTATAAGCATGCTCAGTATTGTCCTAAGGATTGCTCGTGCATAGAAATTCACCCTATTTTTGCTCAACTTGGAGTGTTTGTTCATAGCTGATACGCTAGAAATAAAAGGTTTAGGTCTTGTTTGGAATGAAGGATTTCTTCCTCATTCCTGCTGGAATTAAACTGTTTTCTGTGAAATTTTTATGACATTCTTATGTTCCAAGCGGGCCTTACACGTGTAGAGATAAAAAGTTCCAAAAAAAAGGCCTTACACTCGTAAAGATGAAAGGTTATAAAAATCATCATGGGATTTTTTTTAACAAATAATTATTAATGTGGAAATATCCTATCACCAAATCATAGCTCCGCTAGAGTAGATAAACAGCTCCAGGGGCTGAGGGTAAAACAGTCAAGCTAGTCTACATCGAGCCCACGTGGATGTGGAGCCACCACGACACCCATCTTGACGACAAACTGCTCAGTCCACATCAATCGAACTGTTTCGATATTCCTATTTCCTTGCCCTAAATGTGTTGTTCATTACCAGCCGATTTTGGTGTAAACCGTGTAATACATGGATGGCATTGAGCTGAGAGCATACGTTTGGATACGGTTTAGTGCTATGGCTAAAACTAGTCAGACTAGTAGTTTTTAGTCATCTCCCTGTTTGGAAGATACTCCCTCCGTTTCAGAATATAAGCATTCCTAGGTTTGGTTAAAGTCGAACTATTTTAACTTTGACTACTGATAACAAAAAATTTATAAAGTTTAGTTATGTGTAAATGGTACTACCGGGTACATCACGAAACCAACTATCATAATATGCAACTCTTTTTACTTGAAACAATTTATTGTAATAGATATAGTTAGTCAAAGTTAAAATAAATTAACTTTGATCAAACCCAGAAATGTTTATATTCTGGAACGGAGATAGTAGGACTAAAGTGAAATTGAAAGAGTATTAAAGTCTATTTCTCTCTCTCCATCTCTCTTCCCTCTCCCTTGCTATATTATAAATGAGGAGAGAGACTAAACAACTTTTAGCTAGTCCTCCTTTGAGTAAAGACTAAGGCCCCCTCTGGAACGCAGGATTTTCACAGGAGTTGTACAGGAATTTCACAGGAATCAGTTGACTGTTCACAGGAAAAATGCAGGAATAGAAAAAAATCCCGCATTCCAAAGGGGGCTTAAACTAGTTTTAGTTCTCTTCTGATCCCACTTGTTTGAGAATTTAGTCTCTAGAAATGACTAAATTTGACCTGACTACTTCTAGTCACGGTGATCCAAACCTGCTCTGATTGGCAGAGTGCGCTAGGAGTAGTTGTTTTGTGTGATGGTCTATAGCAGGCGAGAGGAAAAAAAATTGAAATGATGAGATACGCCGGTTCGCGCACACATGCAATCTTTGCTTAAATAATTAAAAATCGAATGTAAACATATACTACACGCAGAGTCCGTTACCTTGTCTTTTATGCTTTTGCTGTGCTGTTTTTTAGTGCTTCAGCGCTGGTTAGCACCGTTGAAACTTGCATTTTACAAAGCAGAGGAAGAAGAATAGAAAGAGGTAAGATTACACATTGCTTCCTTTGGTTGCCTGCACCTACCCAATGCGTAGTCCGGACTCTTATTCATTGTTCAAATAAAGTTTCTCTCATCTCATGAAACATATTGCTTGCCTACCTTAATGTAAAACTATAAAATGACATCCCCATGCCCAATGCCCAATGAAGTATTTAGTTATGCTGCAATATTACTTTTGTATTGCTTCTTGTTAGTACTTACTCTCTCCGTTTCAATATGATTGAAGTTTAACTCTTAGCACAGAGATTAAAGAAAGTTAGTAAAGTAGGTGCACAGAAAATGAGGAGAGGAAAGATAAGGATACATTGAAAAGAAAGAAAGGTGCATCGAAAGTGATAATGCTAATTATTTAAAAAAAACTGAAAGAAGCAAAAGCGATGATTAAACTGAGACAGAGCGAAGTAGCTTGTAAAGATGATTACCTGTGGTGTACATGTGCATTCCAAACTGTGTCAACGGCCAGGAGATTGTAATACCGAGTAAATCAAGAAATGCAATTGCACGAAATAATGACTTGCGAGTCATGCACTTCGGCTATTGATCAACTGCCTCTCTCACGTGAACTGCACCGCCAAATGAGATACGCCAGCCAAATCAGAGTAATGTATTAGGCGGAAACATTCCTTTTGCACAAGATCATTTGTCAGAGGAAAGCGGCATTCCTAAGATTCCTAACCATAGTTTAGAGAGAAATGGTGATCAAGGCACCGCGAAGAAAACTACTTAAACAAGTGTATCATGTGCTCAAGCATGACTGCGTGAGCTCAGCATACGTAAGGTAGACTTGTAAAAAGAAGAAGCACGTAGTTATACATTTTTAAGCGATGGAAGTAATTATGCATTTATAACCTACACACGTAATCATATTCTGTGTACTATAGTTGGTAATGGTGACTTGTCCCTGTCTGTATCCACCAATTTATTAGTATACCAGTTAAAATTACCAATTAGCAGTAGACGGCAATGGCCAAACGAAGAAAATTCATATTAGACGGGATAAATCCAAGTAGATCTATATACGCATAGCCATCGTGTACCAATCGGTGGAGAACAAGCCGCACTGCCGCGGCACAGTAGCATCTTTTGTTGCGTCCGCAGAATCGTGTCCTTGGTTGGTCAAGGCGATTCAGGCCGGACTGCCGTGCTACGTACAGCTAAAAGTAAGAACAGCGACAGTTGTTTTGGCGAAATAAGGCTCTCCGCACTCATCTTTCTCTATTTACTTTTTCTAAAAAAATATTTTGTTCTGGTCATCAAGATTCTCTTTTTTATACTAATTTCTCTCGCACCTATCCTTCCTCTATATTCTTACTCTATCCCAACTACCATATATTTTATTCAACATCTCCTACTACCGTTCTCTCTCTCTCCTCCCTTTATCTTTTCTTTTTTTTTATTGTCGAAAAGCTCCGGAAGCGGCTCGCCTCTCCGCCTCCTCCCCTCGACCCGGCCCCCTCCGCCTCCTCCCGCCCCGTCCCCGGCCTCCTCCCGTTCCGGCCCCTCCACGAGCGCAGGCGGCACCGCGGCGGCGCGCGCTCGCGGCAGCTCGGCGGCCGCGCCCTCGCGCGCACGCAGGCGGCAGCGCGGCGGCGCGCGCTCACGGCAGCTCGGCGGCAGCGCGCTCGCGATTTTGCTTCGATTTGTGGTTCCAATTTTCGTGACGGCGAGGCGACGACGAGTCGACGGTGAGGCTCCGGCGGGCGCGCGGTTGAAAGCAGCGACCGTGGGAGACGAAGGTGGGCCTGGCGCTTGCTTTACCGGTCCTCCTCTACCTCCGCTCGGAATAGCGGAAACGAAGGGTTCCGCTTGGTTAGCGGGAACCGTAGAGGAGGCTGGTGCAGCGCTCGTTCCGCTTTCTGCTTCCTGAAGGAAGCGATAGCGGACACCGGTGCGGGCAGCCTAAGAAGGAAAAAAGAAGAGGTGCTCCTTTTGTTCAAAAATATTAACATTGGTTAACTAATAGGCATTAGGTTTGATTATTTGTTTTATTTACAATATTTATGAAAATATTATTAATTTTGTTATAGTTTGTTTTATAATTAAATATACTTTAAATATGACTTAATTATCATTATATTTTATATTTTTTAAATAAGATAAATGGTCAGTTTTGATATCTACCGGTCAAGGAATGCTTACATTTCTGGAAGAGAAAAAATGATCGTTGCACTGAACCAAAAGAGACCACTTCCAAAGAACAGAGCAGACAAACAGTCAGCCTGTTCGGGATGGTTGGGCTGGTTACTGAAGCTACAGTACCACTGTAGCTACAGTAACCGTGTGTATTATGTTCGAATACGTGTATCCGGGTCTATACAGCCACCAGCCGCTACAGTAACCAGCCGCTACAGTACCTAATCAGCCGCTACAGTGCTAAAATCCTCTCACAAAAACACTATTTAATCAGCTGCTGCAGCAGTTTCAGCCACTTCCAACCAGCCATGCCGAACAGGGGGAGTGACGGTGGGGTGCGCCGCGTCCTGACCAAGCTTTTATCGATAGGGAAGGGAAAGGAGCCCAAGCCAGAACCCAACGGGAGTTCCAAAATTTCGTAACCTAGTAGTAGAAGTACTTACCTCCGTTCTTAAATACTTGTCAGCGTTGACTTTTAATGTTCCAACTTTGACCATTACTTTTTTTGTTAATGCATAATTAGACACTCATAAATATATCATATCACTAAAGTGCTATCTACACCACATCTATCTATCATATGTTTATCTTATGTAACTAAGTATTTTAGAAGTTAATAAGCGGTCAAATTGTGAATAGTAAAGTCAACGCTGTCAATTATTTGAAAACGGAGGGAAGTAATTTGGATAACACGTAAATGTAGTTAAGTATAAAAAGTACGACAGTTACAAATTCTTTGGAACGCGGGTTTTATTAGCATGAATTTGCATGAGTTTTTCCGGAACGCGGGTTTTATTAGCATGAATTTGCATGAGTTTTTCCCGCTTTTCCAAGCGAACGCTTCGAAATTGTGGGCGGCAGGAAATTTTGAGAGCGCGCACAAGAGGACAAGCACAGATACTAACCACGAGATGTCGCGTAAGCACAGGTGGGATCTCCGTTAACCGACGCTGTTTCAGTCAAAAGAGAAGAGAAAAATACAGCACCGACACAACTCATTCGCTCCCAGTGGCGGCGGTGGCGACCGACGCCGGTCGGTAGCGTCCTCCGCCTTCGTCCCCGGCGGTCGCCTCCTCCTCCGCTCCGCTCCGCTCCCCCATCATCATCGCCTTTGATTTAAAAAAACTTTGGCCGTATAGATGACATTTCACTTGTCACCGCCCTCCTTCCCTGGCTGATTAACTTTTCCTCCCGTCACATCACCTTTCACTGCCCGCTGTCTCCTCCCCCCTGGTTTGGACATTTCTACTCGCACTGTGCCAGACCCAAGCAGTCTCCTTTGCTTCATCCTCGCTGCAGACCCAAGCAGTCTCCTTTGCTTCATCCTCGCTGCTGCTCGCCTCCCCAATTAATACTCACCCCCACCCCCCTTGCTCCGGCCTCTCCCTCCTCCTCCTTGAGCTGCTTCTTCACCCCCACCACGAGACGGTGACCCATCTGCCGGCGATCTCGGTAGGAGGCGAACTGCTTGCTGAAGTGAGGATCCGATCGGAGCCGAGTGAGGTGAAGTAGTGAGTGGCGGTAGAAGAGAGGTGAGAGCGGCAGCACTATTTATAGCACGCGTGCGTGCGGCCTTCCTTCCCTTCTCTCTCACAGGACCACGGCTCGCGCAGCGCAGGGTCCTAGTAGTAGATCTCTTGCTTGCTTCTGACGCTGGGCTCGCTGCTTGCTGGTCAGGTCAGGTCAGGTCTCTCGGTCTGGAGATGGACCTGGTGCCGCACCCGGAGGTCCCGGACAGCCCGCACTCCGACCACAGCGGCGGCGGCGGCGCGGTGACGGTGGCGTCGTCGGCGGTGGCGTCGCCGAGCCGGTACGAGTCGCAGAAGCGGCGGGACTGGAACACGTTCGGGCAGTACCTGCGGAACCACCGCCCGCCGCTGTCGCTGGCGCGGTGCAGCGGCGCGCACGTGCTGGAGTTCCTGCGCTACCTGGACCAGTTCGGCAAGACCAAGGTGCACGCGGCGGGCTGCCCCTTCTTCGGCCACCCGGCGCCGCCCGCGCCGTGCCCGTGCCCGCTGCGCCAGGCCTGGGGCAGCCTCGACGCGCTCGTCGGCCGCCTCCGCGCCGCCTACGAGGAGAACGGCGGCCGCCCCGAGAACAACCCCTTCGGCGCGCGCGCCGTCAGGCTCTACCTCCGCGAGGTGCGCGACCACCAGTCCCGCGCGCGCGGCGTCAGCTACGAGAAGAAGAAGCGCAAGAAGACGGCGCCGCACCCGGCGCCGGCGGCCGTCATCTCCTCCTCATCCCACGACGGCAACGGGCACCACATCCACCACCACCACCAGATGCCGCCGCCGCCGCCCCCGCCAGGCGCCGCGGCGTGACCTGCCTGCTGCATGTGTCCGCTCCAGCAAGGACATGGAGCCGCAAGCGCGCCTGCGCCGACGAACCCGCGCGACGCGCGGACGCGATCCATGTATGCCACCACTCGCATCCATCTCTGGCTAGCTCTTCGTCCTCATCTGTCTCTTCTACCACTACTACACCTCTATGGCTTCTCTAGTTGTTGGCTTCGATCTTGCTGCTACTACTGCTATCCCTAGTTAGGAGTAGTTACTAGCACTACTGCAAGAAATTATTTTTCGTCTTTGATGCTTGCGACTGGTACTGCTACTGCATCCCTAGCTAGCTAATTAGGTCAGTTCTCTGATCATTTCCCAACTTGATGATTCTGAGTATTTGGCTGGACATAATTTCCGCCTCCTACTGGTCCGTCCTGTGTAATCCCTCCTACTCAGTTGTGATGATATGATAGCTAAGTACTAGCTCCATTGAACTTGGCAAATAAATTAAATCTTTCCTTCTGCCTTGTTTCTTGCTGATGATCGAGCTGTTCGATCGTCTTTTTCTTGCAAACAAACGTGCTTATGCTGGAGCATGATGTTCTTGATGTTCTTGTTCTTGCCACAAGCCCAAAAGTAGGAGTAGCAGGTTGTGTGATGTGGTGAGTCATGTCGTCATGTCAGCTCCTGTCGTCGTCCTCGCGGGGGAATCAACGTACTGTTGTGCGGGTCACGGATGGTTCAGACTCCGAAGCGTGCAGGAACAGATGCTATAGGCTGCTGCCGCCTATACGCTCTTTCGTTTGGGTCTCTTTTTTTGCATTGCTTTTTATGGTAGTACTTGTACTGGGCTTATACCAAAAGTAGCTAAGCTTGCCTGGTCATATTCTGGGTGTGCGCCTGGGATACGGCCGATTGGAATGTATCACACTTATAGCAGCAGCAACAGAACACTGCTACTCATTGAGAATGCTACTACTCATTGGTCATTTTTGTTTCTCTTTTCAGGAAGTGATGTTGATGTTGTTTATGTATTGTTTGGTATATAGTGCTGGTAATTTATGGCCTTTTTTTCTTTGAAATGTGAATAGTTTCGTAGATTTTTTTTCCTAAGCTTTCCTAGGTCCAAAGCAGTTTGATTTGTCTCAGGAATGCAACATTCAACTTGGTTTTTTAGTTTTCCTAGTACAACGTTTTTTTTTCTTTTTTGGTGCTTTTTACAACGTTTTTTTTCCTAGACACATAACTATGACTTTTAGGATTGGTCCCACCTGCCAGTGACGCATTTTCATCATTTTGATGAAATGTGTGATCAACAGGATGGTTCAGATATAAAATTGCTAAGGGTGAAAATAGTCATATTGATCTGAGAAGACATTGTTACTTTTTTTAAGTACAGTATGAGCCTGTGAATGCAGTCTGCAAAGTTTGTAGAGTACACTGCTTAGGATGCCTTCCATGTAGTATAGGTGTACACTTTTGTGCTTTTTATGGTACTAGTACTTGCTGGTAGTAGTACTACCACAAGACAAGTTGTAGGAGTTTTGTCAGGTTGCTTGTTTGCTGCATCACCATGCAGTCATCGGTTGAACGAATGTGTTGTTTCGTTCCAAAACACATGTAGAGCCTCGTCTTTGAGAAAAGCACTCCACAGGGTAATCGTTGTAATTGGAAGTTGGTTTGTGCACTGCAGTGTAACTAGGGTGCCGTTCGGATCCCCCTCTAAAGTGCCCTCTAAACTTTATACCTCTCTAAAGTAAAAAGAATCTTACTATTTAGGGGTACTAAATAAAATTTAATTACAAAACCTTTCTGCAGACGGGCGTTATTTTTCGAGACGAATCTAACGAGCCTAATTAATCAATGTTTTGACAGTGATGCTACAGTAACCATCGTCTAATCGCCGCTTAATTACTCTCATTACGTTCGTCTCGCAAAATAGAAGGGGGGGTCCTGGACTTAGTTTTGTAATTTGACTTTGTTTAGTACACATAAATCGTGCCGGTATCTTTGATGTGACTGCTACAGCACCCTCTAAAATGAAACGAACGCACCCTAGTATTAGCGAAGCCAGACTGCATGAGTACTTGGCCAGCAGAGTTTGGCTTTGTTTCTTTGTTGATGCTTCAGTTCAGTACTCCACTTGAACCCCGTTAAAGAAAAAGGGACTGACCAGTGCATGTCCATGTCCTTGCATCCCCCGGCCCCTCTCCTTCTGCTTCCATCAAATCAAAGCATGGCCGTAAAGCTTTTTGCTAGGATCTTGCGGCCCTTGAGGTTTTCTCTTGCATTAGGCATTTCTCTATGGATTGACAGGATGGTAGTAGCAACATAAAATTCATGATTTCAGCTGTAGATACACAGTATTCTCTGAGCTTTTCTGGGTGCCCTTTCAATGTTATTCAGTATTGTTCAATGTTATTCAGTATTGCTCTGCAGCCTGTTCGCCTGGCTGCTTTGCAACAGCTGCTTTGCAGCAGCTACAGTGTTTCGGTTATTTCTTCAGCAGCCGCTACAGTGTTTGCAGCAGCCGCTACAGTATTCGTAGTTATTTCTTCAACAGCCGCAGCTGCAGCGCAGCCTGCCGAATAGGCCGCAGTGTGTTGTTAGTTGTGGACATAGAGTATAAGGACTATACTACAAAGAAATTTCCTTCACTTTTTAATTGCGTGCAATATATTTGTTGGCATGGACTTGTTTGATTATGGTTGGGTATTCTTTTCAGATCAGATTATTGCTGAGTTGCCCACTTGGATTGACTGCACTTGTACAAGGGTAGTTTCATGTGTGTGTATTTCATTCAGAATTATGTGCCTCTTTCTACACCGTTTTGGTGGAAACTGCAAATCTTATTCAGTCCTCGGCAGAAATGAAATGTACGTACGAATCGTTGCTGAGTTCTGATATAGTTTTTTTTTAAGTCAAGTACGTATAGTGTTAGCGAGCCTCGACGTACTGGAACTATTTCCCCCTCATTTTGCGATGTTGACGACTTGCAGAGTTTTAGAAGGTGGGATTTTCCTTTTTCTCCTGATCATCAAGGCCGGAATATTTTCCGAGTAGGTGTTGAATCAGCATTCTTGCTAAATGCGTCTTTGAGGAAAAAAAAAGTAATTGGTAATGGTGGCAGGCAAAATTGATTAACAGTAGTTATGATGGAGATTTTCTTTTGCGGAAAAGTTATAATTTGGATGTCGGAGCTGAGGCGCCATATACTATCATTCCTAAGCCTAAATGTTTAGCATGTGATTATCCGTGTTTTCTATCAGGTGCAAAGATCCCTCGCCCGTAGGACGTCTCACTCCAAATTATATAGTCGCTAACAGACATCTGATCAATTAATTCCTGCATTAATGTCGCAAGCTAGCTAAGCGTACGACTTACCTGCTTCATGTTGATGGCAACATCTCACCGTCGACACATGCATCTTGAGGGAGAGGGCCGGAGAGACGTGTACCGTTATTTCATGGGAACAGTATTAGTAAGTACATAATTAATCACTATTCGTACTCCATCCGTTTTCTAATAGTTGTCCATACTATTTTTTCTTCAATCACACAGTACAACTCAGACATTCACAACGCATGCACACTTACCCTTATGAACGTACATACGCAAAATCTACCTCTATGAGCATCTTCAAAGCACCACTGACGCTTCGCTGTCGATGGTCACGTCAACGCTGTTAAATCTTATAAAATTCGCTCCCACATAGAGTCGAACCCAGAATTTGAGGTGTTACTAAGCCTCTTGTAACCATTAAGCTACAGACTCTTTCGCAGTTGTCTATACTATTTCGTACAAGCCAAGAATTAAACTCAAAATTGTAAAATATAGTAATAAAACCCACTAGAATTATTTGCCTGACATTTTGGAACATGTAAATCTACTTACATAGTCCGAGCACTGTTAGAGGTAATAGCTCAAATTAATCTCAATTATGAAAAAGAAATCAACGTGTTTCCCGTCCATTTCTTCAGCGCGCACACCTGATTTTACGCTTGCGCGCTTCCTCCGCCGAACTTCCGGTCGTGCGCCAACAAATTGTTCTCGAGTCTTTATCGCAGGGAAGAATTTGTGTTGTGCGCTCGCCATTGCAGATATCCACGCCGTCGCCGCAAGCCGCACCCGCCGCGGGTTCTCGTCGTCCGGCCAATCGTCGCGTCGCCTCTCGCAAGCCACGGCCAGCCCTCACTGGCCGACAGCCTATATATGACTATGGGGGTGTTCGTTTCTCTAGACCTAATTTTAAGTCTGATAGAATCTTATCATTTAAGGATATTAAATAAAGTCTAATTAAAAAACTAACTGCAGAACCTTGTACTAATTTGCGAGACGAATCCAACGAGGGTAATTAAGACGTGATTAGACGATGGTTACTGTAGCATCACTGTAGCAAAACATAGATTAATTAGGCTCATTAGATTCGTCTCGCAAATTAGCACACATCTGTAAAAAGGTTTTGTAATTAGACTTATTTAAGACGCCTAAATAACAAGATTCGTTTTGATGTGACCTTTAGGCCTATAGAAACGAACACCGCCTATATCTAATCGTATCGTCGACTCGTGTAGTCGTGTAGCCGCCGCTTCTGGTGCAGCATAACTCAAGATGCATGCATGCAGTACATAATACATTCGTCTCACGTAATGAAACATGATACAACGAAATAAAAATGTTAACATGTATATTCTTCACAGCATGTAGAATTCTAACAGAAACAAATCTTTCTACAATTATGGGACCTATTACCTCTCAAGAGGTAAAAGCTCACCGATCGGACGGCCCATAGGTATTACGTGGTACAGTAAAAGTTGCCACATAGGAGTAATCTAGATGCGTTGGATGTCTTATCTCCTCTCCAAAAAAATAAATTCTGAATTTAAAGTTTCTAGGAAACAAGTTAGCAATCATTTAATGGACAAATTGTGTGAAACGGTTGTTATCAAGGCCATAGACAAGTCTTGCGAAATATAGATGATGTAGAAAATTAATAATCTTTGGTTGAATAGACCTTTCATGCTTTATTATGGACACCTTTTTTTTCTTTTTGTGAAACCACCCATGAACGAATGCATATACACCTTTTGCTTAACTATGGACATTTAAGGACAAAGTTACCACACATCTGCATCGTTATCGATCAGTACATCACTCATCGCATACCCCTGAAAGTAAAATTAATCTCTGACGTGTTGAATCAATTTAGGTTGATTCTTGTGCAAATAACCTAAGTAACTGAACTGGTCTGTTTTGATTTGGTCACACAGGCCGGTGACACATCAGCTTTGTGGTCTTGTTCTATGACATGAAACTGCATTTTTCTCAGCTTTATGTCATAGTTTCATAGGTTTGAAATAACACTAAATTATTGCTAGGTGGCACCCAGTTGATGGTTGAAGTGATAGAAAGCCCCTCAATCCAGTTTCATTTGGTTTTCATCCTGTTGGAAACGGTGTCAACATCCTTTCATGGGACGAAAGACATCTCTGCTCTCTCGTAGTATTAAATTTTTTGCCATGTCACACCTTTTTTTTTGATGTGGCATCTAATAAATTGCAATGAAAAAGCATTAAGACTGGCCTTATGCACCTCCGGCTGCTAGTGACAACCATTTCATTACATTTACGATTCCTCCGGACAAGATTAAGATCCCCGGTCTATATACAATAAAAATTTATACAGTATGTATGTATAGAGCACTTTTTTTTTGCGAGGAGTATGTATGTATAGAGCACTTTTTTTTTTGCGGGGGGTATGTATAGAGCACTTGAACACAAGATATCCCTCGTTCTTAAAAAGATCACGAGATATCCGTAAACTACCGTATACAACAATTACTTAATAAAGATGACAAAACAGACAGAGTTAAGACCATTCTGGAGAAAATTCAAAATTAATTAAGATCGTGCTTCTAAAGTTGAAAACTTTCTTTTTCAGCGACGAGAGAAAATTGAAAACTTTGCTTGAAAAATAAAAGGTTGAAAACTACAACCTGCGCTGTAAGCTATAGATCACCCATCCTGCATAGTACCCAAGTGACTCTAGCTGCTTCTGAATTTGTTGTCAAATGATGAGAAGCAAAGCAACAAGTACTAAAACGGGAGGTTTAAAAACTGGGTTTCACAGACAGAACAGAGTAGTGTGCGCATACAAATACTTTGACGAGAGCAAAGTAGTAGTGTTCATGAGGAGCCGTGATGGTGTGCTGCAACCCAGGTGGAGCTGGCATAGAGGATGCGCCCCTTCCAGCCCTGCAGCAGCCACCGGCGATCCTCGTCGATGATGAAATCCTTGTGGTACTGCTGCTTGTTGACCATGTCCCTGACGGCGGCGACGTCGTCTCGGTGGAGCGGCAGCTGCCTGAGGCCGGCGCGTTGCATCCTTAGCTGCCATTGCCTGTAGGAGTCGAAGCGCTCGGTCCGGTCCCTGCCCTCGCAGGCAACTATGTTCATGGCCAGCGGCGCGAGGACGTCGCGCTCCAGGACTCGGCGGTGGCGGCTGGTTCTGGGCATGGTGGCGTCGAGCACGTCGAACATGGCGGAGTAGTAGAAGAGCGCCTCCCGGAAGCGCGACAGGAAGGAGGGGCCATAGAAGCCGTTGACGACACCGTGGGTGAAGACGGCGGGGCGCATCCGCCGGATGGTGGCGAGGAGCGTGTCTCTGGGGCTCGGCCAGTCCACCTCCTCGCTGTCGTCCACCAGCGTCTCCAACCTGAAGACGCTGTTCACCACCACCACCGCCGGATCGTCGTCCTCGACCTCCTCCCGGACACCAGGGATTGCGGTGGCGTCCCAGTTGGCCGCCGCGATCGCGTGGAACTTGAACGGCACGCCGTGCTCGCGGGCGCAGGCGCTCAGCTGTCGCCCCGTCTCGTGGATGTGGCCGGCCGGCCGGAACCCGGGCCGCGGGAGGTCGATGCCGGTGACGGTGACCGCCGGAGGGCCACCGTCCCTGGCGGCGAGCAGCCTGAGGAGGCCCGGCCACTGGAACCCGAAGCTGACGCCGTAGTCCACGATGTGCAGCCGGCGTCTCCCGGCCGCGGCGCGGCAGATGGCCATGTTGGCGAAGGCGAAGGCCACCTTCTTGAAGCAGCACGTCGCCGCGAACACCCGGTACGCCTCCAGGAACTTGACCACCGACCCGGGCTCCGCCATGGCTGCCGGCCACCGTTTCTGCGCCACCGCGGCGCCGGCCAGCCGCGCCTCCAGCGCCGCCGCGAAGCAGTGCGCGAGGCGCTGCGCGGCGTCCCCGGCCGGCGAGGCGTGCTGGCTAATCTGCCAGCAGCTCGCGCGCGCCGCGGCGGTCGTCGTCCTTCACCTTCTCGGCGCAGCGGATCAGCAGGGTGCGCAGGTCCACCGCCTGCAGCGGCAGCCTCCTCGGCCGCCGCTGCTGCGATGCACATCCATCACCACCGTCCTCCGTCATGGCGGCACGCAGGTCCTCCATCTCCTCCCTGGACACCTCGCAATCGTTGAGCATCATCCTCTTCACCATCTCGCGCAAGCCCACCTCATCATCATCCGTCGCCATGACCTTGCTTGCTCTGCTCCCCGCCTCCTCCACTTCATTCCTAGTTACTTCTATGGATCAGCCGTACTACGTCTCCACAGAGGCAACAGCTGTCAGTTGTTGGCAAGAACTTTCGGGCCTCCACCTTTCCCATCAGGAATGACATGTTCACCATGCTGCTCCAGCTGTGCTCTGCCTCCACCTCAGCCGCTTTGGTGTGCACGGAGGAAGAAGAAGATGAAGAGGCGATGATGTGGGGCCAAGGACTCTTGTGCTTGGATGAGGGCGGCTTGGTCGAACCTGCCGTCCTCTTCCTCTTCCATGAGCATGCGCGAGATGTACTCCATGGATCATGCATGCGTCCTCCTCCTCCTCCTCACCGGCCGTCGCCCATCTCATCTCATCTCATCTAATCCTCCAGTCCAGGGGGTACCACGAGTCACTTGTGCTTGTGCACATATCACTGTCATCTTGGCCCTGCCCTTCGCATACCCCCCATACCTCATCTCGGACTGCCAACCAAGATGAGACAAGCTCACCGTACGTTGCTGCTTCTTGGAATCACCAAAGCTTGCCGCGCCAGTACACACATATATTGTCAAAACAAAGCAAGGGTCTCCAGAAAGACGGAGGTATCATCGTACCATTCATCTCGGTCCCATCAAAGCCAGCAATCATCTTGGACAAAAAACAAGTACCAGGACGCATCATCCCCAGATCGATCCTGCCTGCCCCTGGAAATTGTCGATTTCTTAGAACTGGCAGCAGGAGTAAGTTCTCCGAGTTCTATACATGAACTGTAACTTCTCGGGTATACAGCGGGTGGAAAGTAGTTTTAGCATTCAGTTTCAAGAACCTAATGCATACAAAAGATACCGCCTCACCGAATTATGTGCATGTTCCACTCGATCTATAGGTTGCATGGTCTGACCAAAACCATGCCAAGATATATATCCACCGGCAATTGGGAATTGTAAAGAAGAAGGAATCAAAAATACATAGCCCGTGCTGCTTGGCTCAATATGAATTTTATAATGGTGATTCATTACAATACATTTGCAGAAATAAAGAAAGGTGGAGTTCAAACTATTGATAGTAACATAATACTAATGAAGGACATAATACTGTTTTTTTTCCAAGCATGCTAGAAACAGTATTATATAGTCATTCAAAGTATTGATAGTAATATAAGAAAACAGCAAAAAGATGCTGTACTAAAATTGTGAGGGCACTTATTATAGGACAGAGATTAAAGCATATTAACAAAGTGATATTGCTAGTTCTGGAATTAAAGGACCTAGTACTTCCTACACCTTTTTACTAATGAAAAGAAAAACTGAATCTACAGAACTACAGAGCTTGAGTTTTCATAGTAAGTATGGACAACAGCTATTAACCATCAAAACTGAAATTATTCATCGATAATGTATGTTTTAACACTCTATGCAATGTTTTGAAAATCATTTGTCTATCTAAAGCAATCTATCCTATCAAAATTCGTATTTAATCACTCGATGGAAAGGTTCTTTTGCGAATAAGACCTCCTAATTCTGGAGGCAAATTTCTGGGAATGGCGCTATCCGATAGTCAATTCAGTGCTATAATCATCTAATCACACAACAAGGTACAGTCGCTGCGGTGGATACTGGATAGGGGAAGCCTACCTAGGACGGTGGAGCGGTAGAAATGGGGTAGGTGGTCGCGCGCGCGTGGAAGGAGAAGAGGCAGACATCGATCACGTCCCTCTTGTTTGGGAGAGCAGGGCGGCCGCAGTTGAGGAGAGATCAGAGATGGCGGAGGCAGCCGGCAGATGGTGCTTTTTCGTAGGCCGTTGGGGCGCAGTCGGAGCAGAGAGGCAATGGAGGGAGTAGAGGTACGTACTTGGAGCTCCGACGTCGTTGCTCCTCATTATATTCGTCATGGATTGCCCACAGCGGCTAGCAACGATGAAGATCGATCAGTTGTGCCATGCATGCGCATTTGTGAAGATCATCGAAAGTGGAAAACAAGACAAGTACAACTCAATTATCTTTTGACGTAATATGGTTCATTTACGATTTGTACAACAATATCGTACAACTAGGGATCTACCATGCAGTTTAAATAAAACAAAATATTATCATCAAGGTAAGAAGAACGATGTAAACAAATTAAACACAAACCGACGAGAACACTTTGCACGAACGTATACGTTTTGTATTCTTCTCCCGTACATAGTCTATGCCAGTAGGCCATGTACTAGCCACAAAACAGTGGCCTGGTTCGTAGCATAATTCCGTTGATCAGGATGGCGTGCTTGACGATCGAGCGCGCCCGATCGAGGACGACGACAACGACCTCGCTTCGTCGTCATGGATCAAACGGCCCGTTCCGAGCCTAATCACCAAGGGGTTCTTCCGCACTTCGATCCATCCCGGCACAGTGCGGTGCGGCCGTGGCCCGGCCCGCCCGTTCGGTCCCGTCGTCGCAGCCCGTTCGGTCCCGTCGTCGCAGCCCGTCCGTCTAGCGTCGTCGCCGCACGTACTGGCCTGACCTCCGCACAATGCATGCCTTCCTCCTCCGTTCCCATCCATCATCGATCACGTACCACTTTTGTCACCCCCGATCGTTCCCGACACAGCATCTTCACTGCTCTGCTCGCACGGTTTGTGCAATTGTGCCGTACGTAGCTATACGTGCAGCGACCAGTCGAGAGAGAGCGCCAGCCTCCAATCCACTGCTAGGAGTGCCACTTTTGTCACCCTCGGCCAATGCCCAAAGCAAGGAGCCAAGCCAACCCCGGCTGCCTGCATCACCGCGCGTGAAATCACCTCAAACCACCCGGTCCCAGGCTAGCTTGCGCCATGTGACTTGACAAAGTGGTACTACTGGGTGGCTTTCCGAGTCACTGTTTCGAAGCAATCTGTTGTGGTACTCCTATGCAACAACACTAGAAATGCATTATTCTCGTGTTTCTTTCGCGTGACCGATAAATGAATCCTATCCTCGTTGGGCAGTAATTGAGCCGTGATAAGTCTAACCAGCATAATTCGTCGTGCTGAGGAATTAAGCTGGAGTAGAGTTCAAAAGGATTCGGTTCTCCCGTTTAATTTCTCAAGAACTATCCTCTCCGTCCCAAAATAATTGACGCTTTTGACTTTCAGACATCGTGTTTAACTATTCGTCTTATTTAAAAAATTTATGTAAATATTAGTTTTTTATTTATAACTTAATTTATCATTAACTATACATATTTGTTTTACTATTTATAGAAAAAAATTTAATAAGACGGAAGGTCAAACATGATGTCTAAATATCAAAAAGCGTTAATTATTTTGAAACGGAAGGAGTAGATAGGATCGCGTGGGACTTTTTTTTTTTTAGACATCGTGTGGCACTTATTGCGACAGGAAGCGTTGGAATCACGGTCCGCCAAGCTGATCGAGAACTCCGGGCCTGTCCGCCAGCCACTCGCATGCAGCAGCAGTGCCTCAGCAGGACCCGGAGGACGTGCGGCGCGCCTCGAACCGCGAGTTCCGTGAAGCAAATGAACGCAACAAAACGAGTCGCGTCCACAGCCCTTCAGTTCAGCCATTGAGTCGGTGACAACAGCCAAGTACTACAGCGATGATCAGACCGACCGGCCAGCAGCTGCCTTCAGAGCGAGTGCATGCGTGCGGGCGTCCACGGCCGGCGAAAGCGATGTGTCCTGATTGAAAGGGGGCGCAGAGAAGACGTGCGGTGCCGTGCCGTGCGGCCGACTGGGCCAGCGGGCGCCCTCGCCGATCGATTGTTCGCGACATGTCTTGGGAGCTTCAGACCAGATCCTCAGATGGATGGATGGAGCGACCGCGACACAGCGCCATTCGTGGACTTGCGTGGAGCGCGTCGCGTGGTGGATCGCTTCTTCTAGCCAGAAGTTCACATGCATTTCTGTTTGGGCCTGCATTTCGTCCGGCCGTCGTCCGTCCCTTTGGACTCGACCTGGTACCAACGCAATGTGAGTTCCCAATCGATCGAGTGATTGGATTGTTCGATTCGGTCGGTCGTCACCGTCCGTTTCTTACTGGACTCTCCCAGTGATACAGCGTTTGGTTCATGAACAGTGTCTAGCGCTGTGTAGTCTGCTCGTGTGTCGTGAATGGTGTACTTCCTTCGAGTTTCTTCTGCACTGATCCACACGCTAAGCGTTTGTCGCTGGAACCATGCCGCGACTCGTTGCGGACGACGGCTTCCACTTCCACTTCCAGGACCACTGGGTCGTGGTTGAAATTCAAGGCGGCATATGTGGCTTCGATGGCATGGTAGAGACTAGAGACTTGCAGGATTTCAGGTGGCTTACTATCCGATTGTTAACGAGAAGAAGATACATCGACGTTCTGCGCCCTCGATTCAGTTCAGTTTCAAATCGCCTTCCCAACGGGAAACAAAAAGGCACCCCAGAAAGCACCAAATAGCATCTCTATGTGTAATACAAATAAAGATATAGGCAATCCTGTATCTACGATCACTTCAATTGTACAGTGTTTATCCAAACAAGAACATCACAGTTTGGGGTTAAGACAGAAAAGAACACCAAGGATCAAAGAGGACAAAACGATCTTAAGGCATCCCTCAACCTTTGGTACGTATAAGTTTACACAACAAAAGGTAAAATTGATGGCCACCTCACTTTACAAAAAAGAAGCTGGCCGGCCAAAGAAAAAAAAATCAGGCTCCAGATGATCACCATTCATCGTGATCTACCCAGTCTCACCAGTATGACACAGTTTCAAGATGATACAACACTACTCTTACCCCCACATACACAATGTATGACGCATGTACAAAAGCGAAATGAAGAATACAATGGTTACTGACCTATCTATGCTCTGAACAAACCTGAATAGTATGGCGCCGCAACTCATATCTGTATGAACTTGAACCAAAAAAAAAAAAAAACCCAAGATGTGTGAGTCATGCAACCAGACTCGAACATGAAGTGGCCTTTCCAACTGGACTAGCAGAAACATCCAGTTATGACGATTGTTGTGGAACCACCAGTAAGGTTAGCTCATGAGGCCGCAAAGCACTTTGAACCATGTCTTGCACTGTTTTGTTTCGTCTACACACATCTGAGATTTCCCCAAATCTATCTGTTATGGTATGTAGACTAGACCCCGATGAAGCGTCAGATATAATTTGCAAGAAACGTGATCGTTCTGTATCCGTTAGGGCTTGCGGTGGTATAAGGTTAATGCTTTCCCTTGCCCAATGAAGCATATTCTCACCAAACGCTCTGCTAAGTGACAACAGAACATAGGAGACCTGCAAAATTCCAAAAGATATAAATCCAACGCTCCACTTCATGTTGAAGAGAACCCTAGATCCCCATCTCAATTTTGCGAGGGAAAATTTCCCAACAAAGCTAAGGAAAGCAAAGGAACTGAATCTTTTTAAATGCTAAACAATGATGTGCAAACAATCCAGGCATTTAGAATTATAACAGGGTATTTCAGCAAGGAATTGATAGTCAAATCCAGAATGTTGCTACGAGCAGTTCAATATAATTCGACTTCATATGGAATTATAACACGGCATTTTAGCAAGGAATTGATAGTCAAATACAGAATGTTGCTACGAGCAGTTTAAAAGGGTTCCCAGTGAATTGGCGACCGAATTGGACAAACAAATAACAGAACAAAATCAGTAGACAAAATGATGTGGTTTACAGCATTCAAAATGATTGGTTTACAGTATTCTAGTGAAACTTGTAAGCTAAAGTTAGTAGCCCTCTTTGCATCGATCATTAATTAAACATCTGATGCACATAAGAATGATGATTCACGGCTTTCCAATGATGATGGTAGAGAAACAGAAAACAACATTTGGCACAAACATAAGACGCACCTCCTCCAATCGACCAGCTGGCAGCGCCCCTGTTAAGGCAGCAATCATTATTCTGGTGAGGGTCGCACCACGCTGAAGCACGGCCGCATTAATAAGTTCTCGATACTTCCCTTCGGATGAGTTTGGAAGATCAAAGATATCAGACAGAAACGACAATATCGATTTGCAGGCTTCTCTGTTACCAAAAAATAAAAAATAAAAATCAGGCAACAAAATAATATTTCAATGTCATAGGACATGAATATTATGCTTGTATATAAAGAATTAAAGACTGAGTCAATTTGGGAATCTGAGTCTTCCTGAACATATACCTGTGTTGTATAGTAATACCAGCCATTGCGCAGTCAACCAATCTTTGAAACATTTCTGTAGGTACAAATAGATCTGGACAGTAACGAATACATCTTGATGCTAGCAGAAAGCAATCATCAGCTATGTCTGGTCTGGTCGTAAAATCCTGCGAACGTAGATAAAACAATTCTAACATTTTTTCTAATTACCAATATCATTGTCACCCAAGGAAAGAAAAGCAGGAATGGTTACCTGAATTGTTCTGAGAAGCTGTATCGTATGGTTGAAAAGTATTTGTATCAAACTTGTAAGATGGCTCGCGCAAGATGGATCAGAACCAAATATCTGTAGAGAAAAAGCTGTCAGAGATAAAATACAGCTAAACTGATTTCTCAAATATAAAGCTACCTTGATAACTTCACTGGACAAGTAAAGGAAGCAAGACTGATTGTGTTGCTGATATAGAGTTTGGATTTCTTCAAGCATTGCACCGATTGTTACTCCCATGAACCTTCCACATGTCCTTACCTGGTTCCAAGAAAAAAGCAACGTTAACATGAGTTAGGCAGACAAATCAATGTGCATGGTACTGAAATGAATACAAAAGGAAGTTTAGAATCTGCTAAACTGATATCCTTAGAAGTGACAGGCACAAACTTGAAGCATAATAAGGGCTTTTTGATCGCTTGTTACCCAACTATTATGAGCACAACCTGATTAGTGTACTATCATTTTTGCTTTTTGGGAAGTACGGAAACATGACTCTGCTAATTCATGAAATGTAGAAGGCATCTAACAGATCTTAGTGCCTAACACACTGAGGTATGGTCCTTATTAGTATGTTAGCAAACCATGGCCCATGGACCACTCTACTCAGAAAGCATCAGAAGAATTTCATTTTCAGCTAAAGGTTAGTACATAATGCCAAAGGAAGGTCAGGAGTCTGAGTGGTTTCAAACAATATAGCTGATAGAAAGATAGTTGTTCTACATAAGATTCCTGAAGGTACTTGCATCAGAATTATCTGAGCATAAATCACATAAAAAAAATACTCCCTCCGGTTTTTAATTGACGTCATTAGGACAACCCTTTCTGGTCCAAAATGAACTAAATTGTTCTAATGTCATCAATTAAAAATAGGAGGAAGTAGTATCCATCTATGCATAAATAAGTAATAAACTCACAGCGAATTTGCAAGATCGACATAGTGACTCCATGGTACGGGTATCCCATGCCCGTCTGCACAGAAGAGCATATTGAAGTATAAGTGGGTGAAACCATTCATGTAATATAACAGTATAGGAATTCTGCTGATGATTCTATGGTGCCATACTTACAGATCAAATATACTTTTGAGTGTAGGCCAATATCTATTTACAGCCTCAGCAACTACTTCTGGATACTTCACATTGCTGCAATAAACTGGAGGATTGAATAAAAAACATTTTTCAACAAAATGAATAACATATACAAGTGGAAATGTCACCACCTGAAAATGCTCGATAATCGGTCTATATGTGTGGTTAATTGCCGAGCGGGAACTTGTCGGATAACTTGATCACCTTGCTGGATTAATTCCTTTTATATTGAAGTAACGAAAATCAAAATGGAGACATCAGAACAGCTGATTAACTAATAAAGATTGCTACTTACTTGCAAGGGATTAATTACTGGTTGGCAGATTAATTCCAGGGCTCTTTTAGCAGGCTCTGGTGGAAGCGTAGTAATGACCACACTGATAAAAAATTAAATGTGCAAGACATGTAAGATTAAAGATGTCAAGTACAACAAAAAGGGCTAACTAACAAAATAGGTAAACAAGATTAGGGAAATCAAGTAACCTTAGAGCTTCAACCAAATGCAATGAGTCATCTGAGGAAACTTTATAACCACCAACTCCACTGATGGCAATATGGTATATTTGGAAAAGGGCATCCAATGACCCTGAGAACTTCCTCCCACAGTCTTATAACGGAAAAAGAAAAATAAATAAATAAATAGTCAGCAGGTTATGATTTCAATACACATCCTTCGTGAATTCAAAACTATCATTAATGTTGAGGTCTTAGACACTCTATTTAATGACATTTCATGATTTGGCACCCAATGTGACCAGTGTCAATGAGACAATGGTGATGAATCATATATGGTAACAAATAGTAACAGAATGAAGTGGCAGGCTGGCAGCCTCTCCTACTGTTTTCCCGTAAAAACAAAACAAAACAAATAGTGACAGATCCTCAAATTTTCCTTTAATTGCAGGCAATAGTAAACAATACGAAGCTAAAACGACATGTATGGATGATTCTGTTAAACTGATGCGCTAAGATATTTGGTTGAACAGATGCGGATACATACCTTCACATATTCGCTTGAATGCTATAGAAGCGGCTGCAGCTGTATCCTCTGATGTTGTCATACCTTTATTTAGAACATCAACCAAAGGCGGGAGAATGGACAATTCAGCTGGTGCAGCATCAATCCATTTTGAAAATGCTCCAATGGTGGAACAAACTGAAAGTACATATCAAAATATTGTGACAACTGATATGCAGACTAGGTAAACAGCTTCTTACATGGTTGTTACTCAAAGGTAACAGCAGAATCAAAGTGAGCAACCCGGAGCTGAATAACAAAACAGCACAAAAGCAATGGCAGCACAGAAAACTCTTACCAGTTGCAGAGCAAAGGATTCTAAAATATTTTCATTTTCCAAACATTACAAAAGAACGATGTGTTTGCATGCAGGGTTTAAAGAACAGCCTCACCATGAGTAGTACTTAACAGGAAAATACATCCACAACTGATAATAAAATACTGACATCTAAAGAGAGGTTACCAGTTAGGCAGCTAATAAACACAGACACTATAAAAAAACTCCGAGAAAATATCAAGATCTAAATAATCTGCAAACTGAAACACACCTGTCTGCAGCAGCTGCTCATGGTGAGGAAGGCTGGGAAGCAGTGACATAACCTTCAGAAAACAATAACATCACATTATCAACATTGAATAAGCATTAAGAAAAACCCAGGACAGTACTTGTGTTCCAAGCACAGAAGTAGCCCATCAGTGGAAGACCTGGCAGATAATGTTTATGAAAAACACCAACCATAAACATTACAGGACACTTAGTATGCCCTTTTTACCTGCGGTAAAATTTCTCTCTCTTCAATTGATACTGATTTTGCAATTGCTTGTATACAGAACAGGGCCGCCTCTACAGGTTGCCACTTGGGATTCTGCTCATTGCTGCAGCTTCCATATGCCTAACAAAAATGTAAAGCTTTTATCACACATAACTAAATAAAAATTATTTGGTGCAAATCTCGGCATGTAATAGTTGGAGGGCGAGATATCTGAGGCCAGAGACTAATAGTCATCTCTGTAACATCGCTGCTATAAGTCTACCACCAAGAGACTCAGACAAGATCTCATAAATAAATAAAAAATAGTAAAATTCACCTGAGCCAGCTTCGAGGAAAGTACTTTTAGTGTTGAGTCACCCCCAAGGACAGCGGTTGCATCAAGTAACACATCACTAACCGCTGAAAACAAATGTGCATATTACAAGTGTATCAGTATACAAATAGCCTAAATGGACTGACAGAGGAAATGAGATAAAAGAAAAGGTACTGTACCATATCTAGCATGTCTGAAATCCCTGCGGTCTTCCTCTGAAAAGGTGTGATAGTCCTCAGGATATTCAACTCGAAAACTGACCTGGTTCGGAGATAAAACAATGTGACATCAGACACATGATATAAAATAGTTCAGAGGGCACTACAGGTATTATAATATAACAGATTTAACAATGAGGGTGATAGTATTAACAAATAACAATCATCAGCGCACCCCCCCCCCCCCCCCCCCCCCCCCCCACCCCAAAAAAAAACACCAAATGCATACCAGAGACACAAGAATTTCAAATGGAGGACGAAATATTTGCAATCTTCTGTTTTTTTCATCTTCAATTGCCGCTTCAGATCCATATGATACATATGATTCCCTACAAAATGTGACGTATTTATTAGGTTGCCTTTCAAGTAAAGTTAGCATCGAGAGCTTCACAAAGAATCGAAAAGGTTACTTTCTGGTTCCACCATTTTACATGGTGAATTACCTTCTGGTCAGGTTACGCTTAAGACGGTGCCAGAAATTAAACGTCATGGAGGAAATGTCAAATTCCGGATGAGAAGTAACTTCAAGTAGTGCATTTACTATTTGCATTGAGTCATCTGAACCTGTCAAACATGGTTAATCGTTAATAGATGGTATATTGCCACGAGACAAATCAGAATGGTGGTCATCATCACCATAATCCATGAAGCCTACCTGTGGCAATTAAGTCAACATAGGATTCACCCATGTCTGCATACAAACGAGCAATAGCTTTTACATCTTCTTCATCCTGAAAATGTACCAATGAATCATCAAAGACAGCAGTCGACATACGAAATGGAAATAGGACTCAATTCAATTCTTCTGTTTGTTTGCAAGAAAATTTTGGGTTATTGATTTTGGATTAAACCAATTCGATGCAATCATTTTATTTCCTACTAAAATATGGCAAATTGATCATTTTTTTATTAGAGGATCTTCAATCACCTATGTTTTTAAGGCGTCGCTTTGGCGTCGGGGCGCAGGAAAAACTGGGGCGTCGCACTCACCGTGTCAGGACCGCGTCCGCCTTGCGCGGTAGAGCGTCAATTAGGCGCGATTGAGCGTCGATCGATGCTGAAGCGGGCAAATCGGGCGCCATGCCGCCGGCAAATCGATGGGGTGACAGGAAATCGAGAGCAGCAGCGCACGCGGGAAGGGAAAACACCCGCGTGACTTATCCGCGGGCCCCCAGGCTGTAGCACATGCTACCAGAGAAAGATAGAGGGAGCGGGAAAAGAGAAGAAAGAGGGAGAGAGCGCAGGCGGCACCTGGAACTCCAGCGGTCCGACTGGAACTCGCTGGTCCGCCTCCATCTTCTCCGACTGCGGATCTGTGCTCCCTTCGTCCTCTCCACCCTCCTGCTGTCCCATCCCCTCCATCTGGCGGCTCCGTCCCCTCCTCGTCAGCCACCCGTCGCAGGTACTTCGCTCCTCCCTTCCTTTTGCTCTATTATGCTGAACTGCTCGTCATGCACTTGTGCCTGCCCTGCTCTGTTTTGTTATATAGTTATATTTGCTCACAGCCTCCTGGCCAGTATTGTTTCTGCTTGCTCAGATCCAATTGCTGGTTGTTTGTATGAAGTATAGGCTGAAGTCATGTCGACTCCAAATGGCCACTACGATCCCAAGATCAAGATTTTTACAGAAGGCAGCTGAAGAGCTAGTTGATAAAAGACCGTCAAACTCTTCTCAACCCAAAGGGCAGAAGGAGCATGTGGACATGCGGTTGGCTCTGTGGTTCTAAGAGTGGCATACCGGTTAATGCAGCAGCTGCAAGTCAATTTCAGATTGTAGTAGGCACTGAGAGATTTCAGAACTGCTCTTTTGCTACTTGTATTGCGCACTAGCACAACTTATTCTATTTCGTTTAGAGATTAAGCTTAGTTGTGGGCTGCATTTTTCTTTGAACTACTTTTATTCTAGTTTAAATGTGTCATATGGCGTCGCCTCGCCTCGCACCTTAAGCGCTTAGGCGTCTAGAAGGGTCAGTCACCTCGCCTCACCTTATCGCCTTAAGACATAGTCAATAATTGTTCGGATTATTTAGCAAGGTCAATAATGTCATTTAAATCAAAATGCAAGCATGGAGTTGATAAATCTCGTAAAGAATGGGCAATTTACACAACACCACCACTTTGGTGCATCTTTCATGTATACCACTAGATTATGTCAATCAGTCAATGACAGGTGGATTTTGAGCCTACATGCCATTTGACACATGCTAAAGGTGTATATGAAGTTGAAACTCAAATGGTGATATGATGAAATTATTTCAACAATAGTTAAATGTACCATGCATCTGCAAAGAAATCTTAACAGTTTGGCTCAGCCAGGAAATCTCAAATTCAGGGAACAAAAATAACTATACCAACCCCACGAAAGACAGAAATCGAGTTAAGGCAACTATATGTGAAAGGTAACCAAGCCAAAATCGCGCTAGAATAAGTCCTTATATACTAAACAAAAATACCAGACCAATCAAGTTTGAATGGATCACCAACTAAGTACATTAATCCAACCAAGCGATATGTACAAGCATGAAGACAGAATTAAGCCAAAACATGATCAAGGAGAATCTGGAATATATATACAGAACATTGAAGAATACGGTAAGAGATGTCATACTTTAGATCCGTCTTTGAGCTGCTCTTTGAGACCCATAACATGAGGGACAAGAATTTGAATCAGTGGCATCTGTTCAGCGATACCACTGGTGCCACGAGATACAGTAACTTGTATCAATTCTGATGTAACTGAAAAAGAGAAGGAAATAAATTAGGCAACTGCCAACAAAGGCATAGACATGAGGACTGTAAGGCACTGGACCGATTATGTATACCAAACACATGCTATATGGTAAAAATGAGACACTTAGCAAATTTATTCCACTTGAACTTGATGATCCACATCAGGGTCAACATACAAAAATGACATTTGTTGATACGCCCAGAAAATGCCTTAATACTTTCAATATTCTTTCACGTGTTTTGGTTGTCAATAGAAATCTAGGAAATTCATGAACAAAGATACGTTTTGAAGACCCTGTCAATGGTATTAACTTAACAAACAATGAACATTTTACGCATATTCGTACAAAGAACACCGACAAAAGAATGAAAAGAAACTGTGAAGTAACAAAAGGTACAAAGCTGGAGTACAAATAAAATTAGAGGCATAAGGAAACAATACCATTTACAGCTGCCTCCAAAAATTGGTCAGAGTTCAACGAAGAGAGTGCCGTATGGACTAAAGGATGTGATGCAAGTTCAGATGCAGAGATTCTGGCAGAAAGAAGACATAAATCAATTCATGAAGTCTCTAATGTTAGATGGCAGTCGTGTAAGAGTACAGACTGGAAATACAACACTGCTACACTTTCAAGGAAAGATTTATCACAATCAAAACACGAGAAGCTGCATACCCATGACAGAAACGAAGCCAAGAAGCAAATCCCTCCAAAACCTGCAAAAGGAAGAATCGAGGTCGACTAAATCAAAGGTATGTAGGAATCAAACTAATATGTGCTTCTATATATACATAAAAAGTAAAAGAGCACTGAACTGGCAATTCGGATGCGGCACCTCGCAAAAGATAACATAAAGTCAAGAGGTTGGCGTTCCAAAAGATGGAAAGGATTGTTAACACGTTAACAAAAAAACAAAAAACAAAAAAAAAACTCGACCCAGGGGGTCATGACCACCCCTACGGCATTAAGAAGAAGTTGACCCCCTCTCACAGTGGACTGTGGTATGCTTATGCAACATAAACATCACGTTTCCATGGCAGAACATGACAGTAATGACCGGCAACTACAATGTTTCTCTTGAGTACAATATGAATAGAAGATAAAAGGAGGCAGCGACATCCATCAGGGAAAGCAATTGATAACCATCAAAGTGAAGACAACTACTATTCAAGTTTGTACCCTAATAGCATGAAGAAAGAAAAGTAGCCCATAAAAGAATAAATAATGGAAGCACTGTTGTCTCTATAGATTTTAATGCATAAGTATAAATATCGAAGAGGAGAAAACTAACCTGTTCTTTCAGATGATCAAAAACCAAGCAAGCAGTCAATAAGCTTATAGCAGCATTAGCAGATGACCGAAGGTCGCTCTCAAATTGTCTGCGCCTTTCAGGACGAGCTGCAATTTTATAACTAGAAGTTTCCTGTAAACATAAAATTGATCAACGAACGATTTCTAGACAACAGAAAAGAGCAGAGGCTATTAGGCATCCATATCAGAACCTAATTTACTATGCACCTGAGGCAGAATTATAAGAAGTTCAAGAAATCCTGGGATAAATTCTGGTTGAGCTTTCATTTCATCGCTTAGCCAATTTACAATTCCACCAGCTCCCCAGTCCTCTACAGGTACATGCACAGCCAGAGCAGCAATTGCAATACAAATCTGAAGATGATGCAGAGAGCGGAGTGTCACAATAACTGTGTCAGCAAATTACGCGTCAAAAAAAAAAACTGTGTCAGCAAAAGTAACACATACTTATTGATTAATACTATCAATTACCTGAGTTCTAACTTTTGGTGGCCCCTTGTTAAATTTTTTCAGCAATACCTGCAGACTTAGCCAAGTCAAATGAAATGAAACAGGATCAAAAGGTTAACCGGAACTTAACCAAATGCAAACAATTCAACATATCATGTAGGAGATAGCATACATTGCAATAGGACTTTTGAAAACTGAATATGACTGTTCATCACAGTGCGGCATGAATTATACCTACACTGTTCAAATTAGCAGCTGCCTTGCAGTAGGTCTACATTGATATGTTCACGGCAATAAAATTTCAAGGTTTAGCAGTTTCACAAGCCTGAAAGTGCAAGAAAAGTGTTTAAGCGGCCTGATGAAAAGAATCCGCCCCCTTGTTTAATATAGTTACATGCCCCGAGGCCTAATGACTTGATTCTGGTATCTCTTTGAGAGTGAGAGAAATGACTAAAGATCTAGAGGCTACATAGTAGCTTTTAGTTTAGAAGTCTGTAGCGGTAGATTAGCATGCTTACATGCAACTAGAATCTTATTAGCTCTGGGCAAGGGAATTAAGGAGAGGTGGAAAAGGTAGGTGCACAGGAAACAAGGAGAGTGATAGAGATAGAAATGTATTGGAAAGAGAGAAATGTGCATTGAGAAGTGAGAATGCCAAGTATTTCGGGTAAACTAGAGAAGCCTAGAATGAAAAGTATTCTGGGATGGAGGAAGTACATTTTTGTGGAATTGGGTAGGGTGTGCACACTAACTTGCATTCTGTTAGGTTGATGAGTACAATAATAGAGTTTGCCAGTTAGTTTTCACAGGTTAGTCAATCAACGTGTGAGTATATAAAATCCTTCAATTTGAAACAAATCCGGAGTACTAATAACTGTGTGGCTCAAGTTCTGAAAATATGACCTCATATCAAAATAATGCGATGGAACTCAAATCTGTAGTTGTGCCCAGTATTTTTGTTCTAAGTTAAGTTGTGGATACAGATAACCATATATTGCAAATCCAATTTCAAGGAAGTGAAACAGCAGCAATACTACACAGTTGGGTGGCCCCTAGAAAATCACTTACTGCAATTTAGAACATTGAAACTCGCGAAAGAAGCTAGTAAGAAAGATTATGCTTACATATAAAGAATCTTGCAATGGTCGAAATGCTTCTGAGGGTAACTCTTCAAAGTCCCTTTGTACCTAAAAATAGCATGGAATATTAAAGATTCTTTTAAAATCCAAACTACTACTGTAGAGGATTTCCCTACTGTATTTCCCTAGATATGTCATGCGGATAATGCTTCCTTACCTTGCTTCTGAGAGTTTGAGAGCAGAAGATGAGAGTCTCCAGGTTACTGCTTTCATCATGTAGTAAGCTATCAGCTACCTGCGAGAGGAGAATGGGGAATATGTTTGACTGTGATCAAGTTGACTGCCATATACAAAACAGCTATGGCATGCTACAATATAAAGGGGTTCCATGTCAAAAGCATGCTCTAAATTTCATTTTGAACACAGTCTGCACCGAGAGTAAGTTGAAAATTTAATAATACCGAAAGAAAATGACAACATTGGTGAATTCTAGATGCATAAATCATCACTGCGCAGAGTATCTCTAGTTCTCTACTGATTTCAGCTTGTTCAATGACATACTTTAGCAGTCATTCCAAGTGCTTGGACAGCAGTAGCTGCCCATGACAATCAAACATAATAGCGAGAACCCAACTAGATGAGTCAAGTACATGTCCAGTCTATCAGAATTGCATCGAAGTCTACTCTAAGTTTTCCAAACTATAAAGTGCCAGCAGACCAAACGGTCCTACATTACCTGTTCCAGCAGCGGACTAACACCTGGAGCTGACGCAATGAGCAGTTACATGAGCAGCAGCGAAAGCCCACTGCAATCAAATTCAACCGCAATTCCCAACCCCTACTACATACCGATCACAAATTTGCCGGACCACTTCCTAAAACTTCGCTCCGGTTGAGGCCGAATCCACAGAATGCGCCCATCAAACCCCGTAAAGACCCAAATTCGAAGCTTCCCACCCGGAAATCACCACCTCACGGAGACCAATCCCATCACATCCGCGACTAGCCTGCTCCATAGTGACGGGGCGAATTAAAATGGAATCGAAGAGGCGTCCGAACCTGCCAGGCGTCAAGCGTGTGCTGGAAATCCTGCAGCCATCGGTCGGCCGCGGTGCGGATGGCGTCGTCTGGGTGGTGGTACAGCGCCGCGAGCGCCTCCTTCACCGTGGCCGTCGCCTGCGCCTCCATGGCGGTGATGAACCCCGCCGAACCCTATCTTCCCCTCCTCCTAGCTGCTGCTCCTATCGCCGCCGCGCGCCGACGGATTCCTCCGGCGCGGTGGATCTGCAGGCTGCGCGCCGGAGAGATTCGGTGGGTAGGGTTTTAGACAGAAATTTTGAAACGAGGTGGGGAGCGGAGGCGAGTAGGAGTAGACCAGTTTGTCTGCGCTTGGCTCCGCGTGCGTGCGGGATTCGACGAGTCGAGATGGAGGAGATGGGTTTGGTTTTTTTTTTTTAAGAAACATTTCTGTTGTTTTTTGCGCGTTAATATTAGTCGTGATGCCAGGTGTGATGAGTTGTCTCTCTCTCTCTATGCAGGTGGGCCGGGCTCTGGTGGATGTGAGGTTGTTCATTGTTTTCCTTTTGTTTTTGGGATATTTTGGGGGATTCGGCGATTTGCTGTTTAAGGACACTTTGGGTGGATCTTGAAAGCAATGTTCTGGGTGTTGGTAATTATGTTCGTGAGATATCAAATAAATGAAAAGTGTGCTTTTGTAATCATGAGTTTGTAGAGTGATTGGTTGGTACCAACTGATCATGTTATGCTTCGATTGCCTAGTAATCTATGCATTTTTGGTGACTTGCTTGTCATGTACCAACGATATTATTATGCTTACTACGCTAGAAGAATTTGTGTGCATGACCTTTCCGAAAAGATGTGTGAAAAAGTGAAAACAGTCCGCTAGCCACGGATGTACAAAACAGCCTTTGATCTATGCTTGATTTATCGGGTTTACCAGCTTATAGTGCAAGATTGATGCATATATGCTTAATGAAACCAATCTATACCTTCGAGAAAACTTGTTCCTTCAGTAGGTGTAGGAGCAAGGGTAGGAAGACTGATTGATCTGGTAAGGAAGATCAGGAATCTTTGTTGCATTTTTTAAACGTATCTAAAACATATTATTGTTGTGCACAAGACAAGAACCGCATATATTTGCATTCTGGTAAACAAAGGAACCAAATTAGCAAGACAACTTTTTTGAAGAAAAAAATAGTTCATGATTTCTTTTCCATTATTTGAAAATGATACAAAACTTTAGTGCAAAACCGTATGTGATTTTCTTCACGAGGGGTAATCTCTTTATTCTATCGATATTTAATATATCATTTCTGTAATACAAAACAAGTTCACTAAATCATTGTTAAATTAGTACGTTAAGATTGTAGCAGCAAGCAGCTGGAATAGCTCAGTTGGCCAGAGCGTGTGGCTGTTAACCACAAGGTCGGAGGTTCGAGCCCTCCTTCTAGCGATCATTTTTTACGCTCCTTACGATTACGCTTCCGATTTGGGCTGGATCACAATTGGCTTTTTACTCTGATTTTTTGTTGTTGGTGGAATTGCAATTTGGGCCTCTTTTGGACTCCAATTCTGAAAATAGTTCTCTTTTATGAACTTTGCAAAATCAGTCCTCTTTTTTGAAGTTGAAGCAGCCGTTTTTGCATGTAGAGTAATCTGATTAGATATACACAGATGTTCACAAATGACACCACACTCTCGCCTCACTCTAATCCAAACTAGCACGCCTTCTAAACACACTTATACCATGCACTTTTTCCGTCTGCTTGTGATACCCCAATGATCGACTAGGCACACATACAAACCCAAAGATCCAAGGCGACATTGAGCCCCGCTACCTGCTGCCTGCTGAAACTAGAAGTAGAGCCCATCCCTGTAGCCGCAGCTACCCAGCAGCAGAGCCTGCGAGTCGTATTCCATTTCTATCTCCCCCATGCCATGCTCCTCGAACCCCACAGCTTGTTGCCCCGGAGCCACGTCCACGACAGCATCGCCGCTGCTGCCGCAGCAGCCGGCCATGTGGGGCCCTACCGCCACGTCGTCGCGCACAGCCGGGCTGCAGTAGTAATCCAAAAAGCTTCCCTGCTGGTGCAACATTGCCAGGTCCATCAGCGGGGCGCCGGAGCTGCCGCAATGGCTGATCGCCGTGGCTTCTTGGCGCTGGTCGACGTAGAGTTTGCCCGCCGTTGTGGTGTCGGGCGGTGAGCAGAGGAGCGTGGCGGCATGGTTGTGATGGTGGAGGGTACTGTTGCTTTGCTCGGTTTCGGAGGGTTTCCTTTTGTCGAACACCCTGCATAGCACCCAGTCCTCCTGCATCATAGCAGCATGTGTGAGGAAATGCTAGCTAGCATGCAGGGTTTCTTTTTTTTGACAGAACTCAAGATGCATTTTTTTCTTTTTTCTTTTATTTAACATAGAGAGCATGGCATAATATGTGGCCTTTTTCATTTTGCTTGTCATTTTCGACAGCGACATGTGCCCTGATAAAAATCTAAGGATAATCAGCACTCTTTAACGGATAACAATAGCCAGCCTCATCATGTAGATGACACACAAACATGAGGCATTTCAACACATCAACTGTTTGAAGTTTTGACTGACGACCACCAATTGTTGGCTAATTATATGATCACTTTTGCAGCATAATCGTTCGAAAGCTAATATAAGATGTGGTTCTTCTTTGTGCATTTCTTTTATGGCTAGAGAATATAGTGCCTTTCTTTTGACATCATACAGATGTAAATATGCATGCTTGATGATCAAATTCAAAGATATACCTTTGGTGGTGAGTTTGGTGTCTCCAGGCGAAACTCATGCATAACCCAGCTGGTTTTCTGCCCATTAGGAGCACGCCCAAGGTAGAACACCAAGGTCTTCCTCATGCCGACTAATGTGCGCGTGCCTGGCTCACGGACCATCCGATCTTTGCCCGTCGCCTTCCAATAACCAGTCTTTGTGGCACGGTTCGTCCTCGAACCCGTGGCGTACTTCCTGTCTCTAAAGCTGAAGAAATACCACTCCTCTGCAGTGAGCTTAGCCACATCTGGAAAAAAAATATTACGTGATCAAAACCACTTCGTGTGTCATGTTCTTTTTCAGGGTGACATATCCTTACTTATTGTGTGGATTAATATGTTCGTATACATGTATGGTGTCTACAGTGATATTGACATACTCCTATATGTGTACCGTGTTTATATTGAATAATGAAGCACTTGAAGCACATAGGTATAACGGGAGGTGACTGGACATATACATGTGAAGTGCTACAGAGCTAATAGAGTGACGTTCTTATCTTTAAGGCCCGAGAAGCCGACTGGGTTGGCCATATTCGAGTTGGAACTTTGTGAGACACCATCGTAAATTATTGGTGCTCTAGCTAGCTATCCGACGAGCATGAGATATACTTCTGCTCCAAGTAACCCGAATGCATGACATATATGTCTCTTATCTCACCGTGTGATCAGAAGAAAATTCTCTTAGTATCTTCTTAAAGATAAGGCTAGAAGACGTCGATCCTACATATAGGAGATATACATGAATAGGGGATGTATGACTTAAACTCTAGCTCTTGTACAGAAGTGACCAGGTTTGCTTCCAATATAATTAAACATATAGTGAGCAAGACCTGTACACGATATAGATTATACTCCCTTCGATTTTAAGTATATGACACCATTGTTTTTTTGTTATATCTATAAATATTTATGCAAATAGCTAAATATATAAATTAACCTTAAAGTGTTTTTGATGAAAGATCTAATGATATTCATTGCATGTTAGGTAACTAATTACTTAAATATTTATTATCGGTTAAAGTTCAATAAAAAAATCAGCGGCGTCATATATTTAAAAACAGAGAGAGTAATCATAACAACAAAATAAAGCAATTCGCTAACAGCTTTTGCATGCCTAATAAGCTAGGTAAAGTTGTATCTCATTGATATATATATGGTTGATTAGGAGTAACCACAAGACAAAAATGGACTTGCTTTCAAATGGGAATAAAAACAAGGAATGTTGGTTTTAAGGTAAATCTGATGATATGTATATTCTACAGTTTACTTATATATATATATATATATATATGTAGGCCATAAAGTGATCCAAAATGAGGTGGCGATAACAGGGAGAGGCCAACGACGACGACGCCAACGATGCAAGATATTCCATTAATCTTACCGGGAAGCTCCCATGGCTCGCGGGCGTGGAGGTCGACCTCGACCAAGGTCCCCGACGCGACCCTCTCGTTGGCCACCTTCTTTCGCAGGTAGAAGGACACCAGCTCCCCGTCGCTTGGATAGAACCGGAAGCCCGGCGGCAGCGCCGAATCCATCTCTCTCAGCCCCATCGATATATGCTACGACCCTCTTCGATCTCTGCAAATATTTAAGCCAGCACCAGCAGCAGAGTGCTCTTCGTCTCAATCTTCCTCTTCGTCCCTTCAGCGAGACCACGCGTCAATTAATAGGAATCTTCCAGTACTATATATATTTTTGCTGCAAGAGAAAAGTGAGACGAACGACGCAACGATGAAGTCTCATATATAGGGACCGCGAGGACTCTAGCTGGCTGTATGTCTATCGCTATAGCTATAGCTAATCCAGAGCTGGGTCGTTGATGAAGTAGCGCGTTAGTATTAGCTAATTATTTGCTTGACGGATTATCAGCTAGGGACGGATGGAAAACTGAAACATCCTTGTCCATCGGCGTCTCAATCTGCCCCAGAAGATGCTCAGCTTCGTCAGCTTCTCACGCGCTGTGTTTGGAAGAAGTTTCACAGGACAACTGTCGCAAGGAAAACTCTCAAGTCCCGCGCTTCAGGGCACCAACACCGTCCACCGCACAACTGGAATTTTTTGTTGAAATAAGTAACTAGATTGTTCAAGTGCTAGATTGCTAAAACTTAGATTTTTTTTTCTTAAGGTCCAAACAGAAAATAGATCAGGCTCGAAGCCCTCCTCTATGCTGTGCTTGGGAAAATTGAAAAATTGCGTGGCCATTTTTTTTGTGCGGAGTCAAGGATATAACCTACTCCATATATATGTAGCAATATGTAGTTTTACTGATGAGCACACCGCATACACGGTAAATCGAGCACTATCATAATTATTTCCCTAATTGTTTCTTGTTTTTCCATGATGGTTCTCTACTGTCCGGAAAAAACTTAAATGCAAAAAAGTCGAATCTAACAATGCAAGAAGGCAGTATAATGTTACTGCAAGCAGCTCATGCTCTTTTAATTTTCTATATACATTTGAGCCATTTATTTTGGTGAACCTGTGTAATGTAGCGGCAGGTTCACCAAAAAAAATTACATATCATAGGTAAAAATAAATGGCTCAAAATAAGAAATTAGTCGACTAATCTCTGGATGTTATTAATCCAATAAGTCAGAAGTGTATGTTTTCCATAAAAACAAAAACAAAATACTCACCTTACGCATATAAAGCCTCTTAGCCTGCTAGCTAAAGCAAGAATCAGCGTGTACCGCTAAATCAAGAATCAGCGTGTACCTAGTGATTGGCGAAGCTATGTGCACACACAGGAGAGAAGCTGACTAGACCGCGCGCAAGAGTCCTTTGCCTCTACGTGGAAGGCAGTGACGCCGGATTCTCAAATATAATCCACACACTGTTTTACGTCAGAAATTAAGGTTGTTACGTGTGATAGAATGTTTGCATGCATGTCACGGGGAGAAAATTAAATACAGTAATCATTAATGATCCCGCGCACGTAACCTCTAGCTAGCTTGATTCCACACCAGTGCGAGTAGGTAGCATCATCATCTAAACCATAGCTATGGCTGCGACAAGCAAGCAAGAGATCTTAACTACGCTACTGAAAGAAGCATCAGAAGCTACTAATCGAAAACTACAAGGTATGTGATGAGCTAAAGCTAGGAGCTGCGATTGCGACTCGGCCGTTCGGGAAGCTACAAGGACCCCGCTTCGATTCGACGGCTCGATCCGTCCATGGCTGATGAGTTAATTAATTAGCTCGCCGCAATCCATAATCAAGGGCTGGTCGACGTGGACGTGATTAGAGTAGAACACGGGCGGAAGGAATCGCTAGCGTGTGGCTCGCCGCGTCGGTCCAAATCAGCGCACGCGGCGGGCGATCCGGCCGTTTAGCAAGCCCTGATTAATTTATAGCATCTCTTTAACTATTTTTTTATTATACACAATAAAACTCCGACACTTACAACGAACGCACACTCACACATACATAACTCTACCTTTATAAGCATCTTCGAATATTGGGCGGCAAATTCTCGAGATTAACGAAGTTACCACTGGAGCCTCGCTGTGGAGGGCCACGCCACCTGCCGTTGAAAACACAATGCCGTTAAATCTTAGAAAATTCGCTCTCACGAGGAATCGAACCTAGGACTTGATGTGCCATTAAACCTCTTGTAACCACTACGCTACATGCTTTTTCGCTCTTTAATTAAAATTATATTCAGAATGGCAACACGGCAGCAGTCAAGCGTGACGTGGCGGGCTGCATGACTTGCACAACGCCGTTACATTCTGTACCGCAGCACATTGTGTGTGATCCCAATCCATCGATCAGGACTTCAGGATCATCTCGCTATCGTTGGATGAACAGTTGCGAGGCGGGAGTTGCGTCGGAGTCTCGGGGGAATCTACAGTTTCGTAGACACTCTTCCGCCAAAAGATGCCATACCGACAATATATACTGTCACAGCCACCAGTTGTCGTGAAACTAATTTAAACAAAATGATTCGATTGTTAATTACTAAGATGATGTCCTTTTAAAATACTAATCAGAACAGTCTGTTTAATTGCGACATGACCAATTAATTGATTATGCTTGAGGTTTAACACTACAGGCGCGGTAGTGGCATTGAGCAACATGATCCATAGATATCAAAAGATCTTATGTACTGTGAGGTTGATTGAAGAGCAAGCAGACTAGACAGAGTTTGAGAAACAGTAACGTTTTGAAGGAGAAACTGATCGCCAAAACGGGAAATTTTGGCGAGGGCGAATATGCAGATCGATGGTGAAGCAACAACAATTCGGACATATGAAGCCTAATAATATATTATGGAGCTTGGGCTTCACATCAAAGCTCACCAACAGTATTACGTCGCATATATGAAAACTTGATGATGACATCTTTTTTGCGATGGACTTGATGATGACATATGTATATGTTCTGTCGATCTGCATATGAGAAGGTGTTGGCTTCTTGGTTCAGCAGGACGCGTGAAGAATACAATGCTTTGGTCTCAGAATGGTTCTATTGTAATAGGCAGTGTGGAAGTCGTAGTGCTTGTCGTACAACCCTGTGCGTTGGCCGGCAAGCACAGTTCTCACTTAAATTTTCGTTTTTTCAGTTCGTTTACTTAGCTGCATTTCCTTTCTTAAACTTGAACTGTGAACTCGTTGTGATTTCGTTAATGAAATTCCAGGGCGGTGCCCTGTTCTGCAAAATGTTAAGAATCTAGGCAATTTTCTAATTAATTTAATCTATAACTTTCCCAACAAAGTGATGGCGATGAACAAACTGAACAGAAAGTTAGAAACGTACCCAGCGGACGATCCTGCGCCGGAGGCGCTGGAAGATCCATTCCCAAGAACCATTGTTCTTGAGTATGTTCGATGTCGTCGATCTTAGTCGATGCAGTGCAGAATCGCGTCCGGAAGCGATCAGGGAGCAGTCGCGTTGTCGCTCCCCAAAAACCTGATCGCCCGCACACCCGGCAGATGTCTCTTGCGGAACGGGGTTTCGGAGGCCTGCTCTCCCAGATCTCTGTGCGCGCAAAAATCCGGGACGGAGATGTCTTCGAAGGCAACACGGGAGGAAGGCGAAAGCGAGAGCGAATGATCGAATGCGAGCGAACCATTCAGGCGTATGGAAGGGGCGTATATATAGAAATGCGAACAGACGCGACTCCTTCGCGAAAGGACGTCGGTCCATCTGAGACGGGAACAGACGCGACCCTTCGAACGAACAGGCGCGGCGCATTCGTACGAACGAACAGGCGCGACTCCTTCGCAACGAAAGGGCATCGATCCATCTGAGACGCGCCGTTTCAATATATCAAAACTTCCATAAGGGACGGACGGACGCGACGTGACGCGCCCGCCAGCCAGCCAGCCAGCCAGCCACGCCTCGCCACGCCACGCCACGGCTCGGCTCGGCGGCGGCGGCGGCGCGCGCGCGCGTGTGGCTCGCCACTAGCTCTCTCAACTTCTCTAGGGGATCAAACGGAAATCCACCTAATAAGTTGAGTCAATTAATGATAGGAATCCCATGTGGGACTAAACTATTAATGCATTAATTATGGGCCTAGACTAAATAGGATATCATTATTGTGGGCTTAAAAGCCCATAAATCTCAACAATCCCCACCAAGTCTAGAGCTCATAAGGAATGCACTTAAATTACCTTCCTCTCGTTTGATATACCGGTGTTTCAATGGAGACTGTTAAGTTGAACTTCCATCTAGAACAGAGGTTACGCCTTATTCACAACTGAGCAATGGACTATGCCTTGAATTGTCAGTTTTGTGCGAAGAAGGTTTTGCTTAAGTCCTTTACCGATACTAGGTTGCCAAAAGCATCCTCTCTGTTTGAAGCATATAAGTCACACTTCTGGCCCATTCATGAGTATCTAGAGATCCCTACCATCTCATACACTGTGACTAGCAGTCGAACTCATATAGGTGTGTTCCTTAAAGATATCCTGTAGGACAATATCTTTACTTCTCATAAGCCACTAGGAACACAATAAGGTTAATAAACCAGCCTGCCTTACAGTTCTCTTAGGAAAGAAGTACATCTGAGATAGACCAATCAAGGGTCTTTCCTCTCAAGCTGTCACTAGCCTGTTTCACCATTCTACTTCACGGGATCTCCGATCGCATAGAACAGGTTACCACTATGACAGCCTATCAAGTGGGTCTCAGACCCATCTCACTCGATGCACTGTTTATCACCTTACGTGATAGTCCCTTGGTAAATTGATCTGCCAGATTTTTAGACGTATGGACATAGTCCAACGAAATAACTCCGGAGTTTCTCAATTTTCTGACAGATTTCAATCGCCTTTTTACATGCCTTGTCGACTTCATGTTATCCTTTGAACTGTTCACTTTGACTATCACTGTTTGATTGTCACAGTTCATGGAGATAGACGGTATTGGTTTTTCAACCACCGGTAAATCCATAAGGAAATCACGAAGCCACTCGGCCTCAATACCGGCAGTATCCAAAGCTGTAAGTTCTGCTTCCATAGTAGACCTCGTTAAGATAGTCTGCTTGCAAGACTTTCAGGAAACAGTGCCACCTCCAAGTAGAAACACATATCCACTAGTGGCGTACATCTCATCAGCATCGGATATCCAGTTTGCATCACAATATCCTTCTAGTACTTTAGGGTACCCAGAATAGTGAATGCCATAGCTCATAGTACCTTTAAGATAGCGCATTACTCTCTCAAGAGCTCGCCAGTGATCATCTCCCGGTTTTGACACAAACCGGCTCAATTTGCTCACAGCAAACGAGATATCAGGCCTTGTAGCACTAGCCAGGTACATAAGCGAACCAATGATTTGGGAATATCTCAATTGATCCTTTGCTATTCTTTGGTTCTTCCTTAATAGCACGCTAGGATCATAAGGCGTGGGAGAAGATTGAATATCGCTATACCCAAAACGACTCAGGATCTTCTCCACGTAGTGAGATTGCAAAAGCGTAATCCCACCATTGCCTTCTCTTTGTAGCTTGATGTTAAGAATAACATCTGCTACTCCCAAATCCTTCATCTCAAAGTTGTTGGACAGAAAGCCCTTGACCTCCTTAATCACATTAAGGTTGGTCTCAAAGATCAGTATGTCATCAACGTATAGACACAGGATGACTCCCTCGCCCCCACCATACCGATAGTACACACATTTGTCGGCTTCATTCACAACAAAGCCAGCCGATATCAAAATCCTTTCGAACTTCTCGTGCCATTGCCTAGGAGCTTGTTTGAGGCCATAAAGAGATTTTAACAATTTACACACTAAACTCTTTTGACCTTCTATCACAAACCCATCAGGCTGATCCATATAGATCTCCTCGTCTAACTCTCCATACAGGAAAGCTGTCTTAACGTCCATCTGATGGACGAGAAGACCATGTGAGGCCGCCAGGGAAAATAATACTCGAATCGTGGTCATACGAGCAACAGGTGAGTAGGTGTCGAAATAATCTTCACCATCTTTTTGTGAATATCCCTTCACCACAAGCCTTGCCTTGTACCTCTCAATCGTACCATCAGGCCTAAGCTTTTTCTTGAACACCCATTTGCATCCTATGGGTTTGCACCCGTAAGGACGCTCGACCAACTCCCAAGTACCATTAGACATGATTGAATCCATTTCACTCCTTATTGCTTCCTTCCATAGGTCAGCATCAGGAGATGAAAATGCCTCTTCAATGGTTATGGGAGCGTCATCCACGAGGTACACAACAAAGTCATTTCCAAAAGACTTTGCAGTCCTCTGTCTCTTACCCTTACGGGTGACTAGATTGTTATCCTCCTCAGGAATGTGCACAGGAGGTTCCTCATTTTGTGTTATCGGAATGAAATGCTCATGGGGTAATGTAAATTCATGACTAGATGTGCTAGGTGCATTTTTGAAATGAAATTCACTATCAAAGAATGTAGCATCTCTGGACTCCAAAATTGTAACAACCAACATGTCAGGTACTCCAGATTTTACTACTAAAAATCTATAACCACGCTGTTCATAGCATAACCCAAGAAGATACAATCAACAGTTTTAGGTCCAAGTTTGCGCTTCTTATTGATTGGCACATTCACCATGGCCAAACAACCCCAAGTACGCAAATATGAGAGATTTAATCTTTTCTTATGCCATTCCTCAAATGGTGTGATTTCTTTATCCTTTGTGGGAACTCTATTCAGGACATGACATGCAGTCAATATCGCCTCACCCCACCATTCCTTAGAAAGACCCGCTGTCTCCAACATGGCGTTAACCAAATTAGTTAGAGTTCCGTTCTTTCTCTCAGCAATCCCATTGGATTGAGGTGAGTAAGGCGGTGTCCTCTCATGAATAATACCATGTTACACGCAGAATTCAGAAAAATCTTTAGAAAAGTATTCTCCACCACGGTCAGACCTTAAACGTTTAATCTTCCTCTCTAGTTGGTTTTCTACTTCAGTTTTATAGATTTTAAAGTAATGCAAAGCTTCATCTTTGGATTTCAGCAGATACACATAGCAATATCTAGTACAATCATCTATGAGAGATGAAGTATCTTTTATCACCTCTAGTCAATTTGCCATTCATCTCGCATAGATCGGAATGAACAAGTTGTAATGCCTCTAAGTTCCTCGCCTCCGCAGCCTTGTGAGGCTTGCGAGGTTGTTTAGATTCACGCAAGCATGGCACTTAGAACTTTTGACCATATCAAATTTCGGGATTAAATTTAGTTTTGCTAACCGCGTCATACAACCAAAGTTAATGTGACAAAGTCGTGAATGCCAAACATTCGACTCATTCGAAGTAAGAATATTATTCACAACCTTATTACAAACATTGTCAAGTAAAGAAAAGCGGAACAAGCTTCCGCAATCATAGCCTTTTCCAACAAATGTCCCATACTTAAAAAGTATACATTTATTAGACTCAAGAACTAATTTATAACCATCTCGACACAATTGAGAGCCACTAACAAGATTCCTTTTGATTGAGGGGACATGCTGCACGTGCTTCAATAGCACCGTCTTTCCCGAAGTAAACTTCAGAATGACCGTACCAACACCAAGAACACGAGCATGTGACCCATTTCCCATCAACAAGTCTCTTGTCACTCCGGCCTGATAAGAAGAAAACAAAGAGATATCAGCACACACATGTACATTAGCCTCAGTGTCAATCCACCACTCCGGTGTTTGACAGACAGAAAGGACAATGGGGGTAGAATTACCGTACCCAGAAGTCCCTCCAGTCTCGCTAATGACCACGTTTGCAGATTTCTTCTCCTGCTTAACTTTGCGGTCTGGGCACGCACTTGCCCAATGCTCAGTGCTCCCGCAAACAAAGCAGCCACCTTCTTTGTTCTTTTTCTTCTTAAAAGTGGTTGATTGCTTAGGCTTCTCAGCCACCTTCTTGTTCTTCTTTGATGAGGTAACCTTTCGCACCATATTGGCACTAGAAGGTTCTCCTATGCTCTTTCCACGTGTGTCTTTTGCTTTCGCCCTTTCCTCAACATCAAGAGTCCCTATGAGTTCAGACACGCTAAACTCTTGCCTCTTGTGTTTCAGTTGGGTAGCAAAATCTCTCCAAGTAGATGGCAACTTAGCGATAATACCGCCAGCCACAAACTTGTCAGGCAACACACATAGAAACTGTTCGAGTTCTTTTGCCATAGCCTGAATCTCATGAGCTTGTTCAACTACAGAACGGTTCTCAACCATCTTGTAGTCAAAAAGCTGCTCCATGATATACAGTTCACTACCGGCATCAGAAACACCGAACTTAGCGTCCAGAGCATCCCATAGTTCTTTCGCAGAGGTGCACGTGATATATGAATCCTTATACTTATCAGCAAGAGCGCTAATCACGGCGCCTCTGAACAGATTATCAGCCATATTGAACTGTTCCTCCTCCTCTGGAGTGAACTGTTCTGGCTTACCGTTCGCGGCGTGATAGCAGTTCATTGCTGTAAGCCACAGGACCATCTGAGCACGCCACCTCTTATAGAAAGAGCCATCAAACGCGTTTGGTTTCAGTGCAGCAGCAAAACCGCTAACAGAAAATTGCCTAATATCAGGTTTTTGGATTGTTAAGAATCTAGGCAATTTTCTAATTAATTTAATCCATAAATTTTTCAACAAAGTGATGGCGATGAACAAACTGAACAGAAAGTTAGAAACGTACCCAGCGGACGATCCTGCGCCGGAGGCGCTGGAAGATCCATTCCCAATAACCATTGTTCTTGAGTATGTTCGATGTCGTCGATCTTAGTCGATGCAGTGCAGAATCGCGTTCGGAAGTAGTCGATCAGGGAGCAGTAGCGTTGTCGCTCCCCAAAAACCTGATCGCCCGCACACCCGGCAGATGTCTCTTGCGGAACGGGGTTTCGGAGGCCTGCTCTCCCAGATCTCTGTGCGCGCAGAAATCCGGGACCGAGATGTCTTCGAAGGCAACACGGGAGGAAGGCGAAAGCGAGAGCGAATGATCGAATGCGAGCGAACCATTGAGGCGTATGGAAGGGGCATATATATAGAAACGCGAATAGACGCGACTCCACGGCACGGCACGGCGGCGGCGGCGGCGGCGCTCGCGCGCGTGTGGCTCGCCACTAGCTCTCTCAACTTCTCTAGGGGATCAACCGGAAATCCACCTAATAAGTTGAGTCAATTAATGATAGGAATCCCATGTGGGACTAAACCATTAATGCATTAATTATGGGCCTAGACTAAATAGGATATCATTATTGTGGGCTTAAAAGCCCATAAATCTCAACACAAAAAACAAAAAAAATGTTCTGTCGAATTCTGAAGATATGAAATTTACAAAAAATAAACCTGCTAGAAAAACTGTGCGAATCCCTACGTAGGAAATAATGCCTTTGATTCTATCAAGAATAAACCCACTCTCTTTCTCTTTTTTTTTAAAAAAAAGAAGATCGAAACCCATACAATTAGTGCACCTAATTTAGTTCATTTACCGTCTGGGAATGAACCAAGCAACAGAGGGATCACTTTTCCCCCACGATTCTATCCTACATACTACATTACTCTTGAAGTCTTTTGGTTTAATTGAAAGCGAACAAAGAGACGGTATTATGTAATCACAACCAACTTCTAGCAGTTAACTTCAATTCACCTGTTGAAGTTAACTTCTCAAGAGATTCTCATCCATTGACATGCACTTGTCGTTGAAAGAAGCAAAGTCGAAATTTGGAGAGTTCAAGTCTGTAGAAAGACCACATGCAAAGAGAATTTTTCTAAGTGCATGTCTTGACAAAAACTGATGTGGATCGAGCTGGCCCATTTAAAATCAAAGTGCAATGGGAAAGGTTGACGATGGATGACCATACGGTAGAATCAAGAATTTTGGCTCTTCTTGTCCAAACATACAAGGAATCTCAACCCTAAAAGCGAGCATAGTTTAAAGGGTGATATGAGCACTTTTGAAGCACCCATACGATATCCGGAAGAAGTATAGCTCAGACTACACAAATGCTTCTGATCATATCACAATTTTCAAAACTGCTATGTCACATGGTAACAACATAATATAATGTCTTCCGTCCGGGCTTGTTCTAAGCAGGGGCGGAGACAGGCGGGGCGGGCAGGGGCCTGCCCCCCCCCCCCCCCCCCCCCCCCCCATGCTAGGTGAACACTAGCTTTGCACACAAAATTCACCATAGAACTTCATGCAAATTCTGAATTTGGCCCTCCTCAAAAGTTTGCTATTGCTGCTTGGCCCTCCTCATAGCAAATTCCTGGCTCCGCCCCTGGTTCTAAGTGAAACTTTTTAAGCTTTGACCTACAATATCTACACAAGTATATTGTTTCAAGTTAAAAGAGTTACCAAGCATGATATCTGATGTCGCAACCCAATTCTGTTCCATTTTAATTCAAATCCAGGCTGATTATTATTGAAACTACACTATTTAATAAGCTTACAGAAAAAATATAATGATGTGGGCTGGAGGGAGGACAAACCTCCACCTTGATAAGAACTCGATCATGCTTAAGTATTAGAACCTAACTAGCATTTCGGTGTCATGCATCCTGTAGATGGCTGGCAGTGGCACAAACATACCTACCTGCATCTCCAATCACCATAAACACATTGAGTGCAGGCATGTACAAGCTGATCTAAGCTGGACGAAGAAAGAAGCTAACGCCCAGCCCCGCTCCCTACCACCCATCCGCACTCTTTCATCTCCCGCCCAAGCAACATGCAATCAACAGGAGACCAATAAAATTATGCTGGCTTAGCTTAGCTTATTGCACATGTGTTCTTTCTCGGCAAGAAATACCAGTTCCCGACAAAGGACACAGGCGGCGACAGCGGCCCCATCACAAGCTGCAAGCTCGAACTGCTGCCGATCAGTGATCCTGATCTCCTGGCTGCTAGGACAATCGATCGATCGAGCTTGCTGATCCATGAAGCGACCGATCGAAAGATTGAGCCAATAAATACTGAAACGAGTGCAATGATTATTGATGGCGTTGCTCCATGATTGACAAGCACGCGCGTGCTTGAAAATACCTTGTTGGAGCAACGCAATCCATGTTAAGGATGCCCAGCCTATGAATCGACGGACTGCGATAGACATGTCTCTCCTTGGAAAAGAAGAAGAGCATGGTTGGTTCGTGTCGTTGTGTTGCTACTGCTCATTTGTTAGGTTTTGCTTGCTGTACTCAGTGATACTCACCTAGCAGCGATGGTCGCGTCGAGCGAGCCCAACGGCAGCGTGCCACGATTGGAAAAAGTTCTAAGCTAGTAGTACGAAGAATCCAACTTACCGTCATCTTCAGAGGCAGTTGTGCAGTAGAAGTTGTGGCGGCTTTAAGATTACTTACTTTTATGTCAACAAAATTATATTATTAGCATTTCATTTAGCTTCGAACAAGATCTCGTGACGAGCTGATATGAGCCGCCGATATTTGGGTCACGCTGCTGGATCGATCGTTGTCCTCATCCGCGCCGGCGTGGTGCCGAAGCCCGCCGATGGCCGTCCGCCGCCTGCCCCCACAAATAATTGCGTCCCCTCCGACGTGGGCTCGCAGCGACGCCGACGCCGGTTGATGGCTTTCCCGCGACCGCCACAAGTGGCTCGCTCTCGGGCTGGCTATTGCTGGCTGGACTAGGACTGGGCCCCGGAGAGCTGCCTTCTCTGAAAGGTGTCATGTGGCGGCATATGCACACCCGTGCCTGCCTCATGATCGATCAATCATCTAATTGCTGGTTGATCCATCGATCATATTCAGCTGCACATTATTTTGGGTTATCTTTGTGCTCCCTGATTATGATCAACTGATATATAAATCTGATGACTGATAGCTTATGATCAAGTAGGGCCTCGATCGAGGGAGAGGTATCCTGCAAGCATGACCAATGTTGAATCAGGAACGAATCTGAAAACGACTGGTTGCAAACACACAGCACAAGAGGAGGAGCTGAGATGTAATTATATTATTCTGTCGCAGCATGATATATATATATATCATGTCTCGTTGTAATCATCTACTACAAAATTATGGCTTGGTGAATACGGCACGGCTGGCCTCGTCCTGTCGTTCAAGTAATCTCTCTTTGGGAATGACAGTGTCCTTTCAAAGAAACAAAAACGAATGAAAGTCTATTCGAGTTATTTTTCAAAAAGATGCATGTGCAAAGTTTTTTTCTTAAGAAAAAAATATTTCTGCGCTGGACAAGTAACTGTCTGATGGAGATAAATAACCGGTTCATTTTATGCATGACTCAAATTAACACATCATAATTCCAAAAGAAAGATGACAAGGCCAAAAAATATTGTGGCAAGCTTAATGAAACGCTTAAAAGTACACAACTTAATTAGATTGTACCACCTTTGATTCTTTATTACATGTCCATTTAGATTTGCAGTAACTAATATGTATATAGTCATTTGTAACAAAAAGTTGAATCGATCAATTAGATTCATCATGCAAAATTTCTTTTATACTGAGCTACTCCTCCTTCACTTTCAAATATTAATCTTGACATTGGGGGAATACGTCTCAAAAATGTCATCTATATGGAAGAAACCAAGAGTGTCTTGTTATTATCGTTGTTTTTCCATTTCCTATCCCAAATTAACAACTTTGAAAGATGGAACAAAATGTTTATGGAAGAAACCAAGAGTTTACGGTGTGCCATTTATTAAGGGAATATATGGTCATGTCACACTAACATTTTCTTGAAACTGGTACTTTTTAGTCAGTGAGGCTATGAATTAAGCAATACTCTTAGTTCTGTTGATCGGGGAAAATATGTAGTGGAAACCTGATAGGAGCCTGTAGGTGGAAACCTGAAAACAAAATGTACCAAACACCACGGGGAGGAAGAGGCAAATTGTACCGAGAATTCGTTTGGAGCCGCACCTTTTCCATCTGATGATCCACATGCGCAGTTTCTAGGTTTGCAAGTAGGTGCTGGTTTGCACGGTATATTCTCCCACGAAATGGAGGGAGTGTTGTAGCACTTTGGGAATTTGAATTAAGAAGTGCTCTTAGTTCTGTTGAATTTAAATGAGTACAAAAGACTTAATAGAGTGGGACATATGATTAATTGCATATTTACACAAGGTTTATAGGTGTTTGTTCATGCCAGAAACCACACTTTTTGAGAAAGAGGTGTCTATTGATGTGAAGTGTTGCCTACTCTAATTGATCACATGTTTTTTTCCTCAACAAGTTTGTATCTTTTTTTTCTAATGTATTGCATTGTTTATATGTATTTTCTAATGTTGATGGGCCAATCGACATGAGAGCGACTAGATAGCAAACTTGTTGTACGCTCGATTCGGACTCACCTCTAGGGGCTCAAGAAAATTAGCACTCGACATGTCTGGATTTGGTTTTCCAACACCTAGTTGTTTGTTGCAGCCCTTTAATTAACCAGATAATAAACATTAATGTTGTCACATAATTTTTGCCTGACAAAACTCTGTTGCCATTTGTCGCAGCTGCCACTGGCTAGTATCGCCTACATGCATCATGTGTAGCTTTGGAGCATTAACTTAAGCCGGCTAGTTGCCAAATGATCTTGAGCCGCAATGTAGGTACGCACTAACGTAAAATTGATCGTCTGCATCTAAGAAATAGGGCGAGTACAAGTTTTTAGTGCAATTTGTGAAGAAAGAGCACGTGGGATGTGCCCTCGATTGTCTAATGCTGGTTCCACCACTTGAGTAATTTTTCCTACTGATTTAGGTTTCACTTTACTAATTTTTGAGTTCGTTTAGTTGCCTTGGTTTCATATTACAACCCCTCAACCGAAGCAGAGTTCGTAGCAGCTGGACTTAAAAATAAGCACCTCAAGTTTGTTAAACATAAGAAATTTTCCTTAGTTACATTCGATTACATTGTGTATCCTAGTGGTACTTATTCTCATGCAATTATGTTGTGCTAACAATTTCTCTTTCACCGAACCAATTGTGTCATATTTGTTAGGGAATAGCTATGGAGAGTTTATGAGCATGTTTTTATTATCTATTTATTTTATGCAATTTGGTTTCTTGTGGTGGAACAATCCCCTTGTCTCAAACACAACATCACATTTACAAGTACTTATTCTTTTAGCACAAGGTGACATCTCCATTTACAACGAGACACTTGTAGTGACTTCATCAATATTATGATCAGCAGTCTAGTCTAGACATTCATATAGATAAGATGTATGTGAACGTTTACAGGGATGATTGTGCTTGTATATGGATCTGAGTGTCTCCAAATTTGTTATATGCGCTCAGCGTTGGGCCATTGGTAAAAAGTACAACAGAAATGATACATCCCAATAATAATTCTCTATGCATGTGAGTATCTGCTAATGTATTGTATAATGTTCATCGTTGGGTCACTCGTCATATTGAAATCCAATAAAATGGACAAGAGAATTGTTATTTACCATGTAGGCAAAGAATGTTGGTTTGCGATGAGCCAAAATTATTGAAACTTTGCGATCAACATTCTTCTATCGGCCCAATTGTTATTTACCATGTAAGCAAAGTTTCAGCCCACAAAGCCCATTTAATAAGCTCCACTCACTCACTTGTACAGTACGATACGCTACCCGAAAAGGAAAGAAAAAAGGAAACGAATGCTTCGGCTCAGTCACTGGGCTAAGCTGAACTGACGCCATAAAAATCCACTAGTAAAAATGCACGTGCGTCACGCACGTGTTCGACCAAATGACATCACTTTACAGGACTTTATCATAAAATAAAAATAATATGTAGCATTATGTACTTCTATCTAATAAACCAATAAAAAACCAGTTTGGGGGAAAATATTTTTGACCTGCCACAATTTACCCCACCTATACATCAGTCGTTGATCAAAAAAATATTTAATTCAAAGTGAACCAAATATTATCACCACTATATTTTCAATCTGATCCCAAATTGGTTATGTAGCCACATATAGGAAAATAAAAGAAAATCAAGTTAATTTATACATGTCCTTATCACCCAAATTGGTTTGGTAGATATGAGTGGCATGACCAATTTGGATTGCAAGGAAAAAGCCTAAACCTGCCCCAGGCCAAAATTTCAATTACAAAATCTTAACATCGTAATGACAGCTGGGATCATATACACCACCAACATCAAGGACAGGCTCCCATGTATCCATGATCTACAGCAAAGTTCAATAACAAAATGAGTTATACAATTAAGTGCAATTGCAGGATATACAAAATAGCAAAGCTAGAGAATGACACACACATACCGATTTCGAAAGGATGCAGTGACCGATTCATAACCTCATTAAACACTAATATTGCGCTTATCTAAACTAATAAAGCACAAGTTTGACCAATCTATGCACCATCGAACATGTACACAAAAGAAACTTAACAACATGTTAAACCAAGAGGCACATCAACCATAAGAATATAAGGTCGGATTCACATCGCAGATGATGGCAGGTTGCCTGCACTGAGATCTATAATCAAACGTAAGGGGTACTACTGACGTGTTGAGCTGAGGACAAACACCCTTACGTATTAAAATTATAAAATAAGTGTAGTATACAAAGTCTGTAAATATGAAACATGCATTGACATGAATCATTGCTAAAGATATATGAAACAAACCAAACTTGGGAGGCAAAGCTTGGAATCTCAAATGACTAAATACGCCAAACAAGTGAATAAATGAAATTGAAACTCGAGAGGAATTATCCAATTTAGAAATTTCATTATCTATTCTTATGGTTCAACGTACCTCATCTTTATCAGGGTTATTATTCTCAAGCAGCAAAAATCAATGCTCAGCCAATCCACACTGCCACAATTCGTTTCATGAAGCAAACCAATCGTGAAAATAATCCCCTCTTCTTGCCATACCATCCTTGTACTAAGGATTCTCAAAACACATCATGACATGCTGTGGACAAATTGGTTGGTCACTAACTTACTATTTTATCTGAACACATCAAGAGATGTTGCTATTATATCCAGATTTCTGAACAAAAAATTGACAATGTTTATTTTAACCTCTATTAATAGTATGCAGCGAGAAAGGGATTTGAAATACTTGATAGATCATACCTATGTTTAATGCTTTGGTTGTGGAACACATTGAAATTTACCGGCTCAATTTAATATATTCAAGCACGAGTTCCAGTATGCTCTGATCGTCCACCGGCTGAAAACTCTGCATAGCAGCCTCCTTTGATCTTTCACTAATATTCATAACTCCTTAGGGTGAGATAAACATCAGTTGCCTTCGCATCACCACATGCAAGGCTACGCACCATGATGTGAAAAACAGAAGAAAAAATATTTATTGAGCCGTAAGTGATAAGCATATAATTCACCTGATTGCGTCTATTTCTCCTTTTAGTGACAGGTTCAGAGCTGGGCTATGTTGATTTACAGAAAATTCTTAGTTGTCAAGGTGCTCTCACCTGATTGAAGAGGGCAGTGACCTTGTCGCGGCAATGCACATTGTCCATAGCATCGACAAAGTTTCAATCCACATGTGGCCATAAAGAACCAGCGATGAAGAGCACTTGAAGAATTATATTAGATGAGCAATTATTGATCATGCGGCCATAAACTTTGGTCAAACATTGTCAGAGTAGTGAAGGTGAAAGGTAGGAAAATGAAACAGATGCTTACATGGGAATTTTATCAAGCACATGGCATGCACCACCTCTCATCTCTCTCCTTGAAGCTGCTTTCATCCCCAAGCAGAGGGAGAACGAGGAGGTGAAGAGGAAGCGGAGGCACTTCATGTGGACATAGTCCTTCAGGGCGATCCTGCTGATGGTGCGCGCTGCTGTACTACCAGGGGAAGCGGAGGACGAGGAGCTGGCTGGGCGGCAAGGAGGTTGATGACCGTGACCAGGTGCCTTGCGTCCGCTCGATGAAGAGGATCAGCCCGCCGTGCAGCTCGCCTCGACCCGAAAACACGATCTCTCACTGAGGCAAATGGGATCCGAGGCCGCCAAGGCCTGCGGCGCACAGATTGCCAACCACCTCCTCCTGCGGCCCTGTCACCTCGCGTCAGCGTTGACGCCATGATCCGCAGTGATGAAAGACGAATCGGATCGAACGGCAGACCTTCACGCACTCAGGGTGTTCGACGAAAAGGTGAAATGAGAATACAGAAGAAAAAGCGTGCACCTTGATGCCCGATTACCACATGGCGAACTCCACCTCCGGGATCACGACGGGCCACTGCCCCCCGCCATCGGGGAACATCTGCTCGGTCTCGATGAGCTGGCCGCGGATGAGGATCTGCTCCCGGCCTCCCGGATGGCCTGCGCGGTGGCGACGAAGAAGACCTCCTCGGCGGCGACGTTGAGGTAGGCGACGAGGACGCGCGGGGGCAGGAATTCCGGCGGCTTGGGTTCCTCTACGGCTGGCGGCGATGGGAGGCGACACGGCTCGACGGACCGGGCAGGGTAGCGGTGGTGGCAGAGAAACAAGGGAAACCAGAAGATAATGTCGTCGGCAGCCCGCCGCCTCGCCCCGACTCCTCTCTCTCTCTCTGCTTTTTTTTTAGCCGACTCTCTCTCTCTCTCTGCTTTGGTTGGGGGCTTCTCGCTTCTCTCTCCTGGCCTTCCAAGGAATCGATGAAAAAGAATGGTAGGGGATCAAGTTGAAGAAGGAAATCAATTAGGAAGACCGGCAATCACGCACGGGGGTTTGCGGGCGGGTAGGAAAACACGTTCGGTGAAAAAAATTCAAGGTGGGAGGTCTCGGTGTCCCGTTTTTTGTACTGAGCAATGACATTTGTCCCGTCCCCTTGTCCCCTCCCTGATCGGCCCCACCCAGCCTGGCAGGATCCGACGGTTTTTAAGGAAGGTACGATCTAAATCAACGGTGGGTATACAGGTGGGTGTAATCTGGCAGGGTAAAACTGATTTTTCTCCAAACTGGTTCTTTAAGGGTTTAGATTAGATGACGACCATGCCGCCGCCGCTGTCCCCTCCTCCGCCGCCGCGCGCCGTCTTCTCGCCTCGCTGCACCGCCCTGCAGGCCTCGTCATACGCGCAGAACCACCTGCTCGACGGTGCGCGGCAGAAGCATGCGGCACCGGGACGCTCGCGAGCGCGGGGCCCGAGGGAGCGGGAGCGCGACCTTGCCGTGTTCTACGCGCGCGAGATCGGCGCTTGCGTCCGAGCGCGGAGGTGGGGCGCGGCGTGCGAGGCGTTTGCGGCGATGCGCGCCGCGGACGCCGCGCCGGACAGGTTCCTCCTCCCGCAGGTGCTCCGTGCCTGCGCCGGGATCGGCGCGCATCGCCTCGGCGCCGCCGCTCACGCTCTGGCCGCCAAGGGCGGGGCGGCAATTGCGGGAGACCCCGTCGTCGGTAACGCGATCGTCGCCATGTACGCCGCGCTGGGGGATGTGGCAGCGGCGCGCGTTGCATTCGCGTCGCTGCCTGACCGCGACGTCGTGGCATGGACCGCGCTCATCGGCGCACACGCGGACGCCGGGGAGCTGGACGAGGCCTTTGAACTGTTTGAAGAGATGCAAGAGAGCGGCGTGCTGCCGGACGTGATTTCCTGGAACACACTGGTATCTGGATTTGCAAGGAACGGTGATCTTGATACTGCGTTGCATCTGTTCGACGAAATGCGGAATAGAGGTGTCGAACCGGGGGTCAATTCTTGGAATTGCATCATCTCGGGTTGCGTGCAGAATGCACAATATGATGAGGCTATGGGGATTTTTCAGGAGATGTGTGAGAGCGAGAGGCCTGACGCAGTGACTGTGGCTAGTATTCTCCCTGCTTGTGCTGGTTTGCAGGCGCTTTGTCTTGGAAAGCAGTTGCATTCTTATGTTTTACGTAGTGGAATCAAGCTGAATGTTTACATCGGAGCATCCTTGATTAGCATGTACTCTGAGTGTGGTGAATTCGATTATGCAAGAGTCGTATTTCCCACCATTGAGGAGGAGAAGAATGTCGCTGTGTGGAATGAGTTAATTCAATCGTATATCAAAGAGGGAAGAATGGACAGGGCATGGGAGACTTTTGGCTTGATGCAGGAGGATGGATTGGAGCCTGACATTGTCACGTACAATAGCTTCATTGCTGCATATGCTAGAGCAGGTCAGAAAGATCAAGCATATGAACTGTTCTCGGGCATTGTTGAAGTCGGCTTGAAGCCTAATGTGGTCTCAATGAATGCGTTAATATGTGGTTTGCATCAACATGGCCTTTACGCAGATGCGCTCGAAGCTTTCAGATACATGCAGTGTTCTAGTAATTTTAGCAGACCAATTCACCCAAGTGGCACAACCATTACTGTTATCCTCTCATTGTTGACGGACCTCAAATTAGATCGTCTTGGGAAGGAAGTTCACTGCTATGCTTTAAAGAATGGTTTGACATCAAACATCTTTGTTTCAAGCAAACTGGTTGACCTTTATGGCAAGACTGGTGATATGACATCTGCTGCTAAGGTCTTTGAGGGAATTAGGAGCAAGAATATTATCACATGGAACAGTCTACTGGCAGTGTACAAGCATAACAGGAAGCCAGAGGTTGCATTGAATCTTTTTGGGGAAATGCTCAAGTCGAATTTGCATCCCAACTTGGTTACAGTACAAATAGCTCTTTTATCATGTGGTATGACCATGGCGCTGAGATATGGCAGAGAACTGCACAGTTACATCATGAAAAGCTGGTCTGGTGGTTATCCAGCTACTCTTGCTAGCGCGATGATCGATATGTATGGAAAATGTGGTAATATTGAGGATGCTAGATCAGTTTTTGAGTGCACTATTCAAAAGGACATAGCAGTTTGGAATGCAATGATGAGTTGCTACTTGCTTCATAGGTTGCCTAGGGATGTTATTGACTTGTTCAGCAATATTCAACAAACTGGGATTCAACCAGATTCTGTCACTTTCATTTTACTTCTTTCAGCTTGTAAGCAAGGAGGCCTGTTGGAGGAAGCTCAGCGATATTTTTACAGTATGGAAGATGTGTATGGCATAAAACCTACATTAAAGCACTATACATGCATGGTTGAAATCATGGGAGCTACTGGGTTACTGGAGGAGTCACTAACACTTATCCAGAAGATGCCACTTGAACCGGATGCATGCCTATGGTCCATTGTTCTTAAAGCTTCTAAGCTGCACGCCAATCTAGAGATTGGAGAGAAGGCAGCAAAAGCTCTTTTTGAGCTTGAACCAAATAATGCTTCAAATTACATGGTGCTTTCGAATATCTATGCAAACACTGGCTTGTGGGATTCTACTGAAGCTGTGAGAGATGCTATGACAGAGCAAGGGTTACATGTTAAGAAACAATGTAGCTGGTTATACCACGGTACGACAGTGCACTGTTTTGAGGCGGGAGATCTGTCGCATCCTGTGATTGATAGTATTTTGAGTACTTGGAAAGACCTAACTATCAGGATGGAACAATCTGGGTATCCTCCTCGAGACACTGAACCCTACTGCAATGTAGAAGCTGATCCATTGTCTTGCCACCACACAGAGAGGATGGCCTTGAGTTATGGGCTTATTTCCACAAGTGATCACGAACCAATACGCATCTCTAAGAATTTTAGAATGTGCATGGAATGCCATTCATCAATCAAGTTTATCTCGAGGGACAAGAATCGGGAGATAATTGTTTCAGATGGTTGCACCTATCACCGTTTCAAGGATGGAGCGTGCAATTGTGGAGATATGTGGTAAATGAAGAGAGGGATTAACAAAGCACTTAACCAAAAGGGTAGGTCTTGTATATTATGGAAATTTCATTTTGGGACATCACTATCTGTTGTTGGTGGTATCTTACCATGACTGATATCCACATCAACAGTCAATGTCAGCATCCTGAAGCCTAGTGCACAGGCCAATTTGCATTCCTGAGAACCAGACAGCAAACATAGGATCAGCTCCAATGTGAAGCTGGAGCTCCTTGCTGTCGGGACAAGCTGCAAGGAATACCTAATAATCAGACGCAGCACTTGCTATAATTGTGCATAACCCTGCATCATATGGCAACGAAGGGTTCAAATTGTAGGTACTATCACGGTTCGAGACTTGAGGCAGTCTGTCTTTTAATTATCAATGTACTTCCTCCAATTCAAAATAATTGCAGTTCTGGCATGTGCAGAGTCGGAACTACAATTATTTTGAAAGAGGTAGTAGAATGCAGTGTTGATGTGAATAAAGCTGTGTTATGGCTTTATCCCGCCAGTTGATCTTTAATATGTTATACACAAGCATTTGTTCTGCCCAATACAATTGTACTTCAACACCTGTCCTCAACTTGATCACGCTAAATAGGTTATTATCACAGTTTCTGTCGCTGTAAACCATAATTTTTCGAAACTCACAATTTATGTACCGCAGATTCATGTGTTTTTAAACCAGTAGAATTTTGGGTAGTAGAATTGTGTAACCTTATCCCGATCCGTAAACATTACAAATGAAAGCCCTCTTTTCGGTAGAATTCTGGTAAGACAGCCAGCAGCCTTGAGGCCCCTGGCAAAGATTGTAACCGCACTGTGTACAATGGAAGTTTCTTACAGTAACCCATAGATGTTCACTACAGCAGACTTCAATTGATGGACGTGAAACACCAACCGAAGCTCGAGACCAATAAAAAGAAGAAAAAGAATGTTTATTTTCTAACGAGACTACAGAACAAACATCAATTGCAGTATATGTTGAGACAAAAAATAGGCTTTATCTGAGCCTGCTACATATTTGCCATATGCTGATAAATAATCTATTTTTCCCAACGGTAGTAGGGCTAGAAATCAAGAACTGAACTCTATCTCAGGGGCACTGGTGTCGTATATCAGAGGGAGCAGCCGAGCCTTGCTTTTTGGCTTCTGAGCTGCAGATGCTGGGAGCACAGAAGGGACTCGATCCAAAATATCACGTGGAATCCTGCGTGCCTGCTTCTGGTAGCCACAGCTTCTTCCGGATTATGAGGATCATTTCGTTCTCCTCTGATTCTGGACTGGGTTCAGCATCTACAACAGTAATTGCTTCCCAGTGAAGTGCATGGAGGTACTTCTTGATGAATTCAATGACAGGGCTCTTGTCTCTCACGATGATAAATCCAGTTGGCCTGAGGATACGGTCCATTTCAATGAGCAGGTCTTCGGCACTGCAACCTCTTTTGTCGAGGTCAGAGAAGACTGTCCATGCATGGAGAAGATCATATGTTCGAGGATAGGTTGAGAAGGCCTCACACCTGCAAACAATTCATTGGATTTGAGTAAATAAAAATAACGCAACCCTCCTGCCTCAAGGAAAACTAGCCAGTAACAATCTTAACTGCAAAAAACAGATCCAACAAGTCTAGGTGTCACTAGATAAGGACCTGACTGACATTTGCCACGGCAATGCTACAAAACCTCTCAAAACTGAAAATTGAGAATGTAACTAAAAAATAGTCTCCATCACCCATAACTCCGCCACTACCTATTCTTTGCAAACACCAGAGAAGGGCTTCAAGCCTAGGCAACAGATCAACAAGAATATAGTCTCCATCACCCATTGTTATACGACCTCAAGGAGCTTGTTTAGTCTTTCAGATAGACAATATATGGTTGGTTCGCCCTCAAAGAGCTTACTATACAAAAGCATATTCTTAGGAAACGCTCCTAAATAAGTGTATCAGGTTCAACAGTATTTCATCACAAAACTTCATTTGTGCTCTTGCAACTATTGACAAAATCTTATCAGACTAACCACAAGATATAGCACACGGCTTCAATATCTTTATCGTTTTAAAAAGGCTATTGTCTCACGCTTAAGTACTACTCCCTCCGTCCCTAAATAAGTGACACTCTACCACTCGAATTGTCCCAAAAAGAGTGTCATCCTTGCTTCCCAATACATCTGTATCTCTCTCCTCCACCCCTTGTTTCCTGCGCACTCTACTTTTTCACCCCTCCTTAATTCCCATGCCAAAGCTCTAGAATGGCACAATGAGAAACACATATGTCATGACAAACATAACAAAGAGGCATGCAATAACTCGCTGCTGAAAAGTCTCCAATAAGAACCTAAAAAACTATATCCTACCAGTACCGAATTCAGTTCTAAGAAATAGGCAAACAGCTGAACTTTATAAGTGCAAGCGTTTTATGTAAGTTGACACATACCAGTCGTGATTGCTGCCTATCAGCCCTCTATCGTAGATTATCTTGAGGGTGCTTGGTCCATCATGTGGCACAACATTCATCACCCATACATCTTTTTCCTTGAGTGCGGCAGCAAATGACCCAAAGTTTGCTTTCATGTCCATTATATTTCTAATAGTGTCTGGTTTAACCTTTGGGCCCAACAGACTCCAGTAATTATCTACTCTTTGCTGCCACATTTCCTACACAATATGAATTTTATCATCAGCTTCTATGCACTTCTTAAGGAATATTATTCAAACAAGAAAATTTTGAAAGTAAACAAACTATAATATGTATAATATAAGGAAATTGTAGGGTTAACTAACCGTATCCTTTTCAAATGTTTCAGCGGTAACATACAAATCAGCAAGGCGGGGAGGTGGGGTTGTTAATCGAGCAGGCCACGGAGCCAGACCACTTCCCCCATCCCTGTGCATTTCTGAAAACATAAAATCACTTGTTCACTTTTCGTAGATACCAAAGTTAGGAGGAAAAATGAAGTAAAAACAAGTAATGGAAAAGGAATGAATTTGGGCTTTGTGGCTTGATAATATTGACAAATATTGAAATTAACAATTACTTCAGCACTAATTAGCTATGAAATGTTTACTCGTCTTACGAATTATTAAAACAAGGCAAAGAACTAGCATAGAAACTATTTAATTGTTATGTTTGCATCATAGAAGGAGAGCAGCAAATGTGTTACTCCTTTTTTACCATCAGTGGCACGTGAAGGGTTTTTTTTTTCAGAAACCGATTTAGCGTAAAAATGATTACAAAACACCACCTAACTTCCTTAATGTCACCAACATCTACGGCAATGGGACACAACTAAATTTCTTATGCAACAGTTTGGAGCACTGGCACCACATTTGAGCAGTGAGCAGTTTGACTGTATCCATGATGAATACATCTGACACACTCACATATACACTGCGAAATCTCCATTTTATATATCTAAGAATTAAAATAGTAAAGTTCTATTACTATTATGTCCACAATTGAATTTGGTTCCAGACGAAGTTGATTTTCATGGCACTCAAACTATCTTCTTTAAGTTTAAAGAAAGCTCAAAGTTAACCAAATTGCATAAAGCAATGAAGCCCAGAATTATAACTATCCATAAGCTTAAGTGGCAATTGTAGAACGAAGGGAGAAACACTAGGAAACAAAAACGGGAAAACTGCATCAGGCATTGAGCTAATAGATATGCAGTCCTGAGTAAGGCGGAAACAGGATAAACACTCACGTTCTGGATACGGTGTAATGCAAGCTTCCATTGGCACACCCCACACTGAATCTGGATCATCACCACTTTTGCATAAAGGTGGCTTTGTACCACGTGGTCGGCTCCTGTAGCAATCATTGTTCAGAGGCTTGACCCAAATAACAGTTTGATTTCTTTTCTCTGCAATTTTCCAGCACATCCTTTCTACAAGGGCACTCATTTCTTTCCAGATTCTGCGATCCTCCTCATCCTGCGCATATGCTTCAGGAGACGAGTAAGCAAAATAACCTCCAGGCCTGAGCAATCTGTCTAGCTCAAGCAGAAGAATCCCATCTCTTTGAAGCCAATCAATCCTACAACGTGAACAATGGGCCAACTCAAATGATCGGCTTGGGTATGGAAGCCTTTTAGTTCCCAAAACACCAAGATATGCAGGGATCCCTCTTTCAAGAGCAAACTGAATCTGGTTCTGATGTACATCATTTGGTGCCAAAGACATTGCTATGACATCAGAAGAAAGAAGATATCCTCCAAAACTAGCAACTCCACAACCAACATCAAGAACTGTACGAAGCATTCCCTCATTGTTTATATTGTTATCTTTGAAATCCAGCATCTGTCAAGCATTAGGGATGGATCAGATAATAATCGCAATTCATATGCTCAAACATGTATCATATGCTTCTCATTCCGGAGCTATATTATACAGAAATCGAGAACACAGACTTACATTTGCAATGTTTGCTATATATTTGTCAGCTCCATGGTGAAAATGGGTCCCACCACCTGGAAACTTGATCTTTTCACCTGCTTCAACCATCCAGTTCTGGTCTGACTTCTCTTTTGCAAGGTGAGTGTGTGGAATATTTGCCTTCCACACTACATCACGACTTTTGGGCCATTTTATAGGAATCTGGAAAACCAAGTTTTGTTAGTCTGGTACAGCTCAGAATGGATCCAATCAAACAAACTGCTTTCAGAGAGGACAAGGTTGGAACGATCAGGGAGCATGTTAACACGGGGGGGGGGGGAGGTGGAAACATGAATAAACCAGTAAAGGGAAATAAAACCATTTCCTATGGAAAACTAACCTAAGTCTACGAGCAAACGAAATTGTATTTTTGATTACATGATGTAGTTTTATTGTATATACAAGATTTGATGGTTGATGGGTTGAAAACTGGAAATGTTCAGTCTATGAACTCAAAGTCAACTGAGATGTCGTTATAGACAGTATCTAAATAGGATAAAAGAAAGCTTTGAGAGAGCCACATCAGTTTATAACCTTATAACCATGTGGTGGAGGAATCAAGCAATTAAAGCGCCTTTCAGAAGGTGGGCAATGTCTCTCATAGTGCTCCATCAGGTTTAAATCCAGCTTCAGCCTCATCTGATATATCAAGTTCCTATCCAAGCAGGGTATCAGCTCAGAGTGCCTGTCGTCACACACCTTCACACCCGAGAAACAAACAATTAAAATTACAGCATTACACACTGGCAATCCATGAATAAAGATTGATCACTCATTGGAAACTCACAGGGAAGCTCTTGGGCTTAATATCATCTGCATCCCCAGTACCAAAAATGGACTCTTCTGAGCCGTCATCGCCATCATCACTGCCCCACCCAAGAGACCGTGAAAATTTAGTCCCGTATTCGAATGCAGCACTTCCAGCCTGCCCGTTGGAGCCTGAGAAATACAGGAAGAGAAGGCATAGGCACACAATCATCGTGCAGCACAGCACAACTGGCCTCTTGCTCTGCCCCCCATCGTTTCTTCCTCTCATCTCGGATCCCGGCTCAGTTGCCCTCTAGTAAGCACAGCCCTCAGGATTCATAAAGGACCGGGGCAACTCTTAAGTTCTTCGATGACAGGATCTACAGAGATAGACAGCAGTCGTTAGAACCCAATGCTACTAATAAGCAGGAAGTTAAAACAGACAATTCGAGGAGCCCAACCAAAACGATACATGCAGCGAAAATGGAATCAAGATGGAAACCTCATGAGAATGGAAACTGTTGGGAGGAATTGAATGCTCCCACCAAACCCACCAAGACCTGAGCAAGATTCAATAAACCCACCGCCTACGGATGAGAATTTCCCGTCTAAGTAACCAAAGCTTTCTGTGCCCAAAGGTTAAAAACAGAAACAGCAGCGGCAGCAGTAGCAGAAGTGGGGGGACAGATCACAAAGAGGAAAGACCGCCTTCAACTTTAAATAAAGCTCCCTTTTCCGGGCTATTTTACTCGCGGATTCCAATCTGGGAGCCTCCCGTTCAACCAGGCCGGCTTGGAATTCGGTTCAGCCGCACGGAAGCTTAAGAATTTGGATTAGGCAACTAAGCATAAGCATAACACAAGAGAACAAAGAAAACGAAAGAATTCTGTTTGACGCGCGAACTTGGATTAGGCTGCCAAACATACACGCGGAGAAAAGCCTTCAATTTGACGCGGTTCAAATGCGCGACAGCGACGGGCACCACTGGAGCCGAGTCTGCTACTGCGAGTCTACGAGGGGGTGGAGTGAAGTGCGTCTGGCGCGAGGGCAGAAGCAGATTGAACAAAAAAAGAAGTCGCGATTTTTCTGCAACCACCGAATCGCGGACGCGCGGCCGGCCTAATCCCGACGCCGACGAAACCAACCGAACCCTAACTGAAAAACGAACCGCAGGCCACGCGAAAAACCCAACCAACCGCGAGACGCAATGGTAGCCAGCCACGCGCAGAGACCGAGCTCAGAACCGCGCACCCGCGAGCTTCCACCGGCGGAGGCGCAGGAGCGCTGGCTCAAACAAACATTGGCGGCAGATCGAGCAGTGAGCGCCGCCGCCGCCGCGCCGCGCCGCGTCGAGGACGCAGAGCGTGCGGGACCGGCCGCCGCATTGCGGCGCGCAGGCAGCGAGAGATGGGAGAGGGGGTGAAGCGACGCACCGTGGCGTGGCGGTGGCAGATCCGGGGCGCGGGTTCCGGTGCCGCCGCGGCGCGCGCTGGCCTCCGGTGGCAGGGCAGGGCGGGGCGGCGGCGGAGGCGCGGGGCGGGGTGGCGAGAGCGAGGGGAGCTAGCGGAAGGCCTCGACTTGCGGGAGCAAAGCGAGCCGAGCCAACGCGCAGAGAGGGAGAGGTGGGTATTGGCTGGCCTGGCCTGCTGCAGTGCTGCTACTGGGTAAAGACAGAGCTGGCCTGGCCCCTCTTCCGTGAGTTAAGAATAATTAAGCGGACGCGGAGATTAAACTAGATTACGCGGGTACACGAAGTTGCCGCGGGCGAGGGGAAGGAATGTGGGCGCGGAGGCAGGCGAGGAGCGAGATGAATCCTAGATTAGCACGGGTCATTAGATTATCGGCGCTTGGATGAGGGGGATCGACTGTCGGCGTGGGACAGCCGCATTATAGTTTAGCCAGAGATTTTAGAGTAGCGGCGGCACTGTTTGCCGCCGGGCGTCATCCCGTGTAGCAGCAGTGATTTAGGGGTGGTCGTTTCTCTATGCTTAATTTTAGGCCGTCTAAAATCTTGTCATTTAAAGATATTAAATAAATTTTAATTAAAAAACTAACTACAGAACCTTGTACTAATTCGCGAGACGAATCTAATGATGGTAATTAAGCCGTGATTAGACGATAGTTACTGTAGCATCACTGTAGCAAACAATAGCTTAATTTGGCTCATTAGATTCGTCTCGCAAATTAGCACACATCTGTAAAAAAGTTTTGTAATTAGACTTATTTAATACGTCTAAATAGCAAAATTAGTTTTGATGTGACCTTTAGGCCTAAAAACACGAACACCCCCTTAATGTCACGTGAGCCTTCGATTCCATCCCATCATGCGTGTTTTCTGGCGGATTTTTTTTTCTTCTTCTGATAAGTTTTCTGGCGGATTGAATATGGACTTGTGAACGTCAACTTACCAACTTTCAGGGGGAATGTACCAACTCATTTTCATTGTGAAGAAAATTACGGGCTCGGCATATGGGCCTCTGGCAGCGGGGCTGGATCTCGTCAAATTTATAGCAGTGTCGATCACATGAAGAGATTGACTCTCCTCAAAGAAAAAAAAACATGAAGAGATTGACCCCGTGTCTGCTTGCACGCAGAATGTTCGATCCGGGACCTAGCTACCGCCTTCTGGGCATGCAGCAGCCACCGACGCACAGCCCCGCTCAGTGTGGTGACTTGTAACTGGACTGGAGTGCTGCTGAAACCTAGAGATTCTCACACAAGCTAAAAGGGCCACATATGCCCGTGGCCCCCCAGGGGCCCATACACGTGGGTCCGATCAGTTTTGGCATGACTGGACCTAATGAGCAGTGATTGAGTGGGGTCGTTCATCATAAGCGCAACGTAAATTTGGTATTATACTTCCTCGCAAGAAAAAAAAATGGTATTATACTGTCCTTCCCTTGCGACGATACTGTGCATCATTTACCTGTCAGGCTGTCACGTGATGTCCGTAGGCACGGGCTTTGGAGAATCCTATCCCACGAGAAAGAATAATAAACCCATCTGGATAGAGCATGCCGTGACGCTGTCTTTCCGCAAACTTCATGTTTAAGTACAGAATTTACAACCACAGTCCATTTCGCACTAACCAGCTAAAACCAATTCTCTCCTTGCCTACTGGCTACTTGCGGGAACCTGCCAAATTCTAAGCAAAATGTGGTTGTCGCAACAAAATTCCCACATTTTCTGTCCAGCAAACGCAGCCAAGAATGCCATTTCTAACAAACCCATTTACATGACGACCTTCATTCTTGTCCAGCAAACGCAGCCAAGAATGCCAACCCCCGAGACTAGCACACCACCCTCCTATCCTTGTAGGTGACACTCACCCTTCAAGAATCAATTGGATAAAGACGTTTCCAGGTCATTATCCTCGCCAAACTTGTGAGATCAAGTAGAGTACTGTGCCCTGCCCACATGCGTTTCTACCACCGGTGCAAGACCGTCCAGGATAAATGACCGACAAAACGTAGCTAATTCCACGCCACAGTACTCTACTTGATCTGCATGAAGCTCGAGACGTCGGCCAAGAACGTTCGGAGATTTTTTCTGAACTTCTGCCTGTTTGGCCTATCAAGTGAGCTCACGAGATTGTTCGAACTTGTGAGATTATGGAATGCATTTGCCAGCCTTGACTTCACCGTCGGGTTCTGCTGTTTCTCAACCAACTCATGGACCAGTCTCTGCAAAGAGAAGAAAATGAGAAAATATAGCAAAACAAGAAATGAAGTATCAGTTTTTGCTAGATCTGATAGCTATCAGTTGATCCATGTATTATCAATTTATCCTTCTATCATTTTTAGTTTAAGGAAACTCTATTTCATCAAGCGTGTTCCAGTGTCTGGTCAATAATGGTTACAGGACTAGTTTGTGACGTAGACTATCACATAGCTTCAAAATGCTTTCTAATCAAAGAGGGGGAGGGAGGGAGAACCTGATACAACTCCTGTTCGCAGAAAAGTAACGGAAGCAAAGCATCTGCAGCAGAACCTGCTAGTTCCATCCTGCAACAGTACCCCAAGGGCTCAGAAGAATACAGGGAACTGGAGCTACTAAAGAAAAAGATCTACACAGTGTGCCAAACAAAGTTTACTTCAACATGAATTCTAAAGCTTCTCAAGGCTGAATTATCGGGACGCAGAGCTCACCTGACATCTTCAAACAGAATTAGTTGTAGGAGAAGCCTCAAGAAGTGGCTTGATATGCTTTCCTGCACCTTGCCATGTGATCCTTCAGCTTCCATAAGCTGTGAGTTAAGTCCTTCTCTGCCTCCCAGACTCTCTCTGAAATGATATGAAGCAAGAGCATTTACTCCAGCCAGGCACCTCTCAACAATATCGCTATCCTGCAACATGGGCGAACGAAAAAAAAGGTAGCTTTAACAGCTTGAAAAATATAAATTTGCATTTCATAATAAAGCTGTGCAACAATTGCAATCGATGCACACACTACATATAAGTAAGGTGTAACAGACAACCATAAAGTGAATAGGTGGTTTGCATTTGATGATTCATAGTTAATATGGGGAGCACAAAATGTGCCTTGATAAAAAGTGACAAAAGGCATGGAGCATGACTATAAATCCTTAAGAATAAACACACACCACATGCCCATTATACCCCTTCTTTTAAGTTCACACTCCTTGGGTGAGTTCTCTTAAAGTGTATTTAGACTGATTTGTTACCATTATCGTACAGCTCTATCATAGGAATATAGAAGACGTTGATAACTAACTGTATCACCAACTAGAAACCAGTACCATTATTGCTTAGTTAAAAGACTGTTTAACATAGCTAAGGGCACAAATAGCCTGGAGGAGAGATTATCAGATACTGTTTTCCCTTTGATAGCCTGGGACCCTAAATGCATTGATAAGGGTGACTCAGCCATTTGGCTGGCATGCATCCCAATAAGTACCCATCGAAGCTAGTCATGGCCCAGACAAACTTTCCTACGCACAACAGTCACATGAAGGAAGGATCAAGAGCTACAAAAATTTCAGTAGCTTCAATCAGTCCACAAAAAATAAAAAGTCATAATTACTTCAAGTTTTATATTTTTTGGGGACTATAATTACTTCAAGTTATGCTGCTGCACTGCAGCTATTTAGAACATTAAGCAAAGACAGATAAAATTTGACAGTTTCACTCAGCTTTTTCTGAACTTAGTGATGCTTCTGGCCTTAACTGACTTCTAACAACAACATATAATAGTAACAATATAGCAGAGTAAATTCAGCTCTATGAAATGTTCATGCCTGATTTCGCAGCCCAAACTCGAGACTTCCAACAATCCTTGCAAAAGCATCCCTATTTAAGTGAGCAACCTTTTCTGGGTACACTTCCAACAAGTGTGACGTAAGTACAAAATACTGGAAAGAAGCAAGACAAACTATTAGCATTTGATTCCCACAGTCTTGTACTAAAGAGTAGGAAGAAAACAAGAACTCAAAAGGACTTACGTCACGACTGAGTTTAGGGTACTTCAGAAGGTCCAAAGATATCAAGGGAGTGACAATATCAAGACCGACATAGATGACCTGTGAAAGTAACATCTCATCTATCAAGCTTTAAACTATTAATTACAGTTGACACTTGATTAAAGAAATACAACAACAACAACAACAAAGCCTTTTTATCCCAAGCAACTTGATTAAAGAAATAAATGATAAATATCCTAAACAAGAAAGCTCATGAAGTTCTCTCTCCTGGCGGGCAATATATACAGGCAGGCCGACAAGTGAGTAAGCGCAACACTTAATAATGTTCAGAACTTGGAGAACCTCTAATTGTGTAAGTCTAAACCGCATGCTAATTGGCATATCTATCTAGAAAAAACCTATTGAATGTGTCAACGTAGATGGCTATATAAGTACTTTATTCCTTTTTATGCTCATCTAGATGGCCATATAAGAATGTTTTGGTTAAATTTGTATTTGTATCCTTATGGTTTCAGAAATGACACATAAACAAATGAATTGGCTACTGATGGTGTGGATATAAGTCCTAAACATGAACCGTTAATACTCAACAGGTATTGTAGTACTCTAGCTACACACAATTTTCTGCGAGAAGCAGAATTGGAAAAAAACATCAGTTATATACCTCTGCAATATCTGGTGATCCTTCACCGCTGCTATCAGACAGAAAGCCAACCTGCACCAGTCAGAAGTGTTTCTTAGTTATGTTGGAATCTTAGGTTAGACAACACGCAACAGGGTGTAAGGGGACAAACATTACCAAATCCTTTGAACATATATTTGTTAGAAGTCGAAGCAAAGCACGCAAATCCTTGTATTTCTCTGCTTGTGATTCACTACGCAGACTTGAAGAAAGTGAGAACATTACCTACAAACAGATATACAAAGGGTCAGGCATCGTAGAAATTCTCTGCTATATTAACTGCTGGGACGTTACTCCCACAAACTGCAAGCACCATATTGTGGTGAGGCCGGGAAGTAGGACGCAGAAGAGAGTAGAAGTAGATGAGACTGGTGATTGGAACGCGAGAGGTAACGAGGTGGAGGACTGTTATCGCTGTCGGGCTGGGATGCCATGGCGACCGACGAACAATCCCATCTCAAGGGAGATTGCTTATTCCTCGATGATTACAACTGATAGACTCGGCACTAAAAAAACCAAGGAAATCAAGCTAACTGAATAACAACTATTTTAGGAGGAAAATATAACTAGTACTTCCTCCGTTTTTTAATATACGACGCCGTTGACTTTTTCGTTACTTCGACCGTTCGTCTTATCTATAAATATTTGTGTAAATAGCTAAGTGTATAAGTTAACCTTAAAGTGCTTTTGATGATGAATCCAATGATATTTATTTCACATTCAAAAAGTAATTATTTAAATATATATTGTTGGTCAAAGTTCAACGAAAAAGTCAATGGTGTCATATAATTAAAAACGTTGGGAGTATAAAATATCACTGTTACAGGTTTTTCTTAATTGCCACCAACATTTCTTTAAGGAACTTTTTAATTCCCAGTTGATCATAAATCATAAGATCTTACTGCATTGTGGTAATCAAATTTAGTAATCCAATTCCTCCAAAATTCTATTAAAGCCTTCCCCTTGAATGCTTTTCCTCACTTTTCATCGCACTTGAGTGCCTTTTTTATGGGAAATTCATTGGTGGCCAGGGGTTCCGGCATCCCCATAAAATAAAATGTGATAATCTGACTTATTGAAATGTTTCAAAAAGTTGCATAAAAAATCATGTATGTAGTACACAAAGAGTTAAATAAAGCTGCAAAAACTTGTTACCAAATTCATCTTTGATATTAAGAATCAAAAAAGAGAAGTGGCGCGGTTGTCACATGATGAACAATGCCAAACTTTTTTCCCCTTGACATCTAGGACGAGTTTGATACTGATTTTTTACAGATTTAACTAATGTCTTGTGTACTGCATACGGGAATATTTTAATAATTTTTTCAAGCATTGCAACAGTTTTGAATTCGCTAACAGGGTTGCCGGAACCCCTGGACACAAAATCTGCACTCTTTTTTTAATCTTAATACAATGACATGCAGCACTCCTGCATGGTAAAAATAAAATGGAGCTCTAGCAACTATCTTTCTTTAAACCACATTAGACCATCAGAATGTACTAACAATATAGTAATGCGCATGTGCACCATGCAATACTAATGTAAAGGCGTGTGTCAAAACATACACTTGTGAGAGAAATCACTACGTAAAGACATTGGAGAAAACTACTTTGATGCAATAATTGAATTGCAGGGAACTGTAATGTTACCTTTCCAATATTATGGGAGGAGTATATCTGAAGTAATCGCAAGCAAAAGCTCACCAAAGCTGATGTTTCTTTGGCATCCAGGAATACAGCTTGACCATCAACAAAGTCAACCACAAACTTGAGTATCATGTACACGACTGTTGACTAAAAAACAAAACAAAACATTATTGTCTTGTTTTCTTCAGGGTTCACTTATACAGGCATATAGTAGGATGCTTGAAAAATGGAGTTACCTGATCTTTGTAGACCTCCAGAAGAGTTAAGAGCGAGTTCATCACAGTATGCCCCATTTCAAATAGAACTTTTTGAGTGCGGGGTTGAGCAGCTCTAGCAGCTCCCCTTAGTCGTTCCAATAGGCAACAGACCTGCAGATATTTACTTATTTCATATTGCTCTCCCCTAATATAAGTCAATGCAAAGATGATGCAGACTTACCATGTAAATAACATCTGCTTGTTGTGCCACAGATTTGAGATCGCTCCTACTAGCGTTTTCTACTAGGCAGCCTGCAACTGGTCCCATGAGCTCCCTCAGATACCTTAGAAGGAAGCAATGCATAAATGCAGCCACTGTTAAACCTCCATTACTTATTCTTAGAATAATAACCCAATAATAGGCTTACTGTGCAGATGCTTCAGGATCTTTGATGCAGGAAGCTGCACAGGCAAGTGTTTCTGCTAGAGATCTCTGAAAGAAGTGGCAATAAAGGCATAAGATCTTACTGCATGAATGCAAAGGATAAAGAAGCAGCATGGTGTGTACATGCTACATCACTTACTTGTAGGCGTCCACTCAATGAAAGTAAAGAGCGTCCGCTTGCAAAAGCTCTAGTAAGATCCCGCCACGAATCCTATAACGATACAGAGTACCATGATGATTATGAAACATCAGCTAAGAAAAAACACAGAAATTCCAACAAATTTGACAACACAGCATGTATAATCACATATATAAAAGAATTAGTAGATTTTTGCCTCTCGATTAGACCTACAATGAGCTAACCAAAACTCGTGATATCAGAGGTACCTCTTTCTAAGAGAATCCACAGCTTTTGTTTTGTCTAATGCACCACAAGAAATATCGTAATGTGAGTACAAAGTGCTGATACTGATTATGTGAGACAACTATAGAGATGACCAAGAACAAGTAGGCACAAAGGCACTCCAAATGACACCTTTAATGCAATGCAGGTGAAAATTGAATTAACGGCATCCTGAGTCATATCAGCATAATTTCTTCAATACATATATTTTCGTCATTAGTAACTTCATCTTTCCACTACTAGGCGCCTAGCATTAGGATCAAAATATAAAATATGACCGGGTGTTTGTTCATTGAAATAGGCAATTACTATACACCTGACAATATAATGCTACAAATCTTTTGCTGTGTGCATACTAATAACGGTGTCAATCAAAGCTACAAAAAAAAGGTTGTGGCAGTTAAAATAGGCTTTACCAATTGAACAAGACAAGTACATGTGTGCTTCCGTCGAACAACAGTAGCAAGTAGCTTTTGGCATGTCAGTGTCTGAGTAGGAATGAAAGCAAAAGATTAGGATTGACCTCCAAATGGGAAAGCCAGAAAGAAGATTTTGCCGTACAAACTATCAAATACTACCAAATGACTATTGAAACTGTGTGAAATGCATATTCAACAGTCCAAACTTTGGTATTTCATCAATATAAACGATATTTGTATTTTTCATCGATCACATGAAGAATATGGAGACTTGTGCGAAGTTATTCAGATAATTTTAGCAATGAGCAATAGAAACAAGTCAAGCAATTCAAAAAAACGTGAAATCAAAATGCAAAGAATGTTTATTAGATGGCATAGAAATTCTTGCACGTTTGGCACTTCAAATGACACAGGCAGACACTCTGCATAGATCAATAGGCAAAGCAAGCTTACCTGCAGTTCATTCTCGCCCTGATATGTAGTAAGTGCTAACATTGAAATGAGAACAACAAAATCAAGAACGAGCTCTCCTTGGTTGTTCTCCCAAGCAAAAGTATTAAGCAGTTTTCTAGAACGTTGGGATCCATTCGGACCCACACCATCAGTTTCTGCTCTGCTTACTTGTCCTCTGCTCACATCAAGTGGTACAAGATATGTTCCAACCCATCTGGCCAAGAACCAAATCACAGCCTGCCAAATCATAAGGAAATTAGGACAAGTCAAAAAAGAAGTACTCCCTCCGGTTATCAATTGTTGTCGTTAGGACAACTTTTATAGTTCAAAAATGAACTAGGAATATTACCCTATGTCATCAATTAAAAACCAGAGGGAGTATGCAAGATAGTTAAAAGAAAATAACATGAGATTTGAAAACAGAAATAATGGACGAACCATGCACAGAAAATATATTGGTAAACTTGGATTCAGAATAAAAGGGGAACCCTGTAAGATAAAAAAAAGGACAGACAATAGTAGAAAAGTACCTCCATGAGACGAGGACTGAAGAACTTTGCCCTAATTCCGGGATCTAGACATTGCCTTGAAAAATTTATTATAGACCTACAATACGATGAGAAAAGAAATATTACACTGTATTGCCGTACCAGCATTAAATATATGACACTGTGCCCATTACATAGCTAGAACAGGAGCCAGCAGTTCTGTTAACTCACTGAAAAATCTCTACAGATAGCCAATTTCATGACTTTCAAGGAAATAGAAGATATTAAATTTGAGGTAAAATTTATTACCATGAAAGTGTAACCACAGGATGCTGTGCAGCTTCAAACACATTGGGAAATCCAGCCTGCAATGCTTCAGGAATCTGTTTCAAAAGCAATCAACAACAAGGACGATTTTGAGCATAGACAAGTATCTTAATAACAGATAAAAGTTACAAATACGGCATAAATCATACAATAAAGAATTGTGGAAAAGAAAGGATTCAAATTAAGCATTGCAGAGAACAAGGACAGCTGATATGGAGATGAGGTGATTTGAAGTACTTACAAGCAGTGTTTCTCCTTCGCCTGAATCAGTTAGGACATGACTAGTAATCAGTAACAGCCAATACAGTTCTTCTAATGTTTGTGTAGGATCACTTTCACCATTTTTCTGCTAAAAAATCTATAGAACATTAGATACAAGAATCTTACAGCAGTATAATGCATAGAACCAAGGATGCCTTAGAATGGAAGCGTAAAGCCTCTTCTCTCTTGCTAACTGAGGTAAACAAGATGGATCCAAAGAAAAGACCTGACTTAGCCGTGCAAATCGTTCTGAAAATAATTGCGCGAGATACGGAATCGTAGTGTCAGCTGCTGCACGTGCAATAAGAGCATACAAAGCCAATTGCTCATCACGCTCTGGATCAAGCAATACTTCGTTAGCATAATGAATCCAAAAGAGGAGGGAGGTGGTAGTAGAAGAGTACAATCTCAATAGGATTTTAAGCATACTTGAAACAGAAACATGAAAGTATTCGGTGTCATCAGTATCCTCAAATGCAGAATCAGCAGCAGCTATTCAAAGAAAAAAGGTAATCAGTATGCAGCACATAAAAACATGTGAATGCCATCAAGTACAGCATTAAAGTACATTAAAACAGGAACATAAGATATTCTGTACCCTTCAAATGAGAATCCACAATGATCTTAAACAAACTTGAAGCCGCAAGTGCTCCATCAACTGAGATAGGACTTTTATCGGCATCCGTGTCCTATGAAACACAGAACATTAAAGAACTCCTAGGCTGTGCAATTGGTTGTGCAATAAATAAGGCACAGAATGAGCTTTATAAACCAAAGAAAGTAAACTATGATGGATGCAGCCAATAGACAAATAACACCAATTATTTGACAGTGAATTGTGTTTTCTATGCACCAAATAAAGCATGTCATTATCATCAAGCAAGACTGAACCAAACACTTCAAGATTCGTATGGCTTAAGAATCAATAATCAGACAATTGCCATTTTTCTTTATTGAAGCTGATATGTTTCAGCAACACAAATAAAAATATTTGTTTTATTTTGTATGTATTCAGCTACATTCTTCACAAAGTGATGCAAACTGTTAAGCATCAGATTACTCCCTCCGTCCCAAATTACTTGTCGTTTTGGCTTTGGGCACAGGAATTAAGGAGAAGTGAAAAAATATGGTGCGCAGGAAACGAGAAGGAGAGAGATAGAGATAGAGGTGTATTGGGAATAGGGAATAGGGACAGGTGCATTGGGATGCGAGGATGACAAGTAAATTGGGAAAACTGGATGAGTGTAGGATGACAAGTAATATGGGACGGAGGAAGCACTAAAGTATTTTTGAAAGGATGGAAACTGATATAGTTGTAGTTGAATAAAGATGCACATACCTTGGTGAACTTGCATGAACATGTTAATATGAATAGCAAAGGGAAAGTGATTGGGGTGGAATCAATTGTTGGAAACTCAGTATTGCTACGGTCAATAATCATAGAGATATCATCTGGTCTTAAATGCTAATGGAACAATGGTTTATGGTTTATGATTGGTCTGGCAAGATGTTAGAACAGAACAAAATACAAAGATTAAGGGTAGTACCCCCAGAATAACATTCCATGTTTCTAACAATATATCAAGAGCATCTGAGCCCCAGGTTTCCTCTTCACTCTGGTTATCTAGCACGGACTTGACAGCTTCTGATGTCAAAGCAGAAAGCAGGTTGATTGTTCCATATTGCCTGCCAGCATGTCCATGTTACAACAACAATAAAAACAAAAACAGAATAGAAAAAAGCCAGTCTAGCTGATATTGAAAGAACAAATGGTGCAAAGTGTACAAAAAGCTTCTGTATACTGAACAGCCAAGTTGCACCGATACATCCAGGAAATGGCGTATCTGTGTCTGAACGCCGACCGACACAGATACGCCACGGATACGCGCTGGATACGTATCTGCAAAGTATCCAGAAAAAAGAAAAAAAACAGACATGTCGACGGAGACGTTCTGGACCAAATCTGAGACGGCCAGGCGGTAGCTTTGGTCCATCTGGCCCATCAAATCAGGAAACAACCCTACTGCTAGCACATGCCTGTTGCCTATTAGATGCAGCCGCCAATCATTACCTAAGCTACAATGTGAAACTAGACAGTAAACTACCAAATCAACGTTTATACCTTTAATACTGACCTTATTGACTTTAGTAGGTTATCAAAAAGTGAGGCGGTAGTCAAAGATGACACTGAAAGCAGCACATGGCAACCATCTATAAACTCACTGCAAAAAAGAAGAGAATCTCATACATCAGCATTTCTCAGCTTCTAGTCAAAATTTAGAAAGATTGCAAATGAAGCTCCTGAGACTACCTTTCGCTTCCTCCATTTCGAATTGATGCTGCAATGACATGAGGAGGTTCTATCCACAAAACAGCAGCAGATAATATGTGCATAAGGTGTTTCACCTGTGCATCTCCATTGTCTGGGAACAGAAAGCAAATTGCAAAGGTTAGCTAAAAGAGATCACATAAGCAAATTATTAAAATACTTTCCATTTTCATACAAAATAAGCACGTCGTCACAAATATGGAATTTGAAAATCATCAACACAAAGTTCCATTTTCAACCTTGAACTCTAGCCTCAGTTTGGGCTTCAACCTTGAACTTGGAAACATAAATATCAAAACCATCCACTTTACCCCGCTCAATAAGGTTATTTTGTCTCTGGCGTAGCATTAAAGTCACGGCTTGTTGGCTAACTTCTATGCATCTAACGGTTAGGGTGGTGTTTAGATGGTCTTGAGAGTTTTAAATAGCCAAGGAATGAAAACCAGACGGAAGAGTGTTCAAGGTTGAAAAAGGAACTTCTGCCAATTCTTAAACAAACAATGATTATTTGAAATATAAGCATATACCATTAGGAAACACAGAGCCAGCCAAGGAGCATAACTGCACTATGAGCTGTCTGCATGATACAGCAAGAGGGGAATCAACCCATAGTGTATCATACGAGTACTTTTGGCGCAGGGTGGTATAGAAGTTCAAAATCCAGGCAGTGTGCCCACTTGATATAAGAATCTCTCTCCACAATGATCCTGGCTACAAAAGAAAGTACAAGCATTATAAGGCAAACCAAGCAAAGATGCAAGTATTTCAACGATTTACCTTCACCAATGAACGTTCAAACTTCTTCAGATTTATGGTATCACTCCTCAATCCAGAGTTTATCTTCGCATCTGAATTATCATGCTCCACAGTATGCTTGAAATTCCAGCTTAATATCTGAAACATCAGGCGTACTGCTGCTGAACATGCTCTCTCCTCCGGTATAGTAACATTTGAATTCACAATTTTATCAGCTGTATTAAATACAGCAGCTTGTGCCCAGCAATAGAAATCCTTGCCAAAGAAACAGAGTGTCAAAATAACAATAAATGAAATTGCATGCAGTACCTTTAAACTTTTTGGGAAGGAAGATAACCACCTTCAGAAAGTGCACTTCAATTGACCATTCACATTGTTCGTGAAACTCCTTAGGCAGGCCCATAGCAGAAGCAGTCAAAGGGGAAAATTCTGAAATCTAGCCCAGACATCAAATGCAAATCAAGATCAGTTGAGATTACTTAAATGAAAGGATAAATGAATAAGCAACTGTATTGACCTAACAAAATTGGTATACCAAGTTTTCCAAGAAATTGACTGCAGCAAACTGTCTATTAGGGCCATGGATACCCCGAACGGATTGCTCAACCTGAGATAGGATGTCAAACAGTACACTTACAAAAGAGCTTCAAGTAATAATTTCGTTGAGAAACATAAGTGACTAAAATCAGAAAAGAAAGGTATCATAAAATAAAAATGATATCAAATTAAATTGGATACTGAGATTGGTGGGTCTAAATTAGCTTTAAGGGAGGAAAGGTCAAACAAATTCACAAAAAGGGTAGATAATCTCTCCATATATCTGACCCAGTTAAAGTTCTGACAGGATTGTTCCTATTTTGTCTAGTATTACCAATTTGAAAAGATGAAGCATATTTCCCATCGACGAAAACAAAAAATTAAGTCAGGCTGTAGCTTCCAGAGAAGTCTGTACCTCGAAGAAGATAGTTGCTTTATCTTGGTCTGGAAACTCAACCCTGCAGATATATCCAAAGTCAAAACAACTGTATTTAACTGCAAAAGAATCTACAACAGCCAAGATACTAGATCGACACATTGCTTGCAAGTGAAAACGCAGTTCACTTGGACTGTGTGAAGCATTGGAAACACCATGAATAAAATCACATCCAATCCAGAAGCTCAATGAATGATACATAAAATGCGAAGACAAATAAAGTAAGCAGAGTCTATAAACTAACCAGCCTCTTTTCAGCAATCTAGCTGCCACGGCAGAAACTTTCGATTGCACATAGCCATCGGGGGAACTAGCATGCTCCATAACATAGTTCAGGCAATATCTGCAGTGTAAGGGAAATTATCGTAAGCACTAAAAAATATTATTCTCACACTGAATGCATGATTTAACTCTCAAATTGGGAACTCACAGTATCAAGCTTCTTTTATTGTCATCTGTAAGGATCCCCCACTCCCTTACTGCCGCATCACCAATCGCACCAGCTGCTTGGAATCTTGCATTTGGCATTTGGGATGTCTCTGGAAGAAATCTTTTTAATTCAGCTCTTTTCAAGTAACTTGACAGAATAGAAGAGAAATCGAGGCAAAATTATAGATGACATACCAAGAATGTATCTGCATGCTTGATACGGCATCAGAGATGAATGCAGTGAACTTATCACTTTCTCCGCTTCAGATGGATTTATATGCAGCTGCAAAATCATCCCGTCACTAATAGGTAAGTGAACTTGGAGACAATGAATGGCACTCAGTAACAAGTAGTAAACTGGCAAGTTCATTTGCATCATGTCCCAGTGCCATAGTAAGCTGAATACAGATGTACCAAGAACACCAGCTTGCACCAATTTTCACAGAATTCAGGTAAATTGGTAAAGGATATGGAATAAACTAAGCACCAAAAGTCACAATAAAAGAAGTTATTCAGGTGTGAAGCTGCAAATGTTAACATGACTCAGGTGCAGATTTATGTAATTCAGCAAATGTAATCCTAACAGAGCTTTCTTTCTCTAGATAGCTCAGTTCTACTATGCCCCCTAATGTCTGAACTGAGGAGCTTCAGGCATGAACGAATGTATCGAAAGCATCATTAAAGCCTCACCACACCCAGCAGAGGCAGTACTACCTAGTATAGAGATCAGTGGATCACAGAACTGCTAATGACCAGCTTACTACTTGGAACCAATAAAAATGTGTTAGAGCTCGTATTGGTGCTAAAATATCACTCCTAAGAATCCAACTAAGGTACCCAAAACGAACTAAAGTTGCTAAAATGCGTTAGAGCTCATATTGCTCGTATTAGCAACCCAACTAAAGTTGCCAGTGCCCCAAAAAAAAAAATCACTGGGTAACCCTCATCCGAACCACGTCAAACAGGATCATGTCGCCAAATCCACACTTAAGTGCCGATCAACAGAGCACGAGACGCACAGAGGTGCACGGTGAAGTGAATCATTCCCCACGCGATGATTGGAAAAACGAAATGCGGCAAAATCTGTACAACCGAAGCAACTCATCAATCAAACGTGAAATGCCGTGAGAGCAGAATCAAGCCGAGCAGAAATCTGCACGCCGCTCCAAATCTAACACTGCGACACCGAAAGAGCACAGTACTAAACCACGCACAAGGGCACGGGAACAAACAGAATTAAGCTCGTTGGCAAGGAGTGAGCTCCAGAACCGGACCTGGATGAGGGAGCAAGCCTGCTCGATGGCGAGCATGGTGGACTGGAGCTGCTGCGGATCAGGGGTGCCGCCGGGGAAGCCCTGCATGGTGACTGCGGCGGCAGCTCCCGATCGCGCTGGCGCGTGGTTGGGTCTGCGCGATCGCCTAGGGTTTGGCCGCCGGCGAGCGGCCACCCCTCCGGCGTGGAGGAGTTGGCAAGGGGAGTGAGGCGGCGGCGGAGGAGGAGGGAGGAATGGATGGGTTGCTGGATGGTTTCGCTTCGGCCTTTGGGCCGAGATACAGAGGTGGAATGGAGGCGACGCAGCCGGCGTGCTTTGCTGGCGCCGTGAGCTCTGTGCAATCATCGATTGAAGTGTTGGTGATTATCTAGGGAAAAACGGTTGTAATTTCGTGGACTATGTGTTTTAGATATTTTTCATGGTTAGCATCTCATACTAAAAAATAGTTAGATAGCATTTTAGTTCGACTGAACCGCGTAAATTGGACGCAGAGCCAACAAAAACATAACATGTGTCTCGTATAGTCAAATCAAATAGATTTCTATTTGGAAGGAAGTCTAATTCCCGCCTAATTTAGGTGCCATCGTCAAACTTCACGCCTCTGCGACACACATTGTTCGCCCTTCATAGACTCTAGATACCGCCATATCAATTTTGCAAAGCCTATAGCCATCTCTACCACATAATGATGACTTGCTTCGATGAGATCTTCCAACGGGCATTCAAGCAAGCATGGCTAGAGAGGATGTGGAAACGTTAATTGTTACTAAAAGTAGTTGTAACAGGAAGAATAGACGAGTTAAGGCAACTAAGTAGTTAAGAACTTAAGAGAGATTGTAACATCCGGGATGTTAATTCAAGCCTAAAAAATAGAATCGGCTAGTTGTTCAGCCCGTGGGCTGGACGCATTGGGCCGCAGTACTGTAGCAAATGGGGGGAGGCACTGTAGCTGCGCAGTCCCATACTGGAAATCGACCAGGAGCTAGACCAGCTTAATACTCAGTACAGGGTGCAGTAGTAAACCGGGTTAACTCTTTTACGCGAAGCGATGACGAAAGCGTAAGAGTTGCTAGTGTGAGGTGGGGCCCGCACTGCAGGCATACGGGCCTGAAGCCGTACTCTGGGCTGGGGTGTTACAGAGATTTAAACTTGATCCTCGAATATGGTGTTTGGCTATCGAAGCAAAGTGATATGTGGAAGGGAAAATGGTTCCAAATGCACTCCAATGTAGCTTGATTATCATGCAAGCATGGTAGTATCAACAAATTTAAATCATTTGCGTTCTCGATGGGTCGCTCTTCAAATTTTGATGAAGCAATTTCCTAACTACAATATCATATTAACAATATAGTGTGTATGAGAATCCTTTGTGTGCCCCCCCCCCCCCCCCTCCCCCCCCCCCCGCATGTCTATTGGCTTTGCATTTAATATGTGCAGTGTGTCTTGCACCGAAGACCATGGGCGGAGTCGGCGGGTGGAGAGAGTGAGACGCGGCCCACCCCAAGATCAAGCCCAACACTAAATTCTAGCATTGTAGCACTGCTACAATAGAACCTTTCCTTTTTCTTTTATTTTCTTTTTGACCCACCCAAACTAGCTCAAGCAGCATTCGGCTCACCTTAGAATCTAGGCTAGCTCCGGCACTGGAGACGAACTCATAGTTACGTAGGATATAAACTTATTTCGTGTGAGTCAGCCAGAGTTTTTTTTATATTGTTTGGATCATCCAAAGTTTTTTAACAGCTAACTATTACCTCTATGTTCAAAATATGACCTTAGTAGCAAGCATGTGCTCGTGTTTGTGCAAAACTCTATTTCGAAACCTATAAACATTCTTTACATATTATAACTTACAACGTAAATTTCACCAAGTTTCTACCAACAATCACCGGTAAAATCAAGCTAATGTCGTTATTTTTTTATTACACAGTATAACTCAGACACTCATAATGCACACACACTCACCTCTATGAACGCACATCGCGAACCCTACCGTTATGAGCATTTTCGAAGACTGCGGCAAATCTTTGCGATTGACGAAGTTACCACTGACGCCTTACTGTCGACGGTCACGTCGCCTCCCGCTGAAAGCACAACGCCGTTAAATCATACATACATAATTCGCTCTCACGGGGAGTCGAACCTAGGACCTCAGATACTACTGAACCTCTATAACTACTAGGCTACAGGCTCTTTCACCAAGCTAACGTCATCAATAAGACGATTTATATAATAAGAGGTATGGAGTTCCTAAGGCTAAAAAATTACTAGGTGGTTTTAAAACTACAAGTACAAGATTTGTTCCATTGAAACGCCTCTTAATTTTTTAAAAAGAATATTTATCAAAATCATAACATTTTTTGAAAATCGAAAGATACTTTGTATCTACAAATGGTCTTAGTTTTTTTTTTCAGAAAAGAACCATTCCATTATCAAAAGTCTCGGGAAGAAAAAGCGGGGAAAAGCGAAGGACCAGCGACAAAAGCTGTAGTTGCAGTGCAGGTGCGGCTCGAAAGTCGGGAAAGACCGAGGCATCTGGGATTCTGTCGGCCCACGGGTCCCATGCTCCCTGCCCGCCAACCACAATCAAGCCGGCGCGGCCCTCGCAATTGCGCCAAGAGGATCACAATTCAGACGTCATCGCCAGGACGCCCAGCCCAACAGCTTCGAAGGCCGAATTGAACGAGCCCGCGCGCACGGGCTGATATACGAGCCCATCGCTTCCTTCCGCTAGGTCTCCGCCCGGGCCCACAATTCAGTCCATTTCCTTCCGCTCCTACCGCCGCTCCAGTGCTCCACCGGAAACCTCGCTGCTTCGCGAAAGTGGGGTTCAGCCAGACGAGCGAGCACGGAGGCCAGCCGCCTTGCCACGCCTCCTCCGGCCCTCCACTCCTCGCCGGCGTCGGCATATCTCCTGCTCGGGGATCTCCTCTTACCACTGGGAGAAGCTTGGATCTCCGAGGCGTCCTCCGTTCCAGCCTCCAGGTCGCGTGCGGCAGCTGTGCAGGTAATCCCGGTGTGATAGCCAGAGCTCGTAAATGTCTTTAGCAAAGGCTGCTCTTTACCTTCCAGCCCCGCACTAGTTAGTACAGATAATTTGTGTTGCATTTTACCACCTGAAGGACAGAAATGGCTAGGCAAGAGCTCTAATCCAGCCTACCTGAGCGAAATTTGCTGCTTGTTCTGCAATTTGGTTACCTCAGGACGTGGTTTTCGCCACTTTACTCTGAAATTGGGCTTCTTAATCTGCGCAGGTTGCAGGTACCATTATCCGAGAGCAATTAAGACACATTTGGCATTCCTCTCGAGTTTTGTGAAGAACAGGCCGTTGCTTGTGAATTCCGTAGGAGCAAATCTTTGACATGGTTGTTCGATAGGGGAATGGCAAGTTTTGGGGTTAGAAGCTGTTGTGGGTGTGGTTCGTGGTCACATGGCTCTGCTCCTGTTAGCGTAAACACATCTATGCGCTGTTCACGGATTAGAGCACATGCAGTTTCTTTCGATTATCCTACTAGGACTGAGAAGAAGAATGAGGGTGATCTAATGGTGATACGACCAGATCGACGAGAACAGGAAGATTTCATTAATGCAGGTGCAAGCCATGGATCCGCAAAGCCGAGAAAGCTGTTGGATCCGCAAACCAAGCCAAGACAGCCCTTGAATCTTAACTCATACAAGGTGGCATATTTCTCGAATCATAAAGCTTTGTGCTACGCTGACAGCCTTCGCAGGTATTGCAACAATGGGAAGCTCATTCAAGCTTGTCGTGTGATTGATGAGATGATGTTACATGGTCAAGTTCCAGATTCCAAGTGCTGTGTTAGATTAATTCGTGGGCTTGTGAGAACTGGTAAGACAAGCAAAGCTAGGCATGTTCTTGAGGTCATGGTGCTTTCAGGTGGGGTTCCAGACACAATAACATGCAACATGTTGATTGCACGACTCTGCTGCGAAGGACAGTTGAGTTCTGCGTTGACAATACTGGACGATATGAGGTTTACAGGTTGCTCTCCAAGTGCTATCACTTTTAACACTTTGATTAGGTGCATGTGCAGCCAGCATATGTACGACAGGGCAGTCTCCTTTTGGAAAAAACAATTAAGGGTAGGTTGGCCACCATATGAAATCACGAGCAGCTTGCTCGTTGATCTTGTCTGCAAAAGATGCGGTCCCCAACGAGCGCTAGAAGTGTTAGATGAACTTGCCTTGGAGGGATGTCAATCAGATGTTGTCACCTACAATGCTCTTATCAGTGCATCATGTAAGACAGGCAGTTTGAAGGATGCAAAGACGATCTTAACTCGTCTTGAGGCTGAAGGCCTTGAGCCAAATGGTACAACCTATTGCATCTTAATTCATTCTCTGTGCGGTAAGAGAAGTTGGTCTGAAGTAGGTGATTTGCTTTCACACATGAAACGAGTAAATCATGAGCCTGATGTTACTGCCTACAATATCTTTATCAACTACTTCTGTAAGTATGGATATCTGGGTCAGGCAATTGATGTATTAGAGATGATGGTGAGCGAGAAATGCTCTCCTGATATAGTTACATACAACACACTTCTCAATGCCATCTGTAAAAGGGGCATGGTTGAAGAAGCTCTTGCGATTTTTCAATCTATCAGAGAGAATGGATGCCATGTGGTTCTTATTACATACAACACCCTCATAGATGCCTTAGCAAAGAAGGGTGAGGTTATTAAAGCTATGACTCTGTTTGATGAGATGCTCGGTGATGGGATCAGTCCTGACAACGTCACTTACGGTTCACTTATTATGGGCTTCTGTAAGAAAAACATGTCTAAAGAGGCATTGGAGCTTTTGAATCAGATGATTGCTCTTGGCTTTGAGGTTAAAGAAACTACTTTTGTCATGATAATACAGTCATTGTGCAGAGATAGTAAAGCAGAAGCCGCTGCTGAAATGCTGAGAGTGATGGTATCAAAAAACATTAACCTCAGGAGTGCATTTTATTTATCTATAGTCACAAGAGTTGCCAAGTCAGGTCAGCTTAAAGAGGCCCAAATGCTACACCAGGAGTTAGTTGAGTGCAAAGTCCTTAAAGAAGATTCCAAATTTGTTTTGAGCAGCTAGTTTCTGGAAAGCAAGATTCTCCAAGTCAATTGGCAGTTCTGAAACATGTAAATCAGCTAAAACTTTTAAGCAGCCAGTTGCTGGATAGCAAGGTTCTCCAAGTCAATCAGCAGTTCTGAAACATGTAAATCAGCTGATAATGTCTCTAAGTTGTGCAATGTCATAATGTCATCCGTAAGGTACCACACTCCATTGTTTATTTCGGCAGTTGTTCATTGCAAATTTAGTATGCATGCAATTGTAGTTGCGGCCTGGTTTCTTCCTTTTCATTGCCCACAAGATTTGAGTTTCTTTTATAACTCATGTGGAAATGTGCTAGCCAAATTTGGCTTGAGTTTTTTTAAACATATTGTGTTCAGTTTGTCTCAAGGCTGCAGTTATTCTATTTAATCCTATACTACCTCCGTTCGGCAATTGATGTCGCTTCAGACAAACAACTGAACTAAAAATGATCTGAGGTTCCATGTCCGAACGTCAACATTATAAAAACAGAGGGAGTACATACATGGCGTTCAATGTGTCACTAAATTTCAGTTATTCTATTTGGTCATATATATACATTTCTGAACCATAATGTGTTCATTGTATCACTAGGCTGTGATTATTCTGTTTAGTCAGGCTAATTCAGATTTGTTACCTGACAACTGACATTATGTAAATGTATTGCATTTTGTGTGCTCTATTTACACTCAAGTATATGGTTCTTTCCATAGAAGGTTCGGTAGCTCACTGTACTTTGAATCATAATAATAGAAGGTTGTGTATCTCCTGTAAATGATGCCTGGCTTTTTCTTATAGAATTACTTGTAGACATATTGGCTTCAAGGGTGGATGGGTTGCCTTCCTGAAACTTAAAAATGTGGCTTAGCAACCCTCCCGGTATCTTTCATATTCTTGAAGCAGTTCTTCTGTTCCCTAATAAACTGGTTATGATGCATAGGCTCTATGTATGTTTTATGTATGTTTTCCTTGCTGAAGAGAAGTGTCTGCTGGTCACTGGTAAAGTCTGTGTCTGTTGGGATTCATGCAACTTGAGCTGTTGGACAATACCGCACCATAATGCTTGCTTGTTGTTTCTTGAAAGAATGGGGCCTGATTCATGCTCCACGTTTGCTGTTTGCCAGTTGCCTCTAACCAACGTAAACAAAAGAAAACCAGAGGTGGTAATGCACGATGTTTTAGCATTGGTCTCTGATCACACTTCACGGGGCATTGGTGATGTATCCCATCAATTTTGATCAAAGGCGGCTTCATGAATTTTGTCATCAGAATCTTTACTGTTGAACTTAAGTCCGTTGAAGTGGCTACAGAAAGATGCATTTTGACATGCATACGGTGATAAGGAAAGGATGCATTTAGCTTATTGTTGCAGCCAATGTTACATTAAACAAATGGTTTTTGATAAATAGCCTCAGATTTGAGTTGCAGATAAATAATGTTGCTACCGGTGAACATTGCATGAGTGGTTAACATTTATGAAATAAATTGCTATTTGTAGAATGTGCTATATTAGTTGTTTGTAAGACTCGTAAACTGCTGCATTTAGTGTCACGCCTGTTGTACGTCCTTTTAAAATGTTAGATCTTGCAAAATTGTTGCTCAAGTTTTTTTTTTTTTGGGGGGGGGGGGGGGGGGGGGGGGGGGGGTTGAGTGTTCTTTATTTATTGTAGCGTTAGGTTCTCCCAGTTCAGTCCCAAAGCATAGGCCGCCTACATAGAAAATAAATCATATAGACAAATTGAGCAATAGGCAGGCTTGCATATGTTAAGAAGCATGCAAGTATACTTGTAGAAATGGTTTGAAGTTCTACCAAAGATCATTCAAACAACATCAGTCATGGATCAGGGTTTGAGGCACACAGAAATAAGCGGACTCATGAACAATGGTGCTTGCGTGCGATTAGTCTGTCAAAACGAAGGCTGGAGACCGGCTATCCGGAACGGAAACACAACAAATCTCGCAAGTGCTATGCTCTAATGGAAATGGCAGTGCGTGCCAACTGTGAAGAGACGTTGGCAGCAATTCTGCAGACAGCGGACAATAGACGACTACAGAAGTGTTTGCTTATATTTCCTCCATCTCTTTATGTAAAAGATTGGAGCATTTCACATTTATCCCATAATATAAAGGATTGGAGGCCGTAGGCCCCACAAACCTCTGGAATTTTTCCCCACCCACTGCACATTGCCGTATCCTCTCCTATCTCCCATCCCGAGCGGCTCCTCTCCCACACCTCACCCCACCGCGCCATCTGCTTCACCCCAGCCGCGTCTACGGCGGTCTCTCTCTCTCTCTCTCTCTCTCTCTCTCTCTCTCTCTAGCAGCATCCTGCCCGACCGCGCCGCCCATGGCTTGTGCCAACTGTCGACGTTTTTGTCGGCAATTATATTTTAGGGGGCTACGCAAGAACCAAGAATACGATGGTGAAGACAAGACGCCGAGTTTATACAGGTTCGGGCCTCCCGGAGGATAAAAACCCTACGTCCTGTCTTGGGTGGTATTGTATTGTGTATGTTGAGATGAGATCCCTGCCCGCCTTATATCCGGGGAAACAGGGTTACATGAAAAGTATCCTAGTCGGTTACAACATAGAATTAATTGGAGTACAAGATAATAGACTTGCCGAATAATCCGCGCCTTCCTTCTAGACGTTTGAGGCAATCGGTCTTGTTTGGGCCAGCCCGACTACCCTGTTTGGGTACTCGGCCTTGCTTGTCTTGAGGTACCCGGGGGTCATAGTAACGACAGTAGCCCCCAAGTGCTTTTTGATTGATCTTGCTTGCTTCCCAACTGGATAATCCTCCATGTACAGATTTGATCTTCTCAAATGATATTGAGAGATTAAAAAAGACTTGAATAAGTCAAATAATATAAAGGTGAAAACCTTCTGTTACTAGCCTCGGGTAGACCAAGACTAGTAAGGCCTTGAATTAGGCATGTTGACTGTTGATAGATGTTATCCGAGTGTAGGCTTGTATAAAGCTTGAATCCTTGGCGAAAAATTTTAATATGCACGTTGAGTGCATCTATTAGATGTAGCCCCCGAGCTTCTGTATAATACGAAGAATTATACAGAAGATCAAAGTGAGCCTAGTCATGATGACCGTAAATTTGATTCCATGACATCTATTAGATGTGAGGAAATATGCACGACGAGTGCATCCATTGGATGTAGCCCCCGAGCTTCAACTTAATTGGAACAATTGAGGTGAAGATCAAGGACGAATTCTGGGTAAAATCCGACTGTAGAAAGTCAAGGATGTAAAGCAACCCGTGTGCCTAGCATAGAGCCGAGTAATATTATGGAACTCACGCAAGTGAGTCCATATGGACTAGCCCCCGAGTCCGTGGACAATTAGAATAATTGTGTACAGACTCAAAAGAGACTAGAAAGCCTTAAATATTGAAGATGATGAAGCCATAAAAGCCTGGCCATAAACGGCCGAGTGATCGATGATGCAGTAGCGCTGCTGTTGTAAATATTCAACTGATTAAAGCCTTGAAAGCACGTGAATATTGAAGATGAAGTCATAAAGGCATGGCCAGCAAATGGCCGAGTAACTTTTCTGCCAATTATGTTGTAGCACCATCGTTGTTTGTAGATGTGTCTGACTGATTGGAGCCAAGAAAGAAAGAAACCTTCTGGCAAAGAAATAGTATCCGCCTGTAACTTGAGCCTGAAAAAGGCCTGACCATCTGACTCTATGGCCGAGTCATTCTGGCCGACTAGTAGTCTTGTGTCCAGAGGGAGATTAACAGAGAGCGATATGCCCTCGGTGGCTAAGAAATTCTCGTGAGCTCCAATGATAAAGGCGGGGTCCGCTGGAGATAAAAGATAATTCCTTGAAGCCGGTGTAGGGAGTTGGCGCTGTTGGTTTTCAATAGCTCCATGCATAGTGCAGAGGCTCATGTTGACTTGACGTCATAATTGATCCTAGTATTGTGCTTGCTCATGCAGCTCGTAGGCCTGCGAGCACTCCCAGCTGCGCGGCGAAGTAGTAGCACATGGTGAATTCTGATCATCGTGCCAAGACGAATGATGGCGACGCAAGGCGAGCTTTGGCATGAGCGTCGGCAGCGGCAGCCAAAATTGCTCCAGCGAATGAGAAGAGTTCTGGCTGAGACGAGACGACGATGCGCTTTCTGGACACGGCGGCATTGCAAGCCATAGCTCCATGAGGCAGCCGTGATGGCAGAGGCAAACCCCGCATGTGAAGGTGAGGCGAGCATCAGTACAGCTATGAAGGCGAGCTCTTCCCCGTTGTCCGGACTGTATTCGCAGCAGCACAACTATTGTAGCCGAAGAACAATAGCCGAGTGCATTGAAGAAGATTTGTAAAAATCCATGAGTAGTAATTTCCGAGTGGCGTCAAGCCCCCGAGCGTAGAAAATACGCTCATGAACTCGGAGAAAATTGTGTGATGAATTCCTGTAGAGAAAACAAAATAACAGATTATGTAGTAATCTGTAAAAATAATCAAGTATATAACCGCAATAAAAGGGTTGTTTTTAATCATCATGATTAAGTAAAGTGAAGCGGCTCAGCCGTTCTTTTCAACTCTGATAGCCAAGTAGCGTCCTATGTTTATGCACTCTGTTAACTTAGCCGGCCCTGTATGACGTGGGACACTAGGTCAGCATACGTTTAGGGAGACGACGGCATCAGTGTTAGAGCTTCACAATCGGAGGAACTGCAGCGTACAGAAGTCTACAAGATTGACATAAGTCGTAAAATTAAATGAGGATGAGTGTTTGTCAAGTGAGCCTCTATGACTGTTTTCAGAGACCGATTGCCGCCTTATGTTTATGCACTCTCAGTCGGAGCTTCACAATCAGGATAGCAAGGCTTACTTAGTCGTATAAGAGATACTCAAGACATAACTCATAAGGTTTATACAGCCCCCGGCTCTGTATATAGTAAAATGTACTGGATACAGAGTCGGGACCATAAAGGGAGAAAGCTGTATTTAATTATTGATACGAGAGCTCGTAAATATGAGGAGTGTGAAACACTCAAATAAATGATAATAATTAAATAAGTGACTTAGCTTGTCTGAAGCTGTGTCATTGTCGTGGTGCCGAGAGAGGCACATGGTCAGTCAGGTGACCAAGATGCAAATAGCCGATGCCACATGCTGAGGAGACGCATGGCTGAGTGACCATCGTCCTGGCCGAGTGGTCGGTGTCATGACCGAGCGGCTGTTGCCATTCGCCGAGTGATCGCCGCAGCACGCCGAGTAGTAGAGGCGGCCATCGCCGAGTAGTCGTCTAAGCCGAGTAAGTCCCGTAGTGGCCAAGATGTGGCTATCGCCGAGTAATCGTGATACATGCATCACCGGCAACTCGTATGTGTAAGATACATGCAAAAACAGACGGGAATCTCGTGAGATGAAGCCTGATCAACCAGTCATTAATCTGATTGATTAGGAATAAAATAATGGAAGCAAGAATAAAAATAGAAAGTGTCTTCCCTGAGGTACATGCGCAGCAGGAACTTCCCATCTTGAAACTTGAAGTGTTGTGTCTTGAGGCATCAGGAGAACTCGACGAGCCCCCGGCATGTAGCCCCCGGCGTCAGTGCATGCCGAGTAGTTGAGTCAGGAAATCCTGTCAGCGCATAGTAGCAGACACCGGCCGTCACGCCTTGTTGCACCTTCACCATCGGCAGGTTGTACCAGTCGGCGAGGCTCTCATCGAAGAAGTCCATGCTGCTGCTGCTGTCAAGCTACTCCGCCGGGGTCACCGGCGGCGCGGCACAGTCCATGACCATGAGGCAGTCGCCACAACCAACGTGAACTTGTACGTGATGGCGTTGCCACCGTGGCCGAGAGGCCGTCGTAGTACGCCGGGTAGCCGCAGCTGTACATGGCGTTGCCACCGTGGCCGAGAGACCGTGGTTGTACGCCAGGTAGCCGCGCAGGCGCCATGGCAGAGTGATCGTCGATTCAGCATCGAGATAGACAGAGAACCAAGTGCGAGACCCGACCCCGAATCGACGTCGCAGCACCCTGAGTGACCGTCGTGGCACGCCGAGTGACCACCGTTCGCTACCGCCGACGGAGTAGGCCTTCCCGGATCGGTCCTGGCGACCATGTGCGACTCCGTTTTGCAAAACAGAAAGCCATGACGTAATCAGTAGTTAACTGGATAGATTAAGAGCAATATAATGTGGAAAAAGAAATAAAGAATAGAAAGAATTCTTCTCTTTGTGTTTGCGTAGCTGTTTGTTGGAACAGCCCTAGCTACGGGACTTGCAGCCAAACTTGTCGATGGAAAGTGTTAGATCTAACTCCAACTTGAACTCCATCTTGCCATATACGTAGATACGCCGGGTCAACGAAACACGAGCCGCCATGGCCTGTGGCCGAGCGACACGATACGCTTAGAGTAGTTGCCGCTGTACATCATGGAGTGGCCGTGGTGACCGAGAGATCACCATCGACTATACGCCGAGTAGTTGCCGAAGCCTGATGGCCGGCGTAGACACCGGGTAGTCGACTCATGAATGACTCACGAGTTAAAGTTCGAGCTGTCCCGAACTTGTTCAGTCTCCGGTACTGGACTCCATCTCCTGTCTTCAACGCTCACCCGCCGGGTCGCTGGGGACGGATCATGTAGATCGGTCGTGAACCGCGCCTGCTGGCAAGGTTGCTGGGTTCTGCTTGCCTCGGGACTTGATCAAGTCGGCGAATTGTCGGCTGCTTCTCTGGACGTCGATGCACATGAGGAGACCATGCATGCATGCGCCGCGAAGACAGCAGCCGAGCAAGCCGCTGCTTGATGGAGTATGTCTCGTCGCGTGAGCCGCCTGCTTGATCGACGCGACGACGGAGTTGGTGTAGTCTTGTAGATCGATGATGTCCATCGTACTCGACGAAGGATTCCGGCGCTAGCCCCACGGTGGGCGCCACTGTCGACGTTTTTGTCGGCAATTATATTTTAGGGGGCTACGCAAGAACCAAGAATACGATGGTGAAGACAAGACGCCGAGTTTATACAGGTTCGGGCCTCCCGGAGGATAAAAACCCTACGTCCTGTCTTGGGTGGTATTGTATTGTGTATGTTGAGATGAGATCCCTGCCCGCCTTATATATCCGGGGAAACAGGGTTACATGAAAAGTATCCTAGTCGGTTACAACATAGAATTAATTGGAGTACAAGATAATAGACTTGCCGAATAATCCGCGCCTTCCTTCTAGACGTTTGAGGCAATCGGTCTTGTTTGGGCCAGCCCGACTACCCTGTTTGGGTACTCGGCCTTGCTTGTCTTGAGGTACCCGGGGGTCATAGTAACGACACCAACCCACCCACACCCCCACCCAACACTGCACATCTGCGCCATGGAGGAGCTTGGCGGTAGCGGGGGGCTAAGAGCCGTTTTGGACCGGGGCGGCGAGCAGCATCTCAGGGTCGCGGCCGGGGTGCAATCTCCTACGGGCCGCAGAGGGGGCCAGCTCGTGCCGGCAGCACTCGAGGCCGGGGCCATGGCGAGATGGAGGAGCCCGTTGTGGCGGGCGCGGGCTAGCCAAGACGACATCAACAAGGTTGGAAAGGAGGCGGGCACCATGGCCATCGGCTGCGTCGATGAGGTGGGGGCCTAGGCGAGCGGCGTTCCGGTAGTGCGATGATGTGCGTGGTCTCAGTGGCGGAGCTGGACACAAAATTAAGGGGGGGCCGGACAAACTCCATCAAAATTTTTAGGCGCAAAAATTTGCCAATTTGCGCCGTATTTCATTGTTCTTGATTTCTTAGAAAAATTGGACATAGATTCAGCAAAAAAAAAAATATCCTACAAATTGCAATCACATATCATATTGCTTGCACTAGTTAAGACAACTACAAATACAATTGTGGGAAGATGAAATTATGGCTTGCTTACATGAATGATTACGTGATAAGATGGGCTAATCTAGTTACCACTTGCTAGTTTGCCGAGCTTGTCTGTTCAGCCAAACACCACTATGATTAATAATTGACTTTGGATTCTTTTGTGATGGGGATAGCGTGGATGCCTGTCAATCGAAGGAGGAGGCTCCTGTAGCCGTAATTTGTCGCCGGCAGCGAAGTGGAGCGGTGGAGTTCGCACAAAAATCAGATGTGGGAATAGGAAGAAGGGACCAGCGAAGTCAAGCCTAGTTCCGATTCCCTGAGCGAGAGCCTGTATCTGTCTCGAGTTGGTTAGGCCTTCTTCTACAGGCGCTATGCGACTATGGGCCACGGGTGACAGCCCAGAAAATCAAGTCCACAACCCATAATGGTTGCTGCTCTCCTTTCTTCTTCATTGGTTTCTTCCTATCGACGCTCACGTCAATGGCGGCACGACGCAAGGAATCAGGCGATTCGAGGAAAAATTGGGGGGGGCGGCGACCGCAGTGTAGACTGGCTGCGTCGAAGTTAGGGGGGGCCATGGCCCCTGCCGGCCCCCCCCCCCCCCAGCTCCGCCATTGCGTGGTCTTCGATGGGCTTGGAGCAATTATGAGAGGCATACGCGTCTTTTTGTTTGTCTGTTGTGGGAAATCCTCCAATCCCTTATAAAGAGGGACAGAGGGAGTAGTGTTTTGCAAAAACAAGCAAAATTTTAACCAAAATATTAGTAACGTCATCAATTTCAGCCTACATTTTATAAGTGCATGTCATCGTTCAAGGATGTATTTGGCATCTTTCTTAGCGACCGTATGATTTATGTACATAACTCAGCTATAGCGGAAGTTAGCGAATGAAGTTAGTGGCGTTGTTTAACCTAATAGCAAAGTTAATGACATTAGATGTAATGTTTGTAATATCATCGCGGCACCTATCTTCAAAAGCTATAACGAGGCCATAGCGGAGGAATGAAAAATAGAGGAATAGAGAAAAAAAGTAAGAACGAAGAAAACACAGGAATTGAGAAAGCTGGAACAGAAATCCAAAACATAGAACAGAGAACTTCATGTATTTGGAATGCAGGAATAGAAACAAACACAGGAACAAAAATATTAGTGCAACTAAACAAAAGCTTTGTGAGCTATTATAGGAGTTTTTTTTTTTCAAATTAGCAATCATAGATGTTTACACAACATTTAGCACCATGTAAGAATCAATCAAATTAATTGCCTCATGGGAAAAAGGCGATATGCGCCAATACTGCTAATAGATGATGAAAGCTCCTGCACCTTAGTTCATACATACACGTTGGTTTCAACACAACGGAAAAATAAAAATAAAAATAACGCAATGTAAAAGGGAAGCTTGATTAGCACATGCCTTATCGGCTCATCGCGAGCCTTGTGTCTTTTCCTAAGCTCAGACCTCATTTTTTTTATTCCTGTGTTTTGTGGAGGAAAGTGTTCCTTTCCAGAGGAACGGGAGGCGCCATTCCTTCGATCCAAACACCGCCTAACGTCAGCAATTCATAGGAAACTCATTCCTTTGAAATTACTTTGAAAATCCTTTATGCCAAACGAGCCCTAACCGATTTTCTGTAGGACACTAACAAAATATGATTGGAGTCATGTACCGTGCATGACAACGTTAGACGGTTAGAGTCAATGTCGACCACAGTACACTGCACTGAGACGACACTGGTGAAGAAATGAAGAAGGGCAAGATATCACTATGCCCTTAGACTATTTTCTACAAAAGATTTTGCATGAATGGGTACAGAAGCACTGCATAACCCAGCAATAATTTCAAAATGGATTCTAATCTGTAGTCATGGAGGAAAATATGGTACGATATGAGGATATAATTGTAATTTTGAAAATTTGCCCTTACTCCGGACTTTACAGCTGATAGTGTCCTATAGCAAATATTAGCAATAGTATAGTACAACATAAGCCACCTTTCATCGGTGTCCAAGAGCAAATTTCCCTTTCAATAATTATGGATGTGAATCAATCTAAATATACAACATTCTACATTCTTCGATTTGAATGCAAATGTACAATTCTACTGTTACGTCGATCGTTCAGCAGTACCGAGTTCTGAGAAAAAACTAAGTATGAAATATCTTGCACGTTGAACCCTCTGCAATATTTAACAAAAGGGGAACTAAAACCTTATTACTAACCCTTTTTGAATTGATTAATCTGCTTGTCAACTAGCGTACAATACCACTAAGGCCCTGTTTAGATTCTCTAGGTCTACAGTTGGAGATAAAGTTTATTTGACTAAAATTTAGTCCATGCTCGTTTGGAACTAGAGCTATAGTTAAGCGACTACTTCCTCCGTCCACAAATATAAGGATTCGTTGCCTTTCAGCCAACTCGTTTGACCACTCGTCTTATTCAAAAAATTGTAAAAATACAAAAACAAATAAGTCATACTTTAAGTATTTTTCGTGATAAAACAAGTCATAATAAAATAAATAATATTTACAGAATTTTTTTGAATAAAACGAGTGATCAAATGAGTAGGCTGAAAGTCAAACAAATCCTTATATTTGTGACGGAGGAAGTAGCAGTTAGAAAGTCACTTTTGCCCCTAGGCTCCATAGGAACCAACTATAAAAGTGAAAAAGTAAAGATAATTTGGTCTTTACACATCCTTTATCCTTAGTTTAGTCCACAAAAGTTAGGTTTAACTAACTAATGAACTTTTGAGTAGTTAGCTTATGAACTAAGGTTTAGCTTTCACTTTAATCCACCCATTTAGATCCAAATAGACTAAACTTCAGCCAAACAGGGCTTACGACTAAACTTTACGTCCAAAGCTGTGATTGGTAGTTTTCATGTCACAAACGCTCGCTCAGAATTTTGATCCATTTTACTTTGCATAATTACACTGGTCACATACGCTCTAAGATGCATTAGGGGATAAGGTTACGAGAGGATAGAATTAATGTTCAGACGGCCAACCAAATCAAGAGTTGCTAAACACGGAGTCACACAAACCATAATTGTAGGAACATTTGACCAAAACGAGCCAAAATGAGAGTAAAATTAACTACTTACGAAGATAACAAGGAAACCATTGCTAAGAAAATACTCTTTTAAAAGCACACTAAGATAACAATCAAAACATTGCTAAGAAAATGAACGAAGATGACAATGAAGTCTAAAACATTCTCCAGATTTACAGCTCAACAAAAATTGGATTGCCGATATTATCCACCTTTTCGTCAGACATAATATGCACCCCTCCCCTAACTTCTTGGTAGTGTTACAAAATGACAACAGATATATCCATGCCTTGAGGTACTGTATCTTTCCTTCCAGAATGTACCAAGAATGGCAAGAAGCCAAGAACTACAAAACACCATGGTTGAGATCATTGATGAAACTGATATCTCGCGCTTCCACAGATTAACAAAGACAATGGCAGCCAAACATTAACAGTTCAGCTCCAAAATTGTCGAATAACATACCCCCCCCCCCCCCCCCTAAAGCATCAATCCGACCACAAATGGAACTAGTCCACCAGGACGGGCCCCCGGCCCACCAAATGAGCACCTTTTGAGACTGTTGAGGTTGTTGCCTCAGACACAGCAGGCAGATGCACCCCTTAACCTCGCCATATATCCAGCCAAGCAAAAATGTTTTCACAACATAACTGACAAATATCGAATCAGACCTGCACAGTAAAACTTGTAAGTAATCTTTGGTGTTACTGAATCTGCTGCGAGCCTGCAATGGCCTCCACAGGGTAGCCACCAACTTTACAATTCCTCCACTTCCCAATCAAATCATCCATGTCCAACCAAATTCAGGCAGCACGAGCTGTTCATGTAAAAAGTGACAACAAGAACAAGTTAGCATGGCAATGCCTACAATTTTATCGTTGGAACATTCTAGAGCTTGTAACTTGGTTTTACTAAAGGTCATGCTTTTCCAAGGCCTATTGTTCAACCAGTATTTGTTAAATAAAAATTACTGTACAGAATAACGTGCTTGTAGAATTAGTGTAAAATAATCTATTTAAAGTTCATACTTTTCAAGCAATAGAATGGCACAATTACACTCAGTCTTAATGTACTTCATCTCACCATTCACAGTGTAAATTTTGCAATTTATCTATCTATATTTGCCACATTCAGCTACTATCAAAAAATAATCAATTAGAAACACTTACGCAATTCAGAATGGCGCCTCAAGTGATTCATCCCACACATCACCACTTCCATTTGAAGCATCTTCACCATCTTCTTCCATGGATAATCTAATATATTCTCTATGCGCAAAACGATCCCACTCAGTCAGAGTAGGATTTTCACGTTCCTGCAATTAAACATTATCCAACTAGTTAACTTCATAATTGGCAATGGAGACAACGTTATCAAGTCTTATAATCACCTGGCGAATGAGGAATGGATCACGAGTTTCAAATGCCATGAACTTGTTGAGATTGAATAGGATATTGAATATATTTCCTGATAGTTTACACCGTTTTAAGTCCCGTAGGGTAAAATAGCTCTCATTCTGTGGAAAGAAAAAATTGTATCAAATCCAGTTTAAAGTGCAGCATGATTATAAACAAGATTCTACCTCTGGCCCAATCATGTCAATCATCTGGCATAAAATGTCCTCGAAAAGAACAGGCTCCTGTGCCATGCACTCCATACGGTGCAACTGCTCCTCATAGAAAAATTGCATTTCATTGGAAGTCAGAATGCCATTAGCATCCAGATCAATGCACTTAAACCTGTAACAATTATCTCAAAAGTTCAATAAACATACAGAGTATAGCTTGCAAATACAATAAGCTAACACAAGTTACAGATCATATGTGAACAGATGAGAAAAAATTCAGAAGCATTTTGACTTCCAGCGCAGTTTTTTTTTTAAAAAAAAAGAAGCAAAATCTATTTTTTAGAAGTAAGAAATAACACAACTCTTTATGCTACGTTTGCCTGTTCGGCAACTTTCAGTAATGTCAAATATATTTGTCTAAGATGGTGAACATTAGTTGAGAATCCATCATCTCGACATCAATGATTAGCGATCAAATATGTCATGGACACGACAAAATAAACTTTGTGAGGGGGCAGGTACACCTCCATCACATATTTAGATTATATGTGTTGTAAAAACAAAATGGCACAACCTTTTACATGAAACCGGAAGTTAATAAACAAGTACATGAATATATTCAGATCCAAAGAATACACTTACCAGTACTCAAGGCTAGGCTCAGACGATTTGTCTTCCTCTGACAATATAAAGTAAACAAAGTCTTCATAACCCATCTTCCCTTCTGTCATGCTTGTGAATTTTCTTGGGACCTAAGCAATACAATAGCCAGAATAAGGACATGAAAAGACATTTTGGTTAACAGAAGGACTAAGCTCAAAATGCAACAGTGGAACAGACTAACCTGTGAAAAAATTCTATCAACTATTCTATAGGTCAATGAATGATTCCCATATCTGATAAGGTTCTCTTTATCAATCAAAAAGTCATGATCTGTGTCGAGCTCCCAAAATTTGCAGTAGATCACGTAAAAGTGCTCATATGAGAAGTATCTGCATCAAACATAACCAGATTTTACTCCTCTCCAGAAGAATCATACATTAATGCATCGATATGAAGAAAATGTAAATGTAAATTCAACCCACAACGTACAGAACATGTAAGGAACAAAAATGCATGCAGGATTCTAGAAAACTAATCCTGATAAATTAGTACTACCTCAGTTCCAAAATATACTATGTCATTTTATCTCTTGGCACAGAATTAAGGAGAGGTGAAAAAGGTGGGTGCACAGGAAACGAGATATAGATAGAGATGTATTGGGAGGAGATAAAGGTGCATTGGGAAGCTCATGACAGGTAGTTTGAGGAAACTGTTGGAGTCTAGAATGACAAGTAATTTGGAACGGATGTAGTATGAAGGAAATCACCATCCCTGCTCAACTCATGCCCCCTACAAGAATGGACAATGATGCAATACAATATGCTAACAGCACCATGCATTAATTACCTCAACACTTTGTTGATATCTTCTTCCTCATCCAATTGCTGAAGAGCAGCAATTAAATTGCCACGTTTGAGCTCTCTCAGCGTGAGATGCCCGTTTCCAGCTCTATTTATGGAGTAAAAGATTCTGTATATTACTGTCTCCGCTGTGGAAACAGCAACAAATGATAAATCAATGAATAAAGTTCAGCAAAAACTGACAATGATGGGAAAAAGGAGCTAATTTTATCTAGAGAACAAATGTGGATGATTGTGGTTTCTTTTTTCAATTAATGACAATACTGTTCCAAGTTTCAAGCAACGAATGCTTACTTTTGGCTGCATATATTCACTAATTGAGACTAAAAAAGAAATAAGGATCCATCACTGTCCTGATGTTACTTGACAAGATAGCATAAACAGCACATTGCTTCTTAAGAGAGACAAACAACAAGCCATTCTCAATAAGTCAGTGAAAACTAATCAGGATAGAGAAATCAGTCCGGCTAGTTCAATTGGGCCACGTCACATTAGAGGTCAGGTTCACACAAATCCACCATGCTACAAAACTACCTTGCTGAACAAGAGTTTGCCTGGCCAAATCATGATTAAACAAATAAATAAGGCTTTGGTGGTGGTGGTGTGTGTGTTGGGGGGAGTAATCCTTTTACAAAAAGTTCTACAAGGTTCCCACAAAATGCTTACGTGTCACTGAATTGACGGGCGAGTGAATTTATAGCAATTGTCTTGGTAAATTATGTCAATCCTAAATCATGCAACCAACCATGTTTCGCCACATCAGCATTTCGTGGGAATGTTGTAAAACTTTTTTGTAGATGTAGCACTGCTCGTGTGTGTGTGTGTTTTTTTTTTTGGGTGTGTGTTGTTGGTGGGGGGGGGGGGGGGGGGGGGGGGGGGGCTATGAGTTAAAAAATCATAATTTGTAAACACCTAACAAACAAGCATAAGAATGCTGATACACCATCGGATAAGGACTTGGCTCTTATATGTGTCACATGTGAAAATCACAATAAATATTGGTTTCTAAGAGAACATATGAAACACCGGCTAGCACATCAAAAGTAGAAATTGGTACACAAAAAAAAAATGTTGTTCGCTGCTAGTTCACTTGGGTAGTGAAAATTACCATATCTCTCCTGAAACTCCGGAGTGCCTTGTAAGAACTCTAAGCCCGGGTGAGTTGCCAGCAGTTCCTTTAGGACAGGCTTGAAGTCCTCCTGTACGAATTACAGAGAACATGAAAAGTCACTATATAAACATCTTCACAAGCTAGAGACAACTGTGCATGTATTAGTACAGAGAGAAAATGCTGACCTGAGTGAGATAGTTATGACCTGGCTTTCTTAATATTTCAAAAATTTGGCTAGCCATATCCATTGTAATTTTGTTGCCATTGATCCAGTAATCAACAAACGCATCCCTGTGTTTAAAACGAAGATTTAGATGAAACAGTTTAAAACTTCCGAAATATAATTTCTCCTGTCGTGCAGAAAATTCCAGGTGTGAGATAAGACTAACTGCTTTAGCGACCATAAAAGGATTACTAAGATAAGAAACAGATGTGTGAATAGGTGAACTTTTATTCAGCACACGTGACATCACGGTGAAGAGAATACAAGTTACCAAAGACCCATAAAAGCAACGCACTCCAACAATACAGTTACAATGGAAGACTCAAGAAAACTTTGCCTCGGAGCATCATCACAAAAGCAGGCTTAAAAAAACAGGTTAAGAAAATTGTGCTTTCTCCTTGTCAGCCAGATTGTGTCCTCACTTTGTCTGTATCATCTAAGGTTTTTGTTTCGGTAACTTCACTCCACTCGGACTCATTAGCCTCTTTGAAAACTCTTGGTCAAAAGAAAGGAGATTGGGCTGGGACGAAAACTCTATTCGTCAGCTACGATAAAAAAGAGTGGGCTGCCGGCACAGAGAAATATTCTATCCAGAGATGCTACTACAGCCAGAAGTCAGGAAAAATAGAAGCCAGTTGGTTTACAAACCCTTAAAGCCATCTATGATATGGGATCTATCACCTAACCATAAAATTCCATGTCATGTTCAAGTACTAGCAAAACACAACACAGCACTTTAAAAGTTTAACTTCAAAAGACTCCACATGAATAAAGCAAACTTGACAGATTCAAAAGATCAAATGTTAGCTTCATTAACACCTGATATATCAAACAATAATGTTTTACCTCATAAACAAAATTATCAATATGAAGAAATGAACAAGATCTAGCGCAAGCTAGAAGCAATATCTGTCTATGAGTGACAAGCTGACAAAATGCAGATATAAAAATGGTTGTAGTCAAATGGAACAAACAACATTCAGCAGTGCAAGCTTCCAGCAAGGAGAGGAGACAAACCAAGATCCAATAAAAAATGAAAGAACAAACTGAACAGGATGAAGAGATATCTGAAATTTGTCGACTGGATCATTAGACGAGCACCACTATAGACGTTGGGTTCAGATGTTGAACATCAAACCTTGAGACAGTTCCAGTGCAAGCAACATCAATTTTCTTGAAAAGAACACTGGAGAAGAATGAAGGAATCTTGCATATATCTTTTGTGACTGATCTGAATTCTGATATGAACAAATAAGATGTCAGCTTCAGAATTCATGTCAATGTAGAAAACATTGAAGCGAGCCCTAAAAGCATTCACCTTGAATCTGAAGTCCCTCCCCACCAAAAAATAGGTGATCTATTCTAGATAAGCATTGCTCCTTCAAGTCTTTTGGAGGAGGAGGCCCATTCTTGAAGTAAAACTGTGAAACATATCGGTCCAACCAAAGTCTTTAAGCATCGAAAGTAGAAAGAAATACAGCAAGAATAGTTACATCCAGAGATGAGATGTACCTGTGGTATAACCTCTCTAACTGGTTCACTAACTAATTTCAGTGGAGAACTGTGCAATGATGATGGTCCAGGAGATCGTCTCAAAACCCGGGGAGAGCCAGAAGTGCTCCTAGGGGAAAGTGGAGGAGCACTACCAGCAGGGAACATAGAAGGCAGAGAACTACTTGAAGCAGCATTTGTGCTAGCAGAGGACCCAGCAACATTCAGTGTAGCACCAGCTTTTGCATCCTCGATCAGAGACTTTACCTGGTGCCCATGGCAAATATATTTGGTAAGAATTCATGCATCCCACACTGCAATGTATCAGATTGCTAACATGCATAGAGAAAGAAACTTGACACTAACAACAATATAACAAAAATTAGAAAAGATCATGTGGTTTGTGGAACAATAATATGTCTATGCACTAATGTCAATAGCGCTCGCAAAGAGAAGAAAAACAAGAAAAACATTTTAGTAACATTATGTCATTAACACAGTAAAGATCAAGCTGGTTATAAGAATATCGCAACTTCCATTAGACATCGTCTGTTAGAGATACTTTTCTTCCCACACCCCACCCCGAATCCCCCTCCTTTTCCAAATCACACACAAACCAGAAAAATAAACAGTGGATAAATTTCATGACAGCATGCACTTGCGGAAGGCAACTAAACTGCAGTGATAGGACCAGTTGCAGTAATATGCTCTATTGGTGACTACATAAGCACACATATGGAATATTACCAAGAAGCGCATGTCTCCAGATTTATGTTTTTTTATTAAAAAACAAATATGGTGTTCAGCATCAAAGATATGCAAATGCAATCATGAATTGTCAAATGGAATGCAAGGGACCAAAAAGATACCAGCTGCATATTCCAGAAATAACCAAATCAAAATCAACAATGTTGCTCTAAGTTATTGAGGTTCTGAAGGCTTTGTGTTACAGTGAAACTGTAAAGAGAATCCCTGAAGTTCACAACTCCAGGATCAAGAAAATAACAAAGCTAAACCTATATCGAACTCCTCCTGGTAAGCCCTTTGCAAAAATCTGAATGTCAAAGAAAACTTGAGACAGGAAAAGCTTCTTTTGCTATTTTGGTCGGTGTAAAAAAATGCAAAAATGACATCAACAGTCATGTACCTATTTGCATAGGCAGCACATATGAATATAATGGGTCACCATCTATTCTGTATCATTGTCGCAACTCGTTCTGATATCATTCTGACAACATTAACTCAGATCCCTGTTCACGTCATGTATCCTCTAAGAACATGGTATATGATATGCATACACACAACAGTACAACACAAAGTTTGTAATGGTAACTAAAGCTCATCCCCCCCCCCCCCCCCCCCCCCCCCCCCAACAAAAGAAAAAACGTCCTCCAAGCCAAAGCTAGCGCTTACGTATTATGTATCATTCCATATTTATTTTATTGTGACTGAAAAAAAGTAATCCAACCGAACAGTCACCTAACAGTCTAACAAAGTAGTAACAAAAGGATTCATAAAAACTAATTAAATAGCATTAATATTGACCTCCTGTGCAAGACTATGCGTTTTTGACAAGGATCAACATGCCCCCCCTCCCCCCCCTGAATCAACAAATAACTGAACTGGTCACGTAATCAGCTGGCAACAGTTACCCAAACCTTCCAGACTCACTAAACTACAGATCCAATGTGTGCCAAGCTAGCAACAATGAAAAAAACAATACGTCACAGAGACGAACAGATAGAGACCTGCATTTATTCACATAAATCATGGATAGATGCTTTATCCGTGCTGCCCAGTCACGCTAAATTTCACCTTGGCGAGTTCTAAGCACTCTACACTGACATTCAAAATTATATATGAATAAAGAAAAACATAAGCCATAGGATTCAACTTTAATCTACCGGAACCCAACGTCATCCAGCACCCGGGACACAAGCATGCAAATGTGACACGAACACAACAATCCAAACCAGCACGCGCAGCATCACAAAAGAACAACAACCAAAGCATCGCAAACATGCTTGTCATGAACCAGAGCACGAGATCACGCAGCATGCGCAAAGGTATTGGCGAACAACGCCAATCCAGCAATAGAACCAACGGAGCACGCGAGGAAAACGCGAAGGGGAGTGGAAGGAATACCAGCTTGGAGGTCTCCGGAAGCGTGAGCCACTGCGAGTAGAGCGCCTCGGCTATGGTGGAGTTCTCACGCAGCGCACCTGGCGCGAGCTCCGGCAGCTGAAGCAGCTCCGGGTCCAGCGCCGTCGCGTCCCTCCTCGCCGTCTCCACCTCCATTCCGTCCGAACAACAGTGCCCTTCTCATGCACCAAGCGGGGCCCCGAACCTAGATCTGCCCCACGCGCGTACAGACGTTGGAGCTCGACGCGTTCCAGCGAGGGGAGCGAATTGGAGCTCGGCAGGATCGGCGGACGGCGACAGAGGAGGACCGGAAACCGGCGGTGGCGGGATCTGAGGCCACGGCCGGAGGCGACGAAACCCTAGGCTGGGGCAGCGAGCAAGAGATGTGGAAGACAGGAAGACGGTGGTGGTAATGGTGGGCGTCGATATAACAGCGAAGGGCAAAACAGATTTCTCTTTCGGATGCCACTTTCCGTTTGCTAATGGCACCCATAGTTTGCAGGTAACCCCTCGCGCGGTTCTCTCAAAATCTATTTGGCAAAATTAACTACAAACTATAGTTCTATGAACACCTAAAAAATGATGTTTAATTTTCAATAGTTCTTGGTACTTTCGTATTAAAGTATGATTTCGGTTCACATGAAACGGGGTTCGCACCATGCGCTTTTGCGTCGTGTGCTAACGTATTTTGGCGTTACTAGCTAGCAAGCTATATATGTATGCTAGTTTTATTGTTTTATTCGTGCACTGTTTCTTAGCTATAGTAACGCCAAATACGTTAACACACGGTGTAGGAGTGCATCGCGCGAACTTGTTTTAAGTGAAGCTCAAGCATACTTTAATACAGAGTCACATAAATTATATTTGAAAAAAATATAACTCTCACTTTTATTAGGTGTTCATACAACCATAGTTTCTAGTTTCCATATAGCTTTGATGACTAAGAGAATGAACACCACATTATAATCTATATCTCAATATCCCTAAATGGCATGCGGTTCTCTCGCTTCTGATTAGTTCAGCCCATCATCTGGTATCGTTGATTTGCCAACTAATAAATCCATCACCGTTGATTAGAGCAGTGTCCTTTGACACAAAGCTTGGTGTCACATGTTCCTTAGCGCAGGCCCACCACGCTTCGCACCTGTGGCGTTTTCACCAAACAGTCTTTGTCGGTCGCGCCATCCTCCCCGCATGTTGTCTGTATGGGGTGGGTTGTCCCTCGCTGCTATGTTTTGCTAGGTGATGTATGATAAAGAGCTGGCATTAAATCATGCATCGGGCAAGCAATCCAATGCACTATGTCCAGTCTCTAAGACTGACTCCAACAATAGCACCCAAAATTGGAGGCCCAAACACCAAATAGATCAGCTTGATATGAAAAAAAAGGGTTCAGAAAATTGCAATCTCCAACGGTAGATCCAATACCTTCTTCTTCCTCCTTGCGACGCTGGATCCCCTGCGAAGACGCCGTCGGGGCCCGCGCCACCACCATGGCCCTCGCCCGCGCCGTCGACGCTGCGATGCCCACCGCCGATGCGCGACGGCGGCGAGCAAGGCGACGTCAAGCCGCCTCCGGCCTCCTCGCTCCCCGTCGCGTCGCCCTTTTCCTCCCCCGGGCGGGCGCGGTGCGATTCCGACGGCGCGCGGCGGCGGAGGAGGCCCGCTTGGGCGGCGTGGAGGAGGGGGAGGGATCCGCCGGCTTGGCGGCAGAGGAAGACGAGAGAGGGGAGACGAGGGGCCGCCGTCGGAGACGATCTCTGCGGCAGATTCCTGGACAAGGGGCTCGTCGCTGTCGTCCATGGCGGTGGTCGATCTCGTCGACGCCAAGCCGCCGCGGCGGACCGAATCAACGCCAAGCCGCCACGCGCACTGCTCCGGGGCAAGGGATGCGGCGGAGGAGGGGGAGGGGATGAGGCGGAGGGGCTCCGCGCCGGCGCCGGAGAGGAGAGCAAGGGAGGGAGACGCGTCGGAGAAGAAAGAGACGATGCGTGCAGACGGGCTGGGTCACGGGAGGAGATGACCTTTTGCTCGGTCACGGAGTGCTTCGTTCCTAAAATAGGTATGTCTGTTGGGTCATCTGTTGGAGGGGTGTTTTTACCCCTTTACAATCCATTTTGAGTATGAGTCACCATATAGGTGATCTGTTGGAGTCAGTCTAACCCAATTGAATCAAATCCAACAAACTATCTTCATGGCCATGGCCATACACTTCCCTGTCTCCACGTCTCGCCTTCCTGCCAAAAACAAAGTGACCAGTGACTGCCCTACCGCACCATTTGGCAATGCCAGTGTCCAATGTACTCATTCTTCGATCCTCTCTTACGTATGTCTCTCCTTTTCCTCTTTTATGGTGGAATTCTGTTGCTTGTCTCACGTCTCAGGAAGAGATCGAATTGGATCAAAAGAAAAAGAGGAAGAGATCGAATTAAATAGCAGTGAAACATTTATCTCACCGCACTTCGACAACAGCTTGAACCGAGTCCATAAAAATAAGAAGCAAATTCTTATTTGCCATTAGAAATTATAACCTTTTCTTATTTGTCATCGAAAAAATTCAATTCTCTTATTTGCCATCCGATTAAAATTTGTATCTTTTATTTGCCACTCTAGTCACTTTGGCTGATAGAAAATTAGAGTCTGGACGCAACACATGAGAAGTTCCTCACCAGAGTGATGGAGCTTGAACCAAATCCCAAAGGGGGGCTGGCCACTGGTGTTTGATCACAGGGGTGGCCCATCAATGGATCATGAAGCAATTAGCACCTTGATCAAGGAATTTTTGTTTTTTTTTTCTAAAGTTAGGGGGCCACGTTGGCCATAACCAAGCTTCGTCTCTGCCTCACAACTAGCCAACAAAGTTGGCCACGCAACATATAGATGGGGACTAACTTGCACAATTGTACCTCGTGTCAATGAGATGGTTTGTCGCCTCTATCAACAATTATCCATGTGCTTCGAATATAAAGTATACATTCTTATGAATAACATGGTGGATAAAGATATCAGACACATGACATGAATTATAAGTGAATAAACTAAATTTTAGCACACGACAAAAGATAGATATAAGATATACAACAGTATGTGTCACTAAAAGTGTATCATAAATGATATATTACAATGCATTAAGATAATCACAAGTATATTACGAGCTAAAGTCCAAAAGAAGATCGGATACTTGTAATGGTGTTGTGCGCTACAATTGCAACCCGATCACCTATTTGCGTATGCGCTGCCACCTTAGAAGGATCCTATGCAGCGTAAGGCGTCAGAATTGTCCTTAATCTCCTTGACATCACTGGTGAAATAGCAGTGAGATACCATTAGGCATTTTGCAGTCATGTCCCCTGTGAAGTCGAGCTCATAGTAGGGGTGGGCTAAAAAACCGGTACCCAAACATCGAAATAAAAAAAACCAAGACTGAGACCGTAAAAACCGGAATTTCGGTTTTCGGATAATTGTTCGGGTACTAGACTTAGATAACCGAATTTTATTGTTCAAATTTAGGTAGTACCTTTGGATACTCGAACTACCCAAAATACCCGAATTATTATCGATAGGTGTAAAATGTAGCACACAGACTCATGTGATGATCACGTTGCATCCTTTGTTACTCATTCACTATATTTATTTTTCCTCTATCATATAATTGTATGTCGTTATCAAGTTGATTGCATAGTGTATTTTGGGTATAATCAAATAGATTTTAATTTTTCTAAAAATTAGTGCTAATATTGGGTAGTTTAGGTATAACCGAAGACCGAACCGAATTTTAGGTACCTAAAGTTGTCGGGTATCCAAATTTTTGTTATCATTTTGGGTAGCAATTCTAGATAACCAAAATTTGAAAAAACTGAAAAAAACCGAACCGAAACATCGGGTATGACCGAACGCCCACCCCTAGCTCATAGCATAACAGAAGGCTGGCATATAAGATATGATAACCTAAGTAGTATTTAGTTTTGCCGTAAAAGTTTTGATAAATTGGAGTTTATGATATTGACTCTCAAGTCTCAACAAAGGTAATTCTATGATACCAAAGAAAATAATACTTGAAGGAAGATTTTTTATATAACGTTGTAATATACTTTATTTTATTTTGATGACATTGAACAACTTAAGCAGTGTAGTTTTGCAATAATTCATCTTTCCTAACATCAACAAAATATAAACAGATGAGTAGTATAAGGCCAATCTCAATGGGCTTTTCATCAACATTAAATAAGGTGTCACGTCAAAAAAAAAGATGACATGGCACATCAATTAAGATGAAAGAGAAGAAATCCCTTTCATCCCCATGAAAGGAATGTGTCATGGTTTCATATATATGAAAGTTCATTGAAATACCCATTGAGAGCAAAAACTTTCATCTCAATATGTCTTGACCAATCTCAATGCAGCAATTTAATGTTATGCTTTGTCTATGAAATCGTGGGACGAAATCATGCATTGAGTTCATTTATCATATGAATATTCTAAATCTGACATAGCACTCTTAGAAAGTGTGAAATTAAAGTATGCACTGAGACTGGCCTAATACTACTTCTATTCTTTATGTTGATGGTGTTTAGGGACAGGCATTTATTTACCCTAGAAACAAGGCGGTAGGATAATGAATTTGCTTAACGAGTGACTAAACCCAGGCGACTACTTGCAACTTGCAAGGTGCAGAAATGATTGATTAGCCAAGTACTATACTAGAACTGCAAACCGGACCCGAAAGCTCGCAGAAATGATTGATTAGCCAAGCTTTATTTTGAATCTGTTAATGAATGATGTAACTATTCTATCGAATCAATAAAGCTCGCCGAATGGCATTCCCTAAAAAAAAAAAAAAACGGACCCGAAAGGGGTAGGACCGTAAAACACCGATAAAACTCTCCCCTCAGCCTGCGCGTACGCGGCACCTTGGTGGCGGTTCCTCCCGGGCTCCCGGCGACGACGAACACAACGAGACCGAGGCTGGTCAGGTCAGCGATGAACCCCTTCGCGAAGAAGCCAACAGCGCGAGGTAAGATCCGCTTCCCGTCCCCTTCCCTGTAATTCTCAATCGGAATTCGATTGAATCCGGCCCCAGCTGCGGCGATCCCCACCGTGATCGTGCCTTCGCTGTCGCCGCTGCATACCTCGAATTCCAATCAACGGGGGAAGAGGCCTAGGGCTCGCGCGCCCGTTCCTAGCGCGATGGTCCTGTTCCGGGCTCTAATTTTGGTTTCTGGCTGTGGTTGTGCAGAGACGATCCGGGGCAGCAAGCGGGAGCTGACGAATGCAACGCGAGGTGATTGGTTCCGTTTCAGTGATTTTGTATTCTTGCATTAGAGTATTCAGAGTAACGTTTGCATCATTTAGTTTACATCGAATGCGATTGCTGGTGGTTTGACCACTTTTGATCTCAATATAAAGCCGGGTGCGAGCCTTTAGTCTAAAATTGCTGGTGGTTTGCGAATGGACGCTTGTTCCTGGTATTCGATTGTTCCTGATGAACAGTAAGGGCTGCGTGTAACTTTCGTTTAGTCTCGTTTTATCATACATTCATTTGGCACCCCTCTTATTTTGTGTAGATTGAATAGTGATTTCAAATAGTCATGATCTTATTTATTTGAAATGTGCTGCAAATCTACGGAGCTGATTTGTTGTTAGTTAATACTGTCAGAGTTAGCCTGAACAGTGAGTTATGGAGGATGTGCTAATCTCTGTATATAAACGTTTGCCTTTTCCCTTCAGTAGTATCTATCCAAAGCTACACTATGCTGGTTTTGCATTTATTTAAGCTTGAAATGTGTCCTCTGTAGGCATCGAGAGGGATATTGCGACATTACAACAAGAGGTACGAATTATTCATCGCATCACTGTTGTTCTATGATAAACAAATAAAAACGGATTTATTGCATATGTTTCTCGCTTTGGAAATTGACTTATGTTATATATTCATATACTTCCTAGTCAACTGAAAAACTGTTAAGCTGAGATAATTATTTCTGCATCCTTTTGGATCTTGGATTGTCCAATACTCCGTCTAATAACCACATGCCTTACTGTTCTATGTTCTACTATTCCGCTTGGCTGATACAGTTCGATGAGCAATAACAAAAGGTTTGGTGATTCTTTCTTCCCTTCAATAACAGGAAAAAAAGCTAGTTGCTGAAATCAAAAGGACTGCAAAAACTGGCAATGAGGTTCTTACATTCAGTTTTAGTTCAGTAAATTTGGTCTTGATCCCGCAGAAAGATTCTCATGATCTCCTTGTGTCTCACAGGCAGCAACTAAAATTTTAGCCCGCCAGTTGATCAGGTTAAGGCAACAGATTTCCACTTTGCAAGGTAGCCGGGCTCAGATTCGGGGCATTGCAACTCATACACAGGTGATATATTGTTCCTTTTTTGGCTTCCGTGCACATACATAGTCGGGATTTCTTTCTGAATTTGGTGATGAACTTCTTAGGCAATGCATGCTAACACTTCAGTGGCTACTGGGTTGCAAAGTGCAACCAAAGCAATGGGAGCTCTGAACAAGGTACATAATTTATGTTTATATGATATTTCACAAGTTCATACGTATTTTTATATGTAAATAGTATGTTGCATTTCTCCTGTAAGTTCCATTTCTTGAATTTAACTTCTTTCACACGCTTGTATTTAACTGGCGTGCAGAATTTTTCATAACCAAATACATATTTCCTGCAAAATCCCTTTAACTTTCTCCACTAAGTTCCATTTCTCGAATTACCTTTTTTTTCTGTTTTATTTCTACTTGCAGCAAATGGCACCTGCTAAGCAGATGAAGATAATGCAAGAATTCCAAAAACAGTCAGCACAAATGGATATGACGGTATGTTATCTTTCTTTGCAGCTCAGTAGAATGATTTCTTGCAACAGGACAACACATTACACCTATTTTCCTTGTAAATCTCTCATGAGTGTGATGCGTGATTCCGTGTGAATAAGTTATTTATTTTTTTGTATGTGGTGGTATGCTCTCACTAACGTTATGCATTGTGCAGAACGAGATGATGTCTGATTCCATTGACAACATCTTAGATGATGATCAGGCTGAGGAAGAGACTGAAGAACTTGCTAACCAGGTCATTTCTGATTTCTTTTAAGTGAAAAATCCTAGTGTCCTTTAAATTCTTTTCCTTCTGTGTTTCTTTCATAGATCCTAAACACTATTTTTGTTTATTCGTTGTATTTTAGGTTCTGGATGAGATTGGCGTTGACATAGCCTCACAGGTTGTTGAAGATGCTAAAACATTCCTTTGCTTCTTATTCTATCCCTTTGTTTTATATTTCTCTCACCCTTTTCCTCTTTGTAGTTGTCCTCGGCTCCTAAAGGGAAAATCGCTGGTAAGAAGGCTCAAGTTGATGAAAGGTATGCCGGATCCTTGACTCACAATACTATGTAGTAGTGGTTTATTGTTCCTTTTATACTTCCCTTGCTTTGGCTACTGTTCTTTTTTGGTGGAAAACGCTATGGTCGTGGAACCAGGATGACAATGTTATGTTGCATTTTATTAAAATAATTAAGATTTCGGATACAAGACTAAGATCTAACCGTTGTATCACCAGTATTACTGTGGTATGGTAAATTGAATAAATTCTTTAAGTCATAATGAAATTGTGAAGGGGAACTATTTTAACATTTGAGAACTAGCCCTTTGATAGGAAGTTCCATGAAAAATAGCAAACATAGCCAGATGAATTTTACATGTTTACATGTTTGGATCAGAATTGCTGACATATACTGCGACAGCAAGATGAATTCCACACATAAAATGAGTAACTACAAATTATTCTCTGTTGTTACTATCTGAGATAAATATTGGGTCTTACAATTGTTTCCCATGCTTCTACCAATTTACACCCGTAACTTCTATACATCGCCACACTACTTCGTAAATACTTTCTGCTTTGTTGAGGTTAAAAACTTCCTTCATTTGTTTGCAGTTTTGAGTTGGAGGAACTCGAGAAGAGGCTGGCTGCTCTGAAAAATCCATAAGATAGAGCTCCCCTTTCTTTACGCACATAATCATGCTGCTGTGTACTTAGGTTTTCAAATTCTTGTTAGAAACCTGAAGTAGTTGCATTTGTAAATATTGGATCGGGAGGAAATCGGCGTGTGAGATGTTGCTGCAGAGCTATAACGCAGAACATGAAGATCTTTCATTATAGATGAGTAATGACACGGTGTAAAAGAGAGAAAGGTATTATATACATGACGTTCTTTTGTTTCCAATTCAGTGTATCTATTTTGGGTTGCCCGTACGACAAGTTTGCTCAATGCGTCGATAGCAAGACGTCCATAGCATCTTGGTTCTGCCACATCTTACAAAAGGATCATTAGTTGATGTGTTGAGTTAAACTTCTCCAATCCACGATACAATGTTGTTGTTTCTTATGAGCTTTTAAAAACAATCGTTTGTTGTTTTGTTCTCTACGGGAGGCGAAGTCTAGGTCTTTTTGTATTTTTGAGTCGTGTCTCAACTCTCAAGCCTTTTTCTACACAAAGGAATACGTCTATTTTTTATGGGGTTTATATGACGTTGGTCAACTCAATCTGAACTGACCAATGTCGTGTACAAATATTAGAGTATATTACTGCGAAGGCCTGAGGCAGAAACAAATTTCGAGATGCTGCCATCACAACGCAAGGCAATGTCAAGAGACGCGGAATTACAATTTACATAGACCAGTTCACTCGAGTTCAGGTTGACATCGACAGCACCTCCTTTGGAGTTCTTTCTTTCACTCTTTGGTCCCATTACACAATATCCGTACTGGATTTCAGAATATTCATCTTGTATGGGAGCCAAGACTTCAGGCACCACTCCATCCTGGTCACTTTGCAGTACGTACCATTTTTGGTTGGGCAGCAACGAGCAGAAAGCCGGTCCAGGCCCGAAACGAACCCGTTCTTCGGATGTCCTCGCCGCCTCACTTCCTCTTGCTCGTGCTGATTGAGAGCCGCTCCAGGCTCCGGAACGTCGTGTTGTCCCGCGAGCTCGACCCGGAGCCGGAGGCCCTCCCCGTCGGCGCGTTCCTGGCGACGGGGGAGCGCGGGGACGACCTGCTGCTGTTCTCGACGCCGCCCGAGTGGTGGAGCCTCTGCGCGGTGGACGGGCGGCCGCCGCCGCCGCCGCTGCCGCTGCTCGAGACCAGCCGGCTGTTACGGTTGTAGTCGCTGTGGTCTCCCGAAGAGGTTGGCCGGCTGGATGGGGCGGCGGCCATCTTCGACGTGCTCCCGGTCCGGGACAAGTTGCGTGTCTTCTCTGAGTCGGCAACCTGTTTGATGCGGGGACAACAATGTAAGTTCTTCCTTGTCATCAACTTTGGTGCCCAATTAATACAACTTCTGTTGCCATGAGTACTAGCAACCACGACTAAATGGAACACTTACAGCTTCGTTAGATGTCCCGAAGGAATCTGCAAGGCTTTTGTGCCTGGAATGGTCTCCATGACGACCAGAACCTGAATTTCTTCTGGCAAATGCCTCAACAGCGCCAGTGAACCTATCCCGGATCTCTTGACCCACTGGCAAAACAGAAGCTAATGCAAATTGATAAGTGCTTCATTCGGTACATGACCAATACAGTCAAGTACAAAAACACATACCTGAAGCTCTGTCTGTTCTCTCCGCAGATGGTCCAGCTCCAACCATTTGTGCACTTGGTTGCTGGATGAAAAATATAATTGTTATTTTTATGACGAAGAGCAACAAAATAGACCAAAGAGCACAAGAAGATAAGGTTTATACTCGTCCGAGCTTGTTGTTGGAGCTCATTTGAGGATATTTGAGTGCAGTCCAGTCAAATACATAATCGAATTGATATCCTACAGTGTTTATTGGCAATGAGACAGAACATTCAGTAGAAAATTCTCAACGGATCAAACATGGACAAGAGGAACAAACATATCAGATACACAGAAGAAAGGAAGTGCGCACCTTCGCGGATAAATACATCACGAAAGAGTTTCTTTAGAAAAGAGTAATCTGGTCTGTCTTCAAACCGCAGGGAGCGACAATAGTGAAAATATGAGACGAACTCTGATGGATAAGTTTTGCACAGAACCTGGTCAAAGCAATTTTAGTTCCAATGCTAGCAAGACTTATCATAATAAAATGACAAGACTTCATGTTGGCAAGAATCAGAACCTCTGCTGAGGTAAGCATTTTCTTTTCACTAATTTTGTCGTACTTCTGTTTCTTAGTGCCAGCTTTAAGACCCTGCCATGGGAGACTAGGCATGACAACAAACATGGCAGTAAGCACTTGAATTATTGCACAGAAAATAGGCATGATAGGCAAGTAGACAGAGTAGTCAGATTCTGGCCAAACCTTCCTCTCAAAAAATAGAGTAGAAGATAACCAACAGACTCCAGATCATCTCGTCTGCTTTGTTCTGGGTAAAGAATGCACATATATGAAATATAATACAATGTTTTATTTGCTTTTAAAGCTATATAAGCCAATCAGCTGCTCTTTATACTTATTTTTGTGATCAAGCATACAAGAATCGAAATGTTAGGATTTTATTAATTTGAAAAAGGGAAAACTAGGTTCAGTTGCTCTGTGCTCACCTATTCCAAGATGAGTATTCACGCTAGCATAGCGTGCTGTTCCAGTAAGATTTTTGTTCTCCCTGTGCAGCAAAAACAACTAATCACACAGATGTCAAAAGTTCAGTTTATATCCAAGCTACCACGAGCCTGACACCCTAGCTTGTATAATGTTACAGAAAAGGCATTATATTTTTGCATGCCATATAACACTAGAAGACTTAGTTCTGAAGTTCCTCTATATTAAAAAAGACCCCACAGTGTTCATAGATTTGTAAGCCTGGGATATAACCCTGAGATGGATCCCCAGACTTTGTTGGATTGTCCCAATAGTTTGTAATTAGGAAGTATTATTCCTCAAGTATACAATGTAGGAAGATGGGATGTAACAGAGAATATGTGAAATTTCCACTTCCTAGTTCTGCTTTATATGCTTGCATTTTAACACAAGTATTTGACATGATAAATTAATCTCCATTCCATGTCAAAACTGTTATGAATATGAATTGCCCTAAAATCTTGGCTCTAATACCATGTTATGAATATGAATAGTATCGATAATAGCCACCATAGGGGGCAATATATAAGGGTTACAAGACTCAATTCTAGACTAGGAGAAGGACTCTACAATTAGAGTCCTACACTAATTTAGAGTCCTACACTAATACTATACCCTTAACAAAAACTTCATCAATTAATATCCTTCACCTGTAGGGGATGTGTTTATGAGTCTGAAGGTCTTTGTATTTCTTAGCAAGCCCATAATCAATTATATAGACCTGCAGAATGAGAAGGATACATCTCTTTATGTACTGTTCATTTAGATTAAGATCATTTTGGTAATTACTGGACCTATAGTAGAAAACACACTACTATGTTCAGGTTATGTGGAAAATAATAAAACAAAACTAAATGGGAAGATTATGTTTTTTTGTAGCATGACCTGATTTGCTTTTCGGCCTAAACCCATAAGGAAGTTGTCTGGCTTGATGTCACGGTGAATAAATCCCTTAGAATGCATGTATTCTACTCGGTTTATCTGAAAAGGAAAGAATCGATAAAGTGAGACACATGAATAGGACAGATACCTAGCAGATAAACTTGAATGAACTCCCTCCCTCCCTCGTTCACTTACTCTGAAAAAAAGGGGAGTAAACTAAGCAATCTAATCATGTTAGGCTAGACAGAGATACACTAAATATAGCACATGATGGGATTGGACTTGCTCTCTACTATCAATTATGATCTGACACTATAGATTTAACTCCAACAACTAAGGCCATAGTGTATTACAAAATAAACATAAAACTTCAGAATGTATAAGTAGCTTCTTTTGAACTCCATCAAGTGAACTTGCTTCCTATCTATAGGGGGGCAGCACACAAGGTTGCATGTGGAGTGAAGTAATCAAATAAATAATCGTACCAGTTGATCAGCAAGCATAAGCACTGTCTTCATAGAAAACTTCCTGCTGCAGCAGTTAAACATATCTTCCAAGCTTGGGCCAAGAAGATCAATCACCATAACATTATATTCCCCCTCGACACCATACCACTTGAGGTGTGGGATACCATCTATATCACGAAAATAAGTGTGACTAAATGAGAGATCAACAGTTGTGCACAAGCACTTACCCTGAAAAATATGCACGTATGATTACTTACTTCCACCCTGCAGTAACATATAAACTTTAGACTCATAGTGCAGCTGTGGATGTTTTGTTTTCACAGGTTCCTGACAAACCATTTCGAAGAAAAGGTTAGAATTGAGCGCTATGCTTCAATCATACAATAGTTCGAAGATCACGTTTCAATTTTACGCCATATAAAGCATTGAAAGGATATGTTAAGTCAAAGAAACAGAACTGTATACAAAATGAAATAAAATTTATATATAGTACACTGCAGGCAGGTTATCAGCACATACCAACTTTATCCCAACTTCCTCTCCGTTCTGTATGTTAACACCTAGTAATCAAGAAAAGCCACGCGAAAAGGAATAAAACAGGATTCCTCAGATGCAACCATTTTGATCATACGGTGCATAAATCATACCGAGATATAGCTCTCCAAAGGATCCACTCCCAATTTTCCTCCCAAGCTTAAACTTCCCCCCGATGATATGCTCCATTGCTGCTTCTCCTGCGCCTGGATTGCTGCCACCACGGGGAAAAGAGAGCACTGATCAAATGACAAATCCTCTTCTTCCTGGGATATATCCTTCGGCACAAGTTTTCGATGTTTCCTTGAAGACTGGAATTCTTTTGTTTTATACGTTCAGTTCAGCTGACTGTTGTCCCAACGCCTCCTCAGAGAAGCTACATTAATTCCTCTGCCAACGAACGGTGACGCCAAGAGATCAAAGCACTTCTCTTCCTGAAAACCACATGAAATGCGACAGCAAAAGATGCATTTAGCGTCACCGACGCACACAATCGCGACAACAAGATGCTTCAATTTTGAAAACACGAAATGCGACAGCAATAAGAGCCATGGCCTGGCTCGAACGGAGTACCTCAGGGATCAGCAGCCGGGAAACTCCCGCGAGCCGCGACGCCGCGGCGGGTCCGGCCGGCTGGCCGCGGAGCGCGCAGCGGAGCTCCCCTACCAATTGCAGACCTCCGCACCGGATGCGATGCCGCGGTCGAATCGCATCGATGCCGGCTCTGCAATTGGAGGGGAGGGAGAGGCGGGGGTGGGGAGGAGCGCCCGTGTTGGTGGGAAGCGGATGGTTGGTGTTTTTTTTCGGGCGTGGGTCCCTGAAAAATCGGGTCATTAGACATCCAGGCTGGTCGGGGATGCAGCGGGGCGACGCCGCATGCGGAGGCGAAGAAGGCGGGAGCTAAATAAGGATGGATAATGGGCTTTGTTTTGTTGGAGGAAAAGTTGAAGGGGTTTTATGCATATATGCAAACTACTTGGAGGGACTGGAAAATCCAGAGGGAAGGAACACGAACCAGATCGTTTCGTTCATTCATTTGCATGAATCACGATGAAAATCCAAAGATTGCCAAGGTGCCTTCTCGCACCTGTTTCTCATTGGATCAAGCTTTTGGATGGCACGTTGCGAGCAAGGTTTGCAAAACCGGTGCCAACCGACCGGTTAACGCCCAAAACCGACACCGTGTACTATAGCAAAATCGAAACCGACTGGTTTTATCGATTTATCGGTCCGGTTTTCTCAGTTTTGACTTTCCCTTTTTTCCGGTTTTTGCAAACCTTGGTTGCGAGATGTGAATCATGTGATGATGTCTGTAGCCGCGCACTAGAGGAATGTGAAATGCCGCCGCACTGGTTAGCTTGCACTACCGCCGCCCCTCAATCTCGATGAGGATGGCGCCGGCCGCCATTGTGGCCGCTAAATCATTTGGTATTCCGAGTTGAAAGTTGAGCTTGGAGTTCAGAGCTTGAACTTCTTTTTTCGAAAGCTTGAGTTTACATTTTATTTACCTTTCGAGCGTAAGGTTTGTGAAATTTGGTCATTAATTTACAGAACCGCAGCCTATCAACAGTAGCCTTCAGCTTATGTTTCAGTTTGTCCATGGAGATTCTCCGAGCGCAGGCCCGGTGGGAAAATGCAAAGCCGTTTGGCGATTCGCCATATTCACACGTGGAAGGAAAGACAGCAGAAATAGCACAGCAAATTTCTCCATCATTGTTGCGTATACATGCGCCAAACTTATTACTTGCAGATAACTCCATCTATCTAGTAACATGCATGGAAAAGCGCCAAAACTGTACCACTACGGCCATAGCAAACGTCAACCTCTGGACTCTGCCGACGAGGCCCTCAGGGCACAGGCTTCTGCGGCTGTTACTTCTGTACACAGACGGGCGTATGCCATGCATCAACTGGTGCTAGTCCTGAACTCCTCCTGACTGCCACTGTTGTTGGAAGTGCTGTCTCGTGGTGACAGCGAGCTGAGGCTTCTCGACAGCTCGGGCTCCCTTTTCCGGACGCTCCCTTCAGCAGACTCGTCGGACTGCTGCTCCTCTCCTTCAGGTGAATCTGCGAATATAAAGGTGAATGGGTCTCTCTTTTTTATTATTATTATGGGAGGTGAATGAGTCTTGGTAGAAACAGAACTTGGCACTTGGCAAGTTCGCAGTGAAGGGAGAAACGCTCTGGAAAAGAGTTTCAGAGAGGAGCTTAACATACCAAAGAGAGATTTGACGCTGGGTCTCTTTGCCTTTTCCTTCTTTTTCAGCTCAGCTGTGCAGGTTGCAACAGATTAGGAAACAATAACAATATGGCCGACATGAAGACTTGTTTGGTTTTAGATCCATTCGATGGTACCAAGTTAAACTGAAGAATTGTTTGCTTTTAGATCCTTTTGATGTTACCATCTCTACATTTCCAACTTCTTGTGGGCTGTTGCCTAGCCTACTTTAAGCTCACAATGCACATGAGTTGTGAAGAGAAACAGAAAAGTACAGTACCCATTCCAGGGACATCGTGATCATTCACAAGTTCAAAGTTCTTGTACGTGTAGCCCACAAAATTCAAATCCTTTGAAGAAAGCATCTGGAAGGGAAGTTACGAAAAATAACATTTAAAGATGTGAATAAATGATACTAGCAGCTGATAGGCTCACAGTATGTAAAGGTACGATTACCTTTCTCCAAGGACCCGTCTTTGCTGAACACTGAACGGAGTCTGAGGACTGCAAATTCACCACACAAAGATAATTTTTTCGTCTAATTCTAGTAACCGAGAAGAAAATTCTTATTACATAACAGCAGTCACCTCTTCAAATTTCTCAAAGTTCTGAGTATCCAACTCATCCGTGACTTGTGGTAGATATGCAGCTTCTATTTCATATAGCTTGTCCCATTCTACTCCATTAAACCAAGAGTGCTCCTAAAATCACACATGGAAAGAACTATGAGCGAAAATTCAGTATTATCAATTTGGAAATAATTTGCTTTGGGGCCTGTTGCAAGGCATACTTAACAAACGCACCTTTATTTCCTCTGCTCCTTTTGTGCCGAGGCGCTGGTCGACATTGCATAGTAGTTTACTTATAAGATCTTTGGCATCCGCTGTCAGCCTTGCTTCTTCAGGAAATTTCAAATGTGTTCTCCAATTAACTATCTGTTACGACGTACATAGGCATGATGTAAGAAAATGACATATGAACAAAACTAAGACATCTGAAATCGGTTAAATTTGGAAGGTGATAATGATCCAATCAAAACAAATATCATGACAATATTCATATCAAAACTAAAATCCCATGATGCATTACCTTTCTGCAGGTTGTCATAGGCTCATCTGAATAAAATGGAGGATAACCCACAAGCATTTCATACATGATGGCACCAAGGGACCACCTAAAAAGTCGGAAATTATTTTCTTCTAATGTAAACTTATTAGGTCCAATGGCACAAGCAATACTGCAAGTGATGCTTATTGCTTACCAATCGCACTCCATTCCATAGCCTTTCTTCAGGAGAACTTCTGGAGCAATGTAGTCTGGTGTACCAACAGTTGAGTAAGCCTACAATAATTTTATTTGGAAGACGGTATCACTGAACAGATAATTAAACATCAACTGGTAAACTATTATTAATACAGTTACAAATGATGAATGGAATATCATGTTAGTTACTGACCAAAGTTCTTCTATTCTTTTGCCAGTGCTCCAACTGTTCTTGCTGCGAGCGCTTTGGCATAGACTGCTGCCTCCCATCACCATGTGAAGATCCTGTTTTTGTAGGTGTGACATCCTTTTCATTCAGGTCTGGGAAGTTGGAATAGTCTAGTGGTTTGCATAATCCAAAATCTGATAGTCTCAAGTGACCATATTTATCCAGTAGCAGATTATCAGGCTTGATATCTCTGAAATTTCAAGCACTGAACTCATCAGAACACCATAGTAACCGTGCTGAACACGGTTGCTCTTACTCACATACCTGTGGATGTAGTTGTGTTTGTGGATCGCTTCTATCGCAAGAACCGTCTCGCCGACATAGAACCTGGCCTCATCTTCAGTCAGCGTGTCTTTCCTCATGAGCAATGTCATCATATCACCTCCTGGGAGGTACTCCATGATAAGGTACAGATACTCACTGTCTTGGAATGAGCAGTATAGTTTGACAATACAGTGATGATCCACTTCAGCGAGAAGATTTCTTTCAGCTCTCACATGCTCAACCTGTACGAATTCGGAGAAGGAACAGTGGACATAAATATTAATTCGGAATGCGATCAGAGCATAGCGAGCCATACGGCCATACCTGACCTCGACGAAGCATTTCTGACTTTTTAAGCTTCTTCATTGCATAGACATTTCCTGTGGCCTTCTCTCTGCAGACTCTGACCTAAAGAATACAATTGCTCAACCGAAAAAAATTCAAGAATAGCAAGATAATATTTGCATATATGTTTTACCTCGCCAAATGCCCCCTTGCCTATCATTGTCAGCAAGTCAAAATCATCAACGCTCATTTTATGCCTCTGCAAACGCATGTATTCTGTCTCTTTCTTCTCAAATTGCTTCAGGATGTTGTGTTGTTCTTCTTCCGACACATTGGCATCTGCTAGTTTCTTTTCTAGACTACACCGTCTGTATGGAAATAATGCTATGAGTTAAGATATCATCAACCATGATAAAACATATCAATGGCAAAATGGTCAGACGACAGCATGCAGAAACTTGAGTATGCAATCATGATCTGAACACATAACTATCGTTATGTTAAGAAGCTTATGGAAAATAATTTATCCTGATTATACATATTGCACTTTATTTATGCCAACTTATTTTTTCTCTGGAACAAATTATTTTCTCATTTCCTATTAGAAAATCTGAAGGTTGTATGAAAACTAAGCCAAATCAAATTTAATTTGCTGCCTATGACTGCAAAAATAAATTAATGAGTGACGCAATGATCCTTACCTTTCTTTCCTGTCCTGCAGATGTTTCATTTGCTCCTTGTAGTGTTTCTCAATGTACTGTTTGGCCGCAGCAACCCTCTGCTTGGTAGCGCTAGAAGGCGCGTCATCGCTCGATTCTTTGCCATTGGGAGGCAATTCTTTCTTCTTGCCAATGGATTTCTCTCTCGTTTGGAGCTTAGTGAACCAACTCCTCGCTGAATCCATAGCAAGAAATAGAAGCAGCAGCAGAATCAATTGCGCCAACTATGATCAAAACCAAATGCTATACACATTGTCCATGCACAAGCTGCATTCAAGAAGCAATCTTATTCGAAGCACAGATTCAGTATGATGTACAAGTGAACCACACGAAGTAAGAGAAGATTAGATATTTTTTTTATGTATTATTACTTCAGCAAAGGTGAAATTTTGACCTACAATTTAGGCCCATCAATGTTAAAATATAGTCATCAATTTTTAGGCAGCCGGAAAAGGTGGCAGAAGAGACCCGTGGATGGAGGCTCAAAAGAGGGACATGCTAAAAAAAGATAGCAGAACGAGTGGTTGAGAGGAAGGGTTTTCAGAGATTTTCTGTGTATCTGCATACTGACAAGCTATAATTATCATCACAGAGGGAAGTGTTGTACTTGTATGCAAATGAATCAAACAGAACAATGTTTCTGTGATTTTGCACAGTATATTTAGAATATGCTCGGTACGATCATAAAATTTCCTCCCAATGAACAGATCCCAAATCGAAATTGCAGTCAACCACTGATATGCACGAGCCTACAAGCGTAAAACTGTATGGACAAGCCTTGAGTGTTACCTAAAGCTTTAGTTGCAGTCACCAACAACTTGAACAACGCACAAAGCAATACTCAAGCTGTAAACCGAAAGTTGGTGATATTAAGTTAACAATATTTGCCGCATTTGAAACAGTATACTCAATATTTGGCACATAATACACATTGATGTCAGTGTGACTCTGTTTTCTGTTTGTGAAAAATGACCAATAACAAGGACAAATAGTTACATTCAGATTATCAGAGCTCCCTTTGTGCATTCAGGTGTCGATATGGGTAACAAGCTAACAGCACTCATGTAAATATTTATTCTCATGTAATATGAGCAAAGCAGTCATATCTCTACTCATATTTCGCCATTGAATCGCCAAAAAGGTAGAGGCTTCAACAGGTCGAAGACAAGTCTTGTTCTGAGCTTGAGTTACACAATTCTCCTTCTTTTCCAGATAAAAAGATTGTCAACCATAGATTGTGCACACGTGTCAAAATGCTGCCCATCCAGCTCCTGTGCCCTTTGTTTGTCCCGGCTCAGTTGATGAAGGTAAGTTTTTCTGGATATCATAGATGATTGAAATGTAAGGGCATGAAGGGATGAGTGAGAAAAAAAAACACAAAACAAAGGCCCCATAGCTAGTAAATACGGCATTTTGAGGTTGTTACATATGATGATTCTATTAATAAAGAATGTCAAACCTTATTGATATTTAAATAGTCTTATCTGACAATTGACAGAAAAGAGATACTTAGCAAGGTAACAAGATTAACCAGATCCAAGACAAAAAAAAATAACCGCATGGTTATGCATAAAGGATTTCATAATCACGAAGGACTGCACCATGAAGTAATTCAGCATTCTGGGCAGCAACAAAAAATCCTTCTTCTCTGATATTAAAGGATGAGAGGACTAAACCAAAAACATTCACCTTCATAGAAGAAAGATCGGAAAAAGGATCATTGTTTCGCTTAGCAGGTTCTTTTGGCTCCCTAGTTCCAGTGTTCTTCCCAGAGTTCATCCTTGCAGCAGCAGGGTCATTAGGTGGAGGTGGAAGAGGAGACCGAAGCTTCCCAGTTGCACCTGGTGGTGGTGCAAGGAGCATGCTTGCTTTAGGTTTTGCAGTGGCCCCTCCAGACAAACCAGCAGATGAAAGCATGCCACTTCCAATTGTTGGCTTGTTTTTTACATTTATCCTAATGGTTTCACCTTCCTGAAACAGAAAAATTATTAAAACTTGTAAAGAGATTTTCTATAATACTATGGTCCTGTCACATTCTTCCATGCTGAGTACTAAAACAGCAACATTCAGGTTGACTAACGATAGTTCAATGATATTATATTATGTTGTTTGCATACGCGTTTACCCATAAAATCTACTTCCTTTTGCTTTTGATATCATGGTGCGGATCAAGTCAATCTTTTCTGCTATGCATCAAATGGAGGAGCACTCTGGACCAGTTGGAACCACAAAGTTACACAAGCCAGGACACCTCTAACATAAGGTGTGCAAAGAACAGGCTCATTGGTTGCATTACACCAGAACGAGATTAACTGCAAAACCTAGCATTGTCTCTGTTTACCCAAAAATAAGGATCAGAGTCTCCTTTACTTGCTAAGTTAATCGCAAAATCCATTTTGGCATACCACTTGACAACCTATCCATCATTCCTTTACTGAACAAAACTAAGCACACATCGCCGTACTCAATAAACTTTTATGAATAACCATTTCTAACCAAGATAGCTAAACTCTCGATCAGTTCAACCTTGTTATAGCTGATAGAGAAAACAATGCCTTTCATTTTTACCTTGAGCCGGTGATTGACGGCCGGGTGTATATCAATCTGGCTTTCGTGGCTCTCCTCACCGGCGGTCTCCTTCTCCTGCTCCCTTTTGACGTACTTCTCGTGGTCCGACAGCGCGACGTTGAAGTCGAACGCCTCGTTGCGCTCGTTGAAGCCGAGGCCGACGAAGGCGTGCTTCCCCCTGCCGTCCTCGATGCGGAGCACGAAGTAGCGGGACGAGTCGAGCACGGTCTCGACGGCGCTCTCCCTCTGGCCCGGGAGCACGAAGCAGGCGGCGAAGAGGTCCCCGGTTGCCGGGTCCTCGAGCCGGATCTCGCAGCGGTCGCCGCAGGACACCACGCGGAGCCGGCCCGACCAGATCTTGTCCGACTGCAGCCACTCGCCGCATTTGTAGCCGCCGCTGGTGGTGCGGGGCGGGATCTTGTACACCGACACCTCGCGCACTACCAGCAGCGTGTGCTCAAAGGCCTCCTCCTCCTCGGGAAGCGACGACGCCATGATCCCGCCTCCTCCCTCAACTCAGTGACAACTGATGCAAGCCAAGAACAGGCAATGGTCACCAGATTGGACTGCAGCAAGACGAAATGAAACAGGCGAGATCTGTGTCACCTCAGGTTCGATCTGATTCCTTCGGATTTTTGGCGTTCGGGGTTTGGATTGGGGTTCTTGAGGAGAGGAAGAAAGGTGGAGGACAAGACGTGGAATCGAAGGGTGGAAGGTGCGGTGCGGCGTGCGGGAGGACGAATGCAAAAATCAGAATGTCACATTTACTATTTGGACCTCTTATTGGCCTAAATTTCTGCTGTATGGTTTCTTTTGTTCTCTCTGTTTTCTTTTTGGAGATGGGGCTTTTCTTTTCAGGGACCCAGATGATTTTACTCGTTTCACAAAGAAGTATTTTCTCATTTCGGTTCAAAGGTGCGCGTCAGCGCATCAAGGTATCCCAACCAATGAGGGTGGAGGGTCACCATTGTCATGTAATTTCTACGAGTTTAGTTGTTCTTTTTTCAAATCTCATAGAGGTTAGGTTGACAGAAGGAGAAGGGTAAATGATTTGAATCCAATGGCTAGCAGATCAACTAACAATTGCGAAGATGAAGATTTATCTAAATTCTAGGGTTCTGAAGATGAGTAACCCTAAATTACAAAACTACATTAGTAATGTTTAATTCTGCAACAAGTTTGAAAATGTTTCAACAAAATTTTCTAGGATGTCTTTGTAATTTGCGACCCGGTGGGACGACAACCAATTACACATATTTATTTTTAATTAAAGTAATTTATGTTACTACCTCTGTCCTATAATAGTTGTCGCCTTTGACTTTTTGTTATCATGTTTGACCATCCGTCTTATTTAAAAAATTTATGCTAATACTAATACAAATATGACAAGATGAAACTATTTTTACTGATAAAACATGCTATGAAAAAATAAATAATATTTACATAAAAAATTTAAATAAGACGAACAGTCAAACTTAATAACTCAAAGTCAAAAGTGACAGCTATTTTGGGACGGAGGTAGTAGCTATGATTAGTTTAACCAAAACCTGCAAACCCAACATGATTGTAATGCAACGATACACACATGTTTATTTTGGCAAAATAATGATACACACATGTTTTTATGTATGTATCCCAAACATTGATCGGAATTTTCCTTTGTAAGTTGTCGTGCCCATATTTTATAAACCTTTATGATTGTCTATAAGTAGGTTGGGTAAAAGGTGAGAATATATCTTCCTTTATCTTTTTTAATGTTTTTTTCCTTGTAGCATGTCGTTTGTGTTTGAAAAGTGAAAAAAAAACCCAATAATGTTGTATCAGGAGCTGAAATGAACCTCGTTCATATATACTGCCCGTATATCACTCTTATTATACATTCTAGCTCGAGATGATAAGGTGTTTTTGACGCCTGGAATACATCTTTTTTATGTCTACACAAACCGAAGGTACGTCTGGTTGGAATGTACAAATCGAAAACCCAGAGGATACTTGTGCATAAATATAACACACATATCCAAATAATCGCATAAGCCAAACCCCATTTTCTTGTCCTTGACCGGTGCTGCTAGTGGTCACCCCCTTTATGCATCATGAAGTGTACTTCTTCCTTCTCTTTATGCCTGCGCCGAATTTTGAACGGCAGCCGCACATGTTTGGAGTTTACTGATAAACTCGCTGCACGCGGTATTACTCCCTCCATTTCAAATTACTTGACGTTTTTGACTTTTGTAAATCACGTTTGACCGCTCGTCTTATTTGAAAAATTTGTGCAAATACCATTTATCTTGTTATGATTTGTTTTTTCATTAGAGATACTTTAAGTATGATTTATTTGTTTTTATATTTGTACAAAATTTTTGAATAAGACGAGCAGTCAAATGTGATCTCAAAAAATCAAAAGTGTCAAGTAATTTGAAATAGAGGTAGTAGCTTACAACTTTTGACCAAATTCGATCCTGCACGGCTGCCGGATTTTGATTTTCGCACCACCTGAACTATGATGACGTTTTTGCTGCTCCCTGGTAATATGTGGGCGCTACCTCGTCTGAACTAGTGATAAATTTCTGTCTCTTCTTTTAGAAACGGATGCGAAGTTTCTGTTCATAATGAACTGTCTGCGAGGCCGCCGAACACAAAAAATGTTGCCGGGAGGACAAATCTGAAAAACGAAAAATCGGCTTGGCGAAGATTTAACTGCGGGAGTCGCTTGCAGCATGTGAAGATTCATGAGTCATGACTACAACGTTGAGCATACATACAAAGCATGTCAGAAATGAGCAATCCCATCCAATTTTGCGATTACATTGCTCCTTTCCTTTTCTCAAAGATGAAGGTTCCACCCTTTTATTCCAACCAGGGAAATGGAAACTTGAGCACCGGCAGGTTGCCAGCAGTCTAGCATAACTGCCAGAAGCCATGAACATACAATACTAGCGGATAGGAAATACGAGCAATGCAGCAAATGCTAGTAGTGAAAAAAAAATAGAAAACAATCCAAACGGAATTGCAGAAATGATTAAATAGAGTGCAGCGAAACAGTATAGCACTATTACTTAGTTTATGTACATCAGTAGGAGGACCAAAGACAAGCAGTACTAACTTGTCGATCATTTAACTGATCACATATGACAAACTGTACTGAATAGAATCACATCTTCTCCATTGGTAGCAAACTTCAGTCTTCAGCTATTGCGCCTCAGGCTACAAAAGATGTACTACCAGACAGTCAACACAGGACCCTACTCGATTTAGAAATCCAGTTCAACACTAGGGATGTAGAACCACAAAATGGTAAAGCTATTGTTCTCTGAGAGACGACGGAGTAAGGAACTAAGAGTTGTCTCTTGGCCTAAAGTGCAAAGGACACTGCAACTAGCTCATTAGCCTTCTCTTTAGTTTTCCTGTACTACATGGGAATTCCGAAGGTACATGTGAATGGTGGAATTGTTCTCAACCTTATACATCCGAAGAGTATCCCCAAGAGACAGAACACGTCCCCGATACTGTAGATAGAAGACACCTTCCCTAACAGGCAGCCTTTCTGCAATTTTCTTCATGACTTCATTTGTTGTGTCACATGTCTTCATTGACATGGTTAGTGTCTTCCCTTGACATGTCCTGACAAAGAACTGCACGTTCCAATACAACATGAGGACATCATTGTTTCTGACATGCAGATTCTGCAATGTTTCAGAGTCTTCAAGTGCAACGACACCGCCAAGTTGAGTTCGCCCAAGTATCTTTCTGCCTGCAGGTAAACCCTCCAAACTCTCAATCATCAACTTGACATCAGCAACAGTATACCAGCATTTGACATCAAGATCCACGGTTCTTTCACCATCAACATCGACAGAGACACGAAGGTTGGCATTCGGGCAAACCAGAACATGCAGTGTTTGGCCATTGCTCAAACCATAGTGACTCAACATCTTGTGGTCCTCAAGCTGTCGACCTGCATGTATCAACATTTGTTCATCAAGAGGAATTCCACCCTCCTCTTTGATAGCTGCCTTGACATCAGCAACACTCTGGGATTTCTTCACATTGAGCTTGATGATCTTTCCAACCGAGGGGATATTGACAGATATTTGCATCCCATCAGTCACATACAGATCGACAGAAGAGTTTGCCAGGATGCTGTAATCAGAGAGCCTGTTGTCATTCTCCAAGTGATTTCCAGCAAAAAAGAGTGTTTGTTGACTCTTGTCAATCCCCTCGATGGCACCAATTTTAGACTTAATCTGATCCACTGTATCAGTGCCCTTCACATCAAGTGCTACTGTTTTCATCACCTTAACATAGATCTGCAGAAACAGTGGCACTACAAAATTACTGAGCAAACATATTCAAAAAATATAAATGCATCAAAATTTGGAATGGAAGAACAGTCAAACAATTATGAAGCCTGTATAAGAAGCAAAAAAGAAAAGCAGGTTCTGCTAGTACCAAATGTAAACCTCAATTCCAACCTTGTAATCACTATGCTTCACAACATAATAGAAATAGTTGTTACCAGAGCAATTTGTAAGTATTCCACATGCAGATGACACATAAGGGCTACAGAAGTTGCATGAACTGACCAAAGTAGAACAGCACACAGGAGCAAGGAACACTCTAAAATGAATTGGCTAGATTTCCAACTTCAAAGAAGCGACCTTTGATCAAAGGTTCTTATGAGAGTTCTCACTCAACTACAACAATGTAAGCAGCCCATCACTTACTGATGACTCAGTTCAGATGAAGCATAGTTGCCGTGATCATCATCAGGGCCTAGAATTAGAAACACTATATAATTAATTGTGACGGGCTTCTTGCTTTCTTTCCAAATTGACAACTACATATAGACTTATGTTCATTTCTCTCTGATATGCACCTTCAGCTTTTTTAGAAGGAAAGACCGAAAGAGTAAAAACATTACTATGTTTTACTCCAGAATTATTTTACCTCCAAATCTTGTCAACCAGGTTAAATATTGCCTTCAAGATTAGTACTAGATCCTCGCAAGACGTACCACATCGCAATAAACAAGCTGCCCATTACTTGCAGAATCCGATGACCCAGTTCAGATGAAGCATAGTTGCCCTGATCCTTATGGATCAGAGCCCAGAATTATTAGCATTTACAGTGACGGTCTTCTTTCTTTCCTTCTTCAAATCGAAAAGTACATACAGACTTGTTTTCATTCCTCTCGGATAACCGCATCCATTTTTAGGGGGAAAAAAAAATCTAAAAACACTAATACGATACTCCAGAATCCCCCCTCTCCAAATCTTGTTAACCAGATCAAATCTTTCCTAGCACTAGTTCCTTGCAAGACGTGCCACATAGTAATCAACAAAGACTCGAGGAACACTAACTTGGTGCGCCATAAAATTTTGCACAAAACCCCAGGCGGCCGGGTCCGTACGTCATCTCGGAATCGATCGGGCCGGAAACTCGATGCCCCTACCCTCGAGCGCGATCAACACGCCGCATCGAATCCCCCATTCGATTCCGCAAGAGGACGCCGCCCGGCGACTCGCATTTCGGATGATCGGAACGAGCTAGGTTTAACGACGAGCCAAGCCGAGAAGAAGCGGTGGACGTGGAGGGGAGAGCGCGAATCGAACCTTGTAGTGGGGCGGCTGCTGCTGCTGGTCGTGGCGGCGTCTCGAGTCCATGGTCAGCCGCGTCGCCCCGTCCCCTCCGCCGCCGTCTGGTGGGTCAGCGTCGTCTTCCTCCCCAGTCCCCCACCTCCTCCTCTTCCACTGCCGTCAGTCCGACGCGTGGGGTGAAATTAATAGGAGGTGCCTTTTTTTTTTGAGGGAAATTAATAGGAGGTGGGTTTTTTTTTAAGCACAAATAGGAGGTGGGTGCCCTGGCTTGACTGATGAAGTGATTCGGGGCTTTAGCAAATCAAGTGCTGGGCCTAGAAAGCCTGATGGACTGAAACATTCACCAGGCTGAGTAGTTTGGAAATGGAGCATCGGGCCAGGCCTCATCGTAAAGTTTTGTAGCGTCGGGCCATTTCCAAACACTAGAAATACATTTTCTAGGGCTACAAAAAAAAACTAGAAATACATTTTCACGATTCATCTTCGACTCGATACACAAAAATGTTCGCGAAACTTTCCTAGTTTACTTTGATGACAAATTACTGAATATCCAGTTGAGGACAGCCATCAATATGTTTCAAATTAGTGCAATATAGAAAAAGGCTTTCATTATCTCTGTTCTGAGCATTCCGCTAAACTGTATACTATTTTATATGATTGATGATTCTGTTGGAATGTTATGACATGAATCATGGATATGTGGATATGATAGCTGCTAGGAGCAGCATAGCACTGGTACCCAAGTTTAGGTGCATCAGCAGGAAGGTTTAACCAACATAAAAGTCATTTTACGGGTCACAGTGAGAAGTTATAATGGAGGGAAACATAGAAGAATTGTCTCTTCGCTAGGAAACTTCATAAATTCAGCTACTGTGCCTGAGGGGCTACAAAAGTACTACCAGGAAGGTAAACATCAGGCCTTGCCCAATCAAAAGTCAGAAATCCAGTTCACCGCTAGAAATGGTAAAAGCTGAAGCAACTAGTGTTGTGTCTTGGCCTGAAGCATAAAGGACGATGCAACTAGATCCCTAGCGCTTCTTTTTCGTTTGCTTCACTTCCCACGAATTCCGATGACGGATATCGACAGTGGAATTTCTTTCGACCTTCGAATTCTGAAGAGTATCCCCAGGATATAGAACACGCCCCCTGTACTGGAGATAGAAGACATCTTTCTTAATCTTCAGCCTTTCTTCAAGTTTCTTCATGACTTCATTTACTGAGTCACATGCCCTCATTGACATTGTTAGCGTCGTCCCTGCCCATGTCTTGATGAAGAACTGGAAGCTTTGATATACCATGAGGATGTCATTGTTTCTGACCTGCTGATTCTGTAGTGTTTCAGTGTCTCTGAGTGCTTCAACACCACCAGGTTTAGTTTGCAAGAGTATCTGTGTGCCTGCAGGTAAACCCTCTAAATTTTCAATAATCAACTTGACATTAGCAATGGTATACCAGCATTTGACATCAAGATTCACTGTTCTTTGATCCTCAACATTGACAGATATGCGCAGCTTGTCAGTGGGACGAACCAGAAGATGCAATGTTTGGCCATCACTTATACCACACTGACTTAATATATGGTGGTCCTCAAGCTGCTGACCAGCATACATCAGGATTTGTTCATCACGAGGAATACCGGCCTTCTCTTCGATAGCTCCCTTGACATCAGCAAAACTCTGGGATTTCCGCATTGTGAGCTTCATGTTATCTCGAACTGAGGGGATCTTGACATATATTTGCATCCCATCAGTTACATAGAGGTCGACAGAAGAGTTAGTCATGATGTTGTAATCAGCAAGCCTGTTGTGATTCTCCAAGTGACTTCCAGCAAAAAACAGCGCTTGCTGGTTGTTGTCGATCCCCTCAATGGCTCTGATTTTAGAATTTATCTGATCAATGGTATCAGTGCACTTCACATCAAGTGCTACTGTTTTCGTCATCTTGACAAAGATCTGCACACAAGATGGTGGAAATGCTAAATAATTAACCATCTACTAAAACATAGCATAGTAGAACTATAAACCTTATTCTATTGTTATAAACACATCAAATGTTGCAAAAGAAAGGAAACATTCAAACAAACAAAAAATTGACGGAAAAACATTTAAAAAAAATGATAGTGGAAAACAGAGAAAACAAACAATAAAACAGATTTGATAATCATTGCGTGCAAACTTCAATCAATACATGTGGAAAAGTGCAAGCACTTTAACATTCAAAAATTTGTTTCGCTACTTTGCTTGCCACTGTAACAGCATCAGAGATTCTGCAAGCGACTCGTAATCAGGATGCCTAAGACAAGTGTTAATAAGTTAAAATGCTGATGCCTGGTGACACATCCAGTAGGTCGGTAACTTGATCAGAGTAGATATTAGTGCATAGGGTAAAGATTTGTAAAGTATTAACCATCTGCTAAAAAAAACTTCCCCTTAAAAAAGTATTAACCAGAGTACTAAAATTTAAGCAGGAGGCCCCAGACATCATTTTTGACTCGTAAAGCCCTGATCGTCATCTAATTAAGCTTTCTAAAATGTCACGGCTTATGAAGATGATCAAAGCTTACATTCGAAATAATTTTCTTTCCCATATCCTCGTATCCTAACATCACTCTTAGTACACAAGTATGTTTTAATCTAAGAGGAAAATTTTCCCTCGAACCCTACCAAGCAGATTTGCAATGACACCTCAATATGCAATCCATACCATAGACATACTGGACATCAATATTCTTGTAACACGTACAGCCCCTTGACAAAGAACCCACATTGGTATAGGACAAAAAGTACACGCAAAACGCCCTATGCCGTCATCTTGGAGCCGATCGATCAGTGCAGAATGGATCGGGGCAGAAACTACTATCCCTAACTGAGCGTAACCTAGTCCTAGGTTTACGATGGGTGCGGAAAACAGGAGGGAGCCCAAACCGTCCGAACCTTGTAGTGGGGCTGCTGCTGCTGCGCCTGGGGCGAGTCCATGGTCCGCCGCTTCATCTGTCGCCTCCACTGCCGCCGGTTCGGTGTGGAGCGGATCAGCGGAAGAAGAGGAGTCGTTCTTCGTCTCCCTCCCGGTCTCCCCTCTTCCCTATCTACCGATTTTCTCGGCTTTTCTGTTTCCAATTGCCGCCATTCCACCGGTAAGACAGGGCCTATTCCACCGGTAAGACAGGGCCTGTTTGGTTGATAGCCGCACATTGCTGCAACTAAGGTTAGGTGCGGACCGAAGTTGTGACGCGACTAACTTGTGGCAAAGATGAAGCTGTTTGGTTGGCTACCGAAGGTTAGGTTAGTTGTGGCAAATCGAATGCGGCAGCCGTTTAGATGGTAACCACATGACTTGCCACAAGTTCGGCAAAAGTATTTCAGCAGTTGTTTGATTTGCAACCAAACTTGACTATGATCACATCAATTGATGGAGAGGTAACCTTACCACTCTATGCATACACCATTTGAAAAACCTTTTATTTTTACGCAACGATATATTTTCACAAATACTTTTTACTTAAAATATTTTTAAAAAGCAAATAACATGGTGCATCCATTGTGTTTCCACTACATGTTCAGTAGCACCAATGGTTTGGACTCCATTAACAACAACATTTTGTATTGAGAGGAATAGTACAAACATGACTCGGAGCAAAAACTCAAAAGATAAAAAAAAAACATAAAACCAAGCCTTCTAACTCGGCCCAGAACAAAGCCCACCCGTCTCTCCCTCAACCTTATCTCTTCTTCTTCCTTCACTCTCTCTCTCTCACTCACTTTCCCATTTCCATCGAATCCAAACTCTTCCTCCCCGTGGCAAATGGAAGCACTGATCCCTTCTGCCGATGATTCCCTAGCGTATCTAATGCTTTGATTTGTTCCTTTCCTATCTTCTCTTCTCCAATCTCTCTACCTCTCGGCGCTACTCTTCTCTTGGGTTGCTATCACCTATTATGGGAGTTTGCTAGCTGAGGCAACTCGGTTGAGCTGCGAGGCGAGGTGATGGCTCAGGGAGAGGAAGCTGCGGAGGGTCAAAGGTATGTAGTTGCTTTGCGGTGCTGGCTCCATGGGTTCGCGCCACGTTTTTCCTCAAGCGGTGACCGTAGCAGGCCTCTTCCCTCGCGAGCATCGGCTCGCCAAATGTTTGGCGAACGATTTGCTCACCGCACCTTCGGCGAAAATTCGGTGGCAAAGTGAGTAGCAGCCGCCATAGTTCTCTGGCACGCCTAACCTTCGGTAGTGAAGCAAACACTCGCCTAAGACGTTGTGGCACGCCGAACCTTCGGTGTGGCAAGCGATGGACATCATCCAAACAGTTCCACATCTCCAACGGTAGTCGCAAAATGGAAATTATGGTGAATCTGGTCTTAAAACATCAAAAACACTTCTCCAACGGAACACCCAAATAGAAGACGCATTTTTGGAACTGGCAACCCCAGGACGCACACATGCGTTAGCTTCTCGTGCGACCCATGCCACGAAAACGCTCGAATCATTTTTCCCCTCTTCGTCTTCTTCTCTCTCTTCCGCCGAGGAGCAGGGCGCCGCAGCGCGGCGGCGCGGGGCGGGCCCGGTCGCGGTCCTGGTCTTCACCGCAGCATGGAGGTGCGGGGTGGAGGCGCTCGAGATGCGGAGCTCGAGATGAAGACGACGAGGCGACGACAGCGGAGCGGAGGCTCGCGGGGCGGCGTGGCGGAGCGGGGGCGCGTCGCGGGCGCGGGCGGGCGCGGCGGCACGGGGCGGCAGCGGGCGCGGCGGCGCGGGGGCTGCGAGGGCACGGCCAGACCCGAGGAGGAAGAAGGTGTGGCTGTTTTGGGTCCTCCCGTTGGAGATGAGTGTTTTTTGTCTGTTAGTTTGAAGGAAATCAGTTCTTATTTTAGGTTTGGGTCACCTCCAGCGTTGGAGATAGCCTAAGCGAGGTTAAATGCGGGAGGGTTTAGGGCTCACTGCGCTGATAAAGGGATACGGGCTTGAGCGGATCCGGCGCTGGGCCTAGATTAGGAAGTCTGCCTAGCTTTAACTCTTGAATAAGAGGCCCATTACATAAGGACTATTTGCTATTGGATTCATATTGGGCCCACTGCCCAAACCGAGCCGAAAACGCATGCGTAGGGGTCCCGAACTCCCGATGCCTGAGCAAATCATGCTGTGCCTCTGCATCTTCCACATGGTGATCATCTTTTTTCTTTTTTGAGAGAGAGAGAGAGAGAGAAAAATGGATCATCATGGCCGAAGGAAACATTCCTTTGGAGGGAACATGGTTGGTGGCCAATCAGCCTCATCGCAGCCATTCCCTGGGATCCATGAATCCATCCATCCTTCCCGTGGTTGGCAGTACCGTTAAACGCGACAAATATCAAGAGAACACGACGAGCGCGCCTCACGGTGCCGTGGACCATCCACCGCACCGGCCGATGCCCATGGCGCCGGATAGCTGTTGGATCCACTCACCCACGCACGGTTTCTCACCTCACCTGCGATCAACGCACACAGTTCTTCTTCACCGCCTCGAACCGGTGCATGCGTCCGGCCTTCCTCTGTTACTTTGGACCAGCAGATTAATGGCGTGGCCATATCGTAGTGGTAGTACTCCATGTGCGTGCATATGCAGATTCTTTCTCGGCCTCCCCTCTCCTCCCCTGTCTGAATCTGAACCTGCTCGCCGCAGCTGCAGCCGAGCTACCACTAAGGAAAAGCTACGCAGGGCCTTCAATTCGATTGAATTGCTCGATTCCTCCCTTCAATGCAGTTCAGTGTGTTGATCCCCACACGGTGCTTTCTCGGCATGGCGCTCGAGTTCTCACACTGGCAAAAACCATGGGAGGCCGCCACTGGGATTCCGCCAGTCTGGTATAGTGGTATCCACGGGGGACTGGCCACAGTAGTCATCAGTCTTGAGACCCATACATTTGTCATCCAATTCGGACGCATGCAGTGGCCGGGTTGGGACTAATCAATGCACTACGTACAAAGATGCCGTGTCTGTATATGGGCAACAGTGCTGCCCATCCTGATCGTCCAATGCAGAATCATCGTTGCGTAATGCAGCAATGTGGAAAACAGAAGCGCCGGTGTAACCGGCCAGCACAGTTCTCGATCGTTTTCCGTCCGGGACACGACGACAGTAACGTTGGCTGGACAGTCACTCCGGCGAGAGTTGCGCGCAGCCATCGGAGCGGAGAACGACCCATCCATCATCATCCATAAGCAGCCACACGATCCGAAACGGGAAAAATTAAGGAGTCCATTTCATCGTCGTTGCAGGCCTTCATCGGCACGGTTTGACGTGACTTCGCCGCCTCTCGCGCCACCTGCTGACGGACAGGGCTAGCCAACGCCTGGAGCGGTGGAGCAGGGAAACGCACGCATCAAGAACCTAATTGCAGGTACATGCAGCATCACCTAATTGAGGGTACGTTCAAAACGTACATCATCCAAGGCATAAAAGATAGTGAAATTTCTTCTTTCAACACGTATAAAACACGTGCCGTCAATTTTCAGTGAGGGTGTGGTTTAATTTTCTGTAGTCGAAGCAATGCCTCCCAAAGAGATGTGGCTTCCAGTCTTCCAGAAGAACGTGTCTCGATCAATACGATCTGTTACATATGTAGTGTACAGCTTTTGGCTTCAGCGTTATCATCCAGCGACAGGAGACGATTTGAGACAAGCACAGATTCCGAACGTGTCTCAGTACTGTTAATTAGCTGCGATCAATATCAGGTCGTGCAGCTGGAAATGAAGCTTTCTATACGGACATGGATCGTGCATGAGCCCTGTGGTGCATTGATGCTGCATGGATGTGTGGTGCATTGATGCTGCATGGATGAAGGCCATGCTGAGGGGTACTGCCGATCATTCTCTTCGAAGGGAAAACAGGACGCCACTGGTCGTATCGTCGCCGGCCGGGTACCAAGGACGGATAGATGCAGCCTGCCGATGCCCATGCTCTGTTTCAGCCTTGCAGATAATTCATATCTGCCTCAGAGGTGACGACCCACGTAGTTAATGATATGTTCGTTCTGTGATCCGAGTTCTAAAGCAGTTTTTCATATAGCCGGCAATGGTGAATGAAGATGAAGCTTCATTTGATCCCTAATATAAATTCATTTACTAGGTTTCTCCAAAGTCAAGCTTTTTGTAATTTTGATCATCCATAGCCAACAAACTACACAGATTCATAACATGAGGCAGAATGTTATTTTAATTACAATAAAAATTACATGCATATTACATAACTCTTATCATTTAAAATCTTATATTTTTAGAGACCGATTCTCGCTCAAGTCATCAACACCCTCGGCGATGTACGTGTTGAAAGAAGAAATTCACTATCTTTCAAACGAAATGAGATATCTAAACTCCTATATCGCCGAGTTTCATGGGGTGTTTCCTCGAAACACGTCTGGAAGTCACTGGAACCAGAGGCATGATGAGCTGAAGAAGGAAAGAGCCAATCTATTTTAGTCAAGGCCTCAACTCTAGTGAAAAACTTGATAGGTTAAGACATCCATTGAAGTGTAGTAAATCCGATCAACAAACCTGTGGCTCGGAACGAGCACAAGCAGCTACGGTAATGAACACAGTTTTGACTGAGCATCCATATATATCTGGTTAGAAACTTGTCATTTTCCGCAGCCACCTTGCAAGCAAGTGACTGCAACGCTCTCTAGTCATCCAACAAATCCTAGCGAAAGAAAAACGATCGGATGATTTTTCGGAGGGAGAAAACAACTGTTTGATTATGTTGTCTTGCCCAGACCGGGCATACGTGCTTGCGTAGCCCACCGTCGGATAGACGTCGGACACCATCTTTTAGATGAGAAGAATTATAGACATCTTTTAGACACACATATATATAGTATTATATATGCATTGGAGAAACATTTTAAAAAGTTTTTGACTAAGTCTAGTAGTAGTACAGCTTCAAAAGGGTAATTTCTTTTCTTTTTTAAAAGAAGAAAGAATACTTGACTGCCTTCTTTATTTGGAGATTAATTAGGCAAGCGGCTGGCTGCGCGCGATGCTCTTTGTTCTGGATTGGCCTGCCGTGTCTAGTTGAATCCGGTGGATGTGACAGCGAAAGACGGACGGCGCGCCGTGCGTCATCCCACGGCGCTCGTAAACTAGCCAGCATGCGCGCCAAGCCCAAGCGCGACTTCCTCCGGCGCAAGGCGTGTGGCGACGCCGAGGACACGCGCGCGGGAGTCTAAAGCTTGCATGCATGCGACTTGCGTTGTGCTGCCTGGCTGGCTGGGCGCCACGCCCGATCCCCGCAGATCCGACGCGATCTCGCGCATGCGCGCCGTGTGCCCCTGCCCGCTGTGCGCTGCCGATTCGGTTTTCCTCCAGTCGATCAGGCAGGGCTGGCTGGCCGATCGAGCAGGCCGGAGACGCGCGCCGACGATGGCAGCGCACCGTGCGGGTCCATGCATGCTCGCGTGACGACACGGTTGAGCTAGCCTTGGAGGCATGGATCTCCCTGGATTCTCGCCGGAGGCAGGCACCGGCGGCTAGCGCGTGCATCGGTGCTTGCTTGCACACTCTCCACGCCCCGGCCGGCGTCCGAGCGGAGGATCAGCGGGCACAGCGCGGGTCGGTGGACGGCTGGACGCCGAAGGGTCGTCCGCTAGCTGGCCACGTCGCCATTGGCACGTATAGTATATTTCGTCTATGGGGATCGGTGGTGGGAAGATCGGCCTGTAGGATGCATGGATGAATCGTGAACGTGAAGGTGCATGCCGACGTATGCCTGCAATTAGCTTGCGACTTTGTTACAACTAAACTACTCTAACCGTGAGGACAGCGACGTGTGGTGTTTAACACGCTCAATAGCCAGATAAAAAATATACCCAAGGTCAAGGCAGCCACTATGCGCTAGCTAGTCAATCAACAATCCTAATTCTCGATGCTGCCGACGCAACACATCGAAGAACTGATCTTTGCGAAATTGCATATACTCGATCGCATCATTGGAAGAGAAGACGAACCTAGCCAAGATAAACGTATGCATGGACCCCTGTTTTCGTTGTTTTGCTGGTTTTTTTAGCGAATCAGAGATGATTGGGACCCAATTTTAATACTCTAAATAGTTTTATTTTTCCACATGCCCATCAATCTAAATAGTTTTTTAATCACTTTCTCCAAGGGCTTCCCAATAGGCTAGGCACACACCAGGCCCACCCAACGCAGTGACAATGGCGACTGGGCCACCCATCCTTTGCAGGACCCACATCTGTCATTTACATTTTTCGCCCCGATGACGAAGGACAGTGCAGTGCAGAGAAGATAACAACGAGCCTGTTCGCTTTGCTGCTTTGCAGCAGCTGCAGCGCAGCAGCTACAGTGTTTCAGTTATTTCTTCAGCAGTCGCTACAATGTTTCCAGTTATTTCTTCCGCAGCCCCAACTGCACCGCAGCAAAGCGAACAGGCTGAACTTATCCCAGACACACACCACCCAAGCTGCTTTTCGTCGGGTAGCAAGTAGCGACCATCGCCGTGTCATCACTTGTCCCTCCCTAATCTGATGCAACGTCACAAACATGACTTCCATGCCATTTCCGCACACCATTTTCCGGCAGGACAGGTTTTATATAGCACTAGTACTGTACTACTGTTCATCGATAATGCCTGAAGTTGATTGAAACCGGTAATAGTTCAAATCATGGCCTGTCTAAGCTTGAAAAAATTTTGTTAGATGTAACCATATATCAAGAAGAAGGGAACTGGTTCATATGTAAATATGCTTGGGCTAGGTGATTTGGCCCCTTGATCAATCTCATAGTAAACAAGCGACAACCCAAGTGGGCCCTTTGGATCTTGTTCTTATTTTCTTTTTCTTTTATTTTGAGTGGGCAGAAATATCTTCAGCCACGTCACGACACATGGGCCCCGCCTAGTTTCGTCCAAAACATACTGGATGTCTGGAGTAAAATCTCGCGTCGCGTACTCTCTCAAGACATTCTCAACCCGCCAATGGCGCCGCGCATGCATGCCAAAAAAACATGGCGTCCGTGAGCGCACGGCCTCTTCTCTTCTCCCGGGGTTAGTTGGCGAGCCGTATTGAAGGGGGAGAGACGCACATCCCTATCTGCTGCTCCAACCTCTCCTCGATCAAATTCCCTCGTCGCCAGTATTCCTACTAGCTAACCCCGTGCCCGTCAGGTACTAGGAGCCAAAGGCCAGAGGAGGAGTTTTCTATATAAGCACGAGCGCCGTGCGCCCAGCTCATCATATCACACGTCGCGCGCGCCACACGCAGCCAACCCAACCGAGAGAGCCTTATTACCCGAGCGTCGGAAGCTTTGCTGCAGTGAGGCGCGGCGATGGCGGTGCTTGGCGAGGAGAGGGAGAAGGCTGCGGCGCCGGCGGCCGGTGGCGGCAGGAGGAAGGGGCACCCGCTGCTGCGCGGGTGGAAGCGGGACAGGTACACGCACGGGATGCACCCGGCGCAGATGGAGGCGCTCCGCGCCATGTGCGGCGCGCTCATCCCGTCGCTGCCCGCGGACGACGTCGAGGGCCACGGCCGCGGGGACCCGCCCGGCGGCAAGGACCTCGAGCGCTTCTACCTCGCCTCCGCCGCCGACTCCATCATCCCCGACGAGGTGTGACCCGTTCATCTCAGTCTCTACACGTTGTTCTTGTTCGTTAGTACGGTTTTCTGCTTAATCATTCTGGTCGATCGGTTCCATGTTCGTCTCCGGTGTTTGTTTGGTCAAACTAATCGGATAATTTAAGATAATAGTACTCTGTAACTATCTCTTCGCAAAAACAACGATATGAATTCAGATTCATCTGGCGTACCGGTAACTGAGCGTTAGGTGAGCCGAATTGATCGGCGACGTCAGGGAGGCTCTCGCTGCACGGGTCAATGCTCTGGGCACATGTACGGGTCAATAAGCGCACAGCATGTGCGCGCGGAATAAATCCCCTGTTCTTCGTACAGATCCGTTCTCAGGGACTGCGCGCGCCTTCACGTCGGGCAGCTGATGTCCGGCTGAAATCGGCAAGTGCTTCCGTTCTTTGCTCGGGCAAAGCTGTGGTGGCGCACCTGGCTGATCTTTGTCACGACCTTTGAATTCATGCCACCAACAACTTATCTGAATCGACGTTACACCACTCGGCAAACAGCTTAATCTGTGCTCTACAGCATCATCACTTTCATGTGACACGACAAAGACGTAACCACTTAAAAGCAAGATGATCAATAAAGCCATCTAATAAAAAATTAATCTGCATCGATTTTGTCTATTACTTCGATTCGATGGTAGTATTTGCGAGGAAGGAAACTTTCGAACGGTGCCTAACACGTCGTTTTCTGAAGGTTGCGGAGCTGATGGTGACGCGGTGCATCCGTGAGGCGGTGGCGCTGGCGTGGGTGGTGCTGTGGGTGCTGAGCACGCTGCTGCTGTGCGGCCGCCAGTGCGTCACCGGCGAGTTCCCCTTCGTCCGCAAGTTCGCCGACATGCCGCCGGCGCACCGGGAGGCGGCGCTGCAGCGGTGGAACAGGGTGCGCTGGCTGTTCCCGCTCCGGATCGCCTTCGCCATCGTCAAGATCCTCTGCCACTACGTCTTCTACGCCATGGTACGCCCTGAAGTTTCGTTTTCTCTGCTTGTTGCAAGTTAAGCTTGTTCTTTTGCTTTCAGTAAATTAGCTTGTCCCGGTAGTGGTCGGTCTCTCTTAAGTGGCATCTGACATGATGCCATGTTGACCACATCAAATTGGCACCCACTTCTGCCCTTTTTTAGTCTTATTTGACAACTTGATGTGCCAAAAGGATAATCAAACACACGAGATGAGATTTTTGGCACTCTGATTGGTGTACTCAAATCAAATGGCCAGTTGTCTGAATACAATACAATAGTAGTAGTCTTCCAGAATCTGAGAGATCATGCCCCACCTTTAGCGGCCCAGTTTGTTTTACTATACTAGTAGTATGATTTGGCAACTAACATCCAGTAGTTGGTTACAAATTGCCATACTTACTGTCTGTTCAGAGGAGGTTAGATGCTTGGAATTAATAGGACAGCTCTGTGAAAGGGGCCTGCTCTGACCTCAAGCAAACAGAATTCACGGTTGTCCTGCAAATCTGGATTCAACATCGGTTTGATTTGCCAACGCAAACTCAAAAACCATTTCACGCTTGCTCTGAAAAGTCTCCCGTGTTATTTCTTATTTTTTTTTGAAAGAAAATATGGCAAGTGCTCTGTCCTTTCATTAAGCAGGAGGCAAAACAATGGTGAGTTGTTATTTCTTATATGATGAAGCTCAGAAAATAAAGATCGTATTCACGTGACATGGTGTACTAGATTGTCCTGTCGCCTTTACCGGGCATTCCACTCACTGTTTGTGTAGATAGGAACAATCGACCTTACAATCAATTGTCAGCGTTTATTTTCCTTGAGGTATAGGCAGGCCCTTTCTGAAAGCAACTTTTGAAATATGGAACCAATCCATTCAATCCGTTACCGTCTACATGGCCATCCGCTGTACACAGAGTACATTTAAAAAGTCATGTGTTCAGGAGACAGTACACTGTCAGTGCAGCCTATGGGAAGCGACATCCAAATTATTTAGCGCATATACGTAGCCTGAAAGTGCTATGACAAGTAAAAATCTACAAGCAGAAATGCTTCACTAGTGTAGTAGTGAGATCACGTGGCAGCTTGTTTATTTAGCAAGAAATGATCACATCTGTCAAGATAACCATCGGCAGGCATACTGTAACCATGAAGTGTTCCCTTCCTATAAACAAAAAGCGATTAAAGAAGCTAGTTCAGTAAGGATACAGTAATTCGACTCCAAAATTGTACTAGTAATCAGCACAAACTATCTCAGAGTCTCATAACATGTATACACAGCATGGAAATTGAATTTTTTGTTCTTGAGCTCCCATCTAACATGCAGGTGAACGAGAACTCGGAGAACCCGTACTGGAAAGCGATAGGATACAGCGTAGAGGAGCCGCGCGAAGATCAAGTGGAGGCGGCGCCGTCGCCCCCGCGATCCCGGCCTCTCGATGTCGGCATCGTGGAGACCAGGCTGCTGAACGACAACGATCTGCTCCGATCGCTGGTGGGCAGGGGCGTCACTGTGAAGCCCGCCGCGTCGGACGCGTACCACACGGTGCAATGCGACGCCGTGATCGTCGGGTCGGGCTGCGGCGGCGGCGTGGCCGCGGCGGTGCTGGCGTCGGCGGGGTACAAGGTGATCGTCGTCGAGAAGGGCGACTACTTCACCGCCGAGGACTACAGCTCGATCGAGGGCCCGTCCATGGAGCGCCTCTTCGAGAGGGGCGGCATCTTCTGCACGTCCAACGTGACCACGATGATCTTCACGGGCGCCACGGTCGGCGGCGGCTCGGCCGTGAACTGGTCGGCGAGCATCCGCACCCCGGAGGCTGTGACGCGGGAGTGGGCGCGCGAGCACGGGCTCCCCGTGTTCGGGAGCCCCGGGTACGTGGAGGCCATGGACGCGGTGTGCGCCCGGCTCGGGGTGACCGACGGCTGCCGGGAGGAAGGGTTCCAGAACAAGGTGGTGCGCCGCGGCTGCGAGGCTCTCGGGCTGCGCGCCGACGCCGTGCCCCGCAACTCGTCGGAGGGCCACTACTGCGGGAGCTGCAACTTCGGGTGCCCCACCGGGGACAAGCGCGGCACCGACACGACGTGGCTCGTGGACGCCGTCGCGCGCGGCGCGGTCATCCTGACCGGCTGCAAGGCCGAGCGGTTCGTGTTCGAGGCCAACACCACCGCCGGCCGCGCCCGCGGCCGGGGCAAGAAGTGCGTGGGCCTGCTGGCTTCGTGCACGAGCAACGGCGTCACCAAGAAGCTGCGGATCGAGGCCAAGGTCTCGATCGCGGCGTGCGGGGCGCTGATGACGCCGCCGCTGCTCCGCAACAGCGGGCTCAAGAACCGGCACATCGGGCGCAACCTCCACCTGCACCCGGTGTCCATGGCGTGGGGCTACTTCCCGGAGAACAAGCAGGACCCGCCGCTGACCGGCAAGTGCTACGAGGGCGGCATCATCACCACCATGCACCGCGTCACGGAGCGCACCATCGTCGAGACGCCCGCACTCGGGCCGGGCGCCTTCGCCGCCATGGTGCCGTGGGAGTCCGGCCGCGACATGAAGGAGCGCATGCGCCGCTACTCGCGCACCGCGCACGCGTTCGCCCTCCTCCGCGACCGCGGCGACGGGTACGTCGACGGCGAGGGCCGCGTGCGCTTCACCCCGAGCCGCGAGGACGTCGACGAGCTCCGCCACGGCCTGCGCCAGGTGCTGCGCATCCTGGTGGCCGCAGGAGCGGCCGAGGTCGGAACGCACCGCAGCGACGGTCTCCGGCTGCGGTGCAAGGGCCTCCGTGACGAGGACCTGGAGGCGTTCCTCGACGAGGTGACCATCGAGAAGGGGCCCATGCACTCGATGAACGACAAGTGGGCGCTCTACTGCTCGGCGCACCAGATGGGCAGCTGCCGGATGGGCGCGAGCCCCAGGGACGGCGCCGTCGACGGCAGCGGCGAGAGCTGGGAGGCTGAGGGGCTGTACGTCTGCGACGGCAGCCTGCTGCCCACGGCCGTGGGCGTGAACCCCATGATCACCATTCAGTCCATCGCGTACTGCCTCTCCAAGGGCATCGCCGAGTCCTTGGCGCAGGGCAAGGCACAGTAGCCTACTTCACGACGAGACGTGCCGTGCAACGTGCCTGTGTGCACGACAACAAAATTGTGCTTGTTATTAATCGAGTGTACCAACGTTGTCCCTATATTCCCCATTATGTGCAGGTGGTTTGCGATACAGTATAGCTCGATTCTTCCTTTTTGTTGCCGTTGGTTCACTTTTTTTTTTGTGTGTGTTGTTGTTGTTGCGAGAAGCCATTTTTGGTTCATCGTGAGTCGTGACCGGTTGGATATTCATCCTGCTCTTGTTTGATGTTTCTTCGTGGAGCTAAGATGTTGGGCGTGCGGCGTCTGAAATCGGCCGCGGGTGTGGCGAGAAATCCTGAAGAAAATTGCGGGGCGCCGCTCTTTATGCTGTGGCGTGTGTGAACAGTGTCAAGAATTAAACACCAGCCATATTTTGTGGCGCAGCTGAAGTTTTGACGTGGCTTGGCTTGCCTGTTTGTATCCACGGGGCCCAAGCGGGAGGGAGAGTGGCGCGACGGACGCAAGGCGTGTCAAAATGGAAAGTGTCGACCGAGAAACAGAGCCACATGGTGCAAAAAAATGGAGAAGGGAGCTAGTCTGTAGTCTCCCACTGATGAAGACTACTACCTCTGTCTCTAAATATAATGTTTTCTAGTATTTAAACTCAAAAATAGTCTCAATATACCCTCTCACCAACTCTCTCACCAACTACAAAGATTGTCATATCCTCAAAACACCCTACATTAAGGGGAAAAAATTTAAACTTCAAAACGCCCTATATAAAGGGACGAAATGAGTCGTTTATTTATGGGCCAGGCAAACGACTGCAGCAGACCCACAACACTACCCTTGCCAATGTGAATAACAATTTTGATGACGTGTTGGCTAACCTAAAGAAAAGCCTCGAAGATCCACTTGTTGGCTAACCTATCTATTCCTTGTGTGAAATCCTCTGGATAAATGCTTAGGTATCGGTGGCATGTCTTCATGTGTTGTGGGAGGTCGTTGTAGTTCGTCATATCACATCAGAATTTTATCCAATTGAAAACCAATCAAATCTTGCGCTCTAATCTATTCCTCCATAACATGCTTAGCAAGGTAGCCCCCCACACTTCTTATGTTGTTTAGTAGACAACATCCTCAAATTGATCTTCGTGTCTCTTCATAAATAAGCTGTTGATCAACAATGATTTCATGTGGTGAATAAGGTCATCCATAGACGAGACGCATGATTCAAAGATTATATGTAATAATAATTTGAAGAGTAGTCGTGTCACATAATGTAATAAGGGGATTTCTAAATCCAGTCTTGTAAGAGTTTTCCTTGTGGTTGGGGGGCCATGCCCCCCCGGCCCTTCGCACACACGTACACACCACCCACCTACACACACAAAATATGCTCCAAGCTTCAAAAGGTTCTCATGTCATGTCATCTTGTCATCTCGAAACTCACGAGCTCCTCACTCGGCTAGTCAGTGCCAACCAGGTTATCCTATTCGGCAAATAGAGTAGGCAATCACATATCCAACGGCTAGATTTTTAGAATTTCCGCAAGTAGGATCGTCCAACTTGTACCTTTTTCCAAAAATCGACCATGCGGGCCTTCAACTTGGTGATCATGGCTGTGAACTTGTGGGGAATACGGATCATGAAAAAGAATACACATGCATACGAAATTCCCAATTCTGCCGCCAACTCCTTGGGCCTTGGTCTGCTCCCCACCGCCAATGTTGGTTAGGCGGAGGCTTCTCCTGTGCAGGCGTTGACACAGTCTTCCACGTCGTACAAGGTCTTCTGGACATGGTGCTCCCGCCCCTTCACTTGGACGTCGACTTGCCCTCCTCCTCGATGTTCGCCACCTTGAGGAGCATCATGTGCATGGTGATCGCATCAAGCTCGTCATGAAGAGTTGAAGACCAATTCCTTTTGCACGCCCGTGATGCAGGGGCACTCGGTGGTGCTAAACTATTGCTTGTGTACCAGGTCTCCTAGGGTTACTGTAGGAAAGCTCACCGTTGCCTCTATTGAACACCATATTTCTTCCCCGTTGCACTTTCTGTGTGGTGCGGATTGTCTGAGCTTTCTCTTGTGTGGTGTCGAGCATGAGGGCACAACGGAGAATTCACGTGAGGAATGTTGTACTGCAGGACAGGTGACCAGAGGGAATTGGCTGTGGGAAGTGATGAGTGGCAGGGTAAAATCACGACAGACCGCAGGTCACTAGCTAACCACCTTTCCCATTTCATTCACGTTGGAAGGAGTCCCGTGAATTTATTAGACTAGATGATTTGAGGAGAGCATAGAGAGAGAGCCTCTAGTCCCGGCTTGCTATCTAATTTGAAATACTTCATGTTGAGACACAGCCTAGCGTGTGCATCTTTAAGCTAGCCGATTCATGATTCAAGCTAATTTGAAATACTTTATTTAAGACCTTTTGATGTTTATTTTTTTGACACGACCTTTTCTTCTTCTTAGAGAAGAAAGCCGCTGATTCAATCTGTGACACGATCTTATTTCCATGGACTATCAACCAACAACCTAATAACTCTAGCCATCCATAATTAGTCGTTGCAATAATAACTCTGGGGATGTAGCATCCCCCAACAACTGGTCTCTGTCTATGCCCCTGTTCGGCTTTATGTGACGAAGCGCGCTACTGCAGCTGCAGTAACGATAGGACGATAGCTCTACATAGACATATATACTTGTCGATCGACTGCAAGCACACACATTAATTGTTCCCACAAGAGTTTCGTTAACCAAGGAGGCAAGAAACTCCACCGCTGCGACGATCATGGTGGCCAAGGAAGCAACGGCGGGGAGCAGGGGGCACCCGCTGCTGCGCGGGTGCAAGCGCGAGAGGTACACGCACGGGCTGCACCCGATGCAGATGGATGCGCTCCGGGCCATGTGCGGCGCGCTCATCCCGTCCCTGCCGGCGCAGGGGCCGCTCCGCCACGGCGACGACGACGGCGGACGCGGGGACCAGCTGGCCGGAGGAAGCAAGGACGATCTCGAGCGGTTCTACCTCGCCTCCGCCGCCGACGGTGCCATCCCTGACGAGGTAAGATCGGGATATAACTAGTTACACATAGTTCATGGGCAATCCAAACGTGTGGTGTGGTCAGTGTGTACGTACTGGGCTACCCGGCTCTGTTTCTTTCTTTTCAAATTAAAACCACACGCACGCATGGCCTTTCTCCGTACAACCGTGCCTGGTATGCACGTGCGACGCCATGCTTATTCTGTGGCGGCGACTGATCGAGCCCCTCGTTAATTATCCATCAGCCCTCATAGAAGCTATATACATCAGCCAATTGTGGTTAGGCGCACCGTACCTATCGCAAGCATGGTTAGATCTGAGCGGCGGGGTACAATCTCAACGGATCACAAGTCACTAGTCACCTTTTCCTATTTCATTCATGTTGCGATCGAGGAGTCCGTAAATTTATTTGCCAAGATGAGTTGAGAGCAGCGCATGGTCCTGGCTTGCAAGCCAATTTGAAAAACTTTATGTAAGACAGCCTAGCGTGTATGTACTATCAACAACCTGCCGATACGGTCATACAGACCTTGTTTTTTCCTCTTAGAGAAGAAAAGCCGCTGATTCAGTCTGACACGATCTTAGTGCATGTACTATCAAAAACCAGCAACCTAACTCGATTGGTCGTTGCAATAACTGAGGAGATTTAGCATGCCCAACAACTCGTCTCGATCGATCTGTCGACAGCAGTAACTAACCATAGGTCTACATATAAACATCTACTACTACGTGCCCACGGGCAAGCCCACGCGCGCACACGTTGTTCCCACAACAATTTCGCTAACCAAAGGAGGCAAGAAACTCCTGCGCTGCGACGTACGAGTGCCCGCCCGCGCGTTGCTGATCATCTATGGCCGCGAATACGGAGGCGACGACGGCTGGGAGGAGAGGCCACCAGCTGCTGCGCGGGCTCAAGCGCGAGAGGTACACGCACGGGCTAAACCCGGCGCAGATGGAGGCGCTCCGCGCCATGTGCGGCGCGCTCATCCCGTCCCTGCCGGTGGAGGGGCGCCATGGCGGCGGACGCGGGGACCGGCTGGCCGGAGGAAGCAAGGACAACCTTGAGCGGTTCTACCTCGCCTCCGCCGCCGACGGTGCTATCCCTGACGAGGTAAGATCGATCGATCGGGATATAGCTAGTTATATATACTCTACTATACTAGTTCATCGCCAATCCAAACGTGGTGTACTGGTGCGCACGTGCTGGACTGCTGGCTCTGTTTCTTTCTTTCAAAACCACACCCATGGCCTTTCTTCTCCGTGCGACTACCGCACCTGGTCTGTTGTGTCGATCGTCATCGGCAACGACCCACCCCGCCATGCGTACGTGCGACGACATGCTTATTCTGTGGCGGTGACTGAGCCTCGTTAATTATCCATCAGCCCTCATAGATGATAGAAGCTATATACATGGGCCAATTGTGATCAGGAGCACTAACCCAGGAGCTTAGTTAACAAACAAACTACGAAGCTCCCTCAAAAAAAAAAAACTAAGCTTTCATAAAGATGCTCCTGATCACGATTGGCCCTCAAACAAACTACGAAGCTCCCTCAAAAAAAAAATAAAATACTAAGCTAGCGATTAGATGCATTCCAGGTAGCATTTTCTTTTACCTCACATGTGTTTCCTTTTCCTGATAAAAAGGTTGCAGAGCTGGTGACCCGGTGTGTGTGGGAGGCGGTGGTGCTGGTGAACGTTGTCCTTTGGATCCTGAGCACGAAGGTCGGCACGTTCGCACTTTGCGGCCGGCTGAGCGTCACTGGTGGCAAGTTCCCCTACGCCTGCAAGTTCGCCGACATGCCGGTGGAGCGGCGAGAGGAAGCGCTGAAGCGGTGGAACAAGGCGCGCTGGCTGTTCCCGCTCAAGATCACCTTTGTGGTCATCAAGATCCTCTCCCACTACGCATTCTACACCATGGTATGCACGTTCATAAACTTCACGATTGAATATACTTGTTCATGACCTATTTGCAGTACACATGAGTTCAGTATTTGCGCAATATCTTCACGTAAAACAGTAAAATCCAGATGGAAATACTAATTGTGAGGCACACTTTTGGGAACATTGCACAAAAAATTGGGATAATCTAATGTACTAGATAGCAACACACCGATAAAATAGAATAAGTTTCACTGTCGAAACTGGAAGCAGTTGGTGTCAAATTGCATGCTTTGTCTGGAGAATCTTTGGATTTTGATTTGGAGTTAATAGGCCAACTCGGTGAGAGGGACTTGCTTGCTTCTGAAGCGGCCACAGTTCGGGCAACTGACCTGGAAGGCTGTAGTAGAAGCTACAGTCATATCTGATTCGCCGATCTGAAGGTTGTTAACTCCACCTGGACCATCATGTAACACTATTTGGTGGTTATCACATACTTTTGTGGTTAGACAGTCCCTTGTGCATTCGTACTGCACCACTATTTGGAGTGTTTGCACATTGGACAATTTGTAGACAGCTAACCACACCGGGCCAACCGGCCAACGGCCAATAATCCAGCGGAAAGTATCACGTATCATTCGGCCACTAGCTACAAGTCCTTATTTCTCTGAAAATGTCACATGTTTGCTAGATTACAACAATAATAACATATTGTAGGATTAGAAGTCGTCAGGGCATGCAATAGGACTCCAGTTTTTGTTACCAACACAATGTTTCATACAGATGCAAATTTATCATCCATAGGCTAAATGATAAACTATCATAGTCCATTCGCAAAAAAAGAAGAAGATAAACTATCATAGTCACTATCTATTTCCTTTATGATTCATAATATCTTATTTTCGCCTGTTTATCGCAACGTTTTGTTGAATACTAATTGTGAGGCACACTTTTGACATATTATAATAGCCTATACCGTCCACCATTTTACACTTTTATAACATGAGAAATATTGTCTATCATAATAGATTTAATGTCTTCATCAGTTATTTGAATAAACCAACAAAAATTTGTTTTGCAACATGGTTCGAAACAAAAGGCCCAACTTAAAAATCTACATTCCATGCTTCAACCTAAAATGTCACCATAGTAGGACCATTGACAAGAAAAAGATTGCTAGCTAGAAACACTATATGGGCTTAAATGTCCAAACCAATCGATTAATTAGATGGGGTATAGATGGACATGATTGTCATAAAATTCGAAAGATAGATATGACTTTCAAGTAGTGGTGTCGTGGTCAGCTATTCAGCATATGTATTCTTTTAGGGGTTTTTTTTTCCAATATTGATTCAAGTCAGTCAAACCATTTTATTTTTCTGAACATTTTTTCTGGGCCCTTTGAACAAGAAGCAGCCACATATAGGCAGCTGCTGGTCCGTTGCTGATAATGGCGATGGGTACCCATCACCCAATACCCAATGGGTTTTTCTCTATTAGTGTGTAGATTTGGACCTATTTCTCGTCCTATGGGTCTATTAATGAGTATTTTTTGTCACCCACTGGGTACCACGGGTATGGGGCCATTCTCCTGAAACCCATAGCCATATACGCATAGGGCCCCACAAAATCTATGACATGAACTATTAGTGTTTGAATGGTTAAATTTATTTATCTAATTACCTTTGAACAATTTAATCATTCCGATATATTACTATATGCAGTTGGATGTTACTTTTGTGATGCCAATTAATAGGTATTGGTAACCCGATGGGTATCCATACCCATATGGGTGTGGGGATGAGGAGCCAAATTTTGAGTCTCCAGGTGGGTACGGGGTATAAAACTGTAGACGGGATGGAGACATTTCACCGCCGCCCCCGCCCCCCCCTCCCCCCCCAAAAATACCCATTGCCATCCCTAGTTTTGACTCAAAAGTTTCCGTTGGTGACTGAAAAATAAGTTTGTTTGAAAAACTAGAAAAAGTAGTCACACACACACATACTCACAAATTCGTCTTCCCAAACATGCAGGTAAATGAGAACTCGGACAACCCGTGCTGGAAAGCAATAGGATACAGCGTGCCAGAGCTGAATGAGCCACGGGAAGATGGAACGGAAGTAAGACCGTCGCCACGGCCTCTGGACGATGGCGTCGTGGAGACCAGGGGGCTGAACGACACCACTCTCCTCAGATCACTCGCGGACAAGGGCCTAGAGGTGAAACAGAACGACGCTTCGAGCGCGCACCACACGGTGCGATGCGACGCCGTCATTGTCGGCTCAGGGTGCGGCGGCGGCGTGGCCGCCGCGGTGCTCGCGGCCGCGGGGCACAAGGTCGTCGTCGTCGAGAAGGGAGACTACTTCACCGCCGCGGACTACAGCTTAGTCGAGGGCCCGTCCATGGAGCGCCTCTACGAGAAGGGAGGCATCTTCTGCACAAGCGACGTGACGGCCATCTTGTTCACTGGCGCGACGGTCGGCGGCGGCTCGGCGGTGAACTGGTCCGCCAGCATCCGCACCCCGGAGGCGGTGACGCGGGAGTGGGCGCGCGAGCACGGGCTCCCGGTGTTCGCCAGCCCGGCGTACGCGCAGGCCATGGACGCGGTGTGCGCTCGGCTCGCGGTGACCGATGCCTGCCGGGAGGAAGGGTTCCAGAACAAGGCGCTCCGCCGCGGCTGCGAGGCGCTCGGACTGCGCGCCGACGCCGTGCCTCGCAACTCGTCGGAGGGCCACTTCTGCGGGAGCTGCCACCTCGGGTGCCCCACGGGCGACAAGCGCGGCACGGACACGACGTGGCTCGCCGACGCCGTGGCGCGCGGCGCGGTCGTCCTGACCGGGTGCAAGGCCGAGCGGTTCGTGCTCGAGACCAACAGCCCCGGCGTGAACGGCCGGAGCAAGAAGTGCGTGGGCCTGGTGGCGGCGTGCGTGGGAAGTGACGGCATCACCAAGAAGCTGCGTATCGAGGCCAAGGTGTCCATCTCCGCGTGCAGCGCGCTCATGACGCCGCCGCTGCTTCGCAGCAGCGGGCTCGAGAACCGGTACATCGGCCGCAACCTCCACCTCCACCCGGTGTCCATGGCGTGGGGCTACTTCCCAGAGAACAACAAGGAGCTCACCGGCAAGTGCCACGAGGGCGGCATCATCACCACCATGCACCGCGTCACGGACCGGACGATCATCGAGACGCCGGCGCTCGGGCCAGGCTGCTTCGCGTCGCTGGTCCCGTGGGAGTCGGGCCGCGACATGAAGGACCGCATGCGCCGGTACGCGCGCACGGCGCACGCCTTCGCGCTGGTCCGCGACCGCGGCGCGGGGCACGTGGACGGCGAGGGCCGCGTGCGCTACTCCCCCAGCAAGGACGACGTCGACGAGCTCCGCAACGGCCTGCGCCGCGCGCTGTGCGTCCTGGTGGCCGCCGGCGCCGCCGAGGTCGGCACGCACCGCAGCGACGGGCAGCGGCTTCGGTGCAGGGGCCTGCGCGACGACGACGTGGAGGCGTTCCTGAACGAGGTGACCCTGGAGAAAGGCCCCATGAGTCCGGGGACGGAGAACTGGAACCTCCTCTGCTCGGCGCACCAGATGGGCAGCTGCCGGATGGGCTCCAGCCCCAAGGACGGCGCCGTCGACAGCCGCGGCGAGAGCTGGGAGGCGGAAGGGCTGTACGTGTGCGACGGCAGCCTGCTGCCCACGGCCGTGGGCGTGAACCCCATGATCACCATTCAGTCCGTCGCCTACTGCCTCTCCAAGGGCATCGCAGAATCCTTGGCGCAGGGCAAGGCACAGTAGCCTGCCTACGCGACGACGAGACGTGCTGCGTTACGTACGTGTGAGCGTGACAACAATATTGTGCGTGTTTAACGAGTGTACCGACCGAGGTCGTCTATAATACTCCCTCCGGTTTTAAATTGTTGGCGTTTGATCATTTTTGAGTTAGTTTCACCATTCGTCTTATTCAAAATATTTTAGAAATTATCATATATTTTGTTATAATTAGTTTCATCACTAAAGGAAATTAAAATATAATTTATAATTTTTCATATTTAAGCTAATATTTTAAATAAGACGAATGTTCAAACGTAACTTAAAAATAATCAAACGTCAACAATTTAAAACCGGAAGGAGTACTCCATTATGTGCAGGTGGTTTGCGATACAGTGTAGCTCGGTTCTTCCTTGTTTGTTTGTTGCCGTTTTTAGGGGATGCCATCCAACAAGCTTTATTCATTGGAAAACAGAGCTACACTGTTCATCATAGAATTGAGAATAAAGCTAGGGGGTTCATGGACCCATACAAGATTGCTTATTTGTAAAAGCATTCCTAGCTAGCTCGTGCGCCACGAGATTGGCATCCTTATTGCAGTGCTCGATTCCTATGTGGTCAAACCATACTCATAACAATACGGCACCAAGAACCAGCTTTCTCTCTCTCTCTCGAAACCTCTCGGTGCGACAGTGCGGAGAGGCGGAAAGAGGGCGAGTTCCTGTGCTCCCGCCGGCGAGAGCGCCGATCCCCTCCGCCTCCGGCGGCCTTTGGCCCTCGGATGTGTGGGGGATCCGCGTCTCTTTGCCCGGCGGTGTAGATTAGGCCTGCGGGCTACGTTTCCGGGCGGCGTTGCTTGGGGGAAGACGACGCGGCCGTCATGGAATAATGTCCCCCTGGCTCTCTTCCTCCTCGCCGGCAGTGGCTCCGGTGTCGGCGGCGGGCCTGTGGGGTTGGAGCTCATCAGATCTGACGGTCTGGTGGCTCGTGTACAGGAGTTTTGTACCGTCCGGCTGGGGTGCGGCGATGCGCTGGTGGAGCGGTTTCGGCGAGGTTCGTCGTTCTGCTCCTTGTGTGTCTCGTTTTCCGGCGGCTCGGGCGGTTGTGGTTCCCCGTTGGTGGGATTTTGTTCCTCGTCGTTGTCGGTGTCGACGGCGGCGGTGGATGGTTCTTCTGTCGGCGTCGCTGGTGTGCCCAGTGATGCTCGACTCCGGTTCCTGCTGTTGTTGGCGGCGGCCATGACGGCGGGTATCTGTTCCTCTTCCTTCCTCTGTTCGATGACTGCCGATGGTCGTTCGGCTTTTGCAAATGCGCTCGGGAGGATGTCTGAGCGTTGGATCTTGCGGCACTTCCAATGTTTGGAGTCGTCGATGGAGGAGGAAGGTGGATTCCGGTGGACTCCGGCGAGCGAAGACGGCGTCCAGAAGTTTCACGGCTGTTCTCGGTGTAGGGGGTTGTGTGCAATTTACAGTGTATCCAGGGTGTTTTTTGTAAACGTTCACGGATGTACTGTTCTCTCTTAATATAATCCCCTTCCGTCGCAAAAAAAAAAAAAAAAAACCATACTCATAACAACAGGTTACACTTATCATATGTTGCCATTGTTGGTTCACATTACAGTACCCCCGACTGTTCATCGTGAGTCATGACCGGTATGATCATTCATCCTGCTCTTGTTTCATCTTTCATCCTGAAGCTGAAATGTTGGTATCCATGAGCCGAAGGCAGACGACTGCAAACCCAAAACTACTCGGGTGATTAAGGAGCTAAAATGTTGGTATCCATGAGCCGAAGGCAAACGACTGCAGACCCAAGCTGTTGCTCCCATTCCATCACGCGTCTCGTCTGTGATTAAGGAACATCGTATTTAGTTGTTGTTTTAATTTCGATACATGTTATTTAGGCACACTAAGCTTGCTATTGTTAGCACTGACACACGTTATAATGTTGCTGGATTGAGATGGAAAGAAATGCTCTTAATAAAATAGATGAACAAATGACCATATTGACACGAATAAGCAAGCTTAGTGACCGCAATTTACAGTTTTATGGGTACAATAGCAAATCGAAACCGTAGAACAAGAACAGTGGCCATTCATGCATTTTAATCTAAACAATACTAATGTGAATGTATGGACACATTATAAAAAATTTCATTCTTTGTGGACAAAGCAGGGGACGAGCGTCAGCTCGTGTGGCTTGAGCATTTGGTTGTGGAGCTCGCCACCCGGGTTCGATCCCGGCGCCCCACGGAGTACTGTAGCAGTGAACAGTAACGCGAGTTACTGTTCACTGCTGCGGTTAAAAAAATCCCCTCGCTCTCCCCAGGTCAAAGCACATGGTTCGGGGGTTTTCTCGGCCTGCGTGAGAGGCTTTCCTCCTTAGCAAAATGCCGTCGGGGGCGGTCTTACCCCCGGCAGGTCGAGTTTTTTTTGTGGACAAAGCACATAACACATAGTACTTGGTCTGCAAAAAAAAAAAGAGTTCGGCTCCTCCCGGGACACCATGCAAGGCGGCAGCAGCTCAGGAGAAAAAAAGCTTCACCGGCCCCCTCGTCTCCGGCGGCTTCGCCGTCGGCGGAGGAGGGAGGCCCGGCATCTCGACGTCTGCTTTGTTCCTTCATAGGTTTAGATAGATAGGTCTTCCCGCGGTGGTCGCTCTTGGCGGCGACCGCGGTGTTTGTTAGGGTTAGGGTTTCTCTAGTGGTTCGGTGGACGAAGGCGGCGGTGGCGTCAAGTTCGTCGGCATGAAACACTGGAGGAGGATGCTTCTTGACGGTGACGGCGAGTCGAAGGCGCCATCATCGTTGAAGAATAAGGTACTCCGGCCCCTCCTTTGTCTTGTCATGGTTCTTCGTAACCATGGCTGTGGGCTAGTAAGAGTTTGGTTTCCGGCGATATTCTTTTGGATGTTGCTCGGATTTGTGTTTTCCCATTGCGAATATGGTGAAGGAGGCGACGATGAGCTCGGTGTTGGTATTTCTTAACGATCACAGATAAATCCGCAAGCGCACGGAGAATACCGCTGTAGCATTTCACCCGGGAGTATCCCAAGGTATCGTAATTTATATTTTCCACAGGGAAGACGATGGTCAAGAGAGTACTGTGCTCATAGTTAACGTCTACATTTAAATGGATCACGGTCCATACAATGCTAAACAATAGTATATGGGTAGTGTGACACACAAGAAAAGGATCAACTCTAATATACATCCATAGCCAAGTGGAGAAGAACAAAGAAAAGAGCTAAGTTCCTATTGTACTTTATTATACAGTGGCATAGTATACAACATACACATATATGTACATCAACTAAGGTTTAGGCATATGCACTCAAGCAAATTGGGCACCGGCTTACCCCTGGTCTGCCAGGCGACTCCGGTCTACAGCTCTACGCCGTACCCGAACGTGGAGGGATACCGAGGACAAATAGGGCTGTCACCACCTACCGTCTACCTCAAACAATCCGTGGGGCACGAGGCATCCAATGTATTCTACCAATCCAAGCACCATGCTTGCATTGCTAAAACATTACTCTAAATCCCCTAGGCGATGATATGGATCTAGAGCATAATCATAAAGATCATTGGACCTATGCTTGGACATGCAAATGCATGTAAACCTAAGTATATACATGGCCTGGTATACTATGTTCTAGGACACGTGACAATACAGCAATTATGTCCATACTGCCAGCCCTCCAGGCGATACCCACATAACAGGCATATGAATATCACAATAGCACTACATAAGAAGATTATGATTACTCTATTACATAAGCAAACCAAGGATCCACAACCAAACAAGGAACGCTTAACCAAGGCAAGACTATATGAAAAGAATAATATTATTAAATAGAATAAAGTCGCAAAAAAGAGAAAATGATACAAGAGCCATACCAGAATCTCCAAGACAACTTGGGAACTAGAGTAGCTCTACTCTAAGCCTAACTCCACTAGAGCTTGGAGACTAAAACTAATGCAAGAGTGATTCCTCTACTTGGTGTGTGTTGTAACCGGCCGAGCACCCCTCTATTTATAGCCCCAAATGAGAGAGAGGATTAAATAGAGCAAGTGAGAGGCGGTTGAGGAGGATTGGCCGCCAAGGTTGGTTTTCTCCTGGGTCGGCAGAAGTGGAGTAAGAGCCAAGTTTAGGCCCATTGTAGCCCATCTTCTAGAAAGTCTTCATTAAGTTCGAGTTGGGCTTCAATATTCTGGTTTTGTGGGCTTCTCGTGGCGCACTGGTGGAGGCCTGCAGGCTGTGGCCGCTGGGTGTGGCCGGCCGGCCTGGGATGTAGGCCGGCCGGCCTGTGATTTCTCTCACAGAGGCCCATTTTCTCCAGAAATACTCCTGCACTCATAAATCATCCAAAACTCGTGGAAATTTATTAGTTGAAATAAATATGCGTATAAGAAATGCTAATTCTCCTTTATGTGTAGGAATATTGGCGGTCGAAGTTGGTACTTAACGACCGTCAACAAACCCCCCAAGCTTAAACCTTTGCTCGTCCCGAGCAAAGCTAAAGACTTGGTTCTGTTGATCAGGAGTTGCTACCATGTCTTACTCCGCAGAAGTACCATGCATACAACAAAATATTCTCCCTTGAATTGAATAAGCTGGCATGACAACTTACTCTTCCCCTTAGTCCTCATGGGGCTGATTTCTTCTCCTTGTCTTGAGCAGTTGAGAGACAGAACGGTTTGTAGAGTACTATTTACTCATTCTTTGTTAACTTTCATTCCAGAGGTTTTCAAAAGGTTTTGCAAATAAAAACAAAGTTCCTCAAATGATTCTCTCGAATCGCTCAATGTATATGATTCCTTACCAAGGCATTATGTTGCCTCTTTTCCACCTATTTCTAATAGGTTTATAAATGTGGGGCTTGGTAGGGGTAAAGTGAGGCAAACTTGTATCACATATATTGCTAAATCAAAAGACCGGATCCAAGGAGAAAAGCAAGTCATACAATCTGATCAAGATGTGCATGTGTGTGGAAATGTGAATGATGAAGAAAAAAATGATTACTCCTTTTTTATACCTTTCTCTCTCTTTTTGTTAATTTTGAGGGAATGGCGATCTCTCTCTTTTTTTTTTCTTTTTTTTTTTGATCATGCTCTACTTGAGTGAGCAAGATTTTTTTTTTAAATAGCCATTCCTCTTTTGCAAGGGTACTTGGAGAGAGAGAGAGGTACAAAACATATGGAGTATTTATCTTGTGGAATGATAGAAAATGTGATGCTAACTTCCAGTGTAGAAGTTAAGCACATGTATATGGTGGAGTGTATGTGATCTTGATCATGAAAGTATGAAAGGCATCTCACTAAGATCACAACAATTTTGAAAAAGCTTAATGTAATAACAAGCAGCATATGTATGGAGGTTTCGCATTAAAATCAACATATAGCTTTGGTAGGAATTTTCATCATTGAGGAACTTTTGGTTTTATAATTTTGAAAAAAAAAATTCTCTGGAATTTAAGTCTTACTTAGAACAAGATCATAGCAGCTCTATTAGACCATATCATATCTCACAACAACTTAGACTTGGATCATGCATTTTGCTACCCACGAGTTTCAGGTTCAAGAATAAGAGTGCATCCAACAAACTCAAAACTTGGGAGAGTACTAAGTTGCAAACAGGAACGAGAGAGGGATAAGACAGAGCAACTATTCATCATTTCAACATAGAGAATTAAAACATTCTTATCGCGTATAGAAAACAAAAACTACTTTTATTTATTATAATTATTTTTTTTTTTTTTTTTTTTAATGCAAGAAAACAAAGGAAAGATACAAGTTACCTCAGTGGGGGGAGTGGTCTTCCCCCCAAGCTTAGTTCTTGCTTGAGTGCGCCAACAACTGCTTGGTTTCTTTCTTCATGGCTGCAACAAAGAGCAAAAACAAACAAGAACAAACTCGGACGGGTTATGTTAGTGTAATCAAAATGAGCACGCCCGTCGGTTGATCTTGCCAGCTTGAGCATAACTTGCAGATGCAAAACAAAGAAGAGGGAAATCTTTTTGTTGAATTTGAGAAAATTTGGAGAAATGAGAGTAAAGAAGATGAGGAGGGCATTTGGGTGGTGAATGAAATGGATTTGGTATGAAAACATCACCACTCGGCCTTTTTGTAAAACTTGAAGTTCGATGGCCATATTTGGGGAGGAACAATGACAAATGGCCGTTAGAAAATAAGGCAAAATGCGAACAATGACCATGTCATGTTAGGTGACCCATTGACGGGGACTCTCCCCCCAAGCTTGGCTCAAAGCCTCCGTCGATTTTTTTTTTTTTTTGAATAGTGGAGGTTTAGCCAAAGCTCAAGTAGAATTTATGCCCAAAAATTTATTTTCTCCAAAAACAAATGTCCCAAATTCTTTTTTTTTATTTTGAAAAAAAAAGGGTTGGAGAAAATCCAACATGCAAAATGATTTTGAAAAAAACAAACATGCAAATGCATTTTAATTCAAATCAAATGAAAACCAAATATGCAGTTGGAAAAATCAAATATGAGATAACTTCCGATTTTCCTGTCGGCAAGGGCGTCATCGTTTTATGTCCGATGAGCAAGACATTATGACGAGTTCGATTGCCAAGGGTTTCACACTTGAGGAAAAACGACAAGAAGTCGGACTATCTCAAGATTGAATATGGATTTTTAACGCACTGTCAGCTTAGCCATCATGCACTACCCTGTTTTCACATGAAGAGAAAACAAGCAAGTGATAGCCTGTACAGGCTATGACCATATATTTGCAGATATAACTAAGAGCATTTGTAAACTCCTAAACCAATTGTCTTCCCCGGCAACGGCGCCAGAAGTGCTTGTTGGTATTTCTTAACGATCACAGATAAATCCGCAAGCGCACGGAGAATACCGCTGTAGCATTTCACCCGGGAGTATCCCAAGGTATCGTAATTTATATTTTTCACAGGGAAGACGATGGTCAAGAGAGTACTGTGCTCATAGTTAACGTCTACATTTAAATGGATCACGGTCCATACAATGCTAAACAATAGTATATGGGTAGTGTGACACACAAGAAAAGGATCAACTCTAATATACATCCATAGCCAAGTGGAGAAGAACAAAGAAAAGAGCTAAGTTCCTATTGTACTTTATTATACAGTGGCATAGTATACAACATACACATATATGTACATCAACTAAGGTTTAGGCATATGCACTCAAGCAAATTGGGCACCGGCTTACCCCTGGTCTGCCAGGCGACTCCGGTCTACAGCTCTACGCCGTACCCGAACGTGGAGGGATACCGAGGACAAATAGGGCTGTCACCACCTACCGTCTACCTCAAACAATCCGTGGGGCACGAGGAATCCAATGTATTCTACCAATCCAAGCACCATGCTTGCATTGCTAAAACATTACTCTAAATCCCCTAGGCGATGATATGGATCTAGAGCATAATCATAAAGATCATTGGACCTATGCTTGGACATGCAAATGCATGTAAACCTAAGTATATACATGGCCTGGTATACTATGTTCTAGGACACGTGACAATACAGCAATTATGTCCATACTGCCAGCCCTCCAGGCGATACCCACATAACAGGCATATGAATATCACACTAGCACTACATAAGAAGATTATGATTACTCTATTACATAAGCAAACCAAGGATCCACAACCAAACAAGGAACGCTTAACCAAGGCAAGACTATATGAAAAGAATAATATTATTAAATAGAATAAAGTCGCAAAAAGAGAAAATGATACAAGAGCCATACCAGAATCTCCAAGACAACTTGGGAACTAGAGTAGCTCTACTCTAAGCCTAACTCCACTAGAGCTTGGAGACTAAAACTAATGCAAGAGTGATTCCTCTACTTGGTGTGTGTTGTAACCGGCCGAGCACCCCTCTATTTATAGCCCCAAATGAGAGAGGGGATTAAATAGAGCAAGTGAGAGGCGGTTGAGGAGGATTGGCCGCCAAGGTTGGTTTTCTCCTGGGGTCGGCAGAAGTGGAGTAAGAGCCAAGTTTAGGCCCATTGTAGCCCATCTTCTAGAAAGTCTTCATTAAGTTCGAGTTGGGCTTCAATATTCTGGTTTTGTGGGCTTCTCGTGGCCCACTGGTGGAGGCCTGCAGGCTGTGGCCGCTGGGTGTGGCCGGCCGGCCTGGGATGTAGGCCGGCCGGCCTGTGATTTCTCTCACAGAGGCCCATTTTCTCCAGAAATACTCCTGCACTCATAAATCATCCAAAACTCGTGGAAATTTATTAGTTGAAATAAATATGCGTATAAGAAATGCTAATTCTCCTTTATGTGTAGGAATATTGGCGGTCGAAGTTGGTACTTAACGACCGTCAACACTCGGCTACGTGCTCGACGACGGCGAGTTCTTCGTATTTACAAGTGGAATATCAGTCTACCCCTCTTTTGCGAAAGGGTTGGGTTTCAGTTCCCCCCCCTCGGGGATGAGGATGGCTGTGGTGGATGGTGAGATGGCCGTGTTCTTTCATATCGGAGTTTTCGTCTGTGGCATATCCGTCTGGGATGGTGATCCTAGATGGTGGAATTTGCGGCTCTTTTAAGGTTTCTTGTCTCCCATCAATGGAGTTGACGTTGATTGGGATGTTTTTGTAATCAAAGGATGTAATATGCTTCAATATTAATAAAATTCCCTTTTCGCAAAAAAAAACACATAGTACTTGGTAATTTTGTTGTTGTCCCGTGATGGTCTAGAACTCTAGATGAGCAATCGCTTCATTCATGACAATAACTTCTGCATTCATTACATCATCAGTTGTGCCATCTCGGATGCAAAGATCAAACTATTATAGAGCCCCACTCTCAAACATAAGATTGTTCCTAAAACAAAATGATTTTCAATACTCCAATGGCTCAACAAACAATAAAAGTTGTGACCTTATACAAAAAATCAAGAGGGGACTTATGCCCCCCTCCACGATCGAATCTCACACTCTAATCCATTCTTCCTTCGCAACATGCTTATTGTCTAGCGTCCAGAACAGGAAGATGGTAGTATCGTCCACCGCCTATTGCCTCTCTAATGGCATTGCCCAGTCCTTGGCAGGGCAAAGGGCGCTAGCTGGTACTGGTGCGGCGCTGCAGGTTGTTCATGATAAAGTATGGTCAATCATCACCCGATCATTCTTTCAGTTGGCGAAGATGGTTCATTGTTCCAATTATACAACAATACACTTTTTTATTAGAATCTAAAGTTTGATACATGCCCATATCAAATGAATGGTCCTAGTTGTTCGAAAACCAAATTTTGCTTTAAAACATATACAAAAGTTTCATAATAAAAGGATCAAAATATGTTTACCAAAATAAAGCAAAATTTTTATATAATTAAGTTTTTATTAACAAAAGGAGGCTAGACAAGTTCCGCTTCAGTGTAGACATACAACACAAAGCCCTTGGACAGCAGATACATGCCTTTTTCTGATAGGAATAGACATGTGCTACTAGTCTACTACTGGTACCAAATACTAGAAGACAAAGGGAGTAAGGGACCGATAGAGCTATGCAAACCGGACCTCACCGGTTTAAACCGAAGAAACCAAAACAAAAGGTCAAAATCGAATAAATTTGAACACAAACCGATCTGTTTCTTTGGTTTACCTCTCGGTTTTGCCGATTCGAAATCTGTTTTTTTTTTCATAATTTGAACTCCAATCCATCGGTTTCTTCGATTATCGCTCGTGATTTCAGTTACCGATCGGTTTCTCTGGTTTTTAAAATTTCTTTTTTTTGAAATATCATTTGTTTAGAAAATTATAAATTCAAAAACCAACTAGCCGATCGAACCGGACCGGTAACTGTTTTCAGCGAAAACCGGTCGGTTTCCAACGGTTTTAGAGAACCCCGCAAAGGAAGGTCAGGCATTGAGGCATACCCAAACGGTCGATCCAACGGCGGGTGCTGGCCGGCTCTCCCTGTCTAAATCCATCCGGTCGCCCCACTTCGTCAGTCTCCCACTCCCCACTCCCCAGGGCTCCGGCGAAGACTCCCCGCCGCGCCGCGCTCACATCTCGTCGCGGCGAACCCAAAGCCCGCACAACAATCCTCTTGATGCGGGGTTTAGCCAGCGCCGCCTCCGCGTAGCCAGCCGGGTCGAAGCGGCCGCGTGTGCTCCAGATCAGCGCGCGCCTCTCTCCGCATGGCGGCCCCGCGAGGTGCCCGATCTGGGGCTTCGGCTGCGGTGGCGGTGCTGGTCTCGGTCCTGCTCGTGGGAGGCCTCGTCGCGGGCGGGGCGGGGGCCGAGATCCGCCGGCAGAAGAACGTGCAGGTGTCGCTCCGGGCCAAGTGGGCTGGGACCCCGCTGCTGCTCGAAGCCAGGTGAGTTGGTTTTCTGGCTTGGCTCGCTGGACGCTGGCAGTTTAGGTACAATTTCAACTTTAGTTTAGTCCGTTTTAGTGAATTTTGTCTCGAGGTTTTAGCATTGGGAGCCTGGCGATTCTGGAAACTGAGAGTGAGCTGTTGCGGGGATATGTATAATTGTTTTTTAATTCGAGTAGTCATTTTCAGTGGCATTCACACTCGATTAGTTTCTCCATGGGGATTTTAGGAACTGATCAGTACAGTAGTGTTGCTGTGCTGTAGAAAGCATTTGTTTTATTGGGGCACTCGATTATGGGTTCTGACCGTGACATAAAATCGTAGTTTCGTATTAAACTTTCCAGAGCAGAACAATACTAAAATTGGAAAATAATTTATAACCAATTTGATGCTTTATGATTAAACCAGAGTGAACTGTTCAATCAAAGGAACTAAGACATTGTTTGATAGAAGAAAAAGACTTTTTAGTTATTGAAAGAAAATATCCCATTACCATTGTTTTGAAACCTTTTTTTGTTAACCATGGGATACTTTGAATCCTGAGGGCCAATAAGCATACCGCACATGTTCTTAAAGTGTTAACATTAGCTTTTACACTTCATCTAATGTTGTAGTTTTTATGTTAACACTTTAAGTACCAAAAGCTGTAGTTTCATGCAACACATGTCAAAACAGTTGTAGCATTTTGAAGGTTAGATACCGTTCACCCATCCATAATTGTGCCTTTCTTGTACTCAAATAATGCTTTATTTTTTTTATCTGAAATTGAGTTGAGATATTGTCAGAGGCTACATGTTGGACTAACATTAAGCTAGCCTGATTGCATTGGGCAGTAATACACGATTTCACAATCCTCACGTGACCTCAAGTTATATTATGTTGCCCGATATTGATCTACCTTGGAGAAGCCTCAGTGGATTTGCCTTACAACAACAGAAGTTGTTGTGTAAATCTGACCAAGAAATAAATATTTATACTTATGATGACAATTGAGAAACCAACTAAGAAAGCCGGTACATATAGTACGCAGCACGGATACGGATACGCGTATCCGTATCAGTATCGGCCGGATACGGCGATTCACCACTCTCCCAGGAAACATGATACTCGGATACGTTTCACTATTTTTTTAAATAAAAAATACCAGATTTGTTGGTCAAAATGGAGAGGAAATAAGGAGAAGGAAGTCACCAGATTGAAAATCAGAAGAAGAATTCAAGAATTGGAAGTTGGGATGAGCAAGAGTAGAAGGAAGAAGTGCAGAGGATGAAGGGTGCTTGCCGTCGCTACGGGCGAGGTTGACCTGCGCGAGCTCGCCCCCCATCGCCCCGCGCCACCTGCCGTCGCCGCGCGCAAGCTCGCCCCGCCGTCGCCGCCACATCCTCCTCCGTCAGGCTCAGAGCTCAGAGCAGAGCAGCAAGGCAGGCGAGAAGCGCGCCAAGAACGCCCTCAAGTTCGGCCCATCCACGCGCAATGGCGCTTCTCACCTCGCCGTGCTCTCCGTGCTCGCCCTACTCGCCGTGGCCGCCACGGCGCAGGCACCCACCGGCACCCCGGCCGCCGCGCCCAAGGCCCCGGCCACCCCGCCGCCCGCCAGGGCGCCGCCGACCCCGGCTCCCGTCGCCCCGCCCACCGCCGCGCCCGCGCCCTCGACGCGCAAGCTCACCCCGCCGCCGCCGCTCCCTTTCTCTCTCTCTCTCTTTCACTCTCTCTCGCGGCTAGGTCAGGGAGGGAGGCACACTGCTGCCTGCTGGTGTATACTCCCATCGTGGGCTGGGCCTCGGCGAAGCAGGCCAGACGTATCTGAAGTTTGGTTTCTTGGCCCAATACGCACCCGGCCCAAGTATCTGAATTATTTGTATTTAATTTTTTACGGATACTTCCTGGATACGTATCGGCGGCGTATCGGATACGTATCGGTATCGGATACGCGTATTGATACCCATACGGCAGTTTTTTGGAGTATCGGTGTTTTGTAGCATATAGATGGCAACTGTCAGGAGGTGCACTTAGAACTTTTTTGTTGGTAATAAGCAGTTAGAATAATCTAGCTTTAACTTTTTTCTTCTATTTTTCTGACTTTGCATCTGTGTACTTGAGAAAACATAAAATTATCTGGCATGTATTAATTAATGTTTGCAACATTGTTGTTGATCGATTGATTTACTACTTGTTCCAAACCGAATCTAATAATTCTTATGTTTACCACGTTTGTTAGTGAATTACTTTCAAAAGAATGGAAGAATCTATTTTGGGATTTTATTGACCACTGGAAGGAACTGGACAAAGGCTCTGAGTGTTTGACGGCAAAATGCTGCATCGAGAAGATTGTTGAGGATGCCCGTGCACTTCTCAATGAGCCACTTTCTACAATTTTTGAGTTTTCTCTTACTCTTCGATCAGCATCGCCAAGATTAGTGCTTTACAGGCAGCTTGCTGAAGAGTCATTATCTTCAGTTCCTGTTGATGATTCACTGGAGCAAATTTCTGGTCATGGTACTGAAGAAAATTCCCATGAGGCTGGAAGTATCAACCCTTCTGGAGGAACATGCTGCTGGGTAGACACAGGGAGTGCTCTATTGTTCAACTCAGCTGATCTGCGTCGATGGCTTGAGGGCTTGGGCAAATTGTAAGTATTTTTCTTGCCTCCTGTATTTTCCCTTTGTTTAGGCTGTAAGATGGGTTGCTCATAGTATTTGTTGAACAGAGCTACGGACTCCACTGAACGACTTGAGCTCTTCGACTTCGACCATGTACATCCTCGCTCCAATATTACCGCCCCAGTTGCTATATTTTATGGTGCTGTTGGGACAAAATGCTTCGAAGAGCTGCATGTCCATCTAGCAGAAGCGTCAAAGCAGGTAAAATACTCATGCCTGTTTTTGTCATGTGTACTTCAGAGCATATGAGGGCTTGTGAAGGAATAAAATCTAGAAAATAGCGAAGAGCAGTGTTGTACTTTGTCATTGTGTGTTTGATATCCTTCAGCATATATGGTTTATTTTCTTATATTGAATTCGTCACATGAACAGTAACTGATTTCAGGCTTTGTTGTTTTATTAATCATGCTGAACCTCTATACCAATGTGCTTTGTTATTGCACTTTTCGGATCCGTTCTATTTCTTTATGGAAATAGCTACACATCCGACTGAATCTACCGACTGCTTTACGACCACTGTATCATGTCCGCTGATTATCTAACCCCTAGTCTTGATGAGCGACTGATGTGCTAGTCGGACCAGTCGTGCGACTCTGGTCGGATCTATATAAGTGTTCTTTCTTTATACATTGATCAATTTCAAATGATGCAATTTGTTTATCTCCCACTGCGTGTTCTTCAGTTTACCTGATACACACTTTTATCATTTCAAATGATGGCCTGGGTCGATCTACATAGTCATGGATATCTCTTCTATAAATTTCATGTGCAAATGTAATATGCTATCTATATCTAATTTTTTTCCCCTTTTTCTTTGGACCTCTTATTGCTTCGGTTATCTGATGTTGCTGTATATGCTGTTCATAGGGAAAAGTCAGATATGCCCTGCGCCCTGTCCTACCATCCGGATGTCAGGCTACATCCAGCTTTTGCGGTTCTATTGGGGCTGTTGATGCAGTCACCTTGAGTGGTTACGGTGTGGAGCTTGCCCTGAAAAACATGGAGTACAAGGCCATGGATGACACTGCTATAAAAAAGGGTAATTTGACTAGATGTTTTTGTTGCACCAGAGCATGCACTCGTTGTTGCTCAGTTCTTTATAAAAAGGAATTTCATTATTGAACTATCAAGAAAATGCCCTGAAGGAAACAGGAAACATCTAGAAACAAAACCATAACATCTCATCGTTGTCTTAATAATCAGTTAAAGACAAACATTGTTCATTTTGTTTTCCAGTGGAAACATGTTTCTCTTATTGGTGGGGTTGGGTGCATATAGAGCATGTCATTATTGTTCATTCTAAGCCCACTTATTCCTATCTTCCTCTCTGTGGCTCTCTTTGCCCACAATTATAAGGCCAATAAGTATAAAGAAAACAGTTCCACCCTATGTCAAAGCAGGCATATTTTTTTTGCTATCGTTCCTGCTGGCCTAATAACGGTCTGGTACCTGTATATCTTCTTTAGTATTGTTGTTAACATGAAGAAAAGTGCAACTGTGCTGTTTTGCTTTAATAATTCCGTGTTTATTGAGCCCTGTTATGTTTTATTCTTTCCAGGTGTTGCTTTGGAAGATTCTAAGACTGAAGACCTTAGTCAAGAAGTTAGAGGATTTATATTTTCAAAAATTCTGGTTCGCTCTATTCAGTTAACACCTTAAATTTTCTTTGCACCACTTAGCAGTGATGTGTAAATATTGAATCTTCTATTGATCTGTAGGAGCGCAAGCCAGAGCAAAATGCTGAGATCATGGTATTCAGAGATTATCTTTTGTCATCAACAGTTTCCGACACACTTGAAGTCTGGGAACTCAAAGGTATTGTTGCCTATTTGCCATAAACTAATATGTGGTGTGCAGATTGTTCTGTTATTTACTCTGTCCAATGGCAATGCATCTTTTTGTATTAGAGAAACACCTTTTATTTTCGGTTTTCTCCACACCGCAGATCTGGGTCATCAGACGGCACAGAGGATTCTTCAAGCATCAGATCCTTTACAGTCAATGCAGGAAATCAATCAGAATTTCCCCAGTATAGTTTCCTCACTATCACGAATGAAGGTGCCCACACATTCAAAGTTCACTTTAAACATCTAAATGGGCACAAAATTCATGATGATAATTAATGTTTTGTACTATATCAAATCCATTATTATGAGTTGGAAATGACCTCAATGAGTACTAATCTAATGTTTGTACAGCTTGACAATTCCATCAAGGATGAAATTATTGCAAATCAGCGAATGGTTCCGCCTGGCAAATCATTGATGGCTTTGAACGGTGCTTTGATTAATATTGAGGATCTTGATCTTTACCTGTATGTCATACCATACTTTCTGGATAACATTGTTTCTGATATTTATTTACTCTCTGTTTTTTTAAAACTGAACCACGAGCACATTAGCTATTTGGTTCTTGTCTTGGGCGCACTACAGTAGATTCTAATCAGCATACCCTGTAACACCTGGCAAGTAGCTCTTGTATACCGCTATTCGGCAGAAACTATACAGCATGTAATGTATGCTCGCAAGTCTAACATCTCAAAACTTGTAATGAAGAAGAATAAAAAAGTATTGCTATATTGGCTCTTTTGGAGGGACATGCCATTTGCTTGCGAATCTCCACCCTCTATTGACTCAAACAGAACGGACATACACCTAAACAGCCGATTAGAGATAATAATTGTCAAGAAGGCGATGGCACAAAATGCCTTTTAACACTACAGATCGGCTCTTTGTTAGCCGCTTACCCATACAAGAGGAAGGGATTTGTTAGGTTTGGTAGCAGAGTTGGGATCAATTTGGTAGACGCCTTATTCGTCCACTTTCTCCGTCAGTTCCGCACATTTCAGAACCAACTGTGTGCCCTTGCTCTTTATTAAGCTAATCTTCACCATTTCCTTGTATCTCTCATCTGTCTCTATACGCTGCTAGCCACTCTGCGTGCTTGCTAGCGTATATTATTTCCATCTACCCTAGTGGTTGGGCTTACCTACTGTCACAATTTTAGTAATATGTTCGCTAAAAATGGCTTCCAATTTTGCTCTCTGATAGTTGATATATGGCCGCTAAAGTAGATATTTTGTTATGGATTATTCAACAGGTTAATGGATATGGTCCATGAAGAATTATCTCTAGCCGATCAATTCTCCCGGTTAAAAGTAAGTTTAAGAAATTTGTTGTGAGGGCTGCTTTTGTTTCATGTCCAGCTTTTTTTGAATGCTTCATTGCCTGCCAATATTTAGCTTTGCTTGTTTTACTTAACAATTTGTCATCTTATAACTCTGTTTGTGATATGAACTTTGCCACTTGCGGCGTCTTCAGTTCCTTAAATTTTGTTTTATGACGATACTCCATCTGGTGTATTAATTAACTTCTATTCTGAATTTTAGTAGCAGTTGAACAAACATGCTTGCGAAATGGCTATATAGCATTTTTGTTATGTTATGTATGGAATGTTTCTTTTTGTTTTGCCAATAGTCATCATAGTCTTCCTTAACGCTTAAAGAACTAAGATACTGCAATATTACGACAAGAAAATCTCCTGAATTTCTGGTTGTAATGAAATGCACGTGCCATATCTTTACATTTAAGGATGAGATCATAATATTCCTGTTTCCTGTTAAGTATGTGAGATGTATTTTTTTTCTTTGTTATTTCTCGAGTTATTTTCTAATTTTGTGTAATGTCTACCAGTTGCCTCAAAGTGCTGCCCGCAAGATCCTGTCAGCTCCTCCACCAGCAGAATCTAATTCTGTTCGTGTTGACTTTCGGTCTTCCCATGTCCATTATCTTAATAATTTGGACGAAGATGCGATGTATAGAAGATGGAGAAGCAACCTCCAGGAGGTTTTACTCACTTCTTATTTTATTGGAGATTGACATTTCAGTATTCCTTTGCTTTGCCTAGCCAAATCAAAAGTTGTAGTCTATGTTTTCATGATATTAGGCGCATATGGGAACTAAGTTTACATCCTTTCTTCCTTTTATTTTTTTCCTTTTTGTGCAATGAGAGATCTTAATATTTAACCTCGACGACACTGCAACCATGTCCTGTTATGCATGTATCCTCAAATTTCACTTGCCTAGTTGATATCTTTTCACCCCAATGTCATCTTAGTTTATGCTATCATCTACAGAATTCACCATTTACTATTCGTTTTAAAGTTTATAGATTCAATGTTCTGCATATGTTGTTTTGCCTTGGCTACGTTGTATCACACAGCTACAGTCAATTTTACCTTTATATTATTATAATGATGACCTCTTACTTTTTCCTTGTAGCTATTGATGCCGGTCTTCCCTGGTCAGATGCGGTACATCCGTAAAAACCTGTTCCATGCTGTTTATGTGCTTGATCCTGCGTCAGCCTGTGGTGCAGAGGCTAGTCTCTATCTCACCTTTTATTATTTATTATTCTTTTGAGGGGTCATTATTTATTATTCTTTCGTTGCGTGCAGCCATGCACGTTTCATGCTCTACTATTACTGATTTTTAATTTCTGTTGCCTTTTTCTTAAACTTCACAGACCATCGACATGATTCTATCTCTGTATCAAGATAATGTCCCTGTAAGGTTTGGTATCATAATGTATTCCTCAAAGCTAATCAATACCATTGAAGAAAATGATGTCAATCGGCCAGTAAATCTTGGAGAAGACACTTCCGTTTTGGTAATCATCTCCTGTACTTTTTTTTGTATGATGTCTTGAGAACTCTTTGCATTGATGAATACAGCATGCATGTTGTCATTTTAATAAATTAGCCCTCGAGCTTACTAGGAAATACTGATACATTACACAGTATTAGTACCATCACAGATTTGATAAAATATTTTTGTGTTATTGAAGATGCTTATGTGCTATTTTTTCTAAATTCCCTCCCTTTACACAGATAACAAGGCTTTTCTTGTACATCAAGGAAACATACTCGACACAGTTGGCATTCCAATTCCTCAACAATGTGAGTAGTTGCCTACCGAGTTCCCAGTTACTGTAAATTGAATCAAGGAGTCAGTTACCTAAGAATTTTTAGCTGCCTTTTAATTTTGAATGACTTTGTTATTTCATGTTAGTTGATGTGCTTGATACTTCTGTGTTCTTTTATGTATTTAATGGATTTAAAGTTGAGCTTGACATAATAAGTCAACTTGGTTTGAGCATAAGAATTCAGTTTTGTATACCGGATGAAGTATTAAAAAGTTAAATGCACATTTTTTTATCTGTTTAGGCAGAACTGACACAACCAAAAATATAGTATTTGATATGGATCGGCGCCGGGGGCCTCAGCCCACGGCAGCAAGACGAGGACCTAGCCTTCTACTTCTTGCTTACCTTCTACTCTACCCTTCTACCCTCTTTATAATGATTAGGAACCCTAACTCTGGACGCCGCTACTGTAGCGGGCTGCCACAGTGCGCCGCCGTCCATAAGGCCCGGCTGGCTGCCCATAACATATTGTACATGAGGCGCTGCATGCCCGGCTGTGTTGTGATGATCACTTTATCATTTTTATAACGAGAATCAAAAGTTGTTATTTATTCTATGTATTTTGGCAGTTTTGGCTTGAAACATTTTCTTTTGAAATAACTACATCAATTCTCATATGAACCTACCTATCTACCCCTATAACACCTAGTCGACTCCAACTAAGGAAGGAATGATTGTTGAGGTATGTGTGTGACTCTGTGTTGGTCAAGAGTGCCAAACTATTTCAGAAATTCGTGGAGGGTGCAGATTTATTTGTTGGCAATGGATGACAATCTACGCCTCATAGCCTGTTTTGAATTAGAGTAGTCATTTTTGTGTTGTGAAACTGTGACACTGTTTTTGTTAATTAAACCATGATCTTCTTGTTCATATCATTGATGTTAATTATCTAAAATTATACTGTCTGTGATATTCTGAGTTTATATTATTGTTATCTTCAGATACATAAATCAAGGAATGGTGAAGATGACTACAGTGAAGAGCCTGTGGAAACTCACCACATTGAATCCGCATTTGTCGATTCTTTATTGTAAGCATGCTTACTGAATGTAAAGGTTGTGGGCGCTTATTGACCTATTTTTTTTTAAAAAAAATGTTGCTTGTTTCTGGTTGTATGCAGGTCAAGTGCTAAATCTCACCCTCAAGATGTGCTGCTAAAGATGCAAAAGGAGGACATGTTCAAGCAGGAGGCTGAAGAAAGTTCTCTTTTTGTTCACAAACTAGGATTGTATAAACTCCAGTGTTGCCTATTGATGAATGGGCTTGTGCATGAGTCAAATGAGGTAATCATTTCTTATCCAAAATCAAGTTTATCAAAATGAGAGAAGCATCAGGCTTCTGTAATGTGTAAGAGAACATATATTCATCATTTTACTTGGTAATAGTATGGAACGTTTATAAAAGTTTTTGAATAAATAAACTAACATAATGCCATTTTACTGGCGTTTATACTATCTAAAGGATGCTACCATGAGTGCGATGAATGACGAGCTTCCTAAGATTCAAGAACAAGTCTATTATGGGCATATTCAGTCCCATACAGATGTTTTAGACAAGTTTTTGTCGGAAAGTAGCTACAAGCGTTACAATCCCTCCGTAAGTACAATGATTTCTGAAAAATGCAGTACATTGATTTTCAGTCCAATTAATCATGGTTTCCCTCTCAGATTGCTGGCAAGAGCGCAGGGAAGAAGAGATTTGTTTCACTATTTGCATCGTATCATCAGGAAGATTCTGTATTTAATGACATTAACTACTTACAGTCTCCTGGAAGTATGCTTGCTACTACTCTTTTTGTACCTTGTCATCCATCATAAAAAAAATATTGCTGTTGACATATAGCTATTTAATCTGTCTGCAGCTACAGATGATGCAAAACCTGTGACTCATCTACTGGCTATTGATCTTTCATCAAAAATTGGGACAAAATTGCTTCATGTGACCATGCGTTACTTGGTAAATGCAGCAGCACCTGTCTTCGATGTCCATTTTTATTTGCTATTCATGATGTTTTGTTGACATTATGTTACCTTTTGACATGATATAGATGGCCGGTTCTGATAAAGCTCGTGTTGGTCTACTACTTTATGTCCGCAATGAGGGTTCATCATCTGTTTTACTTCTGAAAGACATTATTGATAGAACTATTTCATCTTTCAGGTTTGTCCCTTGTAATTATTGTCTCTCCAAACTGTGCAGTGAATTATTTCTGTTCTTCCAAACATTACATAAAACTGAGCCTTTCCCCCCTCTGATATATTCGAGTTATTTGATGTGCTAGTTACAAAGAGAAGGTATTGGACTTCCTGTCTGGGCTCTGCAAATTTTATGAAGCCCAACATACACTTAGCTCTTCGGTTGCTGGTGATTGGACTAGAACTTTGATGGAAAAGGTCTATAGCCTAGCTGCTGAAAGCGCTTTGCCTGTTGATGATTATAAAGCATGGTTTACAAGTTTCTCTGATGATAATGCTCTCAAAGGGATGGATAAGGTCTGTATCTGAGATTTTGCCCTCTTTGCAATATTCTCTAATAAGTAAATCAATACTATGGATAATTATCTACTAGCTGTATTGACCAAATCAGTATAACCATTATAGAAGACAACCAACCTGACCTCGCCTGCTGAACAGTTTCCATTATGTTTCAGCTTTCAAGCTGATAATTACTTGTCAGTTTCCTATCAAATTTGCTCAGAAGCATATGACATGTTCCTTCGTTCTGCAGTTATCTGACTTCTTATTTGGGCAACTGGGGCTTGTGTTTGGTAGCAATGCTGTGATCACCAATGGACGGGTAAGCTTCACAATTCTTATTCAAACCTGTTTAATAGCCCATACTTCGTGGTGACTTTGCAATTCTCCATTCCTACTGACACTGCTATCGGTCTTGGTATATGCAGTTATTTACTTACATCATGTCCTAATTTTCAGGTTTTTGTTGTGAATGAAGGAGAGTCCTTTCTAGCTGATGATTTAGCTCTCCTTGAGTCTATGGAGTACGAGTTAAGAACGAAATACATATTTGAAATAATTGAAGAGGTTGAATGGTCAGGTGTTGACCCTGACGACCTGACGAGGTGAATATCAGGCATTTATTGGTTACAGTGGCTTTTCTGTAAGGTTTTAGTTAGCTCCTGTAACGTTAAGGCTCAGGTTGTTATGGACTAGCCTGATTGATGTCTTTCATATGCTTTGTAGTAGGACTGTTCATCACCGGTTTGGAACAGTAACTGTGTAGGATGAACAGTAACCTTAGTTCATTACCCACCCGCCGGTTCGAGCAACCAGTGGATGAACACCCCTACTTTGTAGTGTACATACTTTTTTTTGAGCAATTGTTAGGTACATACTTGTACCCGCACTCTCCATTCCTTTATAGATGTCCATTTGCTCTGGATACCTTGTCCTTTTTCATGTTCGTTAGCCTCTTTTCTTCAGGTGGCAGTTAAACGTCGTCATTATATCTGCTATTTAAAAATTTGTCTAAAATATCTTGAATGGTTAGTATAAAGGTACAATGTTAAATCCTTCTGGTTTGTTAGATGTCCTAATCTGCATATTCTGTTTGCAGCAAATTCTACAGTGACATTTCCATGTTGGTTTCATCATCGATGTCTGTTCGTGAAAGGCCTTCCGATAGAGCCCATTTTGAGATTTTACATGCAGAACACAGGTACATTTCCTGATTTGCTTTGCATGGACAAACACGCTAGTATAATAGTACCTCCATTAAGCAACATCAATACTTCAAGAATGAAGGTAGTATATGTTGTCATTGTTTGCAAACTTAGTAATACCTATGAGGTCAATTCCATATGGTGGTCACACTAAGTGGCCTCTAATAAGACAGAACACTGTCAGGAGGAACTCATGATTTGGCTGCTAACTAGCTCGCTTCCCTCGAAACTCTACAGTAATGTTCTAGTGTAAAGTTCTTATAATTTGTGTAGATACAAAAACAGTAAAACATTTAGACACGTGGCAGAATCTGAATCATCGTAACTTGGAGCAATGGTTCGAATATATATCCCAAAACTTGCTGGGTTTTGAGAAACTGGTTGTCACATCTATTTATAATTGTCATTGTTCTATTTTAATATCAGAAGATTCTGTGTGTTTTGATGAAACTATTCTCTAAACACAAAGTTTTATGTTTTCTGGTCCATGATTTAACCGAAAGATTCCTCACTCAGTAGCAGGGTGGGGACAGCTGTTTTGCTGTCATTCTTGATTTTGAAACTTGTTCAACTATGTTTGTTCACTGCACTTAGCTCGTTGGATCTTAAGCTTCTTAGGCCACTAATTGGGAACCTGTATAAATAAGAAGCTTTCATCATTGAAACTGTAAAGAGACAGACAGAATGATCCACACAATGGGCTTTAATGCAGGTTGCAAGTCCCATGCAATAAGTTTATACATGAACCTGCATATAGTTTTGAGTATCCTGGGATCTTATGTGTAGCTTCTAATATTTTTGTACTCATTTTCTTCTCTGTTATGCAGTGCTATTAAATTGGATAACGCGGATGCAAGTATTCACATTGATGCTGTCATTGATCCACTGAGTCCCACTGGGCAAAAACTTTCCCCACTTCTACGAATACTATGGAAACAGATCCAGCCGAGCATGAGGATTGTACTTAATCCTATTGTATGTAATTTCATTCTCGATTTATTTCTCATTGTTGGAATTAACTTGATCATTTTCTCGCTACTTTGAGCAGTATTTGTTTGAAGATCTCAATTATTCGTGTGATATTGAACCAATCAATCATTATACAGGGGCACCTTGTTGCTTTTAGTCGTTTACTGAGTACTGTAGCTAAATCTCGATAATGGAACATTCAGTTCAATAGCTTGAACGATATCCTTTTGCTGGCACATGCTGTTCCGTTCTACATGAGCTTTGCTTTGGACTGAATAGGATGGTACCATTGGATAGAACTATAGTATAGTTCAGGTTCAGATGGGGATTGCATGCCATAATTTGCATATATAGCACTATAAATATCTGTCATTCTAGCGGTTTGTTGCACATGTGTTGTAAATCATGCGCAAATCAGTTTGGGGTTTGTACAACTTTATCTATTTTATACATAGTATAGTAGATTTCAGAGGCTTGTTTGTTTGAAGTCTATGGTTGATGAAATGATTGCTTGTTTGCATTGTTTAAACCCATTAAGAATCACTATGTAGTATGTACAAGTGTATAGTGATGATGCTAACTATTGTGGGTGGTGGGTAGTAGGGTTTATGCTCCCCTAGAGGTTCAGAATAAATTATGGAGAGAAGTAGATTGGTTTATCTGACAATTTCTTGCCTTTTCACGAGTTGGTCTCTCTTATATAGAGAACTCTCCTAACAAATGTGCTAACTTTGAACTCTCGCTAACAATCAAACCTAACTAAACAATACTCTGAAAATCCTGAAATATCTGAACTTGAACAAACTGAATCCTGAACAAACGAATTGGCAAGCAATGGCGGTGGAAAGCCTACTCCTCGCGCTTCAGTTTGGATTGCCTGAAGTAGTGCCCTCCACATTAGTCCTACTTATATTTAACATAGACATTTTTGGATGATTTCAGAGTTCCCTTGCAGACCTTCCTTTGAAGAACTTCTACAGATTTGTTCTTCCATCGATGGTAAGACTGCATATATATAATTATCAGTGCATTGCCACTTAATACGTACACTAATGCTTAACCATTGATATCCAGGATGATTTTAGCAGTACAGATTTTTCTGTACATGGACCTAAAGCTTTCTTCGCAAATATGCCTCTGTCCAAAACACTTACGATGAACATTGATGTTCCGGAACCATGGCTTGTTGAACCAGTTGTTGCCATGTAAGTTGACCATCAATACTTAGTAATCATTACAAAATGACTTTATGCTGCAGTATCATCACCTTGTTGTGGTTGTTTTCCATGTGCAGCCATGATTTAGACAATATTCTTTTGGAGAATCTCGATGATGTTAGAACTTTACAGGCAGTATTTGAACTTGAAGCTCTCCTGTTGACAGGTATGATCAGTTGATTATCATTGATTTATTCGATGGATTACTGAGCAGAAGAACTTTCTTTCAGGTCATTGCATGGAAAAAGATCGAGACCCGCCCCGCGGTCTGCAGTTTATCCTTGGTACTAAACGAAGACCACACTTGGTTGACACCCTTGTCATGGCCAACTTGGGTTACTGGCAGATGAAAGTTTCCCCTGGTGTGTGGTACCTACAGCTAGCTCCTGGTCGTAGTGCAGATCTTTACGAGCTACCACCAAAACTCATCGCCATTGATAGCTTGAGAGGGAAACTCATGCACATTGAAGTACAGAAAAAGAAAGGCAGGGAGCATGAAGAATTATTAAATGCTGCCGATGACCACCACTTTCAGGAAAAAATGGTCTGTTTTTAATTTACTTATTCACGTACCCATGAATTCAAAACATAATATCTTTGATTTATTTTAATTCAGGATAACAAAGGCTGGAATAACAACCTGTTGAAATGGGCTTCTAGTTTCATTAGTGGTGATTCATCATCAAAAAAGAAAGCTGATAAAATCACCGTAAGCATTTCTAGTTTCATCTAACTTCATTTTACTGCATATTACTGCAAATAGGCATGTAATGGAAAACTCAAGTTTTTTTTTAGGGGAAAAAACTCAGGTATTGTTACTAGACTAGAAGTATGGATCTTCCAAAAAATTCATAATTTTCTGGCCAGGATATTTCGAAAAGTCTGTAAATTTTGTTTGGGAATTTATTCTACTGGTCTAGCGTAATTGTACGTAAGATTTTTGCAAAGGCTTGTCTAGACCAGCCTACCGCAAGTAATCAAGTACAGTGAGGCCTTGGGAAACTACAAAAGGACTGGTACATATTTAGAAATATTCAGAAATCCTAAATTATTTATCTTCTTATTTAGTTTCAATGAGACACAGCTGTGTCTATTTCTTTTTGGTATACTGGGGATCTTGATTACTTGAAACGCTAAACTTAGTTTTTTTTTTCTCGAACACGCAGGAGAGCTGCGTATCTTTGTATTAGAGAGAGAAAAGGGTGGAACCAAAGTACAATCAATACCCCAAAATAGGGCCACCACACAGTTTCTTAGTTTACATTCACGCCTCGGGGTAAAAAAACACGACTCATAATTTCGACCTGAGGGCCCTTTAGCCCCCGCTACGGCTTCGTCCGCAATATTTCGGAGAACCAGCTGGATGTTTGGTGTGGCTCCATTGACGATGATATCGTTTCTATGCTTCCAAATCAGCCAAGCACAAACGCTAAACTTTGTTTCGAAGTTCAATTCTCCTTTTAATCAAATGAATGAGTCAACTTCCTAATTACAACTTCGTTTTTGTTGTTATTGGCGATTAATTGCCTTGCTTTACTTGATCTATAAATACGATCATAAATGTCTTTGTAGGATTGCATTAATAGAATAATTATTTCTTCCATAGAAGTAACAAATCAGCTACATTCCTGTGTGTTGCTTCTATTAATGGCCATAACCAACGCGCTTGGTACTAACGACAATCATCTGTACATTCATGTGTGTTTCTTCAGGATCGTAAGGATGCAAGACAAGGGGAGACCATAAACATTTTTTCTGTTGCTTCCGGGCATCTGTAAGTCCCTGTTTCCAGGACATTTGAGATCTGTGACCAGTGTGCATATCATTATCTGTGGTATCCATGTTGCTGACAGTGCTGGCTATATTTCATGCGGCTAACACTGTTACATATATAAAGTCATGATACTAGCATAGCAACACATGAGCACTCTTAACAACACATGAATCAGGTTATATTTTTGTACTGAACGTTAACCAGAGTGACTACATACTTAGTGTACTATCATTAGAGCTAAGGCTGACTGCATACTGTATTAATCTTTAAAGAACATGCTACTGGTAAAAGTAATGAAAGCGTGTGATTTAGCTGCGAGTTACTGTGTTACAGGTATGAGCGTTTCCTCAAAATAATGATTTTGAGCGTTTTAAAAAAGACACAAAGACCAGTGAAGTTCTGGTTCATAAAGAATTATCTATCTCCACAGTTCAAGGTATTTAAACTATCTGAGTTGATCGATTAATTAACGGATCAGACATATCTGTTGTCTAACCTGTAATCCAATTGCCAGGATGTCATACCCCACATGGCTCAGGAATATGGATTCGAGTATGAGCTTGTTACTTATAAATGGCCAACATGGTTGCACAAGCAGAAAGAGAAGCAAAGAATTATATGGGCATATAAGATCTTGTTTTTGGATGTCATATTCCCACTTTCACTGAGGAAGGTACTTTTGCTCCCTTGTCATTTTTTTTATCATCTTTTGATCCTGTAACTTCATTACAATCCTTTACTGCCTTAGTGCAGCTTGGATCATGATTTCTAATGATTTTTTTCGTGATGCTTCCTTTGTAGGTTATTTTCGTTGATGCTGATCAAATTGTGAGAGCAGACATGGGAGAACTTTATGACATGAACCTGAAGGGTCGGCCTCTTGCGTACACTCCATTCTGTGATAATAACAAGGACATGGATGGATTCCGATTTTGGAAGCAAGTTAGTCACTGGTTTACGATAAATCATGTTGCTAATATGATTATTCGTTGTAACATAAATTTGGACTTGTTTTCTGACTTATTTTTTCTTTCCCATTGTGAAGGGTTTCTGGAAGGATCATCTGCGAGGAAGGCCATACCATATTAGGTAGGTGATCTTTTCCATATGCCATAAGTATTGTTTCTAGCGTTTTGTAGTTAATAAGATACGGCTCGGTGTCATTCCAGTGCGCTTTATGTTGTTGATCTGGCCAAATTCCGGCAAACTGCTGCTGGGGATACTCTACGTGTCTTCTACGAGCAACTCAGCAAGGACCCCAATAGTCTCTCTAATCTTGATCAGGTAAATGACTACCTAATGAATCTATTTGATCTACTTATATGGATGGAACCGGTCACTGGTTGGTACTGTACACTACAGCCGTTGCTGTACTCTCTCTTTTTTCCCTTTTTTTTTTTGGGGGGGGGGGGGGGGGGGGGGGGGGCACTGAACATTGGATGAAGGAGAATGCTTGGATCAACTCTTCCTTTATCTGTCTCGGGGCAGTGTAAAATTTTGAATTAAGAGGAAATGCATGTTACATTTGGGAAGCAAGCTAGCTATTGGCCAAACTCCAAAGTTGTGGGAATGCGGTAATTGCAATTTTTGGGGGCATTATGCTTTTCCCAAAACAGAAACTATGAAGCAATCAGAATTCGGTAACTGTGAAATGTTTAGGAAGTTGAACATGGAAATGATGATATTCTTTCCTGTAAAGATCGAACTGAAAGTGGTGGTGAGGGTTTATCTACCTACAACCCACACTTGCCACATCATGTATGATCCCTCTTAAATAAACCCGCTTTCTAGAACCGTGTTATGAAGTACTGAGATCCTGTTGTGAACATTTCTGTACGGGAAGATTTTGTATTCACATATTTTTTTAATGTTTATGTATGCCTTTTGTATACACGGGTTGTTATAAGACTTATAATGCATACATTCATATTCAGGATCTCCCAAATTATGCACAACACACCGTGCCTATATTCTCTCTTCCTCAAGAATGGCTGTGGTGTGAATCGTGGTGTGGAAATGCCACAAAAGCAAGAGCAAAGACCATTGATCTATGCAACAATCCGATGACAAAGGAGCCAAAGCTTCAGGTAAACACTGGAAGTTGTTTCTTATTGCTTTTTTCTTTCTAAGTCTACTAGATTGGCTAATCATCTACTGCTTCTTTCCAGGGTGCTAGAAGGATAGTTCCAGAGTGGGTTGATCTTGACAGTGAGGCACGCCAGCTTACTGCACGAATCCTGGGGAAACTCCCGAGTCTGCAGATACCATTCCCTCACCATCTGATACACCAAAGCCTGATGACAACGGAGCTGATCAGAAGCTGAAAGACGAGCTATGAGCAGCAGCTGTTTAGCTGTTTTGATCTTCTGAGCAAGACTAGACTGTTCCTTATGCTGACAAAAGTTCTGGTGCCATGACATTCACAGGTGCAGAATATTGAAGTTGACTGAGAACACTTGGCCTCAAAAGTTTTTACCATCAGCTACAGGCATTTTCGTTGGACTCCAATATTTTTTCAGACTGTTAGATCAAATGGTGGGGATTTTTGCATCCTATAGGGCTAACCCGCCAAAATAGACTAATGAAGGGAAGTCAGCTGTAGGGTTGAAGAACTTTTTCTAGTCCACATAGTTCTATACACTGTAGAACAGTATAAACAATTCATATAGTAGGGATGCTCCACGCGAGGCACTGTAAAGCAAAATTTTTGGGCATTGCCAGTCGAAAGCTAGCAGCAAACTGGCGGCAGCTGATGCCTGAGTGTTGTACCATTAGTCATCTATTACAAACTTAATCAGGATATTAGAGAATTACTCTTGTTAAATGCAGCTTGGATCATCGATAACAATTTCTAAAGCAAAGAGCTGCAGAACATACTTCTATCGCTCCATAATCTACTCGTTAACTAAGCACTTCTACCGGCTGGCACTGCAGCTGTGCAGCACCACAGGTTCTGCTCTGCTCGCCGTCGCCGCGGCTAGTGCCACTCCAAGCCGCCGAGCGTGACGGAGCCCATCCCTTCCCACATATCATCCGTCCACCCGACCTCCTCGCCGTCTACGCCCTCCATGTCGCCGTGCCACCACCCGCCCCCGCTCGCGTCTGAAACACAGCAAAAGCTCGTTAGCTGCTGCTTACTCAGCTCAACACGGATGAGGCAGGGAGCGGTTTGGGACTTGGGAGAGGATCGATCTTACAGTGATTGTACAGGGCGCGGCCGCCCTCGCCGTCACCCTGGCTGCCGCCGCGCTTGGTCCTCGGGCGGCCTGGCCTCCTCGTCATCGACCGGGGTCGCGGGTCGTCGCCGAGAACCACCACGCGCCTGGCCTTCGCACCGCTCCCCTGCTCCTCATGGCCGCCTTCTGACGAGACCGGCAATGCCATCGTCGTTTGAGAAATGAGAGGAAGGATTCGACAGAAATGCAAGGCAAGCGTGGTTAAGACGCGCACCCATGGGGCCCTTCCGCTTCCTCCAGGGCTCGCGGCCGCTCCCCGCCGCAGTGTCCTCAATGTCAAACCGGACGCCGCCTCCATCGCCATCGCCTTCGCCGTCTTCCCCAGCATCCGCGCCGCCTTCCGCTCTTGGCGCAGGGGCTGAGCTGTGGAACCGCTTGAAAATCGCAGCGCTCAGAGCGCCGCCCGTGCTGCCAGCCTCGCCGCGCTCGTCCTTACCGGAGGCGGAGCCCACCGACGAGAACGCGCTCGCCTTCTCCTTGACGATGGCCCTGGTGACTCTGACGATCTCCCGCTTCGGCGGCTCCGGCGGGGAGATCGGCGCCTCCTCGTCCTCCCCCGCCTCCGGCGTCGGCGAGGGCCTCACATCCCCATCGACAACCCTGATGAAGCACGAAAAAACGAAGCGCGACAAACTCAGATCCAAGAACTGGACGCGATGGAAAGAAACGGATTCAGATAATTTTGCGGTGGGTTTTCTCCTCGACCTGGGTTTGAAGAGGAAGGATTGGAGCGTGGTCTGCCCCCCAGCTGATCGGATCCTACCCGGGTAATTCTTCCGCTGCTGCTGCCTCCTCATCCTCTCTTCCCTCTCTTCTTCCCCCAACGCTCGGCTCTTCGTTCTCTCTATCTCGGGTGCGAGATTTTTGCCGCCAAAGACTTTCAGCATCCACGCCCTCCCGCCAAAATATTTCGGGGATAAGCCACACTGCAATCTCGGACTTTGGACTGGGAGTCCAATGCAATGCCTCCCTTCTATATCTTATGTTGGCTTTAGAAATTTAGACAACTTATGTTGACTAGTTTAGAAAATTATCCCTCTGATTGGTTTACCTCTTTAAAGTGCCACATCAACCTGCTAACATGAAACTGAATTGTAAATCGACACTTTACCCTTGGATTGAGAGATGGGTTATCGAAATATTTCGAAAGATCGAGAACCCTAGTTCACATCAGCACAGATGAGCATTGCGTCCATGGCCGTCTAGAAAGGTCTGCTGGGGCGGAAAGAACATTGGATGCCAATTCCTTCGTTATCGCCTTGAGTTTTTTTTTCTGCTCTGTTTTTCTCTACCATATCATGCTTTATATTTTGCTTCATTCTTCTTCTATTCTGCAAGAAGATGAAAATGAAGCGTTGCCATTTTTCATAGGATCGAGTCGAAACTGTCGATGAACAAACTAAGATGATACGTCACATAACAGCACAAATTTAATCTTTTAAGTTATTACAGTAAGTCTCAAATGATTTAAAACACCTGAGTAGCACAACGAAAGTCTTATACAACACATACTCTTGACAATGCAAAGGCCACACATCAAAAGCCTAAGCCTACGACGTGGACCTGTAGACTATCACAGCAAGCAACCTCCACCAAAAGCGTCAGCGGAAAGAAAGACAGAACCTGCACAAAAACATGAGACCACAAACCTAGAGCTAGTAATACTCAGCAAGACTTACCCGTCAAAAAACCAACTACAGCCAACTCTTAGCATGCAAAAGATAGAAGGGTGAAGCTGACTCAACTTGCAAAAACAACGCTAATTACTGAATCCTTACTTTCAAATTTTAGCTCAAAGTTAGTATTTAACCAAGCATCATGTCCTGCAGCTAACAAATATAATAGACAAGTAAACAAATAAGTAGTACAATATAGTAATTAAGTAAAGCAGTAATATTATCATCATAAGTTTCATAGACATTACTATGATGTGAAGTGCTAAACAAGCGAGTTACTCATATCCGAGAGCGGCGACATCAATGTACATCATGCAGGAGAAACCTGACCACATGACATATACGCGCCCACGAAAAAGCCACATATGGCAACCTTTCACAAAGCCCCGTAAGGCCAAAATTGAGCTCCTACTCCTAGCAAAATATTGAGCCCTACGTGACACCCAGCCCGGCCGTTATCCTTGGTCCCATTCCTCATAGCAGGGTACGGTTCATCCCCACGATTGCTAAGCTATGTCGGTTTACTGGCGCCCATATCAACATAACACCGAATGATTCCAAGATACAAAAGGAGCATATAATAAGAATTCAGCAAGCCACAGGTCACCTCGGCGTCAAGCAGCAATGACATGAAGAGTTGTGACCAATCAAGGGCGTCTAAAAGAGCATGATTTTCTTTCCCTTAGAGTAAGTGTATTTCGGCCTGCCAGATTTGGGATCAACGCCCAACTCATCGTCATCAGATTTATCTTTATCCGCATATTCAGGATTGCGCCAGCAAGGCATGGGCACAGGCCACCTGCAGTTCGATTCAACGAAATAATTTATCCAAAACTCAACCCCAGCTTAATATGTAGCGACATGCATCAGAATACCAACCTGTTCAACCTAGTTTTGTCATCTTTATCCATTTTCCAGAAAGGCGCTCCATAGGAATCACTATCATTGCCAAATTCACCAGGTTTACTGTCAAACATACCAATAACAAGATTATGCTTCAGCAAGCTTCTAAAAATATTCAGAAAATAACTTGTGTGATATGCACTTGAATACCTTCTAGTTTCAAATGATGCTAGAATCTTGTAAATGTCCCCCAATAACAGGAAAGGAGTTCCTATTCTCTTATCATAGAAGTTCATGCCAATAACATCCCCATCAGGAGTAACGAGAGGGCCTCCAATCCCAGCCTAGCAAGTTGACATAAACAAGCTGTGATTTCTATTCCAAATAGGTATTGCTAGCGAACTCGTTCCTATGCAACTATACTTTCTTTGTTCACAAATACAAGGCATATTTTATCTGTCCAAATTCAAGCTTTGACCATTGATTAATCCAATAACATCTAGGTTATTCAAAAAAAAAAGTTAATACCATTAGATTCGTATTCCGAAGTATTTTCTCATAACCATGCTAACTGAAGGCAAAATAATGTCAGGGGAATTTACAGTCAAAGCTCGATTTTGGCCAGTCAAATTACACCTTGCAAGGAAACAGGGGAGTTTAGTATCACCATGAAAAATTAAAGAATAAAAAATACCTTAGTGATTTTACACGTGGAACGTGCGAGGAAATTGCAATCAAGTGTGCCTGTCCAGGAAACAAGATCCCCACTAGTAGCCATTAAAGCGCCTGATTTGAAGCAACGCCCTACAGCTGCAACTTTAAAAGACTTGTGCCAACAAAGCAGAGTCTTTGATGGGCAAAGAGCACGGTAATCCTTGACACTGACTAGAGCAACGTTGTAATGTAGACTATAATGCCGTAACGTCCCTTCTCTGCATTGGCTGTTAAGCAACACTTCAATCTGCAAATAATACAGTGATGAGACTTAAGCACCACATTAAAAGAACAGTAGTCACAGAACAAGCGGCACCAACCCTCAAATTTTCAACAATCTTGTTCTCATCACCAGAATTTCTAATCAAGCTTGCTGATGTCAAAATTATCGTAGATCCATTCCATTCAATAAAAAAACCCGTGCATGCAAAAAACCTTCTTTCTCCTGCGTTTCTACCAATTAGCTAGTTGTAATCAAAACAGAGATGAAATAGTAAATGGCACATTACTGTAAAATCACCATTGAATGAAGCCAGTGCGACAACACTGCGATTTAAGTTAGAAGCTTTTTTACTAAATTCTCTCCAGACACCTTCACCATGTATGTCACCAAAAGTCTCTTCAAAAGTATTAACCAACATCATGCCAGCTGGAGAAATATACATTGTAGAATAGTTGTTACTGGTACAGGATTTCTGCAAAAGGTCAGCAAATTTAGAAGCAGTGACACACCTCCTGACATGGAGGATGGTAACTTGGGGTAACCCATGGAGTCTAGATCTAACAGCTCCTGGTTGAGAAATTCTCCATGTACTGGTGCAACAAGGTTAATGATCAGCACTGACTTATACCAATACTGTGCCTGATCAGCATGTAACATTAGTTATATCATGATAACAGCCTTTGCAACAATTGATCAAAGAAGTCAGCATGGATGCACATACTGTACATATGCCATCCAATAGGATCTAACAATGTAGGGAGAATTCCTCATTTGCCATCGAATAGTAATTTGATGCCTTATGAGCCACTGAAAAACTTTTGTTTCCCTATCCCTTACCGTCCATTCCGTCAGCTATTGTTTGTGTTTTTCATCTACGACCTGTTAGATTTTTGTGTTAATGGGCATACTGCCCTTGCCCTCTTGCTGTTACTGATTTGCTCCTGCCTTATCCACTCAAGCTACCATGTAGTACTGGTTGTTGGACAGGGTCACTGATGATACAACGTCATGCTCCATCTCCCTCCCTCCCTCCCTCCCTCCCTCCCTCTCTCTCTCTCTCTAAAACTGCAACTCCACCGCTCCTCCAGGCCGCACATCCGGCGCCCCCACCCTCCAGCCCTTCTGGCTGCGCCTCCTCCACCTTTGCTGCCCCTCCCCTTGCGCCGCCACTGCAGGGGCCCTGTCCCGGACGTGCCGCTGCCGTCCTCTGCGCGCCGTAGTCTGCGTGGCGGCCATCTCCCTGTCCACGGCGTCGAGTTGACGCCAGAGCGACACCTCTGCGACGACTCGCGCGTGAGTTGGACGATTTATGGAGTAAGGCGAGTCGTCGCGTGAGGCGTCTGCGACGCCTAATAACTATGCATAACTTTCTTAATGGCACAGAAGGCATTAAGTTATTATTTGATGGTCAATAAGGAATTCTTTCAACAATATAAGACTACAAGTGAAAAGGCCAGATTAGTTGATATACAAATGTGAACACTAGATTTGCACGGCTTCTAAATAACTACCATTCCTAAATAATACCACAATGAAAGCAGTGTCGATGAGTGCCTATGTGCTCACCTTCTCGATGGCTGTTAGATGTATCATCCCTTGCTCCAAACCTGCTGAACATAAAAGTGACTAGTTGACTACTAACTAAAATGTAAAATGGATCAAACCAGTGCATTAATACACAAAATGGTGCCAAAACCTACATGGGTAGAATGAATCATAGGCAAGGAAAAAGATAGAGAAGTGAAGACCCCAAGTCGTGTGAAAAATGTTTCATGAAAACATAATCATAATGCACATTCAGATAAGACTAACATACAGTTTTCAACATTGGCAAAAGAAATATGATTAATCTAGTACAGGATAACTGTGAATCTGTGATACATGCCAAAGGTTGGCGGATATTTTGGTTGAGGTGGCAAATAAACAAGTTAATATTAAAAGCAAACACTGAGAACTGCAAAGCGCAGATGCCAAATAGGCTAAGTAACAGCAGCACATATGTTGGCTGGCATGCAAAAATGGCTAACCTTATTAGCTCTTTTATACAAGAACTAAGGTAGAATAGAGTCAGTGAACAGAAGAGCAGACATCCATAGACTTACCTTGAAACCTTCAAAGTTTTTAACCATGCAAGACCAGTTTTCCTTTGCTTGGATGTCCAGTAATGCTCCAGATGCTTGAGAATTGTGCCCCACGGTAGGAAAAAGGCTCTTCTCGTAGTCAAAAAAAGGTTCATGCCAACAACCATCCCATCAACAGAAAGAAGTGGCCCACCTTCCCAAGCCTAATAACACAACAAAGGTGATAGGCAACAAGGGTTAATTTGAACAAAATTAAGTTGTATATAAAAACAGTTAAATAAAAAATAAAAAATCATTCTTATTGCCTCCATGCATAAGAGAAATAGAATAAAATGCTCATATTGTCATGCAAGTGTACCTCTGAGATTTTACAATCAAGATCTTGATCATCCTCAGATACCTTTGAATCACCATCCACTTCCACATTCTTGATCATTATTTCACCAGAGACGGCGCGCCCTATAACTACTAATATCTCACCATGGGGCAGAATTTCCGGTGCACATTGGAAAGATCCAACCTGAACATCAAGGAACCCATGGACATTGACAATGGCAAAGTTGTGATCTAAATCAAATTCAGACACAACCCCCATATACAATTCACTGCCTTCATGGTGCACTTCAAGCTACAAAACGATAAGACAAGAAATAAGCACACGGTTATCAGAAGCAAATTAGTACAGGATCATTGTCAGCACCACCTTCAAGTCATCCTGGTCTTTATGTGTACCATAGAAAGCTCTAACCAAACTTGCAGAAGTCAGAAACCTTGTAAGGTACCCCTGGCGTTCCATAGCTATGCCCGAGCATGAAAATAAGACTGTGTCTCCTATACAAGATCGAAATTTAAATCATGTATAACTGGTTGCGGTTCAATATATTTTGTTGGTAAAGAAGACTAAGCATATATATAATCACCATTGTACAAAGTAATAGAGGCGACGCTTTTAGACAACAATGATATTAGCCCATCACTGAGTCCAGACCGAACACCTTGATCAGAGTCCCAAAGGAGGCGACCTAGTTGAAGGAAATAAAACATTATGCCAACTGTGAATAATCAAAATAAAGCTATGGAAATTGTGGGTGGCGGTGGTTGGGGGTTGGGGGGGTGTTGCTAGCAGAAAATAGGAAGATCTAGGCAGACCTGAGGCCAATGATTCATTCTTCGAAGCTCTTCTGCTCTTACGAAAACTTCTGGTAAGATGATCACCGCCCCTCTTAGCTGTCCGCATCTTTTTCAAGACTGGAACAGAACTTTCTTTTAGAAAGTAAAACAACAGGGCAAACTGTGGGGTTATGAGCGGTGAAGCAACAATATAAAACTATAGCCGAGCAACTAATCAGGAAAGATAATAATGGCTTATGTCAGGGTTGCTGGTCCTTAACCTGCTCAAAACACCAACAGTGATAATTTTGGTTGGGGTCCCCAAAGGTGGCCAGGTAGCAATAGCATCATTTCTTTGCTCAATTATCAGCTATCAACTATAGCATGGAGTGCTAACATGAAAAGGCCTGTGCACTGTTACACCTTATATCTGGCCTAGGTTGTGTCCAACTGTATTTACTTGCTCCCTTAAAACATACGTGGTATCATCTTGGAGCAAAGGGTTAACCACAAACAGAACAGAAGAAAAGAGCTCACTTATGCCTCAAATTTTTTGGCACAGGTTGTAGTACACTGGGACTAAGGTAGTCAAACCTAGGCTTTACATTCCATTGGACTATGTATCGTGTTCTCTTGTACTACTTAGCCTAGACCGGCATACAAAACCACCATAGAAGCGCATATGCAGCCACACAAATGAAAGACTTTCTCATTACTCTTGTCCCGTCAAGAAGAGGCAATGCAAAACCTTTAGGGTGGTTTCGTAACAGAGAAAAGCGGGCGAGGGTCAATGGAGCCTCGTGAGAATCAAGGCCATAGCTCTTAACATGCTGCACCCAAACAAACTCCTGAAAAGCCACCCCCCCCCCCCCCCCCCCGACCTATAAATTGGCTTTTGTACACCCTAAATTAGTGAAAACCATAACCCCCCGAGGTTGTTTTGCAGTTCGGTTTTGATGACTTGCCATGCCACGTTCCCAAACATTAGACCTTATACAGCATGACATTTATGATGAACTACTTGGAAGTGTTGGACGACATGTTTTCCTACTTAACACCCGACAACATAGCCTTTTGTCCCAAGCAAGTTGGGGTAGGCTAGAGATGAAACCCACAAGAAACAAATACTTGACGCCCGACAACAGCAAAATAAATTACTCACAGGAAGAATTTTGAAGAATAGTAGACTGCATTTAAGAACAGAAAGAACAGACTATAACACCAAAAATATACACTGGCATGAATATCAGTTCCTTTTATTTTTTAGACATACTTCCATCCAAAGCTGTTCAGTCATCAAGGAAGCATCTACACTTGCTCTCCTTTTAAGCAAGGCAGAAAACAATACGCTAAGCAAGAAATGTTAACAAAAAAAAAACAGATGGACAAATATCATAGCTAGGCAAACATTAGATGATATCAGAGATGACACCTAGAGGTCCAGTTTATTCAAAGTAGCATACAGAATCCTAACCAGGGCAATTTTACTGCCATTTAGTCTATTCTTCTTTAATTATCATATGGGTGAAATGTTTCAGGAAATGGAAGTAACAGCATCTTCCAAACCTTAATTCTATAAAATGTACTAGCAAATTGCAGGCTAACATAATTAAACGGGAACATTAATTCATGATATACATGAGATGAATTGACAATGCCTCAAGTTATCTGCCCTTTTTTCCACCCTTGCTTCAGTTTGAGGTAATCGTTGTGACGGATTTCACTAACTGAAAAAAAGAAAAATAGAACTTCTCAATACAAAGATTTGGAGGGAAACAGATACATTAAGTGTTTCTTTTAGCAAATTGCAAAAGTGGGCAACAGGGATCGTTACAATAGTGCATGTGATAGGAAACTTTGTCACAAAATTTTATTCGCTAGGATTGCCCAAAATCAGAAACCACATCCCACATCGATTTATTGCTAGGGGAAACTTGAGCGGACTCAGAGGGGATGGAGACCTTACATATCTGATCCTCCCGACCCAACTGATGTTGGTTTCCTTCTTCCCTATCCCCTCTCACGAAGCTTGCCTTTCCTCACTGAGAATTCCTTTAAACTCAAGAACATAGGCCACGGTTAGGGTTTGGAAGAAATGATGGATGCAGAAGGTGACAGGGGGAGGGAGTGGGGGTAAGGGCGGTTCTCACCAGCCAAGATGCGGAGGCGCGTCGGAGATTGCAGCCTCGCCGATGATGCTGGTGTTCGCCACCTTGTTGGAGTCTCGGCACCGCTGCTGCACGTCGGGGTGGTAGGGCGGATCGCCACGGTGGCGTGGTTTTTTTTTTTTTTTTTTTTTAACTGCCACGGTGGCGTGGTGGGCCGTGGGAGCATAGGAAGAAACACGGATACTTCGCCAAACTCGCATACCGGTATCAGATACCTTATCGGATGCTCGGATACTTGGACACTTCTCGGATACCATGCGGACATCGGAGAATGAGAGGATGAGCCTTGACCGCCGATGAGGGAGAGCACGAATAGAAATAGAGAATGCGGGATGAGCCGCGGCCACGGTAGAAAGAGAGAGACAGTGCTGAATGGGAGGTCGGGAAAAGAGACGACCGGCATTCGTTCGTGGAACAAATAAAATAAAGTTCGTTCCTTTTTATTTTGCCCTTTCTCTTTTTAAATAATTATACAACATATGAATATATAAATCTATGACGCATCTTAGTCTATAAAACTTTTATTTCTCACATTTTAGTATCTAGAACTCTTTTTTTTAATTTTTATATATATATATTGACGTATCGCGTACCGGTATCCGTTTCCGCATATCCGGGCAACATAGGACACGAGGGCGTGGATGAAAAAGAACAAGGGAGACAAGGGTACGACACCTGTACATAGGCCGCACTACCCCGTAGATTGGGTAACGCGGCCCATTTAGGCTCAATAGCAGCGGTTTACCATCTCAGATAATTTTTTTCTTCACTAAAAAAAGATAAATTTTTTTATTTTTTTCTAAATCATGTTAAAGTCATTGACGACAACAATTTAGGAAAAAGAGTACCTTTTACCCCTAGTTTCCCTCGAAAGGTGTTGTAGCCGATCCGGCAACAACCTCTACGGTGAAGACGCCTTCGGGAAATACGCCTTCAACGTCACGTGGGTAACTTTTTTTTTTGAGACTACGTGGGTAACTGTTCCATTTACGACAAAGGAAAGTTTCCGCCTTCTACCAGCGCGTGAGTTGTGTGTGCCACCCTGTGAGCTAAGATGTGGGTCCTAGTGGTCAGTGTAATGCGCCTTGGCATAAGGCCCTGTTTGGATACGATTATAAGCCGCTTACCGGCCCAAAAAAGCGAAAAGCCCACCAAACGCGCCGCTTACCGTTCGCTTACCAGGCACGCCGATTCTCACCCGAGCGCCTCCCACACGTAACGATTCGATTCTTTCCACCGCCGCTCGGAGGCTGCGTACGAGAAAAGCGGCGCTCGATTCCTCTCCTGCCCTCGCTCCCCTGCCTCCTCCCGACGCCTGCTTGACCCGCCGCCGCCGCCGCGCCGCCCACCTCCATCGAGCCGTCGCCCCCAGTCGCCGCCGGGGAGATTCAGGTCGACGACGCCCTGCCTACCCGCCTCCCCGCAACCTCGCAGTCCTGACCCGCCTCCCCGCAACCTCGCAGCGATTCGCGCCGCCCAGGCCGCCTCCCCCATCGACTGGAGTCTCCTCTGCCCCGACGCCGCCTCACGCCGCCTCCTCTGCCCCGACGCCGCCTCCCCATTGACCAGCAGATCGACGACAGGCCGTCTCCCCATTGACTAGAAAGCTATTACCAGCCTCAGGGGTATTCAGGTCATTTCAGCACTCAGGACAGACAATCGAATGAAAATAATCAGGATTGCCAAACACCCAGCTTATTTCGACAGCGGATTTTCCAGACAGCAGCTTATCAGAGAAGCCTGCTTCTCAGATAAGCGAGTTCCAGATAAGCGGAAACAAACAGGGCCTAAAGCCAATGGAAAACCTCTGTTTTGCTTATCGATAAAATTAGAATGAACTCCTCCCAACAATTCTTTCTTCTTCCTCAAGTTCCTGCCTGAGTCCTACTTCTTCTTCTTTTTTCTTTTTTTTTTTGCGGGGAGTTCTACTTCTTCTTCCCAAATCCACTCTACCAAATCGTCAGATACCTCCATGACGAGCTGTATCTTACAAAAGGTTGCAGCACGACAGCATGCGCGTGTACTTTTGAGATATGTGCATCTAACTCATTTGTGGAAGCTCTTTTGTTTTGATTAAGAAGATTTTTCAACGTAGAGGTTTCAAATTACACTTGCAGATACGGTTGATCAAAACAGAAAGAATTGCAATATTTTGTATCTAGAACTTACTACTGAAAGCCTATATAGTGATTTATTTGTAGCATTTGATCGTAAGAATCCTTGGGAAAAATAATACGAAACTGCACGGACACGAGAGTAGTGGCAGGTCAAAGCCAATGCACCAATCCAACACAAGTACACGCGAAATCTCATCGTCTATCTAGTTTTGATTCGTGAGCCTCCGATACATCCAGATGATGAACAGCAGCTGCGCCACGGAGACGACCAGCAGGACGGCGGCAACAGTCGCCGGGCCGACGCTCCACCTGCTCTCGGAGCCCTGCTTCCTCTCGCGGCGCCGGCGCCGGCGGGAAGCCATCCTGCGGTACCGCCGCATCGATTCGAAGAAACGGGCGCGCAAGGTGTCCGTGTCGGTGTCGGGCCCCCAGATGGCGGTGTACACCTTCGGCGCCGCCTGGCGAGGGTCGTCGGCCTTGGCGTCGATGGAGCCAGGCGGGTCGTCGTCGTCCTCGTCGGTGCGCTCATCGTTCGCCGCCGCTTCCGCGTTCGTTGAGAATCTGCTTGCCGTGGTGGTGGCTTCTTGTTTCATGGCTGCTTCAGTGATATCAATGGCACGTGACATGGTCCGGAATGGCTTGGATGCTGGACGGGCGATTTTCATGGCTGTTTCAGCAGGTGAATCTTTCACTGAGCCAGCCGCACAATTGTTGCTAAGTTTCTCGGAGATTCTGCTTGCCATCCCAAGAATTTCCGTCATGGATCCGTCTGTGTCATTATTTGCATCCGCAGAAACAGTTTGCTGCCTCTCCTGCGTCTGTTGGTTGGTGCAGACCAAACTGGCAGGTAATTTGTAAGACCCCGAATCACAATTGCCTCCAATGGCACTAATTTCTTCGGATTTGTCTTGAATAGGCACACTGATGTTGTTGTCTTCCTTCTGATCAACAGTGTTACCAATAGCAGTAGTAGCACAGAGTGTTTCACTAATCTCTTCCCCTTCATTGGATGCTTGTTGCTTGCTGCCGAGTAAACTGGTATCCAGATCTTGAGTGATTTCAGTAACAGAGACAGTATGAGATGCTTCGTGGATTACACTGCTACTAGCGACACCAGCAGATATCTTAGGTATTTCTTTGCCCGATGGATAATCTGACGTTGGACTTGTGTTTGTGCTTCCATCTTCAGAGGTTGTAATCTGGTCCATAACATGGTTCTGGGCGACTTTATTTGGTGAACAGACAGCTGCTGTAGTGGTATCGGCAAAAGAAACTTTACCTTTCTTGGATGTTACTTGCCTGGAATGAGCTAGGCTAATTTCTTTAGCGATGTTAACATCAGCAGCAACATCTGCTCCTTTCTTGGATGTATGTTCTTTGCTTTGAACTGTATTGAAGTTCAAATCTATATTAATTTCAGTAATGTTGATTGCTCGAGACCCTTCTCGGACCAATTTATGACCGATTGAAGCAGCAGATTTGATAGCAGAAGGATATGCATTGATGCCATCTTCAGAAGGAACATCCTTGGCCATTCCGGACCCTTTTCGAATGGTAAAAACCGGCCTACCATTGGTTTCATTGTGGGTTCCGGACTCTGGAGTTGTAGCTTTTGACAATGGACCAAGATTGTTATTATGGGTATGATCATTACTGACAACAGGACGAACTTTCTCCACATCTGCTGTGACTCTGGTTGGATTAGTCTGAAACTGCAAAGCTGAATCTGCACCATCCTCAACCTCGTCCTCTTCAGGGACTTCTGCCAGCTTTTGCAAGCGACGGCGAGTGAGTCCTGGCATGGACTCCTCCATTTTACCTTTCACATTGTCTTTAGTCCTGGTAGTTTCTGTATTCACAACTTTTGAGTCAAAGAAACCTTGTATTTCCTGGTAACTAGTGTCCGAAGATGAAACTGAAACTTGATCAACATCATCAGGATCTGCAGCCTTCTCTTCAGCATCAAGGTTTTCTTTAGTACTCACAGTGCTCTCAAAGATGTAAGGGCTCCTGGTATAGTGTATGTAATTGGAACCAGTAGAGTACCCATTGACTTGCTTGATGTCCTTAATCACAGGCCAGTCCGGACCATCAACCAAACATCTTTTCAGCAGGGCCACCGTGCTCCTGAAATTCAGTGACTGAAGCCTTGAAGCATGTGTCTGAATCCATCTTGGCATTGCCCTTAATTCATGATCGAAGATGTGCACTGTTCGGAGCCTATCCATGTTCACGGCCTGCAACTGTGGGCAGTGGCACATGTTGAGGTCTTCAAGGGAAGGCATATTTGATATACTCTTCAACTTGGGAGCGTTCCAAACGCTCAATTTCCTCAGTGAAGCGATGTCCTCCACAAGCTCAAGGCTGGCCATGTCCACTATGCGCAGCTCCGTCAGGGATGTGACATGTCTTAGACCAGCAGGAAGATGCTGCAGTTCGGGGCAGCTCTCGAGCTGAAGAACCTGCAGAGATGGAAATGCCCCTACCTCGATGTCTGTCCATGTATTGAGCTTATGCAAGCCTTGCAAGTGCAGGTCTTCCAGCTTCGGAAATGGCACCACCTGATAGTTTTGTTCTTTGCCCATGAACTCTGCCCCAATATCCTTCAGAGCTGAAGAGTCTGCTATGTACAGTGATCTCAGCTCTGGCAGCCGGCCTAATGGAGGAAAGGACTGGCAGAAGTTGCACCCAATGATGTCAAGATGGCGGAGATTTGGGAGGAAGGTCATTGAAAGCCATCTCGGAAACTTTGTCCCAAAGAAATAGGCGATCCTCAGTGACCCTTTTCTCCCTTGGCGATTCTGGTGAAGATGTCGGCGTCGTCGGCGGCATGTTTACTGGTAAGGCCTTGTGGAGCTTTTGTGCCTTCCTTTCTTTTGCGGAAAGAGGGATGGGCTTCTTCTTCCCTCGCCGATTGAGTCGACGATGGTGGATTTCTGTTTCCCCTCGCTGCTGTTGCTAGCGACGGTGGAAGTTGGTCCCGGGTGGTCGTCGTTGTGGTCCAGCGGCGACCTCTTCGGTCTTTTGCTCCTCTCTGTTAGTGTTTGCTTGGTGGTGGCGGTTTGGTGCTCTTCGTTCCTTCCAGTGTCCATGCGATGGCCGGGTGGGTGCTATCCCCGGTGCTATCTTCGTACAAATCTATTCGGCTGTGTCGAAAATGTTTCGTGCTCGCGGACTTGGAGGAAGGAGGAGGCCGGATGCGCACCTCGGCGGTCGCCGGCGGAGAGAAGGGTGCTCGGGACAGTTCTGGAAGAAGAGGGAGTTGTGTGTAATTTTTTTCTTCTTCGAGGACTGTTCTGTAAAAAGTTCTCAGGGGTGTCCCTGTAAAAAGTGTGGGCTGTACTGTTCCATGTTTTAATATATGCCCCTCTTTTCGCAAAAAAAAAAGAAGATATCTTCAATCTTTCTGACCCCCTCCGTTGTCTGAGTGACAGTGCTGCTGCACGATATATCGAGCTCTCGAAGGCCTTTCTTGGCTGCCAATGCCATTTCAGCTGCCTCTGGTCGACCAGTGGCTTTCTCAAGATTCTTAATGTGAAGTGTTCTCAGCTGAGACAAGTGCTTGAGCTCATCCAGAGGCCAGCCGCTCTTATCATGCGCATCTCGTGCCTCTTTGCTCGTCACAAGGAAGCACTGTAGTGATGTGAGGCTTCTCAAATAGCCTACTCTGAATGCCATGCCATCGATCACTGTACCGGCAAGATCAAGATCTCTAAGCCCTTTCAGGTGCTCTATCCCTTTTGGCAGTTTATGCAGTGACTTGCACTCTCTGAGCAGCAGGAATTTCAGGTTCCACAGATTGCCAATTGACTCTGGAATGGCTTGAATCCTTGTGTGAGACAGGTTCAGGAACCTCAGGTAAACAAGATTTCCCAGGCTCTCTGGGATGAGCTCAACTGCTGTTTCACTGAGGTCCAAGACTTTCAGCTGTTGCAGCCTTAAAAATATGCTTCCTTCGATTGTCAGTGGGTTCCTCTGAAGAAGCAGCGTTCTTAACCCCTCGAACTTAAGAATTTTCTCTGGTATTTTAGTTAAGTTTCTTCCAGGAAAGGAGACACGCCGTGGCGCGGACAGGACATCGCCATCGACAGGCTGTCGATGCCCATCACCGGTCAAGTCCTCGCCTCGGGAGAGCAGCTGCGCCAGAGCACGCACCATGTCGTGCATTGTGCACCTCGTATCGCCACCGTTCTCATCTTCCTCTGCCTTCTGGAGAAGGTGCCTTCCGATGAGCTCGTCGCAGTACTCCTCGGCCACCTCCTCGATGGTGGTGTCAGCTCTGATCTGCACAAAGCCTTCGGATATCCACTGCTGCACGAGGACGTGTCTCTCGACACCGACGTCCGAGGGGAACATCGAGCAGTACAGGAAGCACTGCTTCAGGTGGGACCGCAGGTCGTCGTAGCAGAGGTAGAGCGGCTTCATGGCGTCCTCGGGGAGCCCCTTCACCGACCACGCCGGGCGCGCGAGCACCTCTGCCCACTCATCGGCGGTCGCACCACGTGTCCTCAACACGCCGGCGATCGCCTTGATCGCCAGCGGCATGCCACAGCACTTCTCGACGATCCTCTCGCCGACGTCGTTCAGTACGCCGGCCGCCGTCTCGTCAACCACACGGGCGGCTGCGCGGAGCAGCAGCCAGCCGTCTTCGGCGCCGAGCTTCTTGACACGGTGGACGTGGCCGGCCCCCATCTCCCGAGCAATGCTGCTGTGCCGCGCCGTGACCAGCACCTTGCTGCTGCGGCCGGCGCACTGGAGCGGGCTCCTCAGCACGTCGTCCCACACCCCGCCGTACCACACGTCGTCGAGCACGAGCAAGCACCTCTTCTTCTCCACCTGCCGGGACAGCTTCCTCTCGAGGTCGGCGACGCTCTCGCCGCCCTTGATGTCGCCGCCAAAAGAGTCAATGACCTGCGAGAGCAGGCCGGCCTCGGTGTACCCCCTGGGAATGCGCACCCATGACCTTGCGTCGAAGCTGCGCCGTATCCTCTCGCTGCCGTACACCTTCGCCGCCAGTGTGGTCTTGCCAATGCCGTCGGGCCCGACGATGGCGACGATCGTGCAGCTGGTTTGCCCGTCCGTCTCCGTTAGCCGGCGCACGAGCTCGAGCTCGTCTTCCTCGATCCTTGCACCAACGATGTCGTTGCTAGGAGCCCGGCTTCCCTGATATTTCCGGTGCCTTGGTACTGCCTGCACAGGTGCGTTGTGGTGGTCACCGAAGGACGATGAGCGGAGTTGAAGCTTGTGCTTCTCCTTGAGGATGACCTGCAGCTTCCGGTTCAGGCTCCTGATTTCAGCGGCAATGGGCTCGTCCATGTCGCAGCAGGAGAATAGTAGTAGAGGGAAAGCCTGCAGATCACGAGAAGGCAGGACACGAGTCAATCAACAGACATGAAACACCACTTACTGAACCTGAGTGCCGTGATCATCATAAACTCTATATATTGTGACAAGTTAGTAATCGATCTTGCCTGGTGGTGGTGATGTTGCTCCTGCTTCTGCTGTTCCCGGGCCTTGAGCCGGCGCGCCGCGACCCTGCACCGGTCCACGGCGCCGTCCGCCTCGTACGCCACGGCGCGCACATTGGCCAGCCACCGTGCTGCGCCCTCGTCCCCGCGCGCCGCCCGCGCCTCGGCGTCCCCCGCGGCGGCGCCCACCCGCTCCAGCCGCCCAGCCAGCTTCTTGGCCTCCGCCGTGACGCCCATCCGGCGCGCCACGTCCCCCGTCACCAAGCCGCGCCACCGCACCGCGGTGTCCGGCACGAACGCGCCGAGCACCGCGGCCATGGCTCCCTCCCCTCCCTAGCTCCTTCCGGCTCTTCCTCGATCAGCACGTGGATGACAGGACCAACCGCTTCTGGTTACGGCTTCACTTTCTCGCCGAGCAGAAGAATTACTCTTGGAGAATCCAAGGCGAAGCAACGCGATTAGTCAACCCTTATTAATCGGTGATCAGAACGTGATTTTGAGTCCCGGGCATCGATCGCGTCATGACGAGCGCCGCGGTTGGGCTGCATCAATCAGGACCGGTCCAAGATAAGGCAGAGTATATTAGGAAATGATGATGATCGTGTCATCTCAATTGTATCATGTATATTAGGAAATTATTTCTTCATCTCGACCATGACAGGTGGCACAAAATCGACCGTATATATCGGAAATACTAAATGGAAACTTTAACGTTTGGAACTCTTCCCTATTTGTGCAATGCTGAGAAACCTGTACCGTGACAGAACTCAGAACAGTACAAACGTTAAAAATGTCCACGTCTGGGTAGTGAACATCCGAAAGTTCTCGTCGAGATCGTATACCTCTGGTCTCTGGCAGATTATATATTACATTCAAAAAATGGAATATTTCTCGTCAGCCACCAATAGGCTCTGTCTGGTGGCAAGACAAATATACATTTGACCTGCCGCGAGACGATCCGCATATTAAAATGTCCTACAACAAATCGATTCGTTTTAGAGCCAGCAGGAAGGCGCTGGTGATGCGCTGGTGATGCGCTAACATTGAGTTAGTTGTTAATGCAGGACCATTTTTTCCTAGAAACATGATTAATTGTTTGGTGACGGGGAGTCATCAAAGAAAATGAAATGAAATGAAGAGGCCGAGATAGTAGATGATGATGATGATGGCCTGGACTGTTGGGGGTAAAGAGGAGTCGGCGGCGGGGTACGGGAGGGTTGACATCCCGATCGTCACGGCCGCCGTACCGCGCAGTACATCGCGGACTCGTGAGGAGGAAGCAGCACGGAAAAATCGCCAAAAATCGTCGAGACGGAGAGGTGCTCGGGGCGAGGCCGTGCGCGGCCAAGACGCCTTGGTGGAGTGGGCCGAAGACGAGGAGTGATGGCTTGGTGGACTGGGCCTCGTTGAGTTGCTGGACTGGTGGAGTCAGCCCAGCCTCACGCATCATCAAAATGGGCTTCGTAGTCGCGTGTGCCCTAGCGAGCCTGCCCGGGCCCCAACACCCAAGGCGCTACGAACTTTTAAGCGATATTTTTCCGTGGATCCTATACGTAGCCCGCCTTACAAAATCTTTTTGATAGAACACTTTGAAATTAGTACGAGAGACAATCCGACGATCCACATATGCTGCGGGTGTGAAAGGGGTCTTAGCCTAGTGGTTAAAGCATCCGAGTAACACCTCTCAGGTCCTGGGTTCGACTCCCCGTGGGAGCGAATTTTCAAGGATTTAACGGCATTTGTGCTTTCAGTGGTAGGCGACGCTCCCGTCGACAGCGAGGCGCCAGTGGTGACTTCGTATCTCTGGATTTGCCGGCTCAGTCTTCGAAGATGCTCATAGGGGTAGGGTTTGCGTACGTGTGTTTATAGGGGTGAGTGTGCGTGCGTTGTGAGTGTCTGAGTTGTACTGTGTAATCTCAAAAAAAAAAAAAAACATATGCTGCGGGCTGAGAGGGGGAGGACAACTGGGTGACACGTAGCACGTTTTGATTGGGGCGGGTGGGAGGAAGGAGAAAAAGATACGAATTTTAAACTTTAAACGTATTTTTCTCTTAAACCGTAAGTCTGTTTTTGAATCCGTTCAAAACATGATGTTGTATGGAATTAATGCTACAAAATGAGATCCAATATGAATATTTTTTGAAATTTTTTGAAATTTGAATTTTTTGTCAACATTTTGAATGTACAGTGTCAACATTTTGTTTTCACTGTGTCAACATTTTTTATGTGCTATGTCAATATTTTTGGCAAAATGTTGACTCCGTTGTTTGGAAATGTTGACATAGGCTTACGATAATGTAAACTAAGTTGTTTTAAGTAGGCCGAATTTGATGGGCTATTGGGCTGACCTACAAGTCGAATACTGTAGGACGCCTTATGCATAGGAGGTCCCATATTTTTCAGTTTGGTTCTTGGTTAACCTCATTGATCGTTTCTTCTTCGTGTGCAGGTGGCCTTCCATGTTCTGGGACGTGTAATGCAAGTGATCGTAGGTAGGGACCGTACCAGATTCGAAGCATGATTTTGGACAAAAAGACTTTACGAGAAGACAACAGCAGTTGCGAATAAGTTCAAGCAATCTATAGTGCTGTCTGTTTGCGAATATAAGTACGAAGCTAGAATCCTCAGAAAACAGCATATAGGTGGTCACGGGATGCTCTTCATCCGGCCGTGTGTTGGCTGCCACTCAAAAAACACCGAAAATAAGAACAACAAGAACGTGTAAAGACTAGAGAGCGCTAGACGCAACAAAGCGCTTGTGGCTACGGAAATCAGTTCCCGAATCTTTACGCTGATCCTAAAAAAGGAAAGAAGAAGAAGAACGTGTAACCGTTTCTTTCCAGAGCTTGTCGACGTCAGGCAAACGCATGGTGGCGCCCCCTCCTTCGAGAAAAGGTAAAAAAGCATCGTTCCATGATGAGCAATCATCTGCCGCCGCGTCCCTGTCAGTGCTCCCGCCCACCACATGCCATTTCCGAAGTGGAGGTGGAGAGGGTATGATCGACGCAAGAACTAGTACCACGGGACCGGGAATCCAGTGGCCCGTGGCTTCGGAGGGCAACCGCTCGCTGACGAGAGAAGCGACACTCGGCCGCGGAAAAGGAGGCTCTGTTTGTTCCGGGACCGACGTGGAAGGAGACCGCACGGAGAGAGGCCGGCCCGGCTGCACCTGCACGCGTGCCGGTCGGTGCGTGGACGCAATCGCGCAAGGCCACTACCGAAAGCGACGCTGGTGGACGGGGGTGAGATTTTTTTTTTTTTGGAGCGTTTCCTCCGCACGTGAACGGCGGGCCGTCCCAGGGACGGCGGCGGCGGTTTCGGGTGGAGGCGGAGCCGAGGCGCGCGGGCGGGCGGCGCCGACGACGGTAGGACACGACGAGACGACGCGAGGCAGGATTTGAATATCCGTGTGCGTCCAACCCGAAAAGCGGGAGGTCTGAACCGGAGGTCCTCCTGGGTCCGGGCCGAGGACCGAAAGGACAGGACAGGCGTCTGGTGCGCGGTGGCCGTTGGGTCGCTCCGACGGGGGCTATCTTTGACTTTTCTGGTTTTGGGGGCGGCATAGAGGGGCGGGATGGACGTCCGTTTTCTAGAAACGATGTCATGGTGGTGCGACCTTTTTGGCCACCGGGAGAGAAAAGTTCATGTTGCATTAAGGACGAAATAGAAAAACGTGCGACTGTACTACAAAGAACTAAGGACCTCTTTTTATCAGTTTATTATTCTTGTTTTAAAACCAAAACCTGAAACAAAAAGTCAGTTTTTGAGTCTGAATTTTCTACAATCTCAAGCAAAATCTTAATCAGAATTCACAGTCTGCTCATGAATATGTCAGTGATTGAAGGTTGGTTTGTGAAATTCAGACAAACAGAAGCCTTCCATGAAAAAAAAACTATGGTTGATCAATTGCTGAATCCTAAATCGTTAAGAATAGTTTGAGGAGTATATAGCAGAGGGTAGAAAAATAAGCATGAGGTTAGTCTTTTGGAATCTCTCCCTCTCTCTCTAACTTTATGCAACCTTTTTTATTTCATACAAAGGCTACATCGATAATTTTTGTATCGTATACAAACACTACACTGGTAGCTTTTGTATTGTGTGCAAACTCTATAGTAATAGGATTGCAAGTGGTATACAACTCCAATTTTATTTTTTCTATAAATTTGTTTTGAGAATTTTATAAAAGACGTCGTATATTTAATATTGTGCATGAGAATCCCTTCAAAAGTCATATAAGTAACTTTAAGTGAAGATTAATGTTTGTTAAGGCCGAGAAATTGCCATCTATGAAAATTTTATAGAGGTTCTTCAAATTGACACCTAAGGAGTAATCAGAAGGTGCAAAATGTCATCTAAGAGGAAAACTGCATTCTAGAAGAAAAGAATTGAGTTTTTTCTCGCCTCTGACTAGAACAAGTGACCCAACTAAATTACTCATATTCTAGAACAATTAACTCAAAAATTAGACACATCACTTAGATTGTGCTATCATATAAGATCTCTATACAACTCGTGTAATCGAAAAAATATATGTCGACTACAATCATGTCCACTCTTTATAAACACTTTTATGTTCTAAATACGTCAAAGAGGGTCCGCAGCATGTTGAAAAGATCTCTTTGTTATGTGAAGCTCTCCACAAAGATAATTAAAATACTTAATACAGTAACTTCTAAAACACTTCTGGACCAATTTCTAGAGTTCACAGCCTAATTGTATTTTCTTATAAAAAGAAAAAGTTCAGCTCAAAAAATCAGTAGCTTCCCAAGTGGGGTTTGACAAAATGACGCTCAATGACATTTTATACTTGACTTATATTGAAGAAACCAAGACACCCTTTTTTTTTTGTGAGTGAAGAAACCAAGACACAATCACCCTGTTCGGAAGCTTGGAATCGGCTGGGCTGGAGCTGGCTGCTTGTGACCGTTAGACACAGGAGACCGTAGCAGGCCTGTAGCAGCTTGTGACCGTTAGACACACAAGTACTGTAGCAACAGTGGAAATCAGCCGGCCAGTCCAGCCAACCCAGCCATCCGAACAAGCTGAATATATAGAGGAGACAAAGGCAAAAAAGAAAATTACAATCAATTTTGACGAAACCTTCTTCTCCACCTCAACCATCATTAACATGAAGCTCTGAACAAATCCTAATCGCACATAGTTTTTGAAAACCAAAGTAGTAGTCCATCTTAGAGAACATATCTTTGCAAACAGATAAGAAACATCGAAAAAGTTGTGCTTCGAGTTTCATTCAGATATGCTTCCACACCGTCAACCATTCACACAAAAGTTTTGCCTCCTTTGGTGCGGCGAAGATCGGTTTGAACTTGCCAATCGAGCAACACAGGCACAAGTCGCAGTCAGTGGCGTAGCTAGCTGGGTGGACGGGTGGGCCGCGGCCCACCCTGGGATCCAGCCCAACATACATTTTTAGCACTGTAGCACATGCTACAGTAGCTTTTTTCTTTTTTTCCCTCCCTATTTTTCCTATCTCGGCCCACCCAAACCAGCCCGGTTGACATTCGGCCCACCCTGGAGTTCGGGCCTAGCTCCGCCACTGGTCGCAGTCTTCCCGCCGGGAACCCGCTCGTCGCTTGTCGGCAACGGCATCAAGCCGCAAAGCCGCAGGCGCCCGGGCCCGCCGACGCCAGCGTTGCACCTCGGCCGTCGCCGCGCGTCCCGACGAGGCGCACGGCAGACGCCCGCGTCACCAGCGCCGACCCGGGGCCGGGCCTCCACACGTCGCGCTGATGGCAGGTCGCGACGAGACGTGGCGCCGCCCTTCGCTGCAACGTGCACCGAAGGGTGTGGACGGATGCATGCATGGCCTGGCCGACATGCCGGCTGCCTGCTCCACGGCCCCCACCGCCTCCGCCGGCATTCCCATTTTCTTTATCCGGTTTTGCAGATGCGGAATTATTGAGTGGATGGAGATGGATCCCCCGGGGAGCTGTGTGGCTGTCTGGCTGAGATCTCACAGAGCGCCCGACAAAGAGGCATGCGATCCACTGGAAAGTGAGTAAAATACGAATGCATTAAGCTGAGAACCTGTCTTTTTTTCTTTGAACTAATTGAATGAATGGCATGTTGCAGTAATTAAAAGTTTGACGACTAAGTACTTTTCAGGTTTTCCATCGTCGACATCGACGGAGAAAGGCTAACCAAATTTATGGGTGCTGTCGTCAAGTCGGCATCTTCTTCTTGCGACTGTGGTCGACGCGTTGGTCGGTTTGGTGCTTTCTTCGTTCGAATCTAATCGACTGTCTCAACAATGTGTTGTCGTCGCTGATCTGGTCGGAGGAGAAGGCCGGTGGTCGTTGTCGGAGATTGTCGCCGGCGAGGAGGAAGTGTTTTGGGAAGGATCGAGAGGAAGAGGGATGTCTCTGTAATTTCCTTTTCTTTGAGGTCCTTTTTGTAAATGTGCTCAGGGTCTGTCCTGTAAAAGGTTGTGAGCTGTACTGTTCAATGTTTTAATATAATCCCACCCCCTTTCGCAAAAAAAAAAGTCGGCATCTTAATCGACATCGCCGTAAGAATATTATTTCAGACGATGCTGAAGGTGATGGCTCTAGTTGACTTTTGTTATGAACTTTAAAGAAAGACAGGAGGGTCGGGGAAATGCTGAATAGCAATACAGGTATATACTGGTATATCTAGAGTGAACTGACAGTTTTGTTACAGTTGTTACCTGCACGAGTGGTGGCTACCTGCTTTATTACAACACTCACTTCTAGTCTAGCTAAATAATAGGGAAATGCACAGCCTGAACATCCAATAATTTGATAATTAGCACAGTCACTTGATTCAAAATACAATAAGTTGATCTTGCCATGTTCAAATTATTATCAATCGCAAAAAAAAAAATCAAATTATTATCCCCTTTCCCAAGTTTGGTGACATGATAGACCATGCATATTGTGGAGGATTGGTCCAGTCACCTGAAGAACTCACACACCACTTCTTTTCTCCACTGATTATGCAGTGTCTCCGTTTCAAACTAATTTTAGTTTTGACTGTGGTAAGAATTAACCAGGGAAGGAGCAGGTGAGGAGTATTAGGAAGTGAAAATGAAGCGAGAGAGATAGATGAGAGCTACAATTATTTGAGCAAAAAATTTTAATCCTATAAATACAATATCATCTAAACATAGGAGTACATCTCTCTTCTTCTTCTTCTTTTTTTGCAAATGCTTTAGCGTTAAAAGCATATTTAGAAAAAACTTCATCTTTACCTTTAAAGCATATTGAGGAAAAACTTCATCGTTACCTTTAAAGCTGCTAAAAGGAGATTGACCGGCTTTGATATGCTTCGTATCATGTTTTTTCTCAATTGTGAAAAAAAATATTGACTGCTCCGTGAAAGTGGAGACACTTCATGTTTTGTCGATCCTATTTCCCTCCCATTTGTCTATTTTCTCCGTACACCCCTCCTACCATCCCTCGCAAGCAAAGTTCGCAAAACCTGTCAAAACCAGATTGGTTTTTGCGTAACTGGTTTGGTCCGATTTGATCAGCTCGTCGGTTTTGGATTTAAAATTAAAAAATTAAAAAAAAAAAACAAAAAACCGACCGGGAAACCAAAAGAACCAACAAAAACTGATAGGAAACCGACAAAATTGAAAGAAACCGGAACCCGATTTCATCGGTAAACCAGACAAACTATCTGTTCACTTTAAAATTTTTCCCAAATTTGATTTTTAAACTTTTGATCTTTTTTCGTTTTTTCACGGTTGGACAGGTAAGTGAAACCCTGCTCGCAAGTTGTTGCCACCTCATCCCGGCAGTGATGTGCACTCGTGCTCCTGGGGTCCCAAGTACACAACATCCCAATGAGCACTGAGACCCGCCGTACATAGCAAGTCAAAAGTAAAAAAGAAGACGTTTTTCTCAAGCTCTTGCAGCATTCTCCCTCCCTAATGTGAAAAGAGGTGTTCCCTCAAAAAAAAAAAAGAAGGTGAAATGAGAGTGATTTTTTATGAGGCAATTGTATATCAACCACATTTTTAAAGTCCAACAAGTCCAACTGTGAAAAAGTAGTGAAACAACCATCGATTCATCACAGTTTTGTTTTTCCAAATTTCTGATGATCTTGCAAAATATTATACGATTTCATCACAGATTGTTTTTAAAAAAAATACGTGAAGTTCTTGCAAGGTTGTTTCGCATTGGAGTTTAAAATTGTGCTCACAACGTTAGTGTCTTTTTTTAGGTCAAGAATCATGTATTGTCATTGATTTTTTCCTCAATGTATTGGATATGCTCTAATGGCTAATGCTTTGAAAATAAGGGCTGTGATCGGAACAGCTGCAGCTACAGCTGTGCAGCGCTGCCTACTGTAGCACTGAGAGTAGGAAACAGCAGCTGCTGCAGCCACAGCCAAAAAAAAAATCTCTTCCGATCGCTGCCAAGGTTAAACCACGATGTTAAAGAAGTCGTTGCTGGCTCAACGCCCCGTGACAGCTGAAAACAGAACAAAAGCGATCGACCCGAAAGGCCTAGTAAAAGATGCTTTGCAAGTTGAAGCACGGAATTTGGCATCTCCGATAGTAGGCAAATTAAACTCGATGAACGCAACGGCGCACCTCAAGTCCATTATTCCATCCCTCACTCACAGAAACGCAAAAAGATTCCGATCCGGATTCCGTACGCGCTCGCATACATACGGCAAACGTCGGGGGTATACTCTACGCTCCCGCCCGGCCCCCAAATATGCGGCAGGTTTTGTTCGTTCTCCGGATAACAACTCCGCCTTCCATCCGTTCCCGTTCACCAGAGTTCAACGGATTTTGACACCAACAGACAACCGTCGACGAAAGGAAACCACCCGAATTCCGAACTGCTACCGCCACCCGAGCCCAAGTGGAGCAGTGCTTTTCCTAGTATAGAAGTACACATACGCGCATGGACGGTGGTGGTGGAAGCCACCTTCTTCTCGTCCTCCTTCTCCAGAAGCCCAGGACTGCAGCGCGCTCGCTCCCTCCCTGGTCTTCCCCGCAGCTTCTTCTTCGCCGCACCACGCGAGCGAACGACTCCACTCCACTGCGGCGCGGCGCGAGCACGTGCAGAGGAATAAAGCACGCGGCAAGGGAGGAGAAGAGAGGCGCGGGGAGGAGGAAAACCGATTGGTTGGATTCGGTCCAATCCGGCCGGCGCCTAGTCGCTGTCGCGGCCGTCGCGAGATCGATCGGTGAGAGCGACGGGCGCGGGCGCGGAGGCGCGAGGCGGGACGCGTAGGGGGCGCCGGCGATTTGGATCGGCGCGGAGGCGGCCGTTACTGGAGCCGCAGGGGATGAGAGCGTCCGCCCAGCGGATCTTCTGGATCGGAGTCGGCTGCGGGCCTGCGGCGGCGAGCAGGGGTTAGCATTTGGTGGAGGAAGAGGGCGGAGATGGTGAACGGCAACATCTTCCACTGCCGGAAGCACTCGTGGCCGGCCGAGGACTTCGTCGGCCGGACCGCGCTGCAGTTGGTGAGGAGGCCATTTCGTCCGTTTCCATCCTCGATTGCGGCGAATTTTCGGTTCCCGTTTGTGTTGTACTCGTGGTTCCCGGGGCTCATGTGACGCGGACGGTTTGTTTTTTTGCAGTTGGACTTCGATGGCGGCGCACCGCCGGAGCAGGCCTGGCGGCGGCGGCTCAACAGCCACGCCAACTTACTCAAGGAGTTCAGCGTCACCTTCATGGAGGCAATGAGGATGGTAGGATGCTACAGGGATTTGGTGCCATTTTTGGGTGTTTACGGACACTGTAGTTCCAATCGTTGGTGCCTGCTGCTAATTTCTGGTCCTGCAATGTGAAAATTTCAGATGAGCCTTGGCCTGAGACTCTGGTCGTATGTCCGGGAGGAGGCTTCCCATGGAAGGGTAACATCACCTACTCTTTGCACATATTTGTTTCGAATATCTCTGGATCAAAAGGTTGTGAAGTGACTAAATGGAGTCTGCTGTTGTGCTTGCAGAAAGCCCCGATCGATCCGTTCACGAAAGAGCGCTGTAAGCCATCAGCTTCGCAGGGTGTGCCGCTTGGTGGGATGGGGTGTGTTCACCTGTGCTGATGCTTTTGCGAATGTAATCTTCATACCTGGTTGCATTCCGAAGAATTTTCATCTTGATATCAGTAGATTGCTTTTGCAGGAGCGGAAGCATTTCAAGAGGTTTCAGGGGAGAGTTCAAGAATTGGCACATCATACCAGGCCTGTGTGAGAGTTCACCTGTCATGGAGAACCAGTTCTCTGTAATTCTTCCATCTTATCTCGACCAGTCTCTCAGTTAAATATGTCTTTTTCCTTGCCATAGCTTCTTAAAGTGTTACTTAAATTGGACACCCCCTTGAGTTGCATTTGTAAATGACATATCGAATTGAAATGGAAACATTGGTTTGGGAGTGAGATAAGATGGCATTACCTTGCTAAGCCAGCAGAAACCTCATCTTAGGCCTTTCCTACAGAGATTTTAGAAGGTTATCCTGTTCTCCAGTGTCTCAGTGCATTCCCTATCAAATTCTTATGCAATGTTGCATACTATGCTATCTTGCCGATAGACTGCACTTGCAGTTAAAAGTCTTCAGCCCTTTTTCTTCAGTGTACTACCATCTTTTTTTTCCCCCTCTTGGGTCTCACTTATTGCTCAGGGCATGAACTGTCACTAAATATCAAATGCTCTTCCAGATATTTGTATCTCGAGATGGGGGACATAAAAAATACTCATCAGTTTTGGCTCCAGGACATCATGAAGGTTTGAAGTAAGTAACCAGTCTGGTTTATTTCCAAACTTGCTAGCCTATTAGGAGGTTACCATGCTAAATCATGTGCCTTACAAAATATGCTTGAGCAGAATATTTTTATATTATCTCATTTTTTAGTGCAAACAGCCATAAATTTCTGTACATGAACAAAGCTTCTGAATACATTATAGTTCATTTTTTATACACAACCACTCTCTTCCTAAGCTAATGTGCACCTTGTTCCCTTGACTTACTCTCTCTCTCTCTCTCTCTCTCTCTCTCCATACCTGCCTTTTGAATGAGTTGCGTTATAATTTATGCCAAATTTGCGCATTATGGCTTGCCATTCAATTAACTACCATCTTAGTAAGGGGTTATGTTTTCTGTCGTTGCATCTTCTACAGGAGGTCCCTTATTTGATATGTTTTTGTTTGGTATGTTTTCAGGAAAAATAGTGATTCTGGAATTTCTTCATGGGACTGGAATTTAAGTGGTCAACACTCAACCTATCATGCATTGTTCCCTCGGGCATGGACTGTTTATGATGGTATGCCATTGCGGGGCTGTGTTTAAATTTTGCTGTCCTACACCGGGAATTATATTAGTATTTTTATACTCTGTCTTCTGAGAGGCTTTGATGCACTGTAATTCAATAAGTTGGTTACCTGGGTGTTGGTGGCATGGTGATTTTGACCTTTTCTTCCGATTACACCTGGCATGGTTTTAACAAAGAGTCTAATGGAGTTCTCTGTTAATGCAGGTGAACCTGATCCAGACCTTAAGATCTCATGTCGCCAGATATCACCTTTTATTCCCCATGATTACAAGGATAGCAGCCTTCCAACATCTGTATTTGTGTACACTGTAAGCGGCCAACAGAAATATTGTTAGGCTAATCTGGAAACTGTTGTAGGTCTCAATTTTGTAGTTTTCTATTTATTAGCAAGATGTTTTAACAAGCCTACTATGGCTCCTTCATGCAAGATATATTCCTATTAATTGCCGATATCCCATTTTGTGTTAGGTTATTTGAATATTTCACAACTAGTCTATACAATAGAATCCCGATCATACTTAAAATTTGAAATTGATAATCATTCATGGACAAAATTGTTAGTTCAATGGTTGTAGGTATGGCGACTGATTTTTTTTTCGTCTGCTTTTCATTTTATGTTTTTAACACGATCTGCTTTTCCTTATCTGATAAAATTACCTGACAAGTCCTTTTTTGTTGTTTATTATAGCTAGTGAACACTGGGAGAGACCGTGCAAAAGTGAGCCTGTTGATGACATGGGCGGTAAGCGCGCATCTAAATTATTCGTACTATGTATAATAGCACCTTGTCTTAGCTACCAGATGCATAGTGTCAAGCGTTCAGCTTTATTACTGTGCAATCCATAGCGTACCAGCTCCACCTGATGATTTTCACCCTTGGGATCCACTTTTGAGGTTGAGTTGCATGATCGCTACTATTTGCTCTCATTTTTGGCAGTTTTTTTTTCATTTGGTATTAAAATGGCCAGATAATTGATTATTGCAACCTCTATCACAAAAATATAGTAGAACTATCTAGGTTCAAAGTACAGCTGCAGAAAATCAAAATCCCACTGTGTATTACATCTTTGTTCTTTCTTAATGTGACCTTGTAGTGATACTTTCTTAATGGCAGAACTCTATTGGAGGTTTTTCTCATAATTCAGGAGGCCACTACAATGAGCCCTTCATGTAAGTGGATTTGTAGATATAATCCATATCTGTGCAACCTTCTGGATCATCCGTCCATATTAATGGTTGATCTTGTGATATGGGCAGTGCGGAAGATGGAGTCTCAGGAGTGCTTCTGCATCACAAGCAAGTTTCATACCATGTCTCCTGTGAATCTATTATATTCAGTTAGTGGATTTTATTTTCTTGTTATACTATACTGTCTGACAATCGTATGTACATTGCAGAACAGCGAAGGATAATCCACCGGTCACTTTTGCTGTTGCTGCCTGTGAAACTCAGAATGTGAATGTGACAGTCTTGCCAGTATTTGGCCTTTCTGGTGAAAACCATGTTTCAGCAAAGGAAATGTGGAATATCATGAAACAGGTGAACACTTCTACCTTTTTTCTTTCTGTACTTTGTTTGAGCTGTTCTGTATTGTTCTGTTATTAAGTACAACGGTTCTATCTTTCTCATCATGTCCTCATTTCCTTGATTTTTTTGGTGGGGATTTTATCCATATCATCTTTTCAGAATGGCCAATTTGATCAGGAGAATTTCAGCGCTGGTTCCAGTATGCCTTCTTCTCCAGGACAGAAACTCTGTGCGGCGGTCTCAGCCTCTACTTGGGTAGAGCCACATGGTAGATGTACTGTTGTGTTTGGTTTGTCTTGGTCCTCACCCAAAGTAAAGTTTCAGAAGGGATGCACATACAACAGGTTATGTTCCTTTTGATTTTTTTAATAAAAATATACATCAAATTTGATTCTGTCACCGAGCTAGTCTGCTAGACTTGTTCTGATGCGGATTCAACTTATAAAAAATAATTCATCAAATGGTGAAGCCTATCATTGGAGCAATGTTGCGGCTCTTCTTAATTTTCCCATATATCACATTAAACACATGACTTTAATTACATTGATGTATTGAACACAATAGTCCTTCCCAGTACAGTATTTTCTTCTCGTTTCAGCTTTCTGTTGACAAATGAAATAGTTTGTTTAATTAGGAGCTAAAATACCTTCTAGTGTCTTTTTACTGTGATCAGAAAACTCATAAGTGTGACCTCATATTGCAGGAGATACACCCAATTTTATGGAACCTCTGAGAGATTAGCTGTTAATTTGGTGCATGATGCCTTAACAAGTATGTTATCTTTTTTCAATTGCTATTCATCATCAATAATGTATCTCAAGATGCAGTAATTAATTTCACATCAACGCTGAAAAGATTAGCTTCTATGTCCATGCTGTTCATCTTTTTGGGGGACCTTGGCCACTGATATAGTGATATCTTTGTGAGCATTAGCGTACTAACATTAGGGTACCAAGGGGAAAAATATAAGCATATTTGCTACTAACAAAAGCACATATTCTTTTGAGTTTTGAGGGTGAGTAAGTGCCTTCCCAATCCAGTCATTGTTGACTTATGTCGTTGGATATTTTTTACTTGCTTTTGCAGAATATAAACTTTGGGAAGAAGAAATTGAGAAGTGGCAAAACCCCATACTCAAGGATGAGAGACTTCCAGAATGGTATTTACTTCTCTTGCTTCTGTAGGGTTGTTAATGCCGATGCTGGATCCAATAATGGTTGCTGAAAGATTTACTAAATCAATATCAGCAGACATCGGCAAGTGCCTTAATTAAATTCCCCATTCGAAGCCTTGCAAACCAGTACCAGGCGAACTCCCTAGCTTACCACACTCAGAAAACTGTGTCAGCAACCACGTTATCAAAAGGAATGTTGATTATGATAAATGAAATCCAGCTGTGCAGGAGATACTCGTAGTGCTGCTATGCGTGCTGTGTGCACAAAGAAAAAGAAGCATTGAGAAGCAGTTGCAGGAGTCCATTGTTAGGGTTGCCTAGTGTTCGATCCTTATGTAGGGTACTTCTGTCAGTCTAGCAGGCTTCTCCTTGATGCATGGCTTGGACATATGGACTGTTGTTTGATTGGAGTTTTCATTTTACATGGCATGTGGTTTAGCCACTAAAGAAATGTGCTAGTTAAATCTTATCTTCCCGTGCAGAGGACAAAATCTGACTGTAGATTAATTGGGTGTGAAAATGCTTGCAGGTATAAGTTCACTCTTTTTAACGAGCTTTACTTTCTGGTAGCTGGGGGGACTGTTTGGACAGGTATGATGTATCCCACTTTGTGATGGTTGCTTCATCCTGTAATGTCTACTCATTTCCTTTTTAGTGTGAGTCATCTTAATACTTTTTTTATGCCTGGTCATGTAGATGGTGAAGCCCCTGCAATTGATGAGAAAGCCAGCCCTGATTTGAATCAACAGAGGTCCTCAAAAAAGGGTACAAAAGACACCAAACCACAATCCGTTCAGGAAAACCATGCCAAGCTGACAGCGGAGCAAGTTCCTGATGAAGGTTACATGAGTAATAGTGAAGACCGCAGTGTATCAAAATTTGCAGCAGTTCATGGGTCACAAATGCAAGAACAAACCACTGAATTTAAGTCAGAAGAGCCAATTCCTTATTTGATTTCCAAAGATGACCCTGAACATGTCGGCAAGTTCTTGTATCTGGAAGGAGTGGAATACATCATGTGGAACACATATGATGTGCATTTCTATGCATCTTTTGCTCTCCTTGATTTATTCCCAAAAATAGAGCTGAGCGTCCAACGTGATTTTGCTAATGCTGTCCTATATGAAGATCGGCGGAGAGTCAAATTTTTGGCTGATGGTACTTCAGGAATCCGCAAGGTTAAAGGTGCTGTTCCTCATGACCTGGGAACACATGATCCATGGCATGAAATGAATGCGTATAACATACACGACACAAGCAAGTGGAAAGATCTAAACCCTAAGTTTGTGCTCCAGATATACAGAGATTTTGCTGCCACAGGTGATATGTCATTCGGTAGAGATGTTTGGCCTGCAGTCTGTGCTGCTATGGACTATATGGATCAATTTGATCGCGATGGTGATGGCCTTATCGAGAATGATGGATTTCCTGATCAAACGTATGATGCTTGGACCGTTCATGGAATCAGTGCTTACTGTGGCTGTCTCTGGCTTGCTGCACTTCAAGCTGCAGCTACAATGGCTCATCGCCTTGGGGATCGGCACTTTGCTGAAAAGTACAAACTCAAGTTCATCAAAGCCAAAGCAGTATTTGAAGCAAAGTTATGGAATGGGTCTTATTTCAATTACGACAGCGGCACAAGTAGCAACAGCCGATCCATCCAGGCTGATCAGTTGGCAGGACAATGGTACACTGCGTCATCAGGCTTGCCCCCACTTTTTGATGAGCAGAAGATTAAAAGTGCCCTGCAGAAAATATTTGAGTTCAATGTAATGAAGGTGAAAGGAGGACGAATGGGAGCTGTAAATGGTATGACTCCAAAGGGAAAGGTGGATGATACGTGCATGCAATCTCGTGAAATTTGGACTGGTGTTACGTATGCTGTTGCTGCAAATATGTTGTTACATGGGATGGAGCATCAAGGTTTTACCACCGCAGAAGGAATTTTTATTGCTGGATGGTCAGAAGAAGGATATGGGTATGCATCGCCTTTTGTACTTTATAGAGCCAATTCAAATTTTACAGTCATACAACTTATCACATCGATTGCAATGGCTTTCTTATCCTTTTTTGGTGCCTGATATTATGTTCCATGAAAATTAAGGACTTATATGTTGTTTATCCTAATATGTATAGTATAGTTTAACCATTACTTTCTACAAGCAATGCATGCCAAATTGGCTCAGATCCAAATGATGTAGTTATTTGATATGACTTTCCTACCATACTGCAGGTATTGGTTCCAAACACCAGAAGGATGGACCACAGATGGGCATTATAGGTCGCTCATATACATGCGGCCTCTTGCCATTTGGGCAATCCAATATGCATTATCTCCCCCAAAGGCAATTCTTGAGGCTCCCAAAGTAAATCTAATGGACAGGATTCACATATCCCCTCAGATGGTCCGAGCAATAAATGATATAAGCATTAGGAAGATAGCGCCCGATAATAGATGTTTCCCTAGCTCTGCCTTTCATTGTGAATGCTGATCCAAAGGTAGCATGCAACCGCTGAGTTACTTGCAATCTTTTTCGGCTTCTCCTTGACCCCCCTCCAAGGCCCAGTGGGGTTCAGGACCTTTTCTTGAATCAGAGGGTATATCTTAGCTACCACAAAGCTCACAGCTCGAAGAAAGAGTTCTTGTTGTATAATTGTACAGTACACTGTTGATCATATAATCTTTTTCACTTGAAAAATTTTCCGCTGCTTTTGCAGCCGACAGCTGAGCTGCCCTTTGTAGTTCATCTGTTCTGGGTAAAACACTCTGCATATAGAGAAGTATGTCTTTATTTGTTTAAGGATGAAACATGCTGGAAAGGACTGGGAGGCTGCCAGTTTTGGGATGGTTTTGATGCTACAAATTCAGCACTGCAGTTGTTTCAGTTCTAGCTAATGCGATTCATCTGTGTACTTGCGGAAGAAATGATGCCTTGATATGTGCCCAGCATAAGTTCAGAAAATGAGAGCCGTCTGTTGCTTGTGTCCATTTCTGGATGCGTCGTTATTTCGCCAAGATCGTTGTCGCTGTTTCTGTTGCAGTCTAGTACACCTCATTGTAGGTTCTTTCCTTACCTCAATTTTGGACAGGCCTCTCCTTTATTTAGTTCTGAGAAGGCTCCTGAACTGAACATTACTGTTGGGTTTGAAAATGGGTCTGCCATACAGTATCTTCTGCTTTTGCTCTTAGAAGAGGTTACATCGTGCATCAAACCATACTATCATATTTGTTTGTACAACACCATCACAAGGATCCCTGTTGATCCGTTTGGGTATTGGTAACTAAGCTACCGGTTCTGGATAATACAATTGCAAGCGTTCCTAGAATTTCAATGAAGTTAGCCATCTCTGAAGCAAGACACTCGTACGGCCTTGTGGTTGCGCTTCAGTGTACTAGGCGGTTGCAACAGCTGCACAGAGCAGCCAGTTTAATCTCTGACGGTGGCCGTACAACCGCAGGATCAAGCAACGGTCTCAATTCAAGCCACTACTAATGATCGTACTATACATGCTCGTCTCGTAGGAAGCCGTAGGATGGATGGAGCGAGCCCCTGCCCTTGTTTGTACCAGTCTCCACTCTTCAGTGCGTCCCCTGTGCCAAGTCATGGAGTGGTGTCCACACTGTTCTGGTACTCCCGGTGCTTGCAACTTGCAAGTCATAGTATGCCGGCGACAGAACTTTAGGACGAGTCATCTTCGTTTCCGTTTAGGCAGGGTCGACGCGAGAAGCCGGAGAGAGCGGGCGCGGTTCACGGCATCACACCGATGCCATCTGACCAATCGCGGAGATCGCTTCTAGAACGAGGAAACTACTCTCGGCTAGGGGAGCAGGGCTACTGTTTCCATGGAGTACTACCATGCCTCGAAGCTACGCCATGACCGCTCAACAGTGGCCGACTTAAATCCACCGACGCAGGTCGTGCAAGGAGCATGGACTGCTTCATCGATGCATGCAAGATGCAACGAGCCAGGAAGCGCGCTGGGGGCCCAACGTGTGCAGTCAACGGTTGCAATTCATTACAGTACGTAGTACTACTCAGCAGCGCCCTCAGCCCGCGCATGGTCGACACGTTCGGTGCCGATTGAGAGAGTGCCGGAACGAACGCTGCTGCTGTTTCGCCGTGGAAATCGGAGTTTATGGTAGGACTCATGGAGGGAACGAGCCCAACAGCCGGCCCATGCTTACATGTTCGTCGTATGTTTGTTACTGCCGTGCGGCGACTGGACAGCGCCAACTGATCGAGCATGTGGGAGGCCCGGCGCGTCGTCCCTCTGGCCGCGTCACGCAGAGCGCGACACGGCGGCGTGCATGCGAGCAACCTGGCCTGCAGCCGCGGGGCGCGCACAGCACAGCCCCCGCGCGCGCGCTCTTTTCCCCCTGTTCTGTTCCCACCGGCAGGCAAACCCGCGTCCGATCGCTCGCTCGGGACGCAACGAGGCGTGTCCTCCGATCCATAGGCATGGCACGGCGGGACGGGGCTCGCACCGACGAGCGAAGAAGCACTGGCGTGCCCGGCACCCAGACCATGAGGGATGGATCTGCAGAGGGCAGGGATCAGTGTGTGTGGCCAACTAGCTAGCAACGACGCCGTCGTCCGGCTCGTCCCTCCCTCTCCCCTCTCTAGCCAATTTGGGAGTAGTAGAGTTTTTTCTGGATGCAGATCATGCAGTAGTAGAGAAGGTGGTAGACGTGGTCCCGCCAAAACCATATTATCCGTAAGTATTGACGTTGAGGTTGCCAGGGCAGCTGCCAGCCAGCCCTGTCCAGCAGGATACGCCGGTTTCCCGTGGCCACTCCATCGCCGTACAGCCCCGCAACGCTCGCGAATGAACGCTCCTCTGCTTGGACCGCACTGGAATCTCGCACAAAAGCCGCGTGTAATTTATGTACGTTCACGGTACAACGTGGGCAGGAATCTTTAACATGGCCCGTTCACGGTACGATCAAACTTCAGTTCTCTGAGGAGACGTGTTTTGAGGCTGGGCATTTTACCGTTCTGAACATGGACACAATAAGTGTTAAGGACCTCCTTGTCTCGAAGACGAGAAGTGCAGACTGTACAACACTGTCGGACGGTGGCAAAATGAGGTGAAAAAAAAACCGAGAACAACTCTACTGTTCGGTCTCACATCTTTATACTACGAGAGAGTTTGATCTCTGTTACGGCAGCAATTAGTCTGATCTTTTATTAGGGCACCAGTCTTACATAAGAACGACATTAATCAAAGAATAATTTCGTCTTTAAAATCCATCACCATGGTAAATAACAACGACACTAGACCGACGACAAAATTACAAACATAAATAAAAAAAAGAAAGAAATATAAGAGCCATTTCCCCTGCATTCCTCCCAAAGCTACGTAAGTACTTTTCCCATAACCCACCAAAAGAATCATAAGCTAATTATACCTATGAATCTTATCTTAGCTTAATTTGCTTCTTCTTTTGTTCACCTTAATTAACCAACAGCGAGTAATAACATCTACTGAGAGCCTCTCTTGAAGACTGATCGATCTCCAGAGTCTGTCGAAAGAATCCAAATAGTATGTGTGTTGACTGATAAGAGTCGGTGCGAAGACGATCACAAGTCGACCATGTCCTTGACGAAGCCGTACTTCTCCATGAAGCGGTTGGAGACGCCGTCCTTGGGCGGGTACTGATCGATGCAGTCCTTCCACACGCCGGCGTCGGCTACGTGCTTCTCGACGGTCCAGACGCAGCTGTTGCACTTGAATCCGGCGCCGAAGGTGAGCATGAGCACGCGGTCGCCCTTGCGGAGGCGGCCTTTCGCCTCCATGTAGCCCAGCACGTACCACACGCTGCTGGCCGAGGTGTTGCCGAAGCGGTGCAGCGTCATGCGCGACGGCTCCAGGTCGTGCTCCGTGAGCGTGAGCCCCTTGCCGACGCCGTCGATGACGGCGGCGCCGCCGGTGTGCACGCAGAAGTGGTCGACGCCGGCCTTCATGCGGATGGTCAGGTGGCCGCCGCCGCCGCCGCCGCCGGACCCGCGCGGCGCCGCCGACTTCTTGCGCGCGAGGCGGGCCGAGAGGGTGGCGAAGGCGAGGCGGAGCATCTCCGGGAGCGGGAGCACGCGCGGCGCCAGGACGCGGAGGTTGTGGACGAAGGCGTGCACGGCGGCGCGGGGCAGCTCCTTGCCGAGGTGGAAGCCCGGCCGCCCCGCGTCGTCCTCCATCTGGAGCGCGCAGTTGTAGGACTCGTCGGAGGCGCCCGTGTGGGTGCGCACCACGTGGCGGAGCCGGAGCTTGGCGTGGGGCCGGAGCCGCGGGTCGTTGGTGAGGAAGTAGGCGCACCCGCCGGAGCGGAACAGGCAGTTGCCCAGCATGAAGGAACGCTTGTTGCCGGCGTACCAGTTGGGCGCGATCGACTCCGACGTCATCACCAGCGCCACCTTCCCAGCATGCGTCCTGCGATGCAATAATAACACCATGTACGTGTCCGTCCATGCGTCAACCAAACTTGTTTCGGTTTTTGTTTTGTACAAGGATCTCCTTGAAATTTTCAGATGTTTTTTTTTTGCGAGGGGTGAAATTTCAGATGAATAATGAAAAGAGGAAATTTCATGAATGAGCTGTGCATTTTCATTCATTTCCGTGTGGGCCAAAATGTTCAGGAACACAGATTGAACGAACTGCCTAGTAGAGGAAGGCCACCATTACTCCATCTCTTGCTGATGGTGGCCCATAACAGCGCAGCACAGTGGTCGACCCGCTAGTGCCTACTAGAGCTAAGGCGAAGCAGAGTCAGGTCCAGCCAGCACGAAGGCATTCAAGCCTACCACATGCAGTGCTGTTGGTAGGCTCAGGCTCAGCAGCTGGGCGCAGCCACTGCTGCGTCCATGGCGTTTCACCAATGATCAACCGCATTATTAGGCCCCGTTTGGAACGCAGGAATTTCACAGGAATTTTACAGGAATTTCACAGGAATCAGTTCAATTCCCGCAGGAATGGAGAAGAAATCCTCCATTCCAAACGGGGCCTTATTCTTTTTCTCGAGTCCGCACCATCCATGGTGGTCTGGTGTGGCACTGGCATCTCTAGAAGAATCTCATAGATCGATCTTGCAAAGCATGGGTTTGGCCTTTGGGCGAGAACACAGTTTAGACTACCAGAAAAGTAACAATTTACCCTTTTGGTAGGGTGCCAAATGGAACCCCCCCCCCCCCCCCCCCCCCCCCCCCCAGAGAAATGTACTAAAGATATTACTAGTTCCTCTCTTGTTTTAAGTCACGAAAAAACACGATACTCTTTTCTACGTGGAAATTAGTTTCTTGGGTTTCAACTGTTACTGTCTTGCAGTGCGAGCGAGCGAAGACAGGAAATGGAGGTGAGTCAAGTCTTCTGCTACAAAAATGACTGCTCGCTCGCAAGGTACCAAAAGGAAAAAGAGTACTGGTAAATATTCCTATATCCCCCCTTTCATGGCACTCACAAGAAAAGGAAAAAAAGAGTATTGGTAATCAAAAGGAAAAATAGTACTGGTAATCAATGAGAAAACTAAACTCTTGCTCCAATCTGACAGCCTTGGAGATGGATTGAACCGAGCCACATGCATAGCGTAATTAGCAGCTTAGGCCCACTGGTCATAAATTTTAGCTCAGCTTTAGGCTTTTACCTGCACAACATTATGTTGTGCAGTCGAAACAAAGCCGACACATTGTGGTGTCTTCGGCGGGTCTGGCGCTGTGGACGTGTTTGCGTGCGTAAATGTACCAGTACAGCCGAGACAAATACATAACGAATGGAAATTCAATTGTTTAATTTTATGTCAAGAATTTGCGCCAAATACTGTAGTGGCAGCAGCCAGGAAACGTGGCGTGCGGTCAATGTACTGGGGTCCTACCCGCAAAAAAAAAAAGTATGGGGTCCTACTGCTTGGAGTAGTACTGTAATTTTACTGCAGCTGATCAGGTGCAGAATATCAGTCTGCGGCCAGACTTTATTGAGACCTTATCTTAGCCGTTGCAGTAATTTCGAAACATCAATGTACTAACTAAATGGAGTAAAGAATACTTATAACAGTAAAACGCAAGTAAAAAAACGAAAAAAAGGGGGCAGTAGCTGAAGAAGTTACCTGAAGAAGTTGTTGACGAGGTCGAGCGCGATGAGCGTGGCGCTGCACCCCATTCCGGTGAGGTTGTACACCTTGACGTCCTCGCGGAGTCCGTACCGGCGCACGACGCGCGCCGACAGCGACGGCGCCGGCGAGAACATGGAGACGTTGACGACGAGGACGTCGACGTCGGCGGGGCGGAGGCCGACGCCGCCCGGGGCCGCCGCCCGGGCGAAGAGCTCGTCGAGCACGGCGTGGAAGGTGTCGTCCATCTCCTCCATGCCCTCGCGGAGGCGGTCGGGCCGGGCCTCGCCGCCCTCGATGATGTTGCGCGGGCCGTACGTCTCCTCGCCGATGCCGGAGTTGACGATGACCTTGAGCAGGAACTTGTACTCCTCCAGGCCCAGCAGCTTGTTCCGCTGGATGATCTCGGCGCACAGGTCCGTCGGCAGCTTGCGCTCCTCCGTCGACTTGTAGCACACGTAGTCCAGCAGGTAGCACCGCCGCCGCCGGGCGCGCGCCACCAGCAGACGCGCAAGCATCGCCGCCGAGTAGGCCAGCAGCGTCAGCGTCAGCATCGTCACCACCTCCATCGACCTAGCTCGCCCGCCGGCCGGCCACACAAGCAGCGGGTAACCAAACACGCACTTCTCGCTCTTGCTCTTGTCCTAGTTCTTGGCAAGGTAGGAGAGAGAGAGATCTAGCTAGATTAGAAGCGAGGGAGATGGCAATGCGCAACGCGTGCGGTTGCTACTCATGGAGATGGAGGCAATGGAGAGGGGGAAGGAGATGTGTTTGTGCAGTGTGCCAGAGTGAGTGCTTTGCTCTCACTGAGCTTCCAGCTCTATTAGTAACGAGCTTGGTGTGTGTGGGTGGGGTTGGTGGGGTGAGAGGGAGAATATGAGGAGGGTGTTTTTTTTTTTTTATATAGAAGTCAGACGCGGTGGAGCGAGCACATGAAGTGAGTCATCTCTCTTTCAATTTTTTATCACCTATTTTGTTCTTCTCTGAAAAATGTTAACCTCTGCATGGTAGAACATGTTATGCCTTCACAAAGGTTTTGGCCGCGATCGGAACAGATTGCTGTGGCTGCAACTAGCTGCTGCTGCAGCCACAGCACAGCAACCAGGAAGATGCAGCACAGCACAGCGCAGCTGTAAAAATCTCTTCCGATCACTGCCTTTGCATAGAGTCTCATGCATCATTTTTTTTGTCGAAGTCGGCTGAGTTATACATACCGAACTTACTCTGTGCTCCGAGGCATATATTCATGAATCTATTTTTTTTAACAAAGACAGTACAAACACAAACGCTTATATACACGTACAATCACTCACTCCTACGAGCGCACGCAACACCCCCCCCCCCCTAACTCCTGCCTCAAGCACTCCGACAGTGACGCTGGCATCTCGAGTCAACAAAGATACCATTACAAAAGATCCAAAAAGAGGTGGGAGCGAGACAGGTTGGCATAAGGGATCCTTTAGAATGAAGAAATTGAAAAACGAAGGAAGTTGATAGAAATGCATGCGTAAAATAGAGAATTGTAAGACAGGTTGGCGTAAGAATGTTGAGTGGAAGTTTTTTTGGATGAGGCATAAGAAAAGTGAAAGAATAGTTTTCAAGGAATGATGAAGTGAGGAAAAAATCATACTAATTGAGTGTTTTGCATGCGTGTTCTCTCCTATTGTGTAGCACCAGCTGTGTCAGATGAAAAATAATGTACCATTAGCTACACCATGGCCTTGTTGTACAAAAAACAGTTAACACTTCCATAAAGAACAAAAAACGGTTAACACTTCCCAGCGGTACGGGAGTTCGGGTCTGACATCTGTTTCGGTATAACTTTTCAAAGATTTTTTTTTCCTTCTACTTTGAACACTGAACTTCGAATCGGTGGCACATGCACGTCACATTATTTGAAACGACTTAATTTGTTAGTACATGCATATGTATTTACAGAGTAACAGACTAACCGATCGCAGAACCAAATGCATTTTTCGTGCTCGTTTACATAACTCGACCTTGGAGGGCTCAAGCATGCACGCCGATTAATTCCTGTATTGATGGTCTTCAGGACAAAGAAAGTGAAGAATCGTCCTGAGGTTGTACGAACCAATTTACTTCCTACATAAAAGCAAAACTTTCATGAGAAAGTAAAAGAAGGCAAAACTGTTCGCATGCACTTTATAAATTTCTCCATTAACAAGGTTTTTTTTTTGTCCTTCAAGATAGAAAGTTGTTATTCAATTCATGTAACGTGCTGCGATGCACGTACGCCTTTATGTGAACATGGCAATGTACTTATATGTTGTAATGAATCAATAATTCGACCAATATAGAATTTGAAAAAATGAATGTTAATTTCAAACTTCTGAAGCATGTTTTTGTTTTAAAACGAACTTCTGAAGCATGTTGGATCAATGGTTCTGGGTAGCACGCCATATATATAGCGGCAGCAAGAGTGAACATACACTTGACTATATTGTCAAATACAACATTTTTATGACATCATCTATATTGGCTTGGAAATGACTAATTTTTATGTGATCAACAATCTATTAGTCATCCAACGACAGCCTCTAAAGGTTCATTGCTTTTGATCTAAAAAAAAGGGTTCATTGCTCTCTTTTTGTGTGTGCGTGTGTGTGTGTGTGTGTGTGTGTGTGTGAAACAATTGAAGAACAGTTGCTCATATGCACAAATATTCACTCATCTCTATAAACTCACATCCTATTGCTACAGAGGCCTCGTTGAACTGAGCGCAAATGGCATGCAGCTTTGCAAGTCCATGCTTTTATTGGTTCGTTTCCTGATGCATTTCATCACGCAAACGGGAATCTTCTTTTCGTCATGCCGTGGATGAGAACATTCAGTTCATTTCCGTTCGGCTCACGATTCAGTTTCTTTTTTCAAATACGTGTAGAGTGAGAATGTTGCAGGTCGGAAACTCTGCATTCGTCGGCCTCATCTTGTAACGATGGAAGTCTACTTGGATGCGAGCCGGTTGCTTCAGCACACAGCTCATAACGATGGTGTCATGACTCATGATGGCAGATATCAAATGGCTCAAACACACAGCTCTTGATACATCGTATCCCTCTGGCCTAGAGAGGACGAGGTACATTAGCTACAGCGTAGTCGTTGGAGTACAAACCACACAGGGCATGCCACTGCCTACTACAGTATGCTGTAGCTTAAGCGTCAGGTAGCACAATTTGCTTTCCCTCCACATGGCATGCACGACGGACGGTTGCGAATTGCCTACTACAGTATGCTGTAGCTTTTAGTCGGTTCGCTCTAAATACCAGCAGATCGCCAGATGATGATTCGCAAGAATGTTGCTAACTCATAGGGAGTGAGTGACGTGGACGTTGAGTACTGTCCGCTCGATCAATCTGTCACTTAGCTTGTCACCTTCTTGATTCATCACTCGTGCTAAACTGTGCTAGCACACTGACCTGGAAAACCTAGGACGGCCGGAGAAAAGATCTGGTGCTCCCGCCTCTTGTGGTGCTACCGTGCTCCCACACACTGTAGCATCCAAAACATGCAACCAAAAATTGCAACAAAAATATGAATGGATAGCTCATGCAACGATCTACAATTTATATTTTTGGTTGAGGTGCAACCGAAGCTCGTGCAAGAAGATACAAAAAAGAGAAATCAGACTGTGAATAGTGCGGGTTGCAACTGTTTATCAAGAACCCGCAACCCGTTACTATTCAACGTCTGAATTGTAGATCGTTGCATGAGCTATCCATTCATATTTTTGTTGCAATTTTTGGTTGCATGTTTTGGGTGCTACAGTGCGTGGGAGCATGGTAGCACCACAAGAGGCGGGAGCACCAGAGTTGCTCTCCGGACGGCCGACATGGCAGTTACCAGTTCATGAACTGCTTGATACTGCTGGAGAATTGAGGTGGCCTTGTCAAATAGTAGTTGTGTAAATTACTACCTAGAACTGTAAATCTAGCAGTCTTTCAAAGGAAAACATGTCTTCGCAAAAAAGAAACGATCGACGTGATGATCTTCATGATCTCCTGAAATGGAAATTACCGAACACTGATAGGGGACTCAACTTAGTCCTAACGGCCTATTATCGTCGTTGCCTTAAAAAGGTACAAAAATCGTTTCTGATATGGGAGTAGTACGTAAGTTAATAGTTGGCATATGGGTGATGTTTCAAATTTGCTGGGAAGATTAGCACCGAAGTAACTTTAATAATTGAGCTGGAAAGATCTCTCACAGGACGAGGTTCATTAATCTTGGAGACATGACTACGTACTAGACGGGTGACAGACAAATATCTGCTTATGCATGCATCATCAGCCAGCAGAAACAATGGTATAATAATGATGGATAGCTAAGCAGGCCAGGCATGTGGCGGTTAGCCGGTTAAGCAGCAAATAGATGTACTAGCTGCACGGCGCGAATTAAGGCCACTGATCCCGGTCGAATCGTTTCGCATTGGTTTCGATCTGACAGTGTTGGAGCCCATCGATCACCCAGCTTTGCGAGCTGTTCATCAACATCCATCAACAGTTACGCTGTTCATAATTAACTCGCTTGGCCATTGGGCCAAAGAGGCATCCACAACCACAACGCATATATAGAAGGTTCTTTCCACAGCTGATAACATGATTGTGTACACCATCCATGCATGCATGATAAATCTAGCTAGCTGGTACAACATGATTGTGTACGCCATCCACAGCCGGAGCTGGAGTTAGTACGTACGTACGTATAGTTGGTAACAGCATATGATCGAGTACGCCATGCAGCGCGATAAATTTAGCAGCTCATGCAACAGCTGATATACTATATGATTGAGACATCATGATACAGGATCAGCATCCAATTATCGACAGAAACCGCGCGTGGAACATCGCAAACCGACACCAACTTTTGCGTGCTTCATTCACTCGCCGATTCCCCCGGCCGGCCGTACGTTCTATTGGTCTCAGCTGGATGGCTCTCGATCTGGCCGGCCGCCGCTTGCCCTGTTCGGCACTCGCCGCTCGGCCTCGCTGGAACACACGTCTCTGTCTCTTCAGATAACCAGATCACCAGAGCCTGCCTGGCAACGATCGATCCCCTTGATCGCATTCATTGGTCGCCACCGCTTTGCAACACTTTCAGCTAGCAATCCTCCCTGCGCGCCTCTCTCTCCCGTAAGGTTCGATACAAGGGCATGCATGCAGTGCGTGAAAGGTGAGATCTGAAGAACCATACGTGGCCACGCGAGAACATCGATCAGATGCAGGCAGCGGGCGCTAAGCGGGGGCCCTTCACGAGGTAACCTCGGACGCCTCCTTTTCCGTAGAGATGTAGGCTATAGCTTCACCAAGAAAAGGAGGCAGTAACGCGCGCGTCACCAACTCACCATGGACGTGTCATGGCGCCGGCGATCCCCGTGACAACCGTTCTCGGTCTCGTGAGAACGACGGGGCTGTGCAGTAGTGCAGCGCGGCGTGCTTTGCCGTTCGACGTCTCGGTCAGTCCCGGCCGGCTGGTATTGAAATTAAGCGGCGGCAAGGCCTGCCAAATACGGCCGTTCTTTACGTTGGAGGTTGGGGATGGAGACGACGGCTGCATGCGTGTTCCGCTCGTGTCACGCCACTCACGATCAATGCTCCTTTCATTCATTCTTCTCGAGCCGGGTGTGCGAGAGGCGCTTGGCACGTGACAACGCTTTTAGCTAGTACTCGTACTCCAGAACTCACAGATGAACTGGTGTTGCCGCTGTGATCAGGGAAGAGGACTGCACGTACACAGACTTCATCGGCTGCATGCGGCTTATGTAAACCGCAGAACTGTTCTGGATTTTGGGTGAAATCAAAATTGCCAAGTGACCAGTGGACCGGTCCAGTCACGCCCGGCATCCGCCACGACGAACGATCTGATCATGCACCTTGACTCTTGACAGGCCAGCCTCGGTCGTGTCAATCAGGTTAGATGAAACGGCGACATCAGCAGGTGGGCGCAGTTATGAGCGTAGAGGCCGCGAGTAATGGCGTCTAACCGCATGCCACGCAACACTTTGATCGATCATCGGCTCATGTCGGTGTCAAACATTGCTTATCCTGCTCAGCGTTACTACTCCTTTCTTGTTGATCGACGATTCGAGAACTTGTAGAAAGGCACCACAAAACTTGTCCCCAGGTCCACTCTGCGACAGATGTGAGAGGTAGTTACAATGCGACGGGCAGTGCCAGTGCCATCCATGCAGATGCCGTGCCAGATCGGTGCTTCAAACTTCTCATCGATATAGTGTCGTGTACTGGAGTATTTGAGATCAGATGATAAAATAGTAGGAGACTAGTACAAAGACAAAGGACTAGATATGGCTTTTGTTTCTTCACGAGTGTAACCGAGAGACCGGCCACTTCTCCCAGTGCTAGAGGACTGATGCTTTGATTCACACCACGCACAAGTGCTCAAGCAGAGTCCTTTTTCCAAGCTGCTTCAGCTGAAACCGCGGCCACACGCAAAGTTGCTGCAAGCTACGGCTGCATCACATTCATCCATCGTCCATCCATCAATGCGGCACCTACAATTCATGAGGTGCTTATTGTGCATTGCCACAGAGAAAATGCTAACCCATCTCACATGATGTTGGCGTTGATTGGACTGAATGGCTAGGACATGCATGCATGCCGCCATGCAGCTCAACAATATTCATTTGGCATGCAATGTGCTAGGACGAGCCAAATGAATTTCTTGTTGGCAGGCTGGCAGCTAACTCACACAGCTTGCAACTTGAAGAGCCGACCATTACTGCTAGTTGGAATCGAAATTGCATCGATGGAAGAATCATACTATAGCTTCTTTTTTCCTGTGGTCCATGGATCGTATACATGTGATGATCGTTGCTGAATTTTCGGAAGATTGGAGCCAGTCCGGATCGTAATCCGTTTGTTGGCAGTTGGAAGATGAAACTTAAGACACGCACCTTTCCTACCAACAATGCTGGGAACGAACTGAGAGCCACACGTTGACGAAGTACTCGTCGCTGCAACGGCAACTGCACATCCTTTTACTGATCCGCAGTGTATACGTGACATAATTGCGTTTGTACTGAATAAGATCATATGATGTAGTACATGTCAATTGCAAATTAGTTGCCGAGGATGTAGTTATGTTCTTGGCTAGAATTTATATATATGATTCGTCGAACAATCTACTACATGAACTGCAATAACAAAAGAAATGTCCCCTTCATGACCAATAAGGACTAAACATGCGTAATGATATGTGTATGCGAGCAAGAGATGCACCGCTACTACACTTTGACTTTGTGTGAATCATATAACCTTTATGAACAGATAAGATGAGCTGATAACAACGACCACAAGCTTGGCTATAGATACTCTCAATACAGAAACTACAAGGTGGACCAAATGGTATCCATGTGACTGTGTTCGCAGATACAGAAATTTTTCGACTCTTCCCGGAAATACTCTTATACAAACTTGATGTATCATACAGTCATACTGTGTACCTTACGAGGCTGACAACATGTGGCACTGCTCCTCACTTTCTTTTGATGACACACATGTTCGAATAATGGGGGGAAAAAACTAGCTGCAACAACTCTAACCTCCTATTGTGTAGTACAAAAGATCGCAAAACTTTATACCTTGTCTCAAAACGACAAAAAGTTGGGCCAAGGCACCAAAGTGTAAAGCGGCAGCTACAAAACACTACTATCCTCCACGCAAAGGATACTGCAAAACCAACATCCTTGTGCATGGATGACTATTGACAACAACTGATGCATGCTGAGGAAAAGGTGAATCAATCGGACCTTCACTGGTCGCTTTCTGCTAATAGTATCTCTGACTCCATTGATCTCAGGGAAACTAGCCTGTTTCAGATATATTATATGATGGATGTGACCCGGACAGAGTTGTCTGCAGACCCAGTGATGTACATTGGTAGTGTTGGATGCCAATCCACACTTGTTACAGATGAACTATGAGGTAGTGTCCTCAAGCCACTTTCATGGCCTTGCACCTAACAGAAAATTGCAAGCAATTACATTGGTACCCTTGGGCAAAATTAAACATAACTAGGGAGATTGGATAATTGTGGAAACCTGGTATATTGGGGCCCGAACCAAACCGGAGGTAACCAGCAACCTCTTGCCATTTGAGTCCAACGCTATCTCGTGCATCTGTTTGCTAAAGCTCTCCGGATTGCAAAACCTAGTAATAGAAGCAAAGGTAGGAGAAATCAGCAAGTTATCCCATAATAGCTGTACAATACCTAGAAAACTGTAATTATGCGGTTCTGGATGAAAGGTGAGTTCAATCAGATTGAAAATTACAAGTGTTCTGTACAGATTGAAACTAAACTAAATGTCTGGGCTTCTAGCTGTTATGTTCTAAACTTGCATGATAATGGAATGTGAGAACCCATTACTTACGTTTATGGCATATCAGTACCCAACTATGACGCACTACTTTTCTACGTTAAATAATTGCAGTTCAACTATATGTGACAGTGGTATTCAATAAGCTTCCGGGCGTTGGTATAGAGATTGCCGTTAACATTGATGAATCATGCATAAGAGGCACCCAATATGTATAGATATGTATGTTATACAAGTTTGATGGCCTATACTATCCATTTTTGTTGTTTAAGGGCCTAACTTGACCAGCTTTGCACGTCCAAAGACTACATATTACTATATAACCGGCTAACCGCTGTGCAGGTAAAGAAAATCAAACCAAAATTAGCTGTCAAACAATTCAGTAATGATACCAAATATGTTCTTACCTACTACAATCTCTTGACCAAAGAATCTGACCTTGATTGTGTAAGCTCCATTCAAATATCTAAACATTTGATGAAACCATGCAAATGAATGAAAGATTATAAAACATATTCGAATCAGGAAAGACTCCACTGAAGTACAAAGGAAAAGGATATGACTTATATATAAAAAAATCATAAGGAGCACAGATTCAAAATTGAGCACATGATTTAGAACATTCTTTTCAAATATTTAAACCACAAAAAAGATCCACTCCAAAAGATGTAGTGGGGGTGGGAAATCATTTGCTATGGGTAGTACTGTGTGCTCCATATGAGCTACAGAGGATCAAGGCTGTACATCCTACCAGGTTTATATGCATCGATACCATTACAAGCACCTACGGAATAAAAGGAACAAAGGTAAAACACTACATACCTTTCCATCAGCGCCTAAACTGAATATGCTAGTTTCAGCAGGTCCAAAAAGAATTGAGCTCACTGGGGAATCATGAGCAGGCCATCCAGTAATTTGAAGACCAGCAGACATGTCTATTTGCATTTAAGGAAGATGAAGGCCTCAAACAATTGCAAAAAACCAATGAAACTCATGCAAACACCATATACTAGCAATGGTTGAGAAAGTAATGCTCCAGTTCCAAATATGTTCAACGAATAAGTTCTCACATTACTACACTAGCCTTCTAATTATTGATGGTTGACAGGCTAAGGTATTTCGATTCTGGTGGAGAACAGACTTGTGCATCTGGGTGGACAAATAAAAAAAAAAGATGACTGTGGCAAATAATTGAACACCTGCATCAGTAATACTGTGGGAAGGTAGATCAAAGCGCCAACCCCCCCCCCCCCCCCCCCCCCCCCCCCCCCCCCCAAAAAAAAAACCTACATATAGGAGATCACTTGATAGAGATGATGAAGGAATACTATTACACAAGGATACCAAACATGTGAATCATTCCATCTGTTGCAGAAGCTGCTAAGATTTTTCCATTGTGATTGAAGCACACAGAAGTAATAGCGGGTGGATCCTCACCAAGAGGGAGGACTGTCTTCAAAATAGAAAAGAGAATATCGTTGTAATATATTTGATGGCTAAAAATTCAATATAAGTTCAAGATAATAGGATGAAAGCAAAAGAAGTACCAAGGGCTTCCACGTTTTCATGTGCCACACTGTCAAGGATGCAAATCCTGTTCTGTCAAAAAGTGTCGATCCATTCCTAAAACAAGATGAATTCAAAATAAAAGAGAGTGAGGTATCTGATGTCTAAGAGCTAGAAATGAGTACGATTAATCCAATGGTAGAGAGTGAAGTATCATCTTGACAGTTCAAAATAAAAGAAAACCAATGCTGCCGATTAACTCCTGTTGCAATCACTGACAATGGAATTCTTATGAAGTATGAATTCAAACTTACCTTCTTGATGCAGCTGCAGAGACAAACACAGGTTCTACAGGGCTGCATTTCAAGTCTAAAATACTGCAGCAATTGAAAAGCTTCATTAGTGACAAGTTGAGCAATGAATGAGCAGATACAGACAGTTAAAACCTTGGAAAGTCTCTTGATGTGCTGAGGTCGCAAACAACTCTCTTTGCATCAGCATTCCAAGCTTTAATTCCTCCATTAGCTGTGCCTATTAGCAGCTACGGTCAAGAGAAATGGGTGACAAAAAGAAAGTCTTAAACATGTTATACCAAATTTGGAATGATAGAAACAAAGTTTATTCAATCCAATACAAACATACCAATCTATCAGATCTGCATTCCCAAGAAAGTGCACTGACTTCGGCCCCACAGTATATTGTTGCATTTCTGGACGATGGTGTTGATGAATCATATGTCCAGATCCTTCAAACGTTCGAAAAATAAACAAATCAAAACCCACAGCTGGACAGCCAAAATGAAGCAACTTGATATAGTACAATTACCTAACTGTACCATCAATTGACGAACTAGCAATATTTGAGCCAGATGCAGAGAACCGACAGCAGCTAATGGAACTGTTATGGCCTAAAAATGTTTCCTGTTAGCAAGTCTAATCAGTTCATATAGGTACCTGCAAAGTGGGAAATATACAATTTTGGGATAAACAATAGCTTACTTGAAAATCTACTTTCACTTCAGGAAAGTCTTCCTCTTTCACAAAAGCCTTTTCATTCTCTGCAGGAAAAGAAACATATTATGATTCAGTTTTGTCACTTATATAAGTCATACATTAGTATGGTCAATAGGATCAACATATCAGAGCATTAAAGGATATGAACATACAAAACAATGTTGGACCATGCATAACAAAATTCCAACTACGGTAGTACAGCAACCAACAGTAATGAGATGCCATTAACAGAAGAATAAAAATCAAGGAGTAAGATCCAAGTCATCCAACCTAAACCCTAAACTGAACCGAGTCTTGGAATTACCTCTTGCCTTAGATTTCAGCGAACTTGAAGACTGTGAGTCAAAATCATGCATCGTGCTACTTGAGGTTGAGGATTCTTGGCAGATTTCTGATAGTTCTTGTCCTTCACGACGGGAACCAACTGTACCAGCACTGACTAAATTATTGTTTCCAGAGTCAGCACCATGATGGTTCCTACATTCATAAGATCAGAAATATTTAGAGGATGCATGTGTGTTTTTGTTTTATTTTTACATGCAAGGAGTGATGGTTAACACTTGCAATATAAACAATCTTTATATTCACAGCAAACGCAAACATATAAGCAAGTTAGTTTTTGAATACATTACACAAGGCTTTCCTGTTCCCATCCAATCTCCAATGTGGCAATTAATTTCTGGAAGGATCCACGTACCAATTACAAAGGTTATGCAAGCATTTGTAGGTGAAAAGTATTCTTGCAGTTGAAAGAGATTACCTTCTTAACTGAGATATTTCAGCTTCCTTCGCCTCTAACAATGCTTGCAGCTCTGCCAATTTACTATTCAGTTGCTTAATGTCGTTCTTGAGAGATCTGATAGTATTCTTCTCAGTGCTAATCCTCAAAAGAGCAGGGATTCGTGCAAACAATTAAGGACAAAACAGTATTGAAGTAAATCATAATGAAAGTCAACGGCTCAAGGCATGTTTTTTTATTCTAAACAACACATTTACAAACAGCGAATTTTATCACATTGTTGATCAAGAAGAGGGGTAAAATAATATAACTCAGTCAGTAATAGAAATATCCTGTTAAATATTAATAACATCGTGCCAACTGGGGGAAGAAATAGACCAGAAAATAGATTTTTAAAGGATATTAATATCATTGAACATCCCGCTCAGAAAGTTTCTGAATGAAAGAACCAGTGTATCCAACCATTCTTTGGAGAAATATACACGGAATTGCGGATCCAAGCTTGGGTTCTTCATGTACGGAATAGCTGCATAATGTTATTCAGATTGACAAAGCATGAGAATACAGTGGTAGGTTATGTTAAAAAGAGAATACTGCGGAAGAAATGTAGGGAAAAGAAGGCTATGAACACGCACCAAACCACGCCATCCAATCTTCACGCTTTTGCATAAGATATTTGCCACTTTCACCATAGAATTCAACTACTTTGTCTTGCCTTCCAGATTTCAAAGCACTGACAACATAGTACCTCAATACTGACTGCTCCAACTTCACAAGGGTCGAGAAAAGCTCTGTGTCCCCAGGTGAAGTGAGACATTGCTTGAAAAAGGTAAACAGAGCTAGCAATCTATCTAGTTGGTATTTCGGTATATATTCTGCAAACACTAAATCTAAGATCTTATCTACTTGAAAGTTCTTGCCAATCTCAGTAGATAACTCCGTCTCATAAGCTTGCAGCGTACTTGTGAAACCCCTGAAAACTAGAAACTCCCTCACGAGCTCTTCAGCATACCGCATATTCTCCATGGCAGTCCAGTGTCACTGCAATGTAAAATGAAATGTTGTGATCTGAAGCTGATCAACCAGAAATCAAATCGAAAAAAGGTGAAGTGACAACCGACAACACCAACAAGTTTCAGTGGATTTATTAACTTCAGATTCACGTCCTCTCACTGAAGCATTTCATTTCGAACCAATGTCATGCAAAACTAAGTTCACTTCTCAAGTAGTCTCGTGCTACCAACAATCCAAGTACGCTATAAAAGCGTTCTACGTGCATAGTGCTAAGCATATGGAGGAGCTCCCAGAAGCAAATTCACAGCACTATGTCGTGTGCGCTGAAGCAAACGAAGCAGCCATCGCCGCAGTAATCTCGAACCAACTACTTACAGCAGCCCCCCAAGGTTCGGAAGCGAAAATGCTAGGTACGCACTTGCCAGCTTATGCACCAAGTGCAGCTCGGATCGGGGGGAACCCAGCGAGCCGCCGGCTGCGAGACCTCAAACGGACCGAGGCGGAGTCCGGTCGAAGCGAGGCGCGAGAGGGAGAGGAGAGAAGGGGATGGGACGAAAAAAGTACCTGGCTAGGAGGAAGCGGAGCCGCCGCCGCGGCGGCGAAGAGGACGAGGTGCGCGGCGGGGACGGGAGGAGCGAGAGGCGAGGGGGCAGGTACGGCGGCGATTGGTGAGAGCCGACGAGGAGGCGGAGCATACGGGAAGGAGTGAGTTGCAAATTCGCGAATTTGCCCAGCTACTGATGTGGGCCGGAAGCTGGGCTTGGGCTGTAAAGCATTCCCTTGAAACAACACGTCAATCCTATACGTAGGTCATCCGATGAAAACGATTCGATCGGACACTTTAGGATTCGTGCTTTTGACGCATCCAACGGCTGTCCATTCGTCTTCCTTCTCCGACCTCCCCGACGCCATGGCCACCGGAGATGTCGTCGACGAGCCCGGCAAAGCCGGGTTAGCGCGGCGGAGGGCTACGGCCGCGGATTTGGCGGCGGGAGCCGCCGGAGACGATGGAAGAGGGCGGGACGGAGGCGTCTCGTCGGAGAATCCCTTAATGCACGGGGTTTCTACCCCTATGATCTCCTCCTCCTCCCCCGGACATAGAAGGGCGGCGGCAGGCCGGACCGGCAGTGGGAGGCGCGATGCGGGCGGGCGGCGAGGCGGCGGGGACGCCGCCGGCCGCGGTGGTGGTTGCCGGCGGCGGGCGGGGTAAGGGCGGGGGCGTCACGTCCGGCCGGGTTTAGCGCGGCGGCGGTCGAAGGCGGCGGCGGAGGCGGCGGGGGCGAGCATGACGACGAGCGGCGGCGGGGCGAGCTAGATGCAGCGGCGCGGAGAAGACGAAGAAGAACGCGCTGTTGGGCCGATTTCCGCGGGCCCTGGGCCGTTCGATCGAAACCTTTGCACTCTCCCCGGGTTAGCGTGGCTAGCCGGGCGCTGTTTGATCGTAGGTAAGCTTTGTTCCGTGGATCCTATACGTAGGGCGGGCTATGTTTAACTTTTGGTAGGTTAGTGTTTGAGATTCGTGCGAGACTAGATGAACACATGAGATTTAATCTGGTAAAGAGAGAAGGAACCAGAAACTGACACGTGTCGCCTTCCTATTGGGGCAGGTGGGAGGGAGGAGAAAAAGAACCGGTTTTCAAATTTCAAACGCATTTTTCTCCCAAACTGTAAGTCCGTTTTCGAATCCGTTTGAAGTATGATGTTGTTTAGAATTAATGCTACAAAATGAGATCCAATATGAAAATTTTTTTAGAAATTTTTTGAAATTCGAATTTTTTGTCAACATTTTGAATGTACCATATCAACATTTTATTTTCACTGTGTCAACATTTTTTAGTGCTATGTCAACATTTTTGGCGAAAATATTGACTTTGTTGTTTGAAAATGTTGACATAGGCTTACGAAAATGTTGAAACTGTTGTTTTGAAATGTTGATGGTTAATCGGTAAACTAAGTTGTTTTAAGTGGGCTAAATTTGATGAGCTATTGGGCTCCATGGGCCGTTCTATCGAACGTTAAGCGTAGGACGTTCTAATTATAGGGAGTCCCGCTTTGTTTGGTACCAACCTTTGCACTCTCCCTTGAATGTATTTGGTGGAAACTAATCTCTTCGTGTAAACTATGCAAACTTTAATCTAAGCCACATGATGTTGATTCAAGAGGGCACTCAAAAGAGGTAAGAGGACGTGTTTTGCAAAGCTCATAAGAGGTGAAAGAGATGATTTGCAATCAACATTCTGTGGCTCATATTAAAATTTTCATAGTTTGCACAGATAGGTCAGTTTTCACCATATACTATAAAAATTTTCATAGTTTGCAATCAAAAAAGATTTTATAATTTCTTTAAAATAAAAAAGTGTATTGTATTTGATGAAAAACAATCAAACTTGATGAGATAATGCAAGGGTCCATCAATACGTTTCCCGAGCATTACAACCTATGGCCATACTTGAGTTTTCAGCCTCACAATCTAAAGATCAAAAGGTGGCTGTTTTCTTCTTCCTCTCGACATCGCTCCTTTTTCCTCCACACGTCGCTAGACGCACCGCCGCTTTTGTCTCCGCGGGCTAGAGCTTCGCTAAGCTCTGTGCACCTGGAGCTCTGACGAGGATCTAGTGCGTCGAGGCAACCGCCCTCCTTATCCGCCGCCTTCCTCACCTCTGGTCCAATTTCACATCTTTTGCGTGTCTTCATGTCCGTTGTCTCTTCCACCACAACCGCAGGGCTGGCCTGCCTCCTATGACTCTCTTTTTTAGGTTTGGCGGACTTCTAACCTCAACCCTAAACACTAATCCGTCAGAAACTTCGCCAGAGTTGAAGAAAAAGGTTACCTGAACAAAAAATGAGGTTCAGATCTAGAAGGAATGAGGGCTAGCCACAGGAAAATTCGGGCATTACGACGGCTCCATAATGTCGGGGTAGATTTTAGCGATTACCTTTTTTTTTTTGAGATTAAATTTTTTAGCGATTACCTAATGCAACATTCCGTATCACGCATCCAAATGACATTCGTGACAGTTTCGCCGGACGAATAGTCTAGTAGAGCTGATAGCGGAAAGGATTCCGCTTCTCTCAGCGTTCCGGCCCACGTGCTCGCGTACAGTGAGGCCGCGTCGGTTTTTTCACAGCGTGGCCACCCTCTGCGGCCGCCACCAGGCTTCTCCGTACGTCGGTTGCCGCCACCAGGCCGTGGGCCGTCAGCTCGCAAGAGATTGACTGGTGGCTGGGCATGGTTTTCCGAACGGCGTGGCCACCCTCTGCGGCCCCCACAAGGCCTCTCCGTACGTCGGTGGCCGCCGTCGAACCGTGTGGGCCGTCGTGCCGCGTTGAGATCGACTGGTGGCTGGGCACGGTTTTGGTGGTATGGGCTTAGGATGCGACTCAACACTGGAAACCCACGCTCAAGTCGTTCCATATCTGGAAGTGATTTCCGTTTCACCGGCGTCGCCAATCGACGCCCCAGCCCGCGGCTAGAAGAAAAGGGGAAAGAAGCGACGATAGACATCACCATCACAAAATTGGACAAGAAAAAAGATGCCGACACATTCTGCAAATTCCGAGCCCAAATGTCCCAAATTTGTACAAAGAAGGGATTCAAATCATTACAAAAATGACAGACAAGAAATCGATGCAAACACATCGGACTTGCAATTTCTGACACCAAATCAGCAACTCAGTCTGATAAAAAATGACCTTGGAGGTCAAGCCGTCCTCCCGCTGCTGCGAGCACGCCGCTCTGCTCTGCCGCGCCGCCGAGCCCGCCCCTCGCGCTGCCGCCTCCTCACACCCGAGCGCCATGCCGTCGCAGGAACGCGCTTGGGGCCGCCGCGTCTCCCCTGCTCCCTCCTCCTCCCCGGTTCCTTACGCCATGGGGATACCGCCGGCCGACCCACAGCTGCCGCTCCATGAGAGAGAGAGAGAGAGGGAGAGAGAGTTCTGCTAGAGAAAACAAAACGCTCGAGCTCTTTTACGTTGAAAGCGGCGGACTCCACGAGGAAGAAGACGAGAAAATTGTGGAGCAGCTGCGTCCACATCTCCAGATTGGCATTTATGCAAAGAAGGCCCCCAACTTATCTATATTTGCATTAAAAGCAAAGTTACGTCTGGGTGAAGATGATTGCTTTGGAAATTTTGCACAAAAACGCACTACCATCTCTGTATTTATGTTTCAAATTAACAAAAATGTTCTTCCTGGCGCAGGGTAGCGCGCCGTGACACCCTAGTAGCATAATCCATCACCTTTTCCCCAGCCGTAGCCCGTAGCCCGCAGCAATACCCCTTTTCTTTTCACGAAAAAACTAGCCGCAATCGTGGCACCTCCTCCCCTCCTCTCCACAAGTCTCTGCTCTCTCTCTCTCTCTCACTCCGGAGTCCCTCCCAAATCGTGAAATTCCAGTCTCAACTCGGTGCCCTGACAGGACATGGAGGCCTCGAGGAAGCGGAAGGACAGGGACGCCGCTGGTCCACCGGAGCCGTCCCTCGCCGCCGCCGCGGGCGGCGGTAGCAGGCTCCTGGCCGGGTACCTCGCGCACGAGTTCCTCTCGTCCGGCACGGTCCTCGGCGAGCGGCACGGGGCGGAGGCCGGCGCGCAGGCGGGCCGGGCCGCGCCGGCGGGGTACGAGGCCGTGGCCGTGCTGGTGCAGCGCGGCGGGGCCCGCGTGCCCGGTGTGGTGAACCCCGCGCAGCTCGCGGCGTGGGCGGGGAGGTGAGGCGCGCTGGTTAGGCGCCCGCTTTTCTTCTCTTTCGTGGTTCGCGTGCTCTGATTTTGTGTTCGAGTCGATCGATCGGTGTGTGTAACAGTGCTGGGAGAGCAAAGCTGATGTTGTGATGTTGCTAATGTACTTAGGCTGATCAACTGCGTTTTAAGTATGATTTACTACTAGGCAACAGTGATGCCTCGTTTCCCAACGATTTTGCTCTGTTTTGTGCTGTGATATAATCCAACGATACTCTGTCAGTTAAAACTTCAGCAGAATGGAACAGCGCGTTAAGAAATTCGAGATCAAAGCATCCACAGTTTTTGGAAGCGTGATGGGATGAGGAATTACACCGTGATCGATCTGAAATCCTTCTGTACATACGGGATTACACAGCGATTAGGCTTTGCTACGCTCGCTGCACGGCGGCGGGCTGCAGGCCGTGCCGCTCCATGACCCGCCGCGTGGCAAGCGCGGCCGCCTCCCCGGCCCGCGCCGTGCCTGTCGCCATGATGGCCGCGAACTCCCGCTTGATCTCCTCCTGCACCCGCCTCTTCGCTTCCGCCAGGGGATCAGGAGACTCCAGTGCAGCGGCGGCCGCTGACCTCGGGCTCACGCTCACCTGACCTGCCGCAGGCTGCACCGCGGGTGGAACCGCGCTGCAACTGCCATTGTCCACCGTCTTGGCAGCCTCCGGTTTACCGGCATCGGTTGATGGTCTCGCTGCCGCTACTTCATGTTCATCCGACGATGGCTTCGTCACGGTGGTAGCGGCAGAAGCAGGGGCGGCAGGAGGCTGGTACTGAGGCGGCTGCGGCACAGCCCCGGCCCGCAAGCTCGTCTCCAGCCCCTGGATCATCGGCACTGTAAAAAATGTCCAATTCATATTGAGTTCATTCAAATTCTGAAACGCAAGCCAGGAGAAGCTAGCTCACATATCAGCGCGCCGACCGGGCTCTTCATCACTTCGTTCGGCAGCTCGAGGATGTAGCTGGGGACGGAGGCGCCGGCGAGGAACTGCGCGGCCTCGTTGCTGAAGTTGTTGCAGTTGTGGCTGAGGAGGTTGTAGGTCGCCGGCGTGTAGCGCGGGCCGATCTCCCGGAGGAAGTCCTCGAAGATCTCCCTGGGGACGTGGGTGACGCCGAGGTCCACCTCCCGGACGGGCATCCCGTACGGCGTCCGGCCGGGCTGGCCCTGCTGGATGCCGCCGCCGAAGTAGTACTCCCGCCCGTATACGACCACGCCGGTGTGCCTGTGATCACAGAGGCGTTCATATCAAAGGTGAACTTTGCGGCGGAAATATGGAGATCATATTTATATGGGAAAAAAAAAGTGCCTCATCAGTCATCGGTGGTGACATGGTTGTTTTCATCAGTGAAAAACCATGGTAAAGACACAGGTACATGCACAATAAGCAAAACAAAAAGCTCCAATATACTACTCCGAACTTGGACACCCAAAACAAAATTATAGCTCAATTTACTATCCACGCCATTCAAACTCTGACAATTTACACCTTATCAAGATTTTTATTTCTATTTTTATCTTTGCACAAATTGTATTTATATTTTAAATTTTGTATAAGATTCTACAAGTCATTATAACCTTTGCTAGGAAAATATTTTAAAAAATTCTCTCTATTTCTCATGATTCATGTACCACGCAGTTTCAAAATGATCCCAGCCAATGAAAATAAACATGAAAATTTCTAATTATTTTTTGACTGTAGATTTTGATGTCTTATATGTTCCTACAAAATTTTAATTTAAACCACAAAACTGAAGAAACAAGAAAGATAATCTGCATAGGGGCAAAGGTAAATTGGCCAAGTTTGAATTGCTCAAGGCAGTAAATTGAGCCACGATTTTGTTTGAAGAGTCAGACAAACAAAGTGGAATAGTTCCGGGAAACTAAATACACATTTGTCAAAGACTAAACATGAACCCATAATAGCAAGTAAGCTTGCAAAAGAATCAACAGGTGACTTCACAAAGCTTTAGGGATTTCCTGTTAACGAAGTTTAGTTGAATATACATATCGCAGAAGTATGCTAAAACTCTTAGTCATGGTGAAACACGCTACTATTTAGACGAGATCATGGATCAAGGTGGATCATAGCTAACCAAGTCTGCAAGTATGAAACTAGACAAAATGCAGGAAGAGAGACGCGCCAGTGCAAACTCTTTCATACGCAGGCAAGACCCAGACGCACAAAGTCTCAAAAAAAAAAAAAAGACCCAGACGCACAATGAGCAACTACGAAAATCGCTGAACTCACCAAATCGCCTCAATGGCCTTGCCGAGGATGGTTGCCGATAGCTGCCGGGCCATCCCCTGGCTGAGATCGTAGAGGTGCAGCTTCACCGGGTGCCCATCCTGCACAGAGCCACCAAAATCAGAATCACTCATTTGCAAAACGTGGCAGCCAGCCAAATTCAGGGAGTTTTGCGAGGAATAGGAGCAGAAACCATCCTCTACCTCTGCCATCTTCTTCGTCCTAGCTTGGCCTCCGAAGCAGCTGAACCTGTGGCAAGAACAAAGCAGCAGCAGTGCCTGGTGAGACCAGAACAGGACATGAACACGAGCCCCAATGGCAGAGCATAAAAAGAGGAGCAGAGCAAACACTGAAATCGAAGCGGAGCAAAATGGAAATCGAAGCGGAGAGACCGCCGCTTTCGTCCGTTTTCTACTCGATTTTTCTACAAATCGACGCTAACAGTACCGACTTTACATAGTCGAATTCAATTTCTTCCGAAATCTACCCCCGAAGCATCGACCTTTTAAGAAACAAATTCCCCAAACCCTGAGTCTCGGTCGATATACCTAGCAAAGGCGAATCGGCTTCGCCCCTTGGCCATGGCAGCCGACCAAACCACCCAAGTTCCCAAGAGCGGGACGGAAAAGAAGTAATAAGCAGTTAAAATAAACGCGAATTTGTTCCGACAAAGGAATCGATCGACGCACCAGACGTGTGGAATTGTAGCGGCGGCTGGATTCTTTATCGGAGACGAGATGCAGGAGGATACCAGAGGAGGGGTGTACGAAAGGGAAACGAATCGCCTGGATTGCTTCCTCGAGCGGAAGTATCTCTTGCGTGGAGTGGGGAGCACAGGAGAAGCCAAGAGGGAATAAATTTAGCCGCCGCTTGGTTTTTTCGTTTTGTGCAGAGACCAACCGATTCCGACGCGCACTCTCTTCCCTTCTCAGCGAGGTGGTCACCCTCACGCCCAAGCTATCCAGTATCCATTGACGCAAAGTAACTGCTGAAAGCAACGGCATTCTGAATACTTTCGTGGTGGTTGAGTATAGGTAGTCTGGATTCTGGCAAGACATTCCTACAGAACGATCCTACAGGCATTGGATAAGGTGTCGATTTTGAGTGTACTGACCTTGCAAAAGGCTGCATTCTGCATATTTAGGACAAATAACTGGTTTGCAAAATTTTCAGGATACCCGCGAGCCTATGTTCAGGATTAAAGGGTGCCAGAGTCTTCAGATTCAGAAGCTGACATACATGACAAAACTCAGGATGCTAGTATTTTCACAACTGAGGTCACCAGATCGAAAAGAATTTGCAGGGTAACTAGATCATAAGTAGGTCATCTATACATCAACATATCCAATCTTCTCTATTTTGGTTCCCAAAAACAGCAAAAGGGCTCAAAGCTTGGAATTTGAAGCGAGTAGAACTCACTTAAATCTATTACACAAACAGAGCAACGACTACCAAAAAACAGAGTTTTTCAAGTGAGTGACAAACTCCATCCTCTGTGAAAAATAATCAAGTGCAATTAGATTGAATTATCAAAACACAATGTTCACAAAACTAAGAGCAAAGTGCAATAGACGAATGTCATTTGATTGCAATAGAAAAATGTGCAAGGATGACCACCAACGATGTTAGAGAAACCGGCTGGTCTCCAGTAATCACACCGTGAAATTACAGGCGCCGACATGATACCAATGCAGAACATATGGTCCAAGTGGTCTAAAAGATATAACATGCTGCCAAAATTCTTAAAAGTCAAGAGCCAAGAGCACACCAAAATTCTGATGAAATGTAGTAAACATAGTGTGTATTCAACCTTTCCTGTAAAGAAGTATGTATGTCCGTGAACAGCTAAACCAAATACAAGACTCAGCAATGTTGCCTTTCTCCTCAACAGCCAAAAACTAAATACAACGAACCAATAATAAAGTCAAGATATCCTCACAACCATCTTGTTCTTCTTCCCAGCAGATAGCAACAACACCTTCCCATCAACTATATCACCTTCTTCAACCAACTTATCCTCACTATCAATCCTCGTGTTGTTCATGTATAGACCACCTTGCTTTATAAGCCGTTTAACTGCTGACTTGCTTGCAAGCAAACCTGTGGAAACAGCTAGATCAACCAGGGGAGACTTCAATACTTGATCATATGCTAATGAGCATGACGGTACATCGTCTGCTATCCTCTCAATTGTTTGTGAGTCCAACTGTGTCTGAGCCCCAGGCCTCAAGGCTTCAGTTGCCTTTAACGCCTCCTCCAATCCCTCCTCGCCATGGACGAATCGTGTCACCTCTTCTGCAAGCCTCCTCTGTACCGTGTTCGGCACATAACCAGGCTTCGTCATAGACTCTTCCAGCTCCTGAATCTCAACCAAGCTCAGGAAAGTCAGGATTTTCATAAACCTGATGACGTCGACATCTGGCACGGCAAAGAAGTACTGATAGAACTTGTATGGAGAAAGCATTTTTGGTGAGAGCCAGATTGCACCCTCCTCTGTCTTCCCAAACTTGGTCCCATCGCTCTTCAGCAGGAGCGGGAACGTCAGGCCGTGTGCCCCATCTACTTGCAAGATCTTCCGGATCAACTCGGTTCCTGCAGTGATGTTCCCCCACTGATCACTGCCTCCGATCTGCACATTGACACCCATGTTCTTGAACATGTAAAGAAAGTCGTAGCCCTGCAGGAGCTGGTAGGTGAACTCGGTGTAGCTCATGCCATCCTCTGAAGCGAGCCGCTTCTTGACGCTCTCTTTGGCTATCATTGTCCCAACTCGCGCAAACCTCCCCACCTCCTTGAGGAAATCCAGCAGCGTGATGTCCTTCCACCAGTCGTAGTTATCCAGGATCACGAAAGAACCCATCTTTTCTGACAAATCTGCTCCCGAACTGGGTAAAAGCTGCCCATTTTGCTCCAAGGCCGTTTTACCGGAGTGAGTATGGTGCACTGGCTCGGGTACGCGACCGAGGATCTGGGAGACGAGGGACCTGATGGCGTCGGAGTTTGCGGCGACGGCCGCGGCGTCGAGCTCGGGGCGCTCGGCGCTCTTGCCTGAGGGGTCGCCGACGCGCCCAGTGGCGCCGCCGATAAGCGCGACGGCGGTGTGGCCGCAGCGGCGGAACCAGGAGAGCGCAACGAGGCCGAGGAGGTTGCCAAGGTGCAGGCTCTCCGCGGTGGGGTCGAAGCCGCAATACACCTTCAGCTCCCCAGGGCGCGCCGACGCGAGGGCGTCCGAGGTTGTGGCCTCCACGAGCCCGCGCTCCTGGAGCACGTCCACGACGCCGCGCCGGGCCGCCGTTGATGCTGCCGCCGCAGCGGGGGCGGATGCGGAAGGGTTGGCGGAGAGGCGGTGGCGGTGGGTGTGAGGGAGCAGGAAGCGGCGGTGGGGGCGGAGGAAGGCCCGCGAGGAGGCGGCCATGGCGGCGGTCGCCATTGGGTAGAGGAGGAGTGAGGGTTACTGGCCTCGCCCTGCCGATAGGGCTTTTCGCCGAGCACACGAGGAGGAACTCACAATTACGAATGCAGGCCGCATGCGCACGAGCCACACAGCCCATACCCGGAACGATATGTTGGGCCCCTATGGGCTTCTATCAGGCCTTATTCGTGGAACGAATTAAAAAAAAAAGCAGCTTTCTTCTGTAATCTGTTAGGACTTTTTGTTTTTCTGGTACCTCTCACCGCGTGGTGACAGTCGTGTAATTTTCTCTTGAAGGACGCGTTTGTCTTTCTGGGTATAGATGTAGGGGAGTTCGTGTGTGTTTGAGTGGGTTGTGTCTCTTTGAATGTACACGAACAGATACTACATTTGTATTCAGGATTGAGAGGTTAAAAAAAAATTTTTTAAAAAGGAAGAAGTCTATTTGCCTCTCTCAATTCTTATAGGAGTTGCAACTTTCACCTTCAATTACAAAACCGGGTAACCTGACTCCCTGAACTCAAAGATGCGGTGCAACTTACCTTCCTGGACGGTATTGAGAGTGGTTTTGTCCTAGATGACAATGTGGGTCCTACATGTCATATGACACGTCACCTTTTTTTTTCTTTTTTTTCCTCTCTTCTTCTCTTTCTGGTGCATGGCATGCAGCCTTTGCTTCCTCGTGTGCCGCTGCCCAGCCTATTCCCTAGGCGGCGCAACGTAAGGAGAGGACCGGACGACCCGGGGACGGTGAGGGGCAGCGTGGGGAGAGGGAGACTGCGGTGGAGGGGGGGGGGGGGGGGGGGGGGGGGGGGGAGGGGAGGGTGGTGTGAGCAGGAGCGGTGGCGCGAACAGGGCGGTAGAGGCGGCGGGGCAGGACGGGGCGGTGCGACGTGGGGAGGGAAGGCGCAGGGAGAGGGAGACGGTGGGGTGGGGCGGGGCGGAGCGGTGCGGGGAGGGGAGGCGCAAGGAGAGGGAGACGGCAAGGCGACGCATTGCGGGGAGAGGACCGGTTGAAGCCTGGGACGAGCGGCCGTGCGAGTCGGACGGTGGAGGTGGTGGGGCGACGCGGCGTGGGGAGAGGATCAGGCGGTTCAGGGAGGGGCGGTGGAGCGTGCCTGGTAGCGGAGGCGGCGGCGCGCGATGAAGCAAAGGGACGTAAGAGCGGAGGCAGCGCGGCGGGCAGAGCGGTGGCGGCGTGGCACGGCGACCGCGCACGTGAAGCGTGGAGGCGGCACGACGGCCGCACGCGTGAAGAGCGGAGGCGGTGTAGCGGCGTGGGAGCGGCGTGGTGCGTCGGTCGCGTGCGTGAAGCGCCAAGACGGCGCGGTGGCGGAACGGCGACCGCACGCAAAGTGTTCGATGGAATGCCCCTTTGGGACGAGCAGGAGGAGGAAGAGAGAGAAAAAATAGAGACGATGACGTGGCATATGCCATGCGGGACCCACATTGTCACGTAGGACAAAACCACTCTCAATACCGCTTAGGGAGGTAAGTTGCACCACATCCTTGAGTTCAGGGAGTCAGGTTACCGGTTTTGTAATTGAAGGTGAAAGTTGCAACTCCTATAAGAGTTGAGGGAGGCAAATTGGACTTCTTCCTTAAAAAAATATATTTTATTTCCGCGAACAATTTTACTTTGATATGTTTCACACTCTAAACAAAACCAAAGCTCAATTTACTTTCAGTTGGTGTAATATACCTCCTTTTTAAGTTTATCATTTTGTTTCTCAACATAAATTTGAGTTTAAAGCTCAAATTTTGCATATAATTCTAACACTGATGGCACGCACAACAAACTATGTTAAAATAATTCTAACATATATTAATTTTTATACTATAAAAATAATTAATGATTATTTTAGCATCGGTTACTGTGTGAGATATTATTACAAAAATGTGAGCTTAAAATTCAACTTGTACATTAAAAAACAATAACAAAGGTTGTCCTGATGACTCTGATTCAATTCCTCATCCATCTCAAGACTCAACGAATTTTATGTGGCAGGCTGTATTTATTCATGGAGCTCAAAAGAGAAATATTCAGCGCTGCCCCAAAAGTGGAGTCAATAAGCCTAAATTGACACCAAGCACATTAACTTCTGTAGGCTGGATCACAGAAAAATAATTAAGTCAAGGGTAAATTGTTCCACGACCTTGACAACGGCATAGTCCTGCTTCTGCCTCCGGATCTGCCGCATGCATGCACAGCCATGGGCGCACAATGATCTTCCAATCCCTGGCCATTGCCACCTTGCTCATCTGCTTCATGCCGGCCTCCTGCCGTGCTTGTGCGGCCACGTGGTCGCTAAGCAAGGCCTTGCACGCTTAGCGGTTAGAGCACCCGTAAGACTGACTCTAACCCACAATACCCAAACTGCAGACCCATATAGCTAAATAGGTGTCCATTGGCCTTAAAGTATAAGATTCAAAATCATCCATCTCCAACCCAACACCCAAAAGCACCCGTAAGACTGACTCTAACCCACAATACCCAAACTGCAGACCCATATAGCTAAATAGGTGTCCATTGGCCTTAAAGTATAAGATTCAAAATCATCCATCTCCAACCCAACACCCAAAAGCACGACCTTCTTTCTCCTTTCCTCTCTCCTACCTCTCGACGCCGCTCCCCTGCGCCGCCGCGCAGGCCACCCCGCCCGCCACCGCCGCACGCTGCGCCCCCTGCCCCGCCACGCCCGCCGCCGCTGCGCGCTGCGCCGCCCTGCCCCGCCCCACCCGCCGCTGCCGCGTGTTGCGTCGCCCTGCCCTGACCCGCCCCGCCCCGCCATCGCCGCTCGCTGGGCCGCCCCGCCGTCGTCCCCTCCAAGCCTCGCCGCGGTGGGAGTCCATGAATAGGTCGCCAATCTTCCCCAATCTGCCAAGATTTGCCGTCCGGCGCCGTGGTGACCCTCGAAGGGAGCTCCCTCTGCTCGTCGCTCCCCTGCGACCCCCGCTCCGCCGCGCCTGCCCGCCGCGACCCCTGCTCCGCCGTGCCTGCCCGCCGCGACCCCCGCGGACCCGCCGCGCCTGCCCTCCGCGACCCTGCCGCGCCTGCCCCTCCCGCGTCGCTGTGCCAGCTGCGGGCCATCCCGACGTCGAGCAGCGCGGCAGCAGCGGGAGGGAGGAGGAGGGGGTAGCAGCGGAGGATGGCCCGGCGCTTGGCCACGCGTGGAGGAGGGGGAGGGGGGGGGGGGGGGTGCGGCGCGAGCGCGATGGGTGACCGGCACAAGTTGCGAGGTTGGTGTAGACTAAAAAAGAGTTCTCCTTTAGGTCACCTATTGCAGAGGTATTTTACTCTTTTACTACCTATTTTGTGTATGGGTCACCCTTTGGGTGACGGGTTGGAGTCAGTTTAACGCTGGTGCGCAGACGACGGTTCAGTCGACTCTCTTTGGTTCAATCTCCATAATGTTTGTGGGTCCCACAGCAGATTAAAGTATTTGTTTTTCTTTCTCCCTCTGCACCTCCGTTGCGCTACCAAAGTAACATCCGACAGCTAAACAATAGTTTATTTGCCATGGTTCGCTCCTAACCGAACCGTTGGGATGTCGAATTTAGCCTCTAACACGCATTGTACAGTTCGAACAACGTGTATGGTTCGTTTTTCATCAAACATTGTTCGTTTGAAAACCAACGGATGACTTAATCAATTGATGATGACTATGGTTGCCCGCGTCATGGTCAGGATGGTGACAACAGATGTGGGTGCCATGCGCACAGTGGAAGGAAGGCTACTGGGGAGGCCAAGCGCGCAGCAGGGCAAGGCTAGTTGCTGTGGATTTGTTTTACACTGGTACAAGCACGGGGCCTTGCAAGGAGTGGGAGAGGAAAGGTGTAGAATGCCCGAGACTACTTACCTGTGAGTAATTGTATCGTTCGTTTTCTTAAGCAATATTGTACCATTCGTTTATGATCCAATGGGCAGATTTTTTTTTGGCTCACGTGGAGCAGTAAGATTTGAGGGAATGTACATCATTTTACTATGTAAAGATATGTCAGTCGGATACCTATTTTTAGGTATCCGCGGGTTAATACTTAAAATACGATCAAGGAGTCAGCTTCTGGCCCCACCATGTGTCAAGGCACCCGGCCCGACTCGTCAGTGGGACCGGATGCCCGCGAAGGGTGGCGTTAGACTCCTCCGGGCTTCTCCGCCACGCACGACCCCTCACGGAGGGCCATGATGAATGAGCAGTGGGCCCGGCCCCTCAGCTCATCCGACCCCTCACGAGGGAATTCAGCCTCGCACGACCCCTCACACGGGGTCAGCAGGGTCGGAATCCGGCCACGTCGCGCCCGACCCCACGACTGGGGTCGGAGGGGGCGAGGCGCTACGATCCGCACCGTCCCCGACCCCTGGGGGGTCGGAAGTGTGGCTTGGACGAGAAACCACACGCCGTACGACCACATAAAGACAGCAGGTGGGCGGCGCACGCCGAAGGCGAGCGGGCAGGCTCGCTGTAGCCACGAACTAGCATACGACCCGCACGCCACGACGTGTCCCCACGACGTGCGCTTGTGGTCACACGGCCACGCACGTCGCTACAGTGGCCGCCGGTACAGAACAGGACGCAACAGCGCAACCCAGGCTAGAACAGTGTACGGACGCACGACTGAAGCACGACGTGGCGCTCCCGAAGTCATCGTCTCCGCCGGCCCGAGAGTGGGGAGGAAGGCAACGGACTCGGTCAAGGCTTCTTCCTCCCTTTTTCTTTTTCTTCTCTTATTTTTCTTCTTTCCTCCGTGTGAGCCGTTTCCTTCCCTTAATTAGAAGATAAAAGGGAGGAACGGACAACGGGAGAAGGGACGGCTGATTCTGAACACTCAACTCAGACCGAGCTCCCACACTCGCACTCACACAGAAAGACTTTAAGAACTCTCCCTCTCTCACCTTGCTTGTAACCCCTACTATGAGCAATCCAACTCCATCTCCAACTAGACGTAGGGCGTTCGTGCTCGAACTAGTATAATCCACCGTCTCAATCACAAATCCACACCTAAGTCGAGCGCGTCGTACAAATTTACTCGTCGGGCGGTTACTAAACACCGACAATGTACAACTAGCAACAACAAATTTCTATAATTGTAACTATCTTAAAAAAATCATAAAACTTATAAATACCTTCACAAGAAAACCCTTGATAGAGAAGGAAAAGCATGTTCAAACATCTATCCAAAATTGTAACAAAAGAAATCCTTCATTTGACATTTCTCTCTCGCCCTCACCAAAAGGATTAGATTTATTGGTCGATATCTTAATAAGTTCTTTTGCTCCGCTCCCTTGCCCGCAGGAATGGATTGATTGATTGTAGGATATCCAAATCAATTATTTTTTTTCTCTCCCACTTGCTCTAAAGGATAAAATTGATGGTAGAGTATCCTCATAACATGTCTAAAAAAAGTGATTTTTGGATTTCCAAATCGAATCGAAGGTCTGAATCCTGCCCATCTTCTATTTTGACATTCTCAACAATATGTGGAATCAATTAATTCCAACCTTAGAATGCATGTATCCATATTTCTAGACCATATTTTCATTTCTTTTTTTTTTTTTGAGAGAGAGCCATATTTTCATTTCTCGTCTAGATTCATATCATGCTTCAAATAAAGGGTCCAATGAACCATATCATTTTAGCTTTCACGCTATGTGAATTTATAGTATATATAATAGCATTGATTTATGTGCATCATTGTACTGGCTATTAATGACTTTGCATGTCATTTGTTTTGCAATCCTCGACCCAAAGCGATGGATTATTGAATATGGTTAATAACTAGCCTAAAAACTCTTATAGGTGCAGATATATATTCACAATGCATAGTGGTACTCCATCCAGGATTTACTTTCATTTTAGTTGTGGGAATAGATAACAAGGAGAAAACACCACAACTTTGCATGTGTCTCAGCATAGTTGCTTCTAACCTATCAGGGCATAGCCATTGTTCGATGGCCCGCTGTGCATTAACTAGCAAAACGATGGGATAGACCTGTAGTTAGTCCAGCGATGGTTTCCATGGTTAAGTACTTTTTTTAAATTCTATTATTTGCTTAAGTGAAAGTGAAAGTTGGGGGGGGGGGGGGGGGGGGGGGGGGACCAATTAACTCACTGAATGTAGAATATCCTTGAAAATATAGCAAAAGTATTGGAAAAAAAAGATTTGTTTCCTAGAAATCTGAATAAGCAAACCCTTCTTTCTTTCCCCTTATTCTCCCCTACCATTATTCTCTCTTACACTAGTACCAATGCACGTGCGCCACGCACGTGTTTAAGAATTACATCACTTGGCTGGACCATTAAAATTACGGATCACTTACATGAAAGTATTATATGGGACTTACCGAGTTTTAATGTCTGGCTAGCACATTTGTGGCGTTGATCACCAGACACATATCATCTTCAGGGAATAACAGATGTAAACAATAGAGATGATCACCATGGTATACTTCACATGTTCATCACAAGATAAATTAGGCTAACAAGTGAACCTCAATATAAATTGCACACTCTTTGTGGTCTTGTGATATTGCATTCATTTAGAATTTGATTCTAAAGTGCAAAAATCATTCAAATGTTAACTTATTACTTGTATACAGTGAAAAAAATCAACTCCATTCTTGTCACAAACTTATACTTTTCTTAGCCATATATCATATAAAAGGACAGCGAAAGTGAACATAAGAATATTATCAATGAAAATACAATTGCCATAGACAGTTGGCATATCAATAATTCCATCAAAATGAAAATTGTAATCTTGGTTCAGACCAAATGCTTACATACACTGGAACAAAAAAGCAGCTGGTTCATATCCCAAAGGTAAGTAAATTTAAGGTAAACAAGATGGGCCCGTGTGCCTATTTCCACATTATTCCTAACTCATCATCACCCAACAAAAATCTAAGTAAAATACATTATAGAAATAAAGTTTAACATCTATATAGAAAGACAAGATAGGTGATGCTACTCATGGGAAAAGATTATAAACTGGAACTATCTCTGTAGAAAAGTTGGTTTTTTCACCGCTATGTCCAGAAACAAATTGGTGTAAACTGCTTGGTACTCTTTCCCATCCCATCTTATCTTTGATCACATTCCAGATATATTGGCCATGCGAACATCATATGTTTCCTCTTGCCCACAGAATTTACATTATGTTGCCCTTTCGGCTCCTCTCTTCTCTCAGCTGCTCTGCGCCTCTGCCGATTGTATTCTGTTTTGTGGAAATTTTGGTGAGAAGCCATAGGAAATTCTCACTTTTAGCTGCTCTGCACCTCTGCGGCAAGTCATCGGTTATTCTTCACTTATAGTGGTATTTTAACTTGCCGCTTTTCACTTTTCCTTGCTGCCTTTAACCCACTACAAGAAATCTGCTGCTAGCATATAGGAAAAAAAAAGCTCATCCTCCTATACAAAATGGGATTATACATATGGAAGCATAACCGATTATTTCCTGTAACCATGTCTAGTCCCTTGGTGATTTGCAAAAGGAGCCAAGCATTTGGCATTTCTTGACCCTATTTATTCCAGACTTTATATGTCTCATTGATCATTATTTGAAACAAATTTAATTTGGGAGGAGATATCACAATCACTGAGATTCAGGTCAATGGCATAGGAAAGGAAACACATGCATATGACATCATTGAAAATCTGGAAAAGGAATGCTGCGTCCCAGGAATAATTTGTTTAGTCCATTGAACACATGCACTTGGCTGCCATCAGTAAGATTGTTGCAAAAAAAAAAAATACAAATATCAAAGTTAAAATGAGAACAGGTGTCCTGTTTCTATCTATGAAATAAAAAAAAAGTAGTTGAAAGGGTAGAGGAGAGGATGAGCATTTCAGTATTTGTAAGTAAAAACTCTCAAAAAAAAGTAAAAAAGCAGTTATATGAAAGGTAGAACAGTAGATGACATTACGAAGTGTAATTGTGGAGTAATATGAAATATTAGCACAAATACCCCAGATATTCAAGAAGATAGAAAAGATAAGAGGGGTTACATTTTGACAAAAAGCATGGCTCAGGCTAACACTGTATGTGAATCCAACTAAAAGGCTGCAAGTAATGGATTATTAATTTTGGTGAATGTTAAGACAAAATATTAGGCATAAGATCTCTTATGAATACAAGTAAAGATAAAATTTTAGGCAATGAGCTTGATACCTCTTCATTTAACAGTATCAAGTGATCTGTACCATCCTAAGATCTGGGAATATGATAGCAGTGAACAACAAAAATTCAGGACAAATTTAAGTCAGAGATCAGCATAAAAGATCAGTTGCAACTGAACACAAAAGGGTGAAGGCCCATATATACATATTTAAATTATACAATATAGTGCCTACAAGAATATACCAAAATAGTTAAAAAGAGTAAAATAGATCAGTAGGGAAGTAGAAAATAAAGAATGGGTAAATGCGGTTGAAAGCAGCATCTGGATTCTTGTATTGAGCCCTTCAGTTCAAAATAATTCTGCAAAGAATGGTCAATGATAAGAACTCATCAACTTTTTATGTCGACTGAAAAAAATGAAAAAAAGCAACTCATCAGGGAAGCCTCAAAATTTGCACACTCCACCTCATTGTCAGGCTTTGGATTTTTCACTACAAGAAGGAATCCACAAACCTCAGGATTATATTGGAAAATAATTTTGTCTTGTGGAAAAAACAGGGGGTCTGGATGGCCTGCTTCTATACGGTGACAGGTAAATTTTGCTGTTGTTCACCAGAAAATGACCACCATCTCCTTTCCATGTTTTGGATTGAAGTCTAAAACAAATGCCTAAAATCCTATACAAAAACATAAGAACTGATACAGATGCCTAAAACTTTGATAACATAATAATCACTTTTCCATGTTTTGGGTTAAAGTCTAAACCAGATGGCTAAAAATTGTAACTTTTTTGGGTTGGAGTTTAAACCAGATGCCTAAATTTGTATTAATACAGTTGTAGTTCGATGCAAAAGTTGGACAACTATTAGTCCAGTCACTAAAACAATCACTAAAACAAAGTCCAGTCACACTTAAGAACACTAAGGACGTTATTAGTTATTCAAATACGGACCACGTTAGCTCGGATGAGCTCCTGGTACTTGAACGATGCGAAGAAACCAACCTTCCATCTTGATGGCACCCCACTGTCGGAATTTTTTTTAAAATAATATTTTTTTGCTGGGAATTACAGAAATAATACCAAAAATTGAAAATTTACAAAAATAATACCCTGTCGTGCGTCCAACGCACGAAAATAGGGTAGTCGTGTGTTGAACGCACGAAAATATGGTAGTCGTGCGTTGAACGCACGAAAATAGAGTAGTGCGTTGAACGCACGACTACTAATAAAAATATGATTTTTATTAGTAGTCATACACGACTACTAATAAAAAATGATTTTTACTAGTAGTCCTACGTTCAACGCACGACTACTAATAAAAAAATAATTTTTACTAGTAGTCTCACGTTCAACGCACGACTACTAATAAAAAAATAATTTTTACTAGTAGTCTTACATTCAACGCACGACTACTAGTAAAAATTTGATTTTCCCGCATGCAATTTTTGTTTCTCAATTTTTTTGGATGGATTGCCATTTATATGAGGTTTTGTTACGTTTTCTTACGTAAGAAATGCAACAAAAAAAATTTGAAGTTGAATTTACTCACCAATAAAACACAATGCAAGTACGATACAATTGCAATACAAATCCCTACGGTTTCATCTTTGTTATGTTTCGTTTGAAATTCCCTAAAGCCTCGCGCCCTTCTGCTTTGCGCCCAAATCGTCGATCCTCGCGCCTAGGCAGCCCGCGCCGCGCCTAGGCAGTGGCAGGCCGTGTTGCGCTCGCTCCTAGCCGCCCGCGCTCGCCGCGCCCAGGCCCTTCCCCGCTCGCCGCGCCCAGGCGACGCCCGCGCACGCCGCGCCGTACCCTGGCTATGCCGCGCGCGCCTTCACTCGCCCAGCCGCGCGCCGCCGGATCGGATAGGGTTTTAGGGTCAGGGAGAGCAGATAGTCGAGAGACAGAGAAAGGAGGGAGGTAGACGAACAGAACGCACTCGGGTGAAGGAGAACAGAGCAGGGGCAGACCGGTCTTTTCCTGTTTTTCCTAAGGATTTCTTTTTTTAATTCAAAAAATAGCCTTTAGTAAATGACATCTCAAAAGAGGACCTGCCGGCAGCTTCAAGTTCAAAAAACAGGACCCTTTTTTGTAGAGTCTAGAAAAAGAGACCGATTTTAGAATTGGCATTCAAAACAGGACCGTTTTTGCAAATGCCCTATTTTTGCATTTCTTACGTAAGAAAACATAACAAAACCTCATATAAATGGCAATCCATCCAAAAAAATTGAGAAATAAAAATTGGATGCGGGAAAATCAAATTTTTACTAGTAGTCGTGCGTTGAATGTAAGACTACTAGTAAAAATTATTTTTTTATTAGTAGTCGTGCGTTGAACGTGAGACTACTAGTAAAAATTATTTTTTTATTAGTAGTCGTGCGTTGAACGTAGGACTACTAGTAAAAATCATTGTTTTATTAGTAGTCGTGTATGACTACTAATAAAAATCATTTTTTATTAGTAGTCGTGCGTTCAACGCACGACTACTCTATTTTCGTGCGTTCAACGCACGACTACCATATTTTCGTGCGTTCAACACACGACTACCCTATTTTCGTGCGTTGGACGCACGACAGGGTATCATTTTTGTAATTTTTCAATTTTCGGTATTATTTCTGTAATTCCCAGCAAAAAAATATTATTTTAAAAAAAATTCCCCCACTGTCTCCAGAACACTAAGGGTCAGTTTGGTTCTTGCCCTCGCCTGACCAGCGCCCGTCAGGCACAGATCGTAGCCTCAGGCGTCCAAAATCGGACGCCTGAGGGCGACGCCTGACTCAGGCAACTTTCTGAGGGTGTGAACCAAACTAACCCTAAGGACCTGACAAGAAAAAAAAAGGAATTGACCGGATGCTCATAATAAATATCTGTTACACGATGTCTTGAAATGCTTATAGTTATACCTGCAACAAACCAATCATATGGTAAAAATGAATCATATATTGAGCTTGGGATTGTAAATGCTAAAACAAAGTGAAAGTGAACCGTAGTTACAGAAAAGATCATTAGAACCTGATTCTATATCTTTCTTCTGTGAAGAAACTACAAGCATTCTATATTCAATGTGATCTGTGGCTCAGAAATAAAAAAAATATAAAAACTTGATTGTGCATGATTAGATCACAGAAAGCAAAGGACTGTTTCTTATAATTTCGTTCAATTTTGGGATCAACATGTACCTGTACCCTGAAGCTGACACTACTGCAACTACCTTTACATATAGCAGGCCATCTTGGAAACGGCCATGGTCTACTGATATGCTCATGGAATCACAATTCAACAACACATCGGTTAACACTGATTCTATCTATAATGCAAAATCTAGAAGATAAATTACTAATCCTGCCTCAAGCTGCCCTGCTGTCGACCCATGTGTTTGTAGGCAGCCTATCTAATATTCACAAAACCATCTAGATTATCAAAAACACATGAATGAGAAATCCATCAACCAAAACAAGATTACTCAGTTGCCAGGCGTCCAGTTTGCTTGGCGAAGAGGATCAACACGCGGTGCAGCTCACCTCGGTCAGATCAAGATCGCCGTTTCCAACGCGCAGGTCGCCAAGCCTGATCGAGCTCTTTCACCACCTCCCACCTCGCTAGGGTGGCCGATGCGAAGGACAATGGAATTCTCCTTGGACAGTTTGCTTCTCACCGAGATTGGATCAATCTGAACCAGGTGGAAACTGGACCAGGACCGCCCAAATTGCATATACAAGACCGATTGTCCTTAGATTGCTTTAGATTTGCTTACCCATCAGATTGTAGGCGTCAAGACCAGGGCACCTGACGGCAAAGTCCGGCAAAATCTCTAACCTGCGAATACTGTAGCGCGTCCGAAAGTCTGAAATTAACGGAACAGAGACTGAATGTTTCATTTAGCTGGCCGATAGGGCAACCTGAAGCGCTTCATTAAACGACTTGCAAGAAGAAATCTCACCGTGATCCGAAGGCGTCAAGTATCCTGATCACCCACGACTCTTCCTGGACGAGGATCAAGGCCAAACCTGGACGCCGCGTTCAGTTGCTGACGCCGTGCGGAGCTTCACGAAACCTGAGAAAATCTCATTAACCTGTTTGATCTTGAATCAACAAGCCTCCGAGGAAATCTCATTAACCTGTTTGATCTTGAATCAGCCCACGAAAAAACTTGCCACCGCAAGATGAGCAGATGACCGTGGAACAGATGGACTCGGTGATGGAAGGGAATACAAAATTGCCGTCAAAAACGGAAGGCAATCATAATTAGAGGAAATCGGGGAGGTGGGAATTGCGGCCGGGTAGATTACAACGTGGGGTGAGAAAAGTTTTCGCGGTGTCAGGTTTTTTGAACGTGGAATGACGCCAACCATTACATTTTATAATGGCCCCACCGGCCACCACAAGGAATTTCGTACGGCAGGATCAACGGTGGTTTAGATAGGTTAATTTTTGATTAACAGCAGATACATAGGTGAGGTAGAATCTGACAGGTCAAAAATGTATTTCTCCCAACTGGTTCTTTATTGGTTTAGATTAGATAACTTCCATATCTAAATAGTGCCATCCATTCCTCCTTTCCACTTTTCCGTCCCCATTATTAAATGCCTTCCCCTCCCGAGTGCACCATGCCAGCCGAGCTACCTTTCATTTAGTCCACGCACCTTAGCATATACCTCCCCATTGTTTGAAATCTTTTACTCCTGCACAAAAAAGCAACCAAAATCTATCTTGTCTCAACGACAAGCCATGAGGAAGTGCATGCGCAAAGGCAAGGCCTCATGTGAGGCGACCTCAATGGAGGTCACCGTCACACCTCTTGGGGCATGCACCCGTGCCCGCGCACTCATGCTGCAAAAGAAATGCACACAAAAGGGGGAGGATGACGGTAGGGAGTACCTGGAGTTAAGGAATCGAAGGCTTGAGAGGATTTCTCCACAGAAGTTGGCAGCAAGGAGGGGCGGAAGGAGGAAGATGGTTGTGGAGGAGGGGACAAAGGCATCCTTCAAAGAGAATATGTTCAAGATGGGGGATATAGCAAGGTAATTTCTCGTCGTTATAGTTTCTTTTTATGCATTGATGATGGCGCTTGTAAGGGGTTTGATGGAGAATTTGAAATCAGTGGGCTCGTAGGTGATTGCGAATGATTCAAACAAAGTGCCTTCCTACCATGTCTCCAATCCACAACCTAGCGCCAACTGCTAACCAAATCCACAATCCAAACACTGATGCGTCGGTGCAATGCATGTTATGCAATGGATACCAATCATTATTGTTTATGTGTGCGTTGTCGTCTAGATTTGACTGATAGCGACCACACTTGGGTGTGGGTCGGCCATTAGAGTGGTGTGTGGCTTCAAATTAGGAGGGGCATGTGATTTTTATAAGGATTCGGATCCATCATGCTATATTTGGATTATTTTTTTAAAACATTGAGCATGCCCCTCCCAACAACGAAACAAGACCCTTCTTCTTTTCCTAGTTTCTCAAGGTAGTCTCTTTTCAGTTAAAACTTTAGTTGTGCTCTTTCCTAATCTTGATGTTTTTGCTAATTTTTCATTAAGTCTCTAAGCATGCTAACTTTCATTAAGTCTCTAGAAACATTCTCCTCTTTTTAATCTTAAATAGTCCCTGTTGGCCTATTGTAGTCATGAGTAAAGTCTAAACTCTTGTAATAACCATTTACGGGTGTCCAACTTCACCCACAAAGCTCCCTATTGTTGTCCTAAAACTTATCCTGATTGAAGTGTAGCAGGTAGTTTTTTGTGCTTGTTTTTTGTACCGAATCCAATTATCTATGCATGGCCTATCCTTTTTCCTTAGTGGATGGAAAGCATCCTCCTTTTCTTATGATTTTACCCTTACCTATGGACTCCCTTATTTCATTTCTTAGTAGAAGTATCTTGTTTGGAAGTTGGGAGTCCCTCGCTTTTCACATAGTATTTTTTCTATATCATGTGCCATCAGCTTGTGATTTGTTCTTTATTATACCGTACAAGTGTTCCTCTCCTGTGGCTAAGTGTCGGAATCCTTGTCCAGTTTGAATTAATGGTTGCGTTGATGCAAACTACAAGTCATGCAAACCTATGATAACAGAAATATAATTTGTGTTATGCTTGTTGACTTGTGGTTTGCCTTAATATATCATGTCTCTGCTATGATAAGTCCTATAGTAGGTTGGCATGCCTTGTAGTTGCATGCATTGCACCATCATCTAAGTACTTGCTATGGGACCAATGTTCTTAAGATTGCTTAGTGTGATAGCGGGAATGATCGAATTGCACATTAAGTTTCCAATCATGTTGTTTTGCAGGCCATGGTTTGGTCGTGCTAAACCAAGGACCATGACTCTTTACAATTGTGAATCCCTGTCCTTTGGTACTCTCATGCATGTTTCCAAACAATTATTCCACAATAGAGATGATATGAGTTAATAGTGGGTTTAGGGTCTAGGGTTAGGGTTTAGGGTCTATAATTATAATCACGCATCCATAGACATCATAGCCAAAGCAATTGTTATGCTAGATGATGTTGTTGTTGTTGGGCCAACGTTTGGTGCCTAGCTCATCTTCAAGTGTTGGGTCTTGTCCGCCTCTAATGAATTGCGCCCACTCATGTTACTGCAAGTCAAAGCCCTCCTGTCTTCCATTTTGCTGGCTTCTATGGTTGTGTGATGGGTTATCTTCTAGTTCTTTTTTGGCGTGTGAGCTAGGTATTTACAGGTACAGTGGTGTATGTTTTTTGGAACACGAATGATGTGGTTGCACATATTAGTGGTTTTTGGATTCTTTAGATAGACTTTGTCTATTGGGTACTCTATTGGTGTGACATTAGGTGCAATTTTTTTCCTATATAAGGATTGTTACATTTTAATGCTTATTATGACCATTTTGCTGGTAGGAGGGACAGGGAGACAACACCTTGCAACTTGATTATGGACTCAAACACGATTCCCTCTCTGGGATCCGCTACAAGACCCCATCACTCTAATTATCATGGCAATGCGCAAACTCTGATATGTTCAAATGACCCAGATTTAGTGAAGTTCAATGATTCCTTCACTGCTAAAGTACGACAGGATCAACAGGCTTTCGCTGACAAGTATGAGCTTGCTTGGCCCTATCTTATTCATTCATTTTATAAGATGCACAATGTGCTCAATTGCTTCTTATTTCTCATTACTTGATCATGTATTGCACTAACCACAAATCATTTATGACTTAATCTCCAGATACAACTTTGATCCTGTGAACGATTGCCCTCTCTCTGGTCGGTTTGAATGGGTGAAGCTCAAGTGATAAGAACTATGCATGTGACATGGAAGCTACAAGACTTTTGTGCACCCTCCACCATAGTATCTTGGCAGATGAGCTAGGTGCATACCATCTTATTAGTATATTGTTAAAACTTGGGATTATATGTAACCTCACTGCTTATGTGGCTATGTTGAGTTACACCTTGATCGAAACTCTCAACTCCATTGTAATCCTGAGCTCGTTATGAAAGGAAACTTAGCTTTATCACCTGTTGCCAAATTTGGATTAATTAAGTAGACAAGACAATGATATGTCATAGTTAATTTATCCTCTTCATGACAACAACAACAACATTAGCGTTTGGCATGATGGTCTTTGTATCTTCTGAAGTTGTTGTAGTCTTGGGGTTACTTACATTATTGCAACCTTAAAAGTTGCATGCAATGTTTAAAACTTGTGACGTTGTCTTTTTTTTGTCATTCCTCCCCCACCCCCTAGTGTAAGTATAATATTGTTACTTGTGTTATTATTGGTAACATGTTTTGCATCTGTGCCATGTTCACATCTGTTGCTTCATGGTCATGCATTCTGTCAATATTGTTGTAGTGCTCATCTAAGTTTGTAATTTGAGTACCCCTACTTGGAGTTCTCCATATGGTGAATGCCTTATGTGAAGCATGCTAGCCAACTTCTGTGCATTGTTATAGACATCCACCATGCTTGTTTTTTTTTTCTTTTTTGGAGAAACATCCACCATTCTTGGTGGGTAGAGATGGCCAAATAGGCGGCCCGGCTCAAGCACGAAAAGGCCTAGCACGTTTAACGCCATGAGATAAACGTGTCGGGTCGATCCGTTAGGCCCACGAGCATGGCAACCCGAAATTACTTTTCAGCCTAATAGAATTGGAAATGAGGAAAAACAAAGCAAAAATAGAGTGTCACGGAGGATGCGACCCGCGACCTAAAGGCAACAACCTTACCAGTAGAGCACTTAATCTTTACAATTATAATTGAAACATTATTTTTTGAGCAACGCTAATTAAAACATGTATTATATTTAATATCGTGTCGTGCCGTGCTGTCCATTGGGCCACACCCTCGGCCCATGGCACGACGTCTCTATGTTAAGGAAAATACTTTTAACTCTCCACTAGATCATGTCCTTTTATCTAATAAATAAATAAGCGGTGCAAAATTTTCTTTGCAGCGGCCCTGCTTTATGTTAGTATTTGAAAATCAAATGAAAGTTCAGGCGGCAACACGATCGCTAGTGCAACTTTTCCAGTGTTGAGGGCACACAGGTCCACTCAACACATTAGGGGCCTAAAGCATTTCATAAACTTTGGTCACCGCTACACCTAAGACATAGAGAGACTAGTCAAACAAAAATAATATCTAGCTACCTCGTGAAGAATATTTCAATTGGATATATTTTAGAAAATTTCAATAATAATTGCTGTCCATAGTCCGTACGATTTTCTCGTTTGCAACAGGCCGAAAGTTTTCACCCCTATCGCTTCTTTTCTTCTTCTAGACTATGGATACGTGTAGCGGTCTATGGACCGCGCTTCAGTCTAGAGGACCACCCTCCAAATGACACGCCATCCGGACATCCGAGCAAATGGAGCACTGGATGGAGTGACAGTTTGTTTTTGAGTTCCTGGGAGCAAGGTGTCAATTTGGTAGTGAACAATAAAGCAGCTGAGCTGCAAAACTAAAATTTAAAAATGGGGCTTGCCATAAAAAAGAGCACGTGGTTAAGGGACAGGGAGTTTTATGCATAGCTTTTTTTTGGATAGTTCAATCCCTTAGGTGGTGTTTGGATTCCGAGAAATAGTGATCGGGATAGGGATAGGGAAATAGACTGAAAAATCAAGACCTTTCATTTTTTTCATCATATTAAATCTCAACCCTTCATTCTCTCATGCATCATTTCCCAATCCCTAACCCACCTCTCATTTCCCATTATCCAAACACCACCTTACATTTTGAGACAAAGATGAAATGCTCTTATCCTTTATATAAAGGGATCTGGCTGTACGCTTCGAGCCCGCACTGCCGACGACCACCCTCAGCACGACAGCTCGAGCCCTCTGTGAAAACGACACTGTCAAGGACGCCATCATCTGGACCCTTAAAAGCTAATCACGCGCTTTGCAGGCCATAATTTAGCGGCCAGCTAGATCAGGTCAACAATTTGTTACGCCGTCGCCGGGTCCAATCTGCTTTCAATGTACGGATTCAATGATTCTTACGAAATGCTTTAGAGGATTCACGCATTGTATCTAAACCAGCTGTTCTCAAAATAAATAAATAAATTCTAAACCAGCTACATGGATCTTCACACATTAGTTTTGAATTTAGATAACGCTCATATCTGGACTCTGACAGACACAAACTGTAGCGGATAGCATCTGTACCAAACTTTGATGGTTCAATAATTCCACCCCACAGAATCAGCATACCAAATCTCAGTCAAGAGGAGTTACATTACATCTTTTAATTCCAAAAATCTTATCTCTCGACACAATAATAGTCATTGTTCTAAATTCCATATATTCGGCAAGTGTTTGCTCAGTTTCTCTCGCAACATTTTTGTGACCAAAATTATCATCCTCTGGACACTACTATATGAGTGTGTCAAATAAATAATGGTTTGTTTGTATCTATTCAGATTATAAATGCAATAAAGAATCAAACAGGACAGATTAGAGATTAGATTATAAAATTCAGATTATGGACCTAACCTTGCTATTAGGTGTTTTCAACTGCTAAAAGACCCACTGCTCTTGAAAAATTAAGATAATTACAACCATTGCCACTGCTTGCAATGGCGCTGAACAAAATATAGGAAAAACTAGCTGATCATTAAAACTACCTCAAAAACTGGTTTCTAGATAGATTTTCAAAATCCAAGATGTTAACACCATATCCATATTATTTTTAAAAACCAGGTTGTCAAAACTACATTCATAATACACTTAGAAACAAGTGAGAATCCAAACACTACATAAAGCAGTGTTGTACATACTCGTGTAAGTCATCAGCATGACATGAGGTAAAGAGCATATAACCTAGTGGTTATAAAGCTTTAGTAGTATCTCAGGTCCTGGGTTTGACTCTTTATTGGAGCAAATTTTCTAGTAGGATTTAGCGGCATTGTGCTTTCAATGGTAGGCACGTTGCGTCGGTAGCAAGACGCCAGTGATGATTTTGTCAATCTCAAGAATTTGTCGACTCAGTCTTCGAAAATATTTGTAGAGATAAGATTTGCATATATGCGTTTACAGAGGATAGTGTTGTGCGAAAACCTCAACCATAACTATGGTGTAATGAATTCGTTGATTCTCTTATAAAATGGACCTCACAAGTGTGTTTGGCCTTGATTTAAAACACGAGGTCTCACCTGATAGAATCCCGTATTTCACTGAGTCATGACCAGTACGGGACAACGACCTATTCTTTCCAACTACCCCCCACCGACTTCTTCTAAATACAAGTTGGTATACCGACACAGTTCAAACCGAAGATTCTTGCCCCTTCCGCCGTTTCTTGCATCCGGCTCAAGATTTCGAACTGCTCGGCCCCCCCATACCCCCCCCCCCCCCCCCCCCCCCCCCCCCCCCCCCCCCCCCCCCCCGGATTTTGAACTGCTCAGAATCCGTGTTCCCTGCGGTTCCGGCGATCTGGTGATCCCCAGCTTGTTCTGTTTTAGTGAGAAGCTTGGATCGAATTGACGGCCGGAAGAAGGCAAGCGGACGGGATGCAAGATTTGGGTTTTGGCGGCTGTTTGAGCTCTTGACGGAGTTCGGCGAACGGGGCGCTCTCTGTGTAGGAAAGGTGAGCAACTTGACGCTTCTTTAACCGGTTTGGTGCTTTGTTATTAGCCTTGCTTGGTTGGCCCTTTTGCTCCTTTCCCCCTTTCGCTTTATTCGTTGTAATTTTTGGTTCACCCTTTTTATTTCTTTTACTTTTCCTTCTCGAGTTTTAAAGGCCTGGAGAGGTTGCAAAGTCCGAATCTGGCATTCAGTTGGGGAATTGGATAGGTAGGCGGTGGACAGGCTTTGTCCCCGTCGGTGGGTCTTTTCCGTGGTGAATTCGCTTCGGTTTATTGGAATTAGTGGGGGACTGCGATCCATAGTAGGCTAGTAGTAGTGTTTGGGGATAGTTCTTGAAAATCATCTTGATCTGGTTGTGCGGAGTTGATACTGTTCTCGTTTTTCATCGTGATGGGTAAGTTGAAAGACAGCTCCTTTGTATTCTTGAGTTCAGCTTGACTATCAATGCGATTTTGAGTATGGTAAAGTTCTTCTGTTTCTTGTGAAATCGGCGAGGCCATGTTACGGTGTATCATGCATGCTCCGTTTGCAGAGTTGGGTACGAGTTTCAGAGTTTGCTATCATGGCTTTGTTCTGTAGCATGAAAAGACTGACCTTTGACGGGATTGTTGTGGTCATACATAAGGAAATGGTTAGTGATATTATATGCTTTATGATTGTTAGGTAATTCAGGGGCGAGATGGGGACGGACATGATAGAGCAGGATGGAGGGTAGGAAGAGGAGGGGAAGATTCAGGAATTCCATCAGGCGGATGGCGATGGAGTGCTTGTGCTCTGGTGAGCAGCTAAACCAAGCAGATGAGACCATCCGTTCATCAGACTCTTCAATAACCAAAGATTTCTCGGCGAACGGGTACTCTTCTCGGAATGGAGAAATTGAGAAGTACCTTGATAATGGCAACATAGAGGAAGCTGAGTTGTCTCTGCAGGAGGGTGTTTGCCTAAACAATGAGGTAGGTGTTTCCGTTTTCGAAACTATTTTTGCTGTGGCACTGTAACAGCTGAAACACATGTTGAATGTGACTGGAACACAACACGAATTTTAAGTAGCTGAACCTCCTTTCTTGTAGGTTTCTCTTTTGTACTTACCTGTGAAGCAAAATTTTATGGTGGCCGTGAATACGCTTATTAGTTATGTTAGCACTATGCATGGAGTGTCGTTTTATGCTTCCTTGTGGATGACTTCTGCATTTGAATATGAATGGACCCTCCATCCTGAACTTACTTGTTTTTATGCAGTTCATTAAGTAAATTATGCTTATTTTTTATTGCAACTCTTGCATTTTAACAGTGTATCTGCACTAAGATGTTACACTGTAAGTATTTCATACACAATGCTCCTTCTCTGGCTGACAATGTCGCCGGATGCCTTTTTTTCCTACTTCAGAAAGGCACTTATTAATTTAATGTCTCCATTTCTTTGGTTTGGTTATATAGTACAATAACATTTCTCATTGCTCTACATTTTCAGTAACAGTTTTGGGCCTAGTTGTTTAAAGCTTGACTAAGACATGCAAAATCGTAAGTTTTAATAGTTTCACATATTGTAGGAAGCAAGGGCGTTGCTAGGAAGGCTAGAATACCAAAGGGGTCATATAGAAGCAGCACTCCGTGTCTTTGACGGGATAGACATATCCGCATTAGTTCCTAAGATGAAAATCTCAATTGCTAGAAAAGCAGATCATCGAAAGACTCGTTCGCAGTGGGATTCTCCACCCATGCCCTTGCATGCTGTCAGCCTACTCATGGAGGCGATATATCTCAAAGCAAGGTCGCTTCATGATCTTGGGAAGTTCAAAGGTAACCTGCATTTCTCTATCACTTTCACATGTGTAAACAAATTAGCAACTCACATGTGCGTGCCAGTGCGGTGCATAGCCTTTTGTGTTTAAAAAAGAACTGCGCTTATTCTCTCCTTTTTCTTCGGACATTTCTACTTTAAATAAAGTGATGTATGAGAGTGATTCAAGTGTAAATTCGTTAAATTTGATTACGCAGAGGCTGCACAAGAATGCAGAATGATATTGGATATTGTGGAAGCAGCAATACCTGAAGGCTTGCCAACAGGCTTTGCAAAAGGCTGTAAACTGAATGAAATAATATGCAAGGCTGTAGAATTGCTCCCTGAGCTATGGAAATTAGGGGGCTTTTCACTTGAAGCCATTGCTTCATACAGGAGGTCTCTGCTTAATAATTGGAATCTTGATGGAGAGACCATAGCTAAAATCCAGAAGAATTTCGCTGTTTTCCTCCTATACAGTGGCTGTGAAGCACGTCCTCCAAATCTTCATTCGCAATTGGATGGTTCCTTTGTGCCTCGCAACAATATGGAAGAGGCTATTCTTCTTTTAATGATTCTTTTGAGGAAGTTCAATCTCAAGAGAGTTGAGAGGGACCCCTCTGTGATGCATCACCTTACTTTTGCACTATCTATGTCAGGGCAGCTAAATCCACTGGCTAATCAATTTGAAGAACTGTTACCTGGTGTGTTGGATAAAAAAGAATGGTTATATAATGTTGCGTTATGCTACCTAGCAGAAGAAGATGACCTGAGTGCTCTGAATCTACTCAAAAGAATATTGAAATCTGGAGAGGATTCTGATAATGTCAAAGAACTTCTCCTAGCTTCAAAGGTCTGCAGTGAGATGAATGCTTATACTGAAGGTGCTTCCTACGCACGGAGAGCTGTAGCCAGTATGCATGGTGGATGTGAACAAATGGCAGGGGTTGCAGACTTATTGCTTGGTGTCAGCCTTTCCAATCAAGCTAGAAGTGCGATATCTGATACAGATAGAGCTTCCTGTCAGTCTGAAGCTCTGGAAGTGCTTGGGAATGCTGCAAAAAAGATGCATGTGAAAGATTCTAGGTTAATGTATAGTCTCAGCCTTGAAAATGCCGAGCAGAGGAAACTAGATGTTGCGGCTTTTTATGCCAAGAAGCTGGTGAAACTAGAGGCTGGATCAGAGTTGAGAAGTTGGCTTCTTTTAGCTCGAATACTGAGTGCTCAAAAGCAGTTTGCCGATGCTGAAACAATTGTCGACGCTGCTCTAGATCAGACTGGAAAATGGAGTCAAGGAGATCTATTACGGATCAAAGCCAAAATTCAGGCTGCACAGGGGCAATTAGGGAATTCAGTTGAGTCATACACTCAGCTTCTTGCTATCATTCAACTTAGAGCAAAAAGTTTCAGTGCAGGGACCCACTTAGAAAAGGTACTTTGATTTTTGAAACGTAGCTGCTGGAATTGCTTATTCACTAACAATCCAAACATACTTAGATTGTAGCACAAATATATAATTTCCCTGCTTGCTGTTAGATCTAATTTATTGTACCGCTTTCTGTCAGCTGAAGCAATATACATTTTACAGTATAAGTAAATATAGCTGCAGGAATCACATTGCAAGGCATGAATCAGAATCATTATTGGTCAGAGCACAGTTCTATTGATGATATTGTTGCATAATTACACAGTCGCACACTCGGAATACCCTTTTTTTGAAGGAAAAAAAGAGGAAAAATTCTGAACGCATTGCATTTTCATTAACCAATAATGGACATTGGGTTATTGCTACGCCACCACCCTTTCTTTAAATTAAAAGTTTATCTATACCATGATTACATGGAACTAGTGAGCACTTTAGCTGAAGAGCTTAATTAAGATCCATGCTGACTCTCTCTTTTCGAGTCAGTCATTATACCACATCACAGTAGCAACACATGGGTCAGTTGGTCATCATGGATCTGACATTCTTGTATCACTTTCTACAGGGTATTAAGGATGATAAAGGCCTGGAAGCAGAAACCTGGTATGATCTATCTCTCTTGTACCTAAGCATGGGGCAGTGGAGGGATGCAGAGGTCTGTGTATCAAAGATAAGAGCCACCAGTCCTTATTCTGCGTTGGCGTGGCATGCTACAGGTGATTCTTTTTCTGTCTTATTATATGAAAATCTTGTCTGGTAAACTTCATTTTGTTTACATTGATGAGTTGGTTGAATCGGTTAAAAACAATTTTATCTGATTCAATTATTTATTGGTGCCTGTATTTTGTAGGCAAGAAATATATTCATTACGCAACTACCGAATCAGGAACTAAATGAGAACAGGGCAGTAGATATGAAAGATATTTTCTCGCCGCCTCCTTCAATATGATTGATCATTATTTCCAGTAGCTTAACATAATATTTCCATTTGCTTGCAACCTGGCTCACAACTGAATAAAATGATCATTTGCTAAGGATTTTAATTAAAGTTCAATGCATATATTAAATGAAATTTTGATCGATGTTTCCAAGTTTTTATGGCTAGTAAACACTTATCAGCTGGCTGCTGCCACAAATTCTGCAATTCATCATAAGAGGTATCTTATCTCGTGGATACTTGTTTCATATTATTTACAAAGGTATTCATTTCCAGGAAAAATATATGAAGCGAAAGGTCTTACAAAAGAAGCTTTGGGAGCCTTTTTCAGAGCATTAGACCTTGATCCTAAACATGTCCAAAGTTTGATATCGACTGCTATTGTTCTTCGAAAACTTGGTGACAGGCCATTGCCTTCTGTACGGTGCTTCCTGACGGATGCATTGCAACTGGATAGAACTAATCATGTGGCATGGTTTAATCTTGGTCTACTTCACAAAGAGGAAGGGTCCAGGTCAGCAGCTGAAGCTGCTGAATGTTTTCAAGCTGCTGCGCATCTTGAAGAAACAGCACCCATCGAGCCTTTCAGATGACATCTGTATATGTACAGACTATAGAAATTGTAAGCTACTATATGTCTTTTGATATCTTTCACCTATACTGCTGAAATTGTAGATCACAGGATTCCAGAAACCCTCGTCAGGAAATTATAGCATCAGAAACTGTTGGGAAAATTTTTGTTTGAACATTTTGATTGAAAGTCCAATTGTTTTTTTTTTCCTTTTAGCAGCGAGGAACAGATAACACTCTTCAACCTTTTGTTAACCCTTCTGTACTGTGATTTACTGATTAGTGGATGATCAGTATAATATCTATCCTATTGAGCAAATTTTTTCACCTATTGTTTGTATGATGAATTACGATCCCTTCTTAGATGTCTTCTTCCTTGCCTAGCTCCTATAGACAGCTTCATGGTGGCAAATCCATTGCTAGCATGTTGAAAAAACAAAAGAAGATTCCTATATCCTTCTTCTTTGTTTTGTATACCTCAAATCCAGTTAGGGAATTGAATACCTTTAAATGGTGTAATCATGCTTGTGAAAGAAAGCACTTTTCTCGGTTTTCGTGCTCCAAGAAAGAACCGGAATTCAGTTCACCTTTTGCATTAGTCTTTCCTTGCATATTTGTTATACATGAGTAAATGTATTGATGCAATTCTAGTGTCCTGATATTCTCTGTAACTGAGTGACCCTACTCAATATTGTGACCTGACAATCGAGTGTTTGAGTCGTGGTAGCAACGCTGAGTCACAACGAACATAATAATCAAGTACAGTATTGCAGCAGCGCTACCTTCTATCGTTACACTACTGCAGATTGTCCTTGTGGCTTTCCTCCATGAAGCCGGTTACCTCGTATATGAAGGCCCTTTTACTCTTATCGTGCTGTGACTTTAGCTTGTAGCATCAATGCTGGAGGATATCAGTGTTGCTTCATTATGTAATGAGATCGTATGATAACTACTGACATTAATTGTGTCACAATCTTCTGGTTGACGGTTTGTCTCATGCCATGTCTAATGGGTATTTTCTGGCATTTATTACTTTCAACATGGAAGTCTTGGGTTGGCTACCACCTACCTCGGTGCAATTTTTAAGAGATTTTCTATGGCCTCATCACTCCATCCTCCATGCCAATTGGAAGCCAGATGACACACCCTGTTAGCTGAATTTCCAGTGAAACCGATGTGGTTTTTTGCATGAATCTTGAATGTCATGCAAAATTCTTGTAGATTTTTCTATGTAGCAAAAACCTCCATGCCATTTTAGATTCATTCAAGATTCATTCTATGTCATGAAATCATTCCAGTTGGACTGTTGGATTTTACTGTTTCAGTAAGTTTTTTAGTGACGCCAATAGTAGATGCGTGCCATCTATCTATCAATGTTTGCATCAAATTCTTGTGCTGGGCATTGGCTAAATTCTAATACCTGCACATTTTGATCCACTCAGTTTGCTAGTGGTGCCTATTGTTGGTTGTGGCTGATAGCAACAGAAGAATTGATGTGTCCAGTTTACTGAAATGCGAGTTATGGTTTGTGTCTAGGTTGTAATGGTCTGTGAAGCTCAGTTTCTTTCTAGTATATTGGCCATCCTATGCGTGAAGATAATCCTTTGATGTAGCGTGTACAAAAACGTTCTATGTTATCAATATGGATCTCGTTAATTCTGCTTTGATTTATCGAACTATTGATTTTAGAAAATATATGATCGGAATCATGTTCAAAGCTTTGCATAAAATCTCTCGCCAAAAAAATGAAAGGATTAGATCCAACTTTAGTCCCTCATCTTTTTGCCCCTATTTAATTTCGGTCCCTCATCTCCTGTATTGCTTATGTTTAGTCCATTGTCTCTTAAAACCATGCACATTAAGTCCCTAAGTGGTTTCTAGAGCGGTCTTTTTTCACACGTGGCATGTTGATTAGTATGTGATATGGCTGATATGACACACCTTCTCCTTTTCTCCTCTCCCCTGATCGATCTATCTAACATTAATCTAACCCATTCCTTAATCATCTTTTAAATCCTAATCGCTTAGACCTGTCGCTGCTGACTCGCACATCCGATCCAGCCACCGTTTTGTGCCGCGCGTGGAAGGGTTCGTGAGAGAGTTAGCAATCTGCTCTTCAGTTTTGCATGTCGTTAGAACCAATTTTTTTTTATTCATATACCTTGGGGACGTACAGAACCAAACGATTAGTTTAGTCTAGATACAATCGACACATCCATTTACTTGAATACTTTTATTCTGATGGTTTGCTTTGTTTAATTTACATCTGGTTGGGAGAGCCAAAGATGAAGATCGGAGAGAAGGACGTAGCGATGTGGAGGTCATGAGTTGAATGGGGAATTTTTGAGTACAGATTTGAGCCAGAGGTAAGAGAGAGAGGAATCGGTCTGAGTTATCCATTCATGCGACACATTGAACCCTAGTTAGCACCACCACGCATATGAAACCAAAGACGGTATGAAAAGTGAAGAATCAAACATGATCGGTTTGAAAAATGACGTATCAAAGTTAGATCGAGACAAGCATTGAGGGACTAAAGTTAGACTTAATCCAAAATGAAATGAAATCAACTTCCACGGTTTGCATTAGGTAGGAAATTGCTTTTAGATCTTGAACCGGCCTAGGGATACTTCGGCCCAACACTCAGACCCATTGGCCATCGGCCCAACACTCAGACCCATCGGCCATCGGCCCAACCAACGAATCACACAGTCCCTTCACCAGTGTTCCCCCTCTACTATACGAGACTAGCACGACCCAGATGCTCCTCCATTCTTCCGCCTGCCGCGGCAGCCGCCTCCTCTCTTCCTGCACCAGCAGCCGCCGCTTCCCATCCTTTGCGTTGGAGCTCGCGGGCGCCTCCTCCAAAACCCTAGGGGCGCCCAGGAACCTCGCCGCCATGTCCTACCGCGGCGGGCGAGGAGGCGGTGGCCCCAACTCCCACCGCGGGCGCGGGCGCGGTGGCGGGGGTGGCAGGGGAGGCCGTGGCGGCAGCGGTGGAGGACGCGGGGAGCAGAGGTGGTGGGATCCGCAGTGGCGCGCCGAGCGTCTCCGGCAGATGCACGGGGAAGTGAGGAACTATACTCTGCCTCGACGTGTTTGGTTATGTCGTGTCGTGTGGATTTTGCCGCTATGGTGCAGTCGCACGTTCGCGGATCATTGGTTGTTCTCTGCTTGTAGTTTGCGCTCCAACGGTCCATTGATTGTTCTCTGCATGTAGTTTTTGCTTCGGTCCAGGCTGTCCAGCAACTATGAAAACTGCATTGAGACTGGCCTTATACCTGGCATTAGTATCGGGGATTCATCGTCTCATTGTGATAATTTGATATATAGATTAAGTTGTTGGTAGGCTAGTCGGAAATTGGAACCAAAGCCTTGTGCTGAACTTTGTGCCATTTAGTATTTTTAATATCTCAAAATCATAGACTAACGTCCAATCAATTATGTAGAGTGATCCGCATCTTCGATTCCTATTTTGCGCGCGATATGATCCCTGTGGAAATGTACATGGTGCTCGTGGGAAAGGTAGACTCGTTAGCTGGGCCATCATAAAGTATATCACAGGATGCATCTCCTTGATATACCCGTTTACCTTTAATGCTGTTAGGGATGGTTGATCTGCCTCAACTAGTGCTCTTTGTCCATTTCTCTATTATCTTAAAAATTGGAGTTGGTGGTGATGGTCCGTCTGCCACTGCAGTATTTCAGAGTGTTGAATGCATTTCTACCACTTGTTTGGTTACTTAGATTCATGACACACCCTGTATTTCATTTGGAAATTAGCACTGGTCCTGTTTTTACATGAATGTTGACACATGTAATTATTTGATTTGTTGTACCATGGCAACGTACGGGCAGTTGGCTAGTGCTTTGATAAAGTTAGGTTGTTGGCCTGTGCTACAAGCCTTTAAAATTCATGGCTCGACTGAATTTGCTTAATTTACTATATATTCAGGTGGAAAAGGTTGATGAGAATGAATGGTGGAACAAGATCAGTCAATTAAGAGAAGGGCCTCAGCAGGAGCTAGTGGTGAAGCGATATTTTGGACGAGATGGCCAGAATATACTTGCAGACATGGCTCAGAGACAAGGACTTTACTTGTAAGGGTCGCATGCATCTTCTGTGCTTCAAATCTTTACAGCTTTTCTTAACTAGCATAACAGATGCAAGTCACGACACCTCTCTAGTTGCTCCCGTCATTGTTCTTATAATGCTTAACTAAATTTACTTATTATTCTGTTAGTAGACTAGTTGGACAGTGTGATTAACATCGTATGACCTTCCACAGAGTCTATGGTTCACACTTAGAAACTAACATTCTACTTTTCCTGTGTTGTATTTATCCTGGGGAAGATAGCAATGCATACAACAAAGGGAAGACACTTGTTTTCAGCAAAGTGCCACTACCTGACTATCGGGCGGATCTTGATGAGAGGCATGGATCGACACAGAAAGAGGTTTGAAATGTGATCTAATGTCTTTGATGCTTTATGAGGTTATATGTGTCGTTGTTTATTGTTATTTATATTTGAAACTTTGGGCAGATTAAGATGTCTAATCAGACAGAGAGGCTAGTTGAAGACCTTTTGTCCAGGTCAAGGTCAAATATAAACGATTCTGCAAGCACATCTACTGTCTCAATAAGACAATCTCTGCCTAGCACAGTCTCGTCTGTAGTTGAACCAGCAGCAGTTGTTGATAAAGAAAAGCTCAGTTCTCAGCTCAGGGATTTACAGAATTCAAGGAAGGTATTGTCAATGGCCTCCACCAACCCTCCCTCCCTACCTATTTCCATCTTCAGAGAGCACTATTCAGGGATTCTATAATCTGTGCTTTTTTGCAGATGACAGCAAGTGCTAGATCAATGCAATCTTTCCGGGAGAAACTACCTGCATTCAACATGAGAGAGGGCTTTTTGAAAGCAGTAGCAGCCAACCAGGTAAGATGCTTTGAAGTTCGATATTTGTATATCCATATCCTGACTGTTTTGCCTGAGGGGCAATACTGGTATTAGCCTTGATAGCCAGTATCCTACATTGTACAATGTTACTTCTTGAATGACAACTTGGTTTTTGTAATCTAAATTTGTCAATTGATGATCACAGTTAACATGGGTCATCAGCAATTGTTAATTCAAAGATGGTGACATACTCATGTTACTAAATGATGGTTGAATTAATGTTACGCTGTTAGTGACTGTCATTGTTCATGATTGCTATTACGGTGCACTGATTTACCTTTTCAAGGCTGTCCATACTGTAGGGTTTTAAATTGCTCTTATTCATATGGCCATTCGGTTCTGTTTCTTAAGAAAATAATATACTTACTGGTTTCCTTTTCATATCAGGTTCTGGTCATTTCCGGTGAGACAGGCTGTGGCAAAACAACCCAGCTTCCACAGTTCGTACTGGAAGAAGAGATCAGTAACCTCCGCGGTGCTGATTGCAGCATAATATGTACCCAGCCCCGCCGTATATCTGCCATATCAGTTGCAGCAAGAGTAGCTTCTGAGAGGGGTGAAGAGCTTGGGGAGACGGTTGGATACCAGATTCGCCTTGAATCAAAACGGTCTACACAAACACGACTGCTGTTTTGCACTACTGGAGTTCTGCTTAGAAGACTGGTACGACTTCATATATAGATAGCTATTCATATCATAAGATGGACATGCCACTGTACTTTTTACACTGCTTATTTTCCTAGAGTTTTCTTAGTAGAATGAAGTGTATGTTCCATTGTTCCTTGTTTGCTGGTTATAATTACTTTCTATTTATATTGGAACATTAGTAGTTTGTTCTATCATTTCTTGCTTTGGAGAAGATGGGAATTTGACAGTGTGAAATCTCACTCCAAAGCTGTGGGAGTCTTGATTATTAGAATTTTGAGTCATTCAAATTATGCTCATTTGTTTCAATTGCATGAGATCGATCAAGTGATCTCAGTTAATAAATGGGACTGAACATACTTATGGTTCGAATCGTTCCTCATTTTTGTGTTAAGCTTTGCCACTACCATGTGTTATTTTTGTTTAGGGGTGGGGGAGGACGGGGACAGTTCTGTGGATGCATCCTGCCTGGAATGACATGTTTACATTATCTCTTCTAGGGGTGAAAGATAAAACTGCACGTGCACTATTATTGCCTGAAACAGTGGTGTTGAGAGTTCGCAAATGGATATTCTAGTTAATGGGTTGGAGCCCACCCATGATAAGCAAATTGTACCAGTTTTTACTATGGAAATAATCAAATGATTTAGCAGTTGAACTGATCCATATGCTTCTGTGCAATTCCTATGCCAAATATGCCTCTTGACAACAGTAAAGGTATTCTGTGCTCTGCACTGTCAATCATCTCAATGATCGTAACTCTCTTAAGGTTTAGTGGTTTACACACACGAGCTTTCAGATAACATTTGTGTTGGCAATCATCGGCCTTAACTTTGTTAATTCTTTTTTTTTCTATGCTGTCATTTCGGTGTTTCCTGAATTATATTCAAACAATGTATAAATGCAGGTTCAGGAACCTGACTTAGTTGGTGTAACTCATTTACTAATTGACGAAATTCATGAGCGTGGCATGAACGAAGATTTTCTCATCATAATACTGCGTGACCTTCTACCAAGACGTCCGGACCTTCGCCTTGTACTGATGAGTGCAACCATAAACGCAGAACTCTTTTCAAAATACTTTGGAGATGCTCCAATAATCCACATTCCGGTACTGTAATCTTTCACGAATAAACATTGATAGACATGCTTGGTTGAGTATTTCTGTCCATTATATTTATGGCAAGGTGTGTTGAGCAGGGGTTCACTTTTCCTGTTGCTGAGTTATTCCTGGAAGACATTTTAGAAAAGACTCGGTACAAGATCAAGTCGGAACGTGATCAATTTCCAGGGAGTTCGAGAAGAAAGAAGTTTTCATCAGTTAAGAATGATCCATTGTCTGAGGTTTTTGAGGTAAGCTTATTTGTTGTCCTAACCTATTTTATCTTAAATTCAGCCTTGAGTTGCAAGGATTAGTCCATTACTGAAGTTGTGATGTTTGTATTATGTCACACTGATTCAGCACTTCTCTAACTAATAACAGAGTTTTTTTTTTAAAAAATTAACTGTTACTAAAATCTTTGCAGAAATCACAAATGCTTGTTTTTTCCCCTTTAATACCAAGATGATTTCACGTTTTCCTCACTGTGTTTTTTTCCAGGCCACCGATATTAATAAGGAATATGGAAATTACAGCATCACAACAAGACAGTCTCTTGAAGCGTGGTCTGCCGCTGAATTAGATTTGAGCCTTGTATGTATAGTTAGTGCTTCTTCTTGTATTGCTATTGCTATAACCTAATGCACTGTCCACCCATACCTGAAAGACACAAATTTCTTTTAGTAAAATATTATAACCAATTTGCGGTTAACTTGACCTATATGTTTACTTATTTAGGTGGAAAGTACAATTGAGTATATTTGTCGCTATGAAGAAGAAGGTGCAATCCTTGTGTTCCTTACTGGCTGGGATGAAATTTCGAAACTTTTGGATAAGATTAAAGGGAATAGTTTCCTTGGCAGTTCTAATAAATTCCTTGTTCTTCCTTTGCACGGTTCTATGCCTACTGTTAATCAGCGTGAAATTTTCGACAGACCACCGGCTAATATGAGGTGAGCCACTTAGCTACTAGTTGAGAAAGTTGAATCTTTATTTACAGATATAGTTATGCTTTTACAGTTTGTCTACGAATTATGATGCACACCCTTAATGTGTTCCATGCATGATCTTTCCTTGTTTACTTGCATCCTGACAAGTGCATCTTTTCACCACTTACACCCTGCATAGGAACGCATGTGGTTTTCTCTCCTATTCATTGTCAGATAGATTGTAACATTAGTTATGATTGTATCAAATGGATGGAACTATGTTTAGAAAGTAAATTTACTGAAGGTGTATAATGACACTTTCTGCTAAAACTTTGCAACTTCCTTCAATTATCCTACAATTGAGTCTTAGTTCCATATGTTGGATTCTTGCACTGCTTTATAAATGATTGATAATTCATTTGAGCCAGAATGTGAATGACCAACGCCGATCACTTACAGCAAGTTGAGCTAATTTCATGTTCCTTATATACATCTTACAGAAAAATTGTTCTTGCAACAAATATTGCTGAGAGTAGTATTACAATAGATGATGTTGTCTATGTAATTGATTGCGGTAAGGCGAAGGAGACAAGCTATGATGCCTTGAATAAGCTTGCATGCCTATTACCTTCATGGATATCAAAAGCCTCTGCTCATCAGGTATGTTGCTGGCTATATAACAAGTCACTGTGGTGATTGATGAACTTGAAACTCCATCAACAGATATAGTTACCTGTTTCTGTTATGTTACACAGAGGCGAGGTCGTGCAGGTCGTGTTCAGCCAGGTTTTTGCTATAGGCTCTATCCCAAAGTCATTCATGATGCAATGCCCCCATTTCAGTTGCCTGAAATTCTTAGGACTCCTTTGCAAGAATTATGCCTTACTATCAAAAGCTTACAGCTTGGAGCGGTAGCCTCCTTTCTAGCCAAGGCACTACAACCACCGGATCCACTTTCTGTCAAGAATGCAATTGAGCTTCTTAAAACCATCGGAGCGCTGGACGATGTGGAGGAGCTCACTTCTTTAGGTATGAAGTTTTGCTTCTATCTTCAATATTTCTGTATGTTTTTATTATATACTACTTTGATCCTGTGCAGGACGACATCTCTGTACGCTTCCACTGGACCCAAACATTGGCAAAATGCTGCTTATGGGATCTGTATTCCAGTGCCTGGATCCAGTATTGACAATTGCTGCTGCTCTTGCATATCGTAATCCATTTGTCCTACCAATAGATAGAAAAGAAGAAGCTGATGCTGTCAAAAGATCATTTGCTGGTGACTCATGCAGGTAATTGTCACTACAGTTCCATTACCCAGATATATAGTGAAAAAGCAGATAAAAAGTTTTTCTTTAACTGGGCTAACATATTTGTATTTCAACGAACATAGATATCTAATATATCAATTTAAATTAACTGTCTCACTACCATCAGCTGCTGCTTCATTGATAGCACTTAAAGCATATCCAGCAGAAGCCCCTAAATCAGGCCCCCTAGAAGCCATGTAGGGGTCAGCCCCTAGATCTGAGTCTCTAGAATATGCTTCCAACTCAAGCAGCAGCCCCTGTTTCTCAGCCCCTACTCACGTGAGTCCTGCTTGTCAGCCTCTCCTCTCTTCTCTTCTTCACGCGGGCAACACGGCGGGTGCCACAGTGGGCAGCACGACGTCCAGGTGGTGGCCTTCTGTCCTCCACGGATGTGTCGGTGCAGGACAATGCGGTGGCGTCGCTCCTGCCTGTCGAAGCACCCGAGGGGGTGGACGGCGCTCTTTGAGGTCGGCGGCATCGGCCTCATTGTGGATGTCATCAAAATCGGTGCCAGGACCGAGGCGCAGTAGAACGCAAGAAAGCTGGTCCAGCTTATCCGCGACTGTACGCGCTGCGGTCGCAAGAATGCCATGGCGCGCCCGCAGTGCAGCCTATGGGTGTGCTGGCTGGTCTGGCGCGCCTGGGCCTCCTCGTCCGCATGGCGAGGCGCTCATGGTGTCGGGCAGGCGGTGGCTCAGTCAGGCAGCGGCGGCCTTGGGCAGGCGGCAGGCAGCGGCTCGCGCAGGGACCAGGGGCAGGCAACGGCTTGGCCGGTGCCACGGGGGCCTCAGTTAGAAAGTGGCAGGGTGGGCGCTGGCAGGGATCACCAGATCTGGGCGAGGACAGGCCATTTGTGGTGGGGGTGCGGACGAAGGGGCAGCTGCGAACGGAGTGTCAAGGTCGATGGTGCGGGAGAAAGAAGACGGGGAAAACCATCACATGTTTTTCTTTTGAGGTGGGGCCCAGCTCTAGCGACCCCCTCCAGAGCAATCTGGGGCCTACCTACAGTAGGGGCTTCGGTCCCTGCTGGGGTTCATTTTTTTGGCTTAAGCCCCTAAATCCCATGTAGGGGCCTGTTTAGGGGCCCTTCTGGAGATGCTCTTATAGGATAGTAAAAAATTGGACTTGTAATATTTGATGCTTGATAAGTTGATAACCTGCTCTGACCACATAGCATCCTTTGACACAATTATTTTAAATGCAATTTTTGCGCTAAAGTTTTTGATGCAGACTGATAATTTTCGTAACTTCTTTTGCCAGTGATCACATTGCTCTTCTTAAGGCTTTTGTAGCTTGGAAGGAAGCAAAACAGAGTGGTAGAGAACGTTCTTTCTGTTGGGAAAATTTTCTGTCCCCCATGACTCTGAAGATGATGGACGACATGCGGAATCAATTTTTTGATCTGCTATCTGATATTGGGTTTGTTAGCAAGACAAGAGGAGTGAAGGTTTTGATTTCTCTTTCATCTCAAACTTGCAGCGTGATCTATATCAACATAATGAACCTTTTAGACAGTTCTGCTCTCTCTATCTTGATGTATAGTAGCCTCCGCCATCTTTTTTACTATGTTTTGGAATATTTTCCTATATCCAACCAAGGGCAAATCACCCCTGTATTGTGTTTTATTACTAACTGAAAAAACAGAATGACAGAACAATTAAGGACATGATGAACACAGCTAGCATGTCCACAACTGTGATGTGATAACTGCTGACAGCTCATGATGTGGGGCACACATTGAAAGTTGGTTTCGAAATATCAACATATTTATTTGTATTCCAACATCTAGTTCATCTTCACCTATTTAGATATCAAAAATTATTTTTATTACAGTTCAAATTTAAATACAAATATGCCGGTTTGCCAATATTATTTCCAAATTTACAAATACAGCTGGTGCAAGACCTTTCTTTCCCAATATTATATTCACAGGTGACTGACAGCATTGCAGTCCCACAGCTTCCAACATGCATGGTGCTCATTAAGAAAAATATAGAGCGCTAGCTTGGTTATTTGTAATTTTGTATTCTCTGTGTTCTTTTTGCTCCTATTTGAACATTACTTTGGTTGGTGCCTGATATTTAGAAACTTTTAAAAATCGTGTGATGTGAATTCTGGGACATACAATGTCCATTTCCTTTTCCTAGCATGCCTTGTAATCACTATGGTAGTACTGACTTATCTATTATAAAAATATATGCTTATCTATTGCAAAAGTTCAGTTTTCATTATGTGTACTGACTTTCATGCAACTTCAGGCTTATAATCACTATGGTAGTGATCTGGAGATGGTTTGTGCTGTCTTGTGTGCTGGGCTGTACCCAAATGTCGTACAATGCAAAAGGCGAGGCAAGAGGACGGCATTCTACACCAAGGATGTTGGAAAAGTGGACATTCATCCGTCATCAGTCAATGCGTTTGTGAACCAATTCCCGTTACCTTATTTGGTATACAGTGAGAAGGTGAAAACTGCAAGCATCTATGTGAGGGACTCAACAAATATATCAGAGTATGCCCTTCTACTTTTTGGCGGTTCCCTCACTCCGAGCAAAACCGGAGAAGGCATCGAGATGTTAGGAGGTTATCTTCATTTCTCTGCCCCGAAGCGTATTATAGAATTGATTCAGGTATGACCAGTTTCCTTACTATAGCTTGTGTTTTGAACATTGAAAAGGTATATTTATATTTTCTTTCCATTACTGTTTTGTTATGCCTTGACGCCCACAAAAGATAAATTTGGGATGAGGAATTCGAGCTTTTATGTGATACTTTGATCTGTTTAGTTAAAGTGGGGATGGGGTTGGGGGGCTTGAATCAAAATGTTTTTTAGAAGCGAATCCTAAGAGTTCCTGAAGTATCATTTCGTTGCCCTCAAATGGATTAACTTTTGCATTAGGTGATGCTTGCTATATGAGTCAGCACTCATTTGTTCTCTGTGATCTAAAGGTTTAAACAGTTCATTTTCCTGTGTTCTTCACTTCGATTGACTCAAATCATGTTGCTTTCAAATTTATTCCAGATGTTGCTATGATTCATTTGAGCTGAAACTTCCACGTACATGTGCATTGCTTTCTTCCTGGGCATGATAATTAGTAGTGTGAATAGAACTGTATCCATTTTTTCTAATGTGGCCTTTAACCCTTATTTTACAGAGATTAAGGGGTGAATTGGACAAACTTCTCCATAGAAAGATTGAGGACCCTGCACTTGACATCTTTTCAGAAGGAAAGGGAGTTGTAGCGGCAGCCATAGAATTATTGCACAGTCAAAATGTGTACAACTAACACTACAGATACATGCTCACAGCACAATTTTTTGCATTTAAGGAACACTACCTATGTGGGATGCTCCATTCAGATATGGAAGCAGTTCCTTGTAGATGTTTGTAGTTTCTAGAGTGTTGGGGCCTTTACTTCAATTCATGTAGATTAGAAATCTTAAGATATTTAATAGGCGTCGAAGATGTATTAAAGTGTTAATTCAGTCAATTTATCTGCGAGTAGACTGAAATATTGATATTTTGAAAAAATGAAATAAAAAAATAATTGGGGGCTGAGGTATTGATGCACGTTTGAAATTTGGTTTCTGATTTCTAAGTATCCTTGTAAGATTCTCCAGCATTACGGCTGCCTTTGACGATCTGCTGCTATTTAACCAACCCACCAGCAGGGCTGCTTGGACGGGGGGATGTGCAGATGAATGCAGCGTGTTGCTGGTGCCTGCCAAAATTTGAATTTCTGGTTCATACGGCAGCATAAGAAGCTAATTTGATCTGAGCAAGTTATCATATTCTAATATATGGAGCCTCATGCTCCCTCCGTATTCAAATTTGTATGAGCAAGAGCAAGTCATCCTCCAGTTATTCTGATTTTGCAAGAGCAAGTCGTCTATGCCCGGGGCATGCGTACATACAGTCGTCCCGTCTTAATGCGCGCGCTTTCGCTTCCTGTTCGGCAGGCTGTTTTGCAGCTGTTTTATTGTAACGGCTGCTGAAGAAACAACTGCGAACACTGTAGCGGCTGCTGAAGAAATAACTGCGAACACTGTAGCTGCTTATCAGCAGGCTTGGCGAACAAGTCATTTCGAAAGGACAATCGTGTCTCCGAGATTCCTGGATTATGAGGATACTGCGGTATAATAAAATATTTTGGTATTGAGAGGTATGAATGTGTTTAGATGTAACAAGTTTGCAATTTTAAAAGCCATGATATTGTTAAAAATGCAACTATTTTGAAGTTTCAAAAACTCCTCCTCTGACCTCTTTTTTCTAACCATGGTTTTGCTTGACACTGGTTTCTAAAATCATGATTTCTTGATACTTTGGTTTTAGAAAACTGCAGCACCCAAACAGGCACTGTACTGAGCTCAGATGCTGCACTGGCAGCGGCCCAGCCCTAGCTTCCCCATGGAATTTGGATCATCTCACCAATTGTATTTTTACTGTATATGAATACAAATAAGCGTGACTGCACAACATGTTGGAACTTACAAATCCTATGCTACTGACAAAACATGTAGGAACAGGTTTGCTCACATGACATTCATCTCACGTTTCAGGCGACACTTTATTACTCCAACACGATTAGCTGCGGTCCAAGAGTACTGTGTTTATTATTCGCCTCGTAAAAGGAGACGGGAATCATACTGTAATGTGTACATCGATTCAAGGCCGTTTATTTTGCTGATAATTCCCATAGGCCATACAACAAAGAAAAAAAAGGAAGACAACAGGTACGCGCAGTTATTCTTTTTCCCGGGCCCAAAGGTATCATATGACAACATATGCTCTGTTCACTGAATGCAGTTGCGGCTGCATCTACTTGCGGTTCGACCTTGACATCATATGTTCAGATTTCTGCAAATGTGAAAAACAAGGGGGTGTGCTCAGAACTGCTTGCCAAATCACATACTAAGATGATAAACTTATAGCATGAGGCTCAACTATATGCTCTGCTAAGATAAATTGATACTATGGTCCAGTGATGAACGGAACAATTCTGGTCGGTTATAGTACAAGTAATCATACCATTCTATTGCAGGGATCAACCACAAGTATCGATGCAAACTAGCATAAAGCTTTACCCAGAACAGAGAAGCAGCTGAAAACCTAGAAGACAAACCTGTTCGGTGTAAGGAAGATACTTCCCATCAAATGTGACCACCACACGATCTTTTCCATCGGCGCCTTTAACCTTGTCAACTGAACAGTAGAAATCTATGGCCGACATGCTGCAGAAATTATATTCATGAATATCATTCAACAGAGCTTCACAAAGACTAAAATACAACTCTCAATTTGCTCACATCAAATGCCTTTAAGGTTTTCAACAGAGTTGCAAATGCTTTACAAATGAAGGTGAGCATCTCAAATCCTAAAACATGTCCTAACATAGAGGCAAACATAAAGCTGCTGATCCAGAGCACAAAATAGAAAAGAACTAGGTGGATCTAGGTGGCATTGTAAATAAGAAGAATAGATGGTTAAATTCGCAAGAAGAGGATTAAAACTTGGGTGGTCTAGCGATACATCCACACCCTGAAGCAACTGAGGACTCAGTTCCTTTAGAGAAGACAAAATGAACTCAAGGATGAGGCCACTTGGCAGTTCTCATAAATGTTATTATTTGCACTTGTTACTATTTGCTAGAGAAAAAAAATGGTCATGTAATGACTCATAACTGAAGCATTGGTAATCTCTTACATTCCATCACCAAAGTCTTCGTTGATTATTTCCTTGATACTCTCTCCAAAATGCATAACAGCTTCGTTCAATCTGTGTGCAACATATAGTAAAATAGTTAATGAGAGTGCTATTCTAATATCCTCTGTAGAAGTGCATCGCTAGAACAACAAAAATTAATTTATTGCAAATCTTGAGATCATCTGATAAATCTTGATAGGTTGGAAAAAATAAAGCAACCTACCAAACTTGACGATTTGTTTAACGTTTTGAACTAAATTGCTAGCTTCTGGGGAAGATAAGATTTATAGGCGAACAGCAAGCTAGTGTAGTATAACTGTTTTGTGAAACATATTGCTATTTTGGAAACTATCTTTCTGGCCTCTCTTGGCGTTAGTCAGCACTATAGCAAACATCAATATGAAAGCTATCATAGACGACTATCAGGTTAGCACTTACTCTAAATTTCAAGGTCCTGTTTAGATAGAGGAGAGTCGGTTTCAAGTTTTTAGACTAAAGGCTATTGCCCTGCTTATATTGAGAGTCGGTTTCAAGTCCCCAATATATAGTTCAAATTCGAACTAAATACAAAAATAAAAAATAAAAAAAATGCTAGAGCAACTAATACCAAAGTAAATGAGATTGTGGTACAAAGATGGTTTTCTTCCACTCGAACAACCAACAAAAGTGACTCTACAGTCCCCCAGGAGAACATGGCAGAGTTCAAAGCAATCAAATGGCCAAGATTGAATGTGCTGGTCCACTAATCGACCGTTAAAGAAAGTAAATACTATGTCACATAGCAGGTCAATTTCTAAATCCGCACGTGGGCTCCACGGTCCCCCCACAATTCCCTTCGTCTAGCTCTGCTAAGCAAGCATGTTGACCGGACAAATTGATGAAATAAAAAAGATGAGCAATAGCCAGCAGGCATCATTCATCGATTACCGAGTTAAGCGAAAACGAAGACGATCGGAGCAGCCTACCTGTATACGGCGGGCTCCTGGATGATGTTGGGGTGGTAGTTCCGGAACGGCGGCTGCATCATGAGGTCCACTAGCTCGTCGGTGAGCGCCGGGAGCGCCGCCTTCAGCGCGGGCGCCGTCTCCGGCTTGAGCTGCGCCTGCCGCCGGAGCAGCTGCGCCACGTAGACGTTGGTGAGCCCCGTCTCGGCGGCCACGTCCGAGAAGCTCTTCCCGGACTCCGCCTTCGCGGCCATGAGCCGCCGCACCACCGCCGCCCTCGCGCCGCTGTCCTCCATACCCGTGGGGTCGCTCGCGGGGGAAGCTAAGGTGTTCGACGGCCGGAGTTGTGCTGGATTGGATGGCGCGGTAGGTGGACTGGTGGAGGCGGCGGCGAGGCACGGACTTGCAGGCGTGCAGCGCGCCGCTTTGGCTGCTTTTTTGTGAGCGGAGTGAGGTGACGACGCGGCCAGGTGGGTGGCTGTCGTTGGTTTCGCCACGAGGCGGCTAAGCGACACGACTCTGCCGGCGGGCCTGTTTCACGTGGAATCAGATGGGCTGATTAGTTTCGTTGGGCTGTCTCGGTGGTGCTGCCGAGCTGAACTTGATTGAGTAGGCCGAATTATAGGATTGAGTGGGCTGAATTACACAGGCCCGCTTGTTCCGCGACGAGGCATCGGAGTTTGGAAGGCGCGCCGCCGAGCAGCGTCGTTTCGATTGTTTTCCCTTCCACACGAAGCCACGGAGCAATACAGATCACAGATGGGGCAGCGCCAGACGACGGCGTCGACGAGGAGAGCGGAGCGGCGGAGGCCTTCCTCCCTTCCAGCAGCAGCCTCTCGGCATGTGAGAATACAATGGAGGTTTCCATCCCGTTGACCGGTCCCGAACCGCAGCCGTTCGAGGCCTTTCAAACACATGGTAAAACTACGTTCCTCGACCCTTCGCGGTCACAATTATTTGGACTTGGGTGACAACTCGGCACACGAATCTTTATTTGGACTTATCATTGTTGTGGAGGATGTGAATATCGGATCTTGCTCTTAGTTTTGTTAGAGCATCTCCAGCAAGGCCCCTACTTAGGCCCCTACTCTATTATTTAGGAGGTTGAGCCAAAAAATCAACTCCAGCAGGGACCCTACTTGGGCTCTCATTTTGCATGTCCTCTCAAACTCCATCTCCAAGCCCCCATTCCTGAGGTCCTCCCATCCTCCCTCTCAATCGTGGGTCCCACCATTTTTCTTTTCTTTTTCTTTTTTTTCTCTCTTCTTTTTCTTTTTTCTCTCTTCTCCCTCCTCCCGCACGCCGCCGCATCTCACCGGGCGCCGTCGCCGCCCCGGGCCGCCCGCGCTGACCTCCTCGCTGCCCTCGGCCAGCGGCCGTGGCCCTGCGACGCCACGCCGCCCTCGCCGGCGCAGCCTCCCGCCTCCCGCATGGAGGATTCCACATCAACTCCGGCCTTGCAAGGTGGACCGCCGGCGCCGCCTATCGCCGCGACAAGGGCCGTCAGCGCCGCCTACCTTCGCGAAGAAGACTGCCGGCTTGGGATGTACGTCATGGATGACCCACGGGCGCCGTTCCCCATCTCTGCGCCGGCGCCCCGCGCCAGCTCCGGCGGCGGCACTCGACCTCCTCGGCCGTCCGTGGCTCCATCGGCGAAGGATATGATGAAGAGTTTGATTGAAATGAAAGCCAAGGAAATGAAGAGGAAGGAAGAGGTGGACCAACGTAAGATCGAGCTCGAGGAGCGTCGCTTGCAGTGGGAGCAAGAACAAAAGATCATGTTCTGTGATGTCAGCAAACTAGATCAACATGGTAAGGCATATGTCATGGCTAGGAGAGCTGAAATTGCAAGAATGGCAGAGCTAAGGGTCAGTCTTGGTGAGAGTGGTAGTGTCGGTGAGAGTGAAGGTGCTAGTGCTCATTGTAGCTCTGTGTGAGATGTTGCAATAATTTATGAACGATGAGATTAATGTTGCAATACTAATTGGTCTACTGTCTTTGGCTACTCTCTCTCTCTCTCTCTCTCTCTCTCACATCCTGTGAATGACTGTTTATAGGAAGCTTTCTCAAATGACGGCAGTACATATTAGAAGATTTCTAAAGCCTTAAAGCTAAACAAACTAAAGCTATACAATGATACATTAACATTTTTATTTCAAGAAAATAGACAACTAACTAGAACTGTGGATTGCCCATAAATGCTCTACGAGGTCATCACGTAGTCGCTCATGTGACGACTTATCCTCAATCTCCTGATGTATCTTCAGGAAGTTCTCCAGCACGAATGGATCACGGTGTTCGTAGTCCTTTGGTTTCAACACCGGAATACCATTTTGCTCTTGGTGATAGTTGAAATCCTCCTCCTCTTCTCGCTCATCCTCAATTATCATGTTATGCAACAGTACACATGCTTGCATTATGTACCAAAGTTGTTCCTTACTCCACAATCTTGCAGGACCCCGCACCATAGCAAAACAAGCCTGGAGCACCCCGAATGCTCTTTCAACATCTTTCCTTGCTGATTCTTGTGCTCCTGTGAAGTTAATTTTCTTGTTGCCCTGTGGATTTCTGAAAGCTTTGACGAACGTTGCCCAAGCTGGATATATCCCGTCGGCCAGATAGTACCCCATGGTGTACTTGTTTCCATTGACCATGTATTCTACTTGAGGTGCTGTCCCAGAAGTCAGACTCTGGAAAAGTGGAGACCGACGCAAGACATTCACGTCATTCAGAGAACCCGGGAGGCCGAAGAAAGAATGCCAGATCCATAAATCTTTAGATGCCACAGCCTCAAGGATCATGGTAGGCCCGTCCTTATGCCCTGTGTATGCACCTCTCCAAGCTGTTGGGCACTTATCCCATTTCCAGTGCATGCAATCAATAGAACCAAGCATGCCTGGGAAGCCTCTTGCACTATTAACTGCCATCAACCTGGCCGTGTCTTGGGCATTGGGGGCCCTCAAGTATTCTTCACCGAAGACTTCGACAACAGCTTGCTCAAAATGATTCAAGCACTCAATGATGGTGCTCTCTCCCATCCTCACGTAGTCATCTAACGAATCAGCCGACATACCGTAGGCAAGCATCCGAACGGCAGCAACGACCTTCTGAATAGGAGAGGCACCAAGAACTCCAGCGGCATTCGGCTTCTGACGGAAGTAGTCATCATGAGCCTCCACTTTGCTCACAATCCGTAGAAAGAGAGATTTAGACATCCGAAATCTCCTTCGGAAATGCTTCTCACTGTACACACATTGGTCGGCGAAGTAGTCCCGATAGATGCGATCGTGACCACCCAGAATATCCCGTGGCAAGTTGTGGCGTCCGGGCAGTGATCCACGAAACTTCTTCTTGCACTTGCTTCTCCTCGAGCCCTCACGAAGACCGGCAAGGATCAAGAGGTCGTCAACATCGGAATCGTCCTCTTCGTCTTCATTCCACAGTCGAAGACCTCTAGTTTCAGGATGACTTGACATCTGCCATAGGAACAATAGTTCAGCCAATTATAACATGAAAAATAAACAACGCTTGATTCAGAAAATTGCTTGATGCCTACAGACAAATTAAACAAGTTCAAACTGAATGAGCCAATATTTTTCAGTGTTGTATAGCTTCTATCAGTGCCATGTCAGTTTTATGACAACCTAGTTTAGAAGTGAAAGAAGAATGTTTCAGAAACTATGTGTGACCTGCAACTGCAAGTATGTAAGAGCTCAATTCAGAAAAAAAAGTATCTAACAGCTGCAATTGCTGTCGTAAACAATACCATTGCACAATGCAGTACTATAATCTTATTCTTTGTCTGACAATTCAGTATGACACTTTCTCTCAAAAAATAAAATTCAGTATGACAGTTTCTCATTGCTCTGTTTGCTAACGAAATGGTGTTACATTATGATACATTCTTTAGAATAGTTATCCTACATTTAGTTTGATGATACATTCTTCTTGATCTGAACTCTCTTCAATCAACCGTTCAAGTAAGGCACTTTTCGAAAGTAAAGGGAACTGCAAGAGATAGATATGGGCAGGGAGAAAAACAGTCAACCAACAGGCAATGCTCTGAAACAGTTTCTGACTGTCATACTGAGTTTTTGACTGACCATGGCGGAAAGCTCTGAAACAGGCAATGCCATGCTTTGGATGGGAGGAGGAGAAGGAGGAGAAGATCCGGACCTGAGCTCAGGTGCGTCGTCCACAGCCACCTGGAGCAGGCGGACGGTGTCGCAGGCGGGCGGCGTCGCAGGCGTCGCGGGCGTCGGGTGCGTCGTCCAGCTCGGGGTGGGCAGGCGGATGGCGTCGCAGGCGGGCGGCGTCGCAGCGAGCGGGCGGCGTCGCGGCGGGCGGCGGCGCGATGAGCAGACGGGCGGCGTCGGGAAGGAGATGGATCGAGGAATTTTTTTTAATCTGACTGATGGGTCCCACACGAAATAGGGTCTTCGGGCCACCACTGCTGGAGTTGAAGCAAGTTTTTGGGCCCCTATTTTTCCATGCCGGCCTGTAAAATAGAAGTAGGGGCTTTGATTTAAGGGCTTTTGCTGGAGATGCTCTTAGGGACTATAGAGAGGTGTATATCGTTTTTTCAGATACTAGGAAAAGAGTGTCCTGGCCATGACCTCCTAGCTATTAGGCTACGGCCTACATTATTAGTACATCAAGTTTGCAGCACTCTGTCTGCCAGGACACACCTTACATGGTAAAAATGAATGCAACACCAACATAGTTTGAATGTGTATATCTAATCTTGCATACAAAATATCTCCCGCAAAATTATCATGCTTAATAACCAAACTACTTTGAAACCATTTCTCCTAGATTCCAGGTTTCTTCTGCCAACCACCTGCAAGTCTGCAACTAAACAATCAACTAGAGTAATGAACACTACCCGGGCCAGGGTACAAAAAGTCGAATCATTCGTATACCTTCCAAGAAGCAAATTAGATTCTCCTTCAAATCTCAAATGTTATGCCTGCTTTCCAAAAGCAATTGGTATCGAACTGCACAATTCAGACAAAAAATGAACGGATAAGAAGCCGTCGTAGTGTCGCACTCCTTCTGGTGCCCATCTTTCTTTGCTGGTAATTCAATGGACACCAGAAACGGACAGGCAGCCATGCCCCGGTCAGTTCTTGGGTCGAGTATCAACTAATCAAGAATTGGTCCCTCCTCGGCGTATCAGCAGTCGTAAATGAAAGCATGGCCGGACCTTCCTTCAAGTAAAGGTGATTGAGCCCTCTTGGAAAGCCATGTGCGCGTTTGCCGCGATCAGTGGCCGGTGGTCCTGAGTCTAGCTAAGCCGCAAAACGCAGCTGAATTTTGGTCGTGTAGATCAACCAAGCTTGTGTACGTTGCGGTCAGTGAATTAATGTCATCTGTTTGTCTTTTCTTACTTGCGATATTATCGACAGCGTTTGCATGCACGATTGCTTCTGAATTCTGATTGGACTCTGGAGAAAACACGCAACGCAAAGCCATCCAAGCGCAGAGAAAACCTTCGTCGGCTCTGCGTGCGTCCTCTGTTCCGTCAGATCTAACCAACGCGGTGTCTGCTGATCATGCGCACCTGACCTGCAAACCACCACATGGATATGCCTGGTCTACGACCGCGGCGTGCTGAAATATCTGCACTAGATAGAAATAAGTGTGTTGAAGGTATGCAACAAGTTAAAAGGAAGAAGATAGAACAAATAAAGATGCTAAAACCATGTTGAAGCCTCTCCTTCCTTGCACCAATGCCTTGTATACCCGTCGAGAAACCTGTTCAGAAATTCAGAGGTCTTTGAACCGGGACTCTGAATTACTTACTTCTACCAAGGCATTCTTGAGCTTGCTCATGCAGCGGATTCCTTGAGCTTTGATCAGCCTCCTATACCATTGTAAAATTAGAAATTTATGTTCCTTTTGTTGGTAGCAATATCAAGAACATATACGGCCTAGCAACAAGGACATCAATGCATGCGCCATAATGCAACGGTGAGCATGACCTACAGCACTACTGCTTGAAGTTGACGATCATACTTCCTCCTGTCCGCTCGCTCCGAATTGAAGCCACGCCGATGCAGCTGTTGGTTCACAGCTGTTTTCTGACCTTTGTCCGACAGCCCGACGGTGATGAGAGACTGATGGAGGACACTTGGTGTTGTAACCCTAATTTCCAGATATTCCGAAGGCTGGTTAAAGAAATCTACGAAGACTTGTCTTGCACGGCAAGGTTTTAGAGATATGTTCCGATCTCGTTGTAGTTATGGAAAAGATGAGTTGTACTCTCGCTAGGACTCTATAGGCGGTTGTTTAGCCTATAAATATTGATGTACACCCCCGATGAGGAGGGAATCGACACTTCCTACGATTCAAATCTCTGCCGAACGCCCCATTCAATCGGGCTACGACACTTGGTATGGCCTGATCAGCTTAGTGGGCATGCTCAACCCTTGAGTCAGCAAGAGCAACCAAGCCCGGGTGCCTCATGCATAAAGCACCAATTAATCACGGTTTATTATCTGCTGCTCAACCTTACTGTGTACAGTCTTTGACAGTCGTCGCTGAGTAAATTAGCTATATGACTCTATTTACTCTTCACTACATCTTATATATATATTTGACGTCGAAAAGGAGCCACCACGTTCGCTCTAAAATGTTCTAAATTCTCATGTTAATCTGAGAAAATAAGAAGAGAAAATTACCCACCACTGCTATTATAAAACAATTAGTCAGAAAACCCCTTAAAAGTATTTATAAAATAGCTAAATTCAAAATAATAAAAAATAGCCAAAAATATCCTCGCACCTATTTCTAAATTACCTATCATGCCATTATAAGTAAAAAAACTAAACTTGGAATAATAAAAAATAACCAAAAATACCCTTCCCACCTATTTCTAAATTACCCTCCATGCCATTACAAGTAAAAAAAACTAAATTCAGATGATACAAAATAGCTAAAAAATATCCCTAATTCTTAATTTTAATCTACCAACATACCATTATGAGCCTAAAATAGCTAAATTTTAGAACAATATGAATATCCAATAAACACTTCATCCCGATTTCTAAATACACCTTTATAAAAATACATCGTGACATTCTAGCTAGCATATGACATTATCTTATTTTTAGCATGACACATTTCTTTCGAAAGATTTATTGGTAGCAACTATGACATATGTTAGTTGTTTAGCATGCCACGTCTGAACCGACCTCACTTTTAAAATAAAATCAAATAAATTGTTAGATAAGACAATAAATGATGACTCATCTCACACTCAAATTGTGGGATGGTGAGAAATTTTCCAATCTATTTTCTACTATTTTATAAATATAGAGTATAAAATAAGTAATAACAATAAACTATATTAAACTAATATAATAATATAAAAATATTTTAAATAGTATAGTAAGTCTAGCCGCGCAAATGCGCGGGCAGTTATACTAGTTTTTTGAATCAACAACATTACATTTTCCTTCTGATTTATTTTCAGAACACGTGAACTTGTTCTCGAAAAGGTGGTCTTCTTGAAATTCCTGATAGGCCATGGTTTTTGGAATAACTCATTAATTAATCACAGTAATGTTGGCAGTTGGAGGAAGCCTAGCTTGGAAAATGGCGTGAATGTCAATTTGGAGTTGTTCGGCCTGTTCGCCTGGCCTTCTGCTTATCAGCCGCTACAGTGCTCGCAGTTATTTCTTCTGCAGTCGCTACAGTGTTCGTAGTTATTTCTTCTGCAGCCGCTACAGTAAAACGGCTGCAAAACAGCCTGCCGAACAGGCTGGTTGTTCTTCTGTCGTGGCGCTTTCTTGATTCTGGAACCATCTTCGCTCATTTTCTTTGTACCCGCGAAGAGACTGCTGCTGTTTACATCTGACGTACTACCAACTTCTATAACGTGGCACTCTATCCGTATACTGTGATCACATTTTCAGAATGGTTGTATTGTTCCTTGCATTTTTTTCATGCCCACCAGCAGTTCTCGGAAATTCACACCTTGAAGGCTTCGCTTCTACAAGGTTTCACATTTTATTAAAAGCTTTGTTTTGACAAAACTTTACAATATTTTTAGTACATCATGGAAACTACGTCTCACCATGTGCGTGATTCGTGGAGCAGACTCTCAGTGAAGCTGCACCTAACGTTGTTTTCAGGAGAAGTGATTCTAGAGCGATTCTGTGAAATGATCTCTGTTTCGATTCTAAGAGCATACTATAGCATTACTTTCAGTCAGAGAATCAGCTTCTGAGGAGAATCACTTGTAGAGAATCTCTAGTGATGACCTTCTGCTCATGGACGTTTGATGCTGGAGAAGACACGTAGAAGCGGGCAGTTGGCATTATGGCATTAATTGGGCCAGTAAAGATTGAACAAATCGATTAGGGTATATACCACTTCTCCTCAAATTCTCTGCTTCCCTATCTCTATCGTCGTCATTATCAACGTACCAAATTAGTTCTACGAATAGCAGTGATCTCGCGCTATCACCGATTCTGAATAGAGCGATGTTCGGTGGTTGATGTTCGTTTTTTTTTTGTCTGCGTTCGGAATGGAGCTGTTTGATGGTCTGAGTCGTCGTTAGTCGTCCCAACCTGAACAGTTTCTAGAACGCAGATTATTCAGCTGACCGCAACTTGTTACGCGACACGTCTTGGTTAAGCTCTGCCCTTGCTTGGAACCATAGCATCAGGTAAGTGAAGTCATTTTCAGAACCATAACATCTGAATACGACATGGATCAAGTTCACCTGCTTATTCGAGATGTCAGCGCTTCCTTACAAAGTTCATCCAGTAAAAAAGGTGATAATAGTCCAGAGCAAGTTTTTTTTTTTTTTTGAACTGAAGTCCAGAACACGCTTAACTGTTCATAAATGAGGTTGTCTTCTTCAGTTTCAATGGCACTGGCACCGCCGGGGCTCCACTGCCAGTGCCATCAATACAAGAAAGGCATCCCTTGTAAAGAACCGGGAACTTCAACGTACACGACACATCCGCCGTTCTGGATGCGTAGATCTCTCGCTCTCCCGTGAGAATTAAACATCGATATATACTCCATATATCAACGAGATCCCCCAGCGTCCTAAACGTACGGTCCCAGCTCCTTTTTCCCGTCCTCGCAGATCGATTGGCCGCCCTGATCGGCCGGGCGCCTCACCTCCAGGCTGATACATACAGGTCGTTCTCATGAGAAGGTACCCGCCAGCTACAGCCTCGATGGCCATTAAACAGAAGCTGTTTTCTGTGCTCCGTCCGTTCATGGTGTGGCGACCCCCCGGGCCGGCCGGCCGATGAGGTAGCTAGATGCCGGCCGGTCCCACGGCAGCTGGTGGCTTGCTGGCCGGTGACGTTGCGATCGATCTGACATGCATGTGGGGTAGGCCCGATCGACGGCATGCCGTTGCCGGACGGATGGAATACCGGCAATTCGGACCAAGGTTGCGCGCGCACCGGACGCCTTGGAGAAACTAGTTGGAAGTTGAGACTCAGATCATTTCGTCGTTTGAAAGTTTGAAGGCCACTATATCCAACATGATCGAAGGCCACAAAACTGGATTCCAATCAAGCACAGGCAGGGCTTACGTGTTCCGCCGAGACATGATTGACGGAGTAAAGTCTTGCATTGCCTGTAGACACGTCATGGCTAAGACGCTGACCAGCTCATTATTAGTCACGCACGCCGATCTGTGGATCAAGGAAGAAGAATCATCGTCGCCCGGGCGTCACCTTTGGCCGTCCAACATCAGCTGCCCCAGTGGTGTACGTACAGCGTAGTTACACGTTTAGAGATACGTACCTAAACTTCGCCTAACTTAGCCGGCCTGTTTCCACGCTCCTGTCTGTGTCGGTGGTTGTTTCAGCTCTCTGCAACAAGCTTTTACCTGATGGCTGATCTCGCACGCATGGAGTGAGTAACAAGGCCTCATCGCTTGGTGGGGTCGGGACGTCTCGTTCGCGTCCGCGCGCGGCGCGCGTGCTTCGTCCCCGTGGCACACGCGGCGGCCATGACCGAAAGCCCAGTTTAATTCCCAACCGTTCGTCGCGATCGATCCATCAACGTGGACGCATACGTACGAGCCGGCGGCGAAGTGCGTTGCACCGGGCACCGCAGTTGAGTTGATCGATTGGGATCGGTGCGTGACGACATTGGTACGAACGACAGGTACGCGGCCGGAGCATAGACTTGTGTGACGTCTCTGTACGCGTAGGTCGACTAGGACCGGTTCATGCTCCGCTTGTGAATATATAGTTTGATTCCGACCTCCTCGACGACTACTTTGAATTCCATTTTGACTCGAGGAAACTGATCAGATTCAATGTTGGTGTTCCTTATCTTCTGTCAACCTCGAGATGTTATTACAAGGCCAAGCTCTAGGATTGGCACACGTAACTTGCAAAGGTTGGCACTAGGACTGGAGTTGGTGATAATATATGAGGATTGAGGAAAATAAAGGAAGGGGCCAATGTAGGTCAGTGGAGACAAAGCTCACATGGAGAGGAAATTAATTAATTAAGTGCGAGATGAGAATTTTTTTTATTATTTAAACCTTTTTTATTAATATTTTAAAAACAGACCGTCCGGAGCTTTATTTCCAGATTCTAGATCGATTTGTCGTGCCATTTGGAAAGGCGCGACAGCCTACTGAGTCGCGCCAGTCGGACCGGCGCGACCGTGTGCCACGTCGGCGTTGACGGCCACGTCGGACGGAGCTGACCGGAGGTCCACCGCAGTCGCGGCGATTCGTTTGGCGCGGGAAAGGCCCGGTCGCGCCCATCGGATGGGCGCGACTCAAGCTTGGTCGCGCCAGTTCATTTGGCGCGACCCATGCGTATTAAAACACCGCGCCCGGCCTTTCTTCATTTCTTCTTCCTCTCCTCTTTTCTCTCAATCGTCGACCGCCGCCCGCCTCTGTCGTCCCCTTCGTATCCGGCGACCACACCCCATTGCACCCGGGTCTTTGTGTGAAAAGGTCGTCCCCCAAGGTTCCTCTCTTGTTCTGTCCAATTAGAATATCTCGTTTCGTTGTCATTGGAACTCTTTAATGTTGTTAGGGTTAGAGGTAGGAATTAAAATGTTTTTACTTTGATTGTTTATGAGGTGTTATGAACGATCGGATGGTAAGTATCGATGTAGGGCAACGTTGTAGGTACCTAATAATATGCATAGTGTTTTGTATGATGTTATGTAAGTAATTAGGTGAAGATAATTATGTGAAAATATACACTAGTTTGAGGTTTGTATATTGTTTTGTTTGTATGAAGGATGACGTACCCCCGTGATAAGTATGGTTGCCGAATAAAGATTGAGTATCCTCGTTTGGGGTCGGTAGATGCACCTGTCCCTCCGGCCCTTCCGGTGCCGAAGTGCGAGTGTGGTGAGGCGGCGGTAGTGAAGCAATCTAGGCATCGGAGACTGCAGCACTTGCGTTCTACCATTGCCCACTACGTCGTGTAAGTCTATTGAATGTATTATAATTGTATGATATTTTCATTAGTTCCAGTAATAATGAAGATGATGTGTTTGTGTCTTCTGTAGTGTGCCTTCTTCCAATGGATCGATGGGCAGGAAATGTATGACCCTCGGATCCTGTTGTTTCCTTATAAGCGTAAATCATACCGGTATGAAGATTTTGAGCGTTGGGTGCCGCCGCCTCCGAACCCACCCCCCATGACGGAGGTTGAGATGATTGAGGCTGCAAAGAGAAGGGTGCGCAATCCCCCACTGTGTCATTGTGGGTACCGTTCGGAGCTTGAGACGCCTCCTGCCGGGTTGGATTACACTCTCTTTTTTCGGTGTGCCTTGATCGGTAGCGTAGGTGTGGTGCAATTAAATTGTTAATTCGGAAAAGTGTTGATGGTTATTATATATTTATTATATGGTTTCATAAATGCAGACGGGATGGCGTTTGTGTGACTTCCAAGAGTACATCTACGGGCCGAAGTCGCATTGGCCTGTTAACGTGGATTTGGATGAACTGCTGCAGCAGTACATAAATTGCAAGGAACCATTCTCACTCCCGTGCAATGGGTATCCTCCTATCCTTTGTCCATGTGGTGTGCCGGCCCGGGCGGGCGTTGTGCCATCGGAGTTGGGTGATGGATATTTCTGTGGCAACACAGTTGGCGAGGACGGATGGGTGAGTAATATTGAAAAGAAATTGAACTTGTTACACACTGCATTTGTCTAAAATAGTGAGTTAAAGGCAATTAGTTAGCTTTGTTTATATTGCAGCATACTAGGAGGTGTCACTGGGAGACATGATAAGGTTAGGAGGACGGTGCCACCGTGGGACAAACGGCTTTTGGAGGAGACTAGAAGTACAATTCGGAGGAGACATGGGATTGTAATACCTCCTCACTGGATTATTTGGAATATTGAGCATGAGTTTAACACAGGTTTGGAGGGTGCATTGTTGCATTGGAGGAAGAACAAAGATAAGTATCCTTCACATGGAGATTGGGAAGCTTTGTCGGAAAGTATGAGGGAGTGCCGCCACGAGCTGCGCCTCGTACATTGGAACACCAGTGTCGAGCTGATGGATTGGTGCAACAAAAAGTTGAAGGAGCTTGCTGACCCTGTGATTCAAGAAGAGAGACGGAAGAAGAAGGCTGAGGAGCGGAGGAGGCAGGAAGAGGCATACAAACAAGCTCAACTGCGTAACCCCCATTCAATGGAGAGTTTTTTTGCAAGAATAGCCGAGAACAAGCGGAAGCAGCGTGAGGATGAAGCAAGGGCCGCAATGATTGCTAGTACTAGTAGGTTCGGTATTGTGGACGAAGGTAGTAGCAGTCGAACTGCAGCAAATGAGGGCAACGCGGTGAAAGTTGGAGAAGGTAATTAATTTTGTTAAACTTATGCATAACTGTTGGTAACTACAAGAAATTTCTGAGCTATTATGTGCGTGCATGTGGGTGTTTGCAGCGATGGCAGCGGATGAACCGGAAGAGGAAGTGGACGGATATTGCCTGCCACGTTGCAAGTATTTTGCCACGTGCGACGACCCCCCTCCTATGTGCTGGTGCGGTGATCCTTGTATGGTGCGAAGATCGGGCCTATTCAAGACCCTGTGGCAGCGGCGATGGGTGTGCGCAAACGAGGAGCATGATTGATCTCCAAATAGCGATTTGGTTTGTCATTATGATGAGTTTGAAGCGAATCTTTGGTTTGTTTAATTATCTCACAATATCAAATATGTGCGCAGATTGGGACTCCATTGTGCGACTTCAGGCAGTGGATTGACACGCAGCGATCAGACGAGGCTTTGGAGTACATTTCTAGTTGGAAGACTGCTAATGCAAGAGAGAGGGAGTTAGCTGCACAAAAGATTGTGGAGCGTCAGAAACGTGAGGAAGAGGAACGTCGTGTTGAGGCGGAACGTAAGAAAGAAAAGGAGAAGCGTGAGCAAGAGAGGGAAAGAAAAAGGGAGAGAGCCCGTCGTGCTAAGGCGGCGGTTGAGGCAGGTGGCCCTGACTTGCTGAGGAACGGGAAGTGGCCTCGCTGTACCCAGTAATTCATAGGGAATTACTTGTGTTCTTGGTTATGTAAGCGAAGTGGCCATTGGAATTACAAGTAGTTGTGGTGTTATTTTGCAATATTACCGTAGTACGTGCCGGACAATGCCGTTTTATTGCTTAATAACTCCCTCGGATAATGTTAATTGTATTTGTGGCATATATTTGGTATTATGTTTGGTCACATGGGCGGTTGCTTTTGTTTGGTGGTGCTGAATGATTTAATTTCCTTTTGCCATCGGCCGCATGCACAATTATTGATCGCACCTTCCCAGCCAGGGGACTGAAACATGCTTTGCTTTAGGCAGGACATGCACAATTATTGGATCCTCCTTCCCATGCACAATTGTTGATCGGGCCCATGCACAATTATCTACAGGACGGCATTTGGTGCTTTGCTTTAGGCAGGAGGATCCAATGCTGCTTTGGGGGTCAACTGATGCATTGATCGATCCCGTGCCTTACATTTCGTTGGCCCCGACATCTTTCGTCTATCATGCATTATTAGTGGGGAAAATAGTTAACGACTGTTGCACAAAAATTATTGGCGACAATTGTTACTCACACGTTGACAGGAAAACACTTAATTTCATGGCGATGGTCGGTAACACAATTGGTTTTCATTACAGTAGCATCCCACTCCGAAACTGCTTACAACAAACACACATATTGTCGAATGCGAATAAACCGATAACATAAGTACAACAATTATTCAACTGGGACATGGTAATATGAGGTACGGAACGATGAACGGGGACACTTGTTGAGGTACGGCAACTATGAACACCCATGACTAGTTGCTCCCAGATGCACCTTTGCCCTTCTCTTCACGGTCAATACTCCTCAGCATGGTTGCACGTTCCTCGTCTTCCGGTGTCATGTAATCATCGATCCACTTAACAAAACTGCAACCATACGAAGGTTCCGTTGTGCTAAATAGCTGCCTCTGCACACCCTGAGTTAATATTACACATTAGTGCAGTTAATAATACTACCTACAACATAATTTATGAAACATGGATGTACCTCGCGCTTTGGTTTCTCCCACAGAAGCATCCTATCTTTTTCATTGCATCTCCAGAACCTCATACCGTAGGTGTCGTAGTCGAAGGACAAAGATAGGATCTTCTCCGGCAGGAGGACTCCTCCCTCTCTTAGGAGCGTTTGGTGGAGGCCCACTACGAAGTTTCTCCAGCGATTTGTGTACCCAATGAGGGTCGACTCTCTCTTTGCGAGACATTACTAGTGAGATGTGAGGAGGATAGGGGCGGCCACTGCCCTCTATTTATAGGCGACCCGCGGTCGCGCCAATCCAACTGGCGCGACCAAAATTTCGGTCGCGCCAGCTCCCCGCCGTTTGCAGTAGCCCCAGGCGAAGGCGGAGGCTCGTCACGCCTAAGTTTCGGTCGCGCCGATTGCAACGGCGCGACCCGGTGAGCAGTCGCGCCACGAGTTCGCCATCTGCAGGGAGCTCTGGAAAGAGGCAACGGTGGCAGCGGCTAAGTCTTTGCCGCGCCAGACTAATTGGCGCGACCGCTGTTCACCGGTGTTTGCGGAACTGCCTGGTCGCGCCAGTTGGATTGGCGCGGCCGCTGTCAAAGTACCGGCCGAGCTTGGAAACAGCCTCGTCGCGCCAATCCAACTGGCGCGACCGCTCCCTTGCAAACAACCATGTCGCGTCAATTCAACTGGCGCGACCGCTGTCACCTGGCCAAAACAGACGCGAAAACAGTCTATTCTCGTAGCATCTTCGTGCATATGTTTCTATGCGGCAACAGAAAAGCATGAACTTGTACCAACGGCCACGTCGGACGGAGCTGACCGGAGGTCCACCGCAGTCGCGCCGATTCGCGGCAAAAGCCCGGTCGCGCCCATCGGATCGGCGCCACTCCGTCTCTGTCGCGCCAGTTATTTTGGCGCGACCCATGCGTAGTAAAGCACGGCGCCCGGCCTTTGTTCATTTCGGCATCCGTCCCTGCCACCCTCCCCGGTGGCCTCCGTCCCCGCCGCCGCTCCGCTCTTCGCGTCGTCGCGCCGCCGCGGCCGTCCCCGCCATCTCCCTCCCCTCGAGGCGGGTGTGCGGCCGGCGCGAGGCCCCTCCCGGCGCCGCCCTGCTCCGGCGGGCCGGCCTGCCTGCCCCACGCCGCGCTCCTCCGGCGCGGCCGGCAGGCGCCTCCCTACCCCGCCGCCCTGCTCCGGCGCGGCCGGCCTGCCTGCCCCACGCCGCCCTCCTCTGGCGCGGCCGCCCCTGCCCGCCACCCTCCTCTCGGCCGACCGCCGTCGCCGCTGCGTCGCCCGTCCCTGCCGCCTCGCCCGTCCCCGCCACCTCGGCGGCCAGGTCGCGCCGACGCCCTCCCGGCCTACATCGCGCCACGCCGCCCTCGGAGCTGTAGGACTCTGCCCCACCCCCGAGAGTAATTTAAGATTTTATTTGAAACAAATTAGTTAGTTAGCTCATTTTACTTAGCAATTTTCAGTTAGCAAATTTAGTTTCATATGTACTTAGTTATCAAATTGAGTAAGATAATGAAGTTACATCAATCATGAAGATTTTATTCTAGTTAGGCATCAATCTTATTTTGCAGGAGAAGAGGCCCTCGGAGCTGAACCGGAGCACGAACAGATGGCGTCTTTCCACTGCCCAAACATCGTGATCTTTGATGAGGCTGAGGTTAGATACAATGATGCAAGTCTTTTAGGCCTCGTAGTACTTATGAAGAGCCAATCTCCATATGCCTACACTGAGCTCGATCGCATGAGGATACAGTCAGCCTTACAGAGCCAGACGGGTGTGGTGCTTCCGGTAGAGCAGATCTCCCGGTACCTTTGTGATTATGTGCTGCTCACCGGCTCATTCAATGCAACCAATCAGATCTTGAGTAAAACAACCCTTCAAATTGAGGAACATCGCCTTCCAATGTTACCACTGACGCCCGTGTATGGTTCCATTGAAGTACCCATTGATCGGACAGTTCCCAACATCGAGATACAATCTACAACCCCACAAATTACCGAAAATTACCAACCACTGAAGATTGTCGTAACTGGACTGCCACCAGTCTTTTGGAGCCAGCCCGTTCTAGTACCTAGAATCTTCAGGAACATATGTGAAGTTTCCCAAGTCTGTTTGAGGCATAGTGATCTCGCATTCGGCATGTTAACATATGCACGCCCATCAACTATACCTAGGCAGGCCCATATTGGCATCCGCAGAAGCTGTGGTTCCTTACTGAACATATGGCCAATTTGGATTCATCTAGAACCACCTGCACCGGGTGATCTACAGACACTTCAGGCCAACGGTAACTGCAGTTACAACAGAACCTTGCTCCGATAATGTTACATTGTTTCCTCTAACAATTGTCGCTCTTACTGCTGAAACCCACCCACAACTCCGCTACACACTACATCGGCAACAAAATGGTGCCGGGGGTGTGGGGCCTTCCGGAACAGGAGGTGCACTTGAAGCAGGTCGTCAGCAAGCAGGTATGCTACAACCAGTCTATATATCGGCCCCTAACTACAAACTTGAGCACTTAGACAGTCCAAAAACTGCACTACCTCATGCGGATCCTCATGCATCATGTTACTTTCTTGAAGCACCCGATTCATCAAGCGATGGTTCGACCGTAGTATCAGAGACACCATCAAACGAAGGTGGCACCATAGTACATGAGACACCATTACACGAAGGTTCCACCGAGATAATATCGACTGCCAATAGTCCCTTCAGCCATGAAAGTTCCACTGAGATGATGTGACATCACGTCTCAACACCGAAGGGTACATTTAGTTGAACTTCAATCCTTATGTATACAACTATCAAATTAATTAAAACAATATTCCAGCCGCCTCTTTGCTAACACATCTCCTTTACAGCTAAATCCAAAGATGAGGAGACGCTCGAAGGGGCAAGTACTCAACAAAAGTATACCGGAGATGCCGCGAGCTTGGTTGTGAACTGTTGTTGTGAACTTCTGTTGTGAACTTATGTTGTGAACATTGTGAACTTGAGATGTGAACTTCAGTTGTGAATGTTTTGAACTTGTGATGTAGTTGAACTTATGTACCTTTTTATTTCTATGGATTTTCTTATGTGGACTTGTCATGTATTTGAACTTATGTGACATATGGATGATATGGATGATATATGTGACATATTGGCAGGGCCGTCTTCATAAATTTGGAGGCCCGGTCTGAGATGCAAAATGAGGCCCAAAAATAACATCGCCTGGCCGTAGAGTGTGCTCAAATTATCTCGTACAAATTTGAAGCTTGAAAGCAATTTCATACACAAAAAATAAGGGTGCCTAGGGGCTGGGGTGTTATATTATTCTTCTCATCTGATAAATATATTAGATTGGCATGATTCAAGATCAAATCTTTAAGGCGAGTTCAAATCTTTAGAATTTTGGTAAATAATGTTTGAACTTGTGATATCTTATACTTCACATCTAATAAATGTATTCAAGTGGCATGATTCTAAAGAATAATCTTCAAATTTATAACAGAAGCTAAACCGTTGATGTTTATTTCGCAAAAATAGGAAGGAAAAAAAAAGACAAAAAGACCACTGCCCTCTATTCATAGCCGACCTGCAGTCGCGCCAATCCAACCGGCGCGACCAAAAGTTCGGTCGCGCCAGCTCCCCGCCGTTTGCAGTAGCCCCAGGTGAAGGCAGAGGATCGTCACGCCTAAGTCCGGTCGCGCCGATAGGAACGGCGCGACTCGGTGAGCAGTCGCGCCAGGAGTTCGCCATCTGCAGGGAGCTCTGGAAAGAGGCAACGATGGCAGCGGCTAAGTCTTTGTCGCGCCAGACCCACTGGCGCGACCGCTGTTTACCAGGGTTTGCGAAACTGCCTGATCGCGCCAGTTGGATTGGCGTGACCGCTGTCAAAGTACCAGGCGAGCTTGGAAACAGCCTCGCCGCGCCAATCCAACTGGCGCGACCGCTGTCGTCTCCTTGGAAACAGCCTGGTCGTGCCTTTTGAACTGGCGCGACCGCTGTGACCTGGCCAAAACAGACGCCAAAAACAGACTACTCTCTTAGCATCTTCGTGCATGTGTTTGTATGCGGCAACAGAAAAGCATGAACTTGTAGCAACAGCTAAAAGTGTTTCATACGCACATATTAAATTGCATGGTTCACAGTAACGGTACCGTACCAATACATGGTTCAAGACACTTTAAAGAGTTACAAGGTTCTAACACAATAGTTCAAGTGGCACACCATGTAGTCCATACATAACATTCAACTAAGACATAGTTCGAATAGTTTATTCATTGGCCCGGCGTGTACGGCTTCTTCTTCTTCCTTGCACGGCTGGGGTTAGTTGGCAGCACATTACCACTATCGACATCCTTCCTCCTACGTGGTTTGCGACGTTGAGGAGAGAGTTGTGACGGCTCAGGTGCATCGCCAAGTTGGGATGCCCCCATTATTTCCTACACATAATTCACCATTCTTAGTAATCTAATTTGAATGGAATATGGTTTATCAATGTAACACAATTGAAATGGCGGCTACTATCTCCATTACCTGGTCATCCGAACAAGAATCGGAGTCATCGTCATCCTCGCTGTCCGATGATGCTTGCCGTCCACCGCTGCTGCTGGCCACATCTCGAGTGTGTGACGAAGAGCCCGCCCTTGTGGATGGACCGGACCTTGTTCTTGGCGGAGTCCCCGCTGGCAATTCCTGTTCAACAACATCATCTTGCTCGATGCAGTTCAGCTTCAATGCTAGCCGCCTGCAGCTCCGACGCACGCGCTGAGACATCATATAGGTACACATTATGAGTTAGTCTACGTATCCACTACAGGTAATAATTGTTACTCATGAAACGCGTAAGAAATGACCTGGGCAAAATGTCGAAGGGCTCCCAACTCATCCGCCGTTCCTTTCGGGTGGCGCATAGCATGTCCTGCCTCATTTGCAAGACGAGCAGAGCTGCGTCGCCTAGAATACGAAAATAGCCAAAACACTTACAACCGTAGCCAATCCAACTGGCAAACGAACAAAACATTTTCAAAGGCGGAAGAATAAGAATACTTACAGTGTAGTTGTGGACCGGAGCTCTCTCGGGCTGCGTGCCCTCCCGGGTGACAACGTCATAATCATCAAACAGGGCCTCGTCGTCGTCTGAGTCAGGCAGGTCAGCAATATGCGCAGCGGTCAAACCAGGTCGGAGGTGAAGCCGGGAGTGGGTGTGCAACCATTCCAAGTACTCTTGGAAAGCACGTGCCCTGTGCGCCGGGCCGCTGGTTGGCCAGACCGTGTTGTTCCCTCGCTGATTCCACATCTCGATGTACGGCTGGTGCTTCTCCGCCCAGTCCACGGCTCCTCTTTGCTTCCTTCTATCAATCCTGCAAAGATAGGTAAAGGACAATAAGTGGACGCATGCAACAAAGTAACTTTATCTGAGTTTGGGAAGTATAACAAATATACTTGTGAAGGGTTTTGTTGGTAGTAGGGCAGGGAACATTTGTCACTTGGAGCCTATCAAACTGCCGCATGACGCGTTGTGGGAGATGCCACTCCACAACATAGTAGCATATCAGTGGGATCTCCAGCCTCCAATAGTCAGCATCCCTACGGCACATTGGACTTAGTTCCATTTGGGTGACCTCATTTCGGTCATACGGCTGCCATTCAACCTACAAAACGAGTTTCATCATGAGTCATATTTCCAATTAATGTGAAATCACTGAACCACAATATGAGTACAAATAAATTGCATTAGAAATTCACCTGGTGCTGAGTTAGGACGTCATACTCATTTGTGTAAGACAAATATCGCCGTTGTGCAGCTCCAACAACATTGATTGCATTCTTCCAAAGAAAAGCGACAGTAGGCAATGACCCTTCATCATCAAATCCCCACTCCTGCAATGGTAAAAAATGACATAAGTTTTACGAAGTATTAAATTAGTTACTTGCAACGATAAGGACCATGGCAGAACTAAGATAGTACCTCCGGCGGTGCACGCTTAGGCCTAGCAATCGGAAACCGCTCCCACATCCAAATCTGTAGAAGGTACAAACACCCCCCTATGCTAGAGCTCTCTCCACTTCTACGACAAGCGTCACAAAGCTGCCGATACAACCATGCAAGAACCGCCGAACCCCAACTGTAGCTGGCCATGTCCTCCCATGGCAGTGCAACAATAGGAAACATCATCCAAGAAATTGTGTTTCCGCTCCCGTCGGGAAAGAGGAACCCACCAACCAAGTGCCACAGTCAAGCCCGAGCGTACCTCTCCACCATGGCATCCTCGGCGTCTGGATCCTCCAAAGCACTAAAATTGTCAGTCAGCCACTTGGAACTAACTCCGGTCGTCTTCCTATCCTTGACATCGTCATCTGGTTCAGGCGGCCTCAGGCCCAATGCAGCCTCAACCATATCCCTCCACCCCACTGTCTGCACCATGCCAGTTATAGCAAGACCGTTAATTGGAAGGCCCAAGATCATGGCGACGTCCTATAGAGTAACTGTAATCTCCCCACACGGCAAGTGGAACGTGTGGGTCTCAGGCCTCCAACGGTCCACTAGAGCAGTGAGCGCCGGTGCATCCATGCGGGGCAATCCCGCATTCACAATTCGTGCCAAAGGCATCAAGCCGGCACGCCTGATGTAGGGTGCGTAGCGCTCATCCCATGGCATAGCGCTGTGTGTCCGGGACCGCAAAGGCTTCAATACCTAAGGAAACAAGTAAGTGCAATGTGATTAGTGCATATGAGTATGGGCAGCAATTAAACTATGGACACCTATGAAATTGTTAGTATGGAAATTACTTATGTGCGAATAACAATTCCTCACCTGACCAAGGTCGACAAGCTGGTGAGCGCGGTGCTTCCCATCGTACATGGTGTCAAGGAGCCGGAAGCGCGGGTGGGGGGCCATCTCCCTGAAATTACAATAAGATACAAAACTCCATTAGATGACAAAAAGAAAGACAAATGTAATTAAAAATATGGACATGAAAGTAATGGTACAATATACAGCAAATTACTTATGTTACCTCCGTACTACGATTATTTCTAGGTCCCCTACGTGTTGTACTTGAACGTGTTGATTTGTTCTTCGGACCGAATTTGTGGTGCTCAATTGTATGCCCTTCTACATGACGTAATGTGCAACGGACTTTGGCAGGGTCCTCATTGAAGTCCCCAAATCCATACATATCCTCCCCGTAGCCTTTTTGCGAGTCATCAAGCTCGTTTCGTAACCTCTTCTTTTTTCGCCTACCCTTTTTGTCCTTCAATAGGCATACATCGGGGACGTAATCCAAACCAATGTATTGGGGCCAATGCGACATATCAAGGCATGGTCCGAAGGATGACTCCCATGTTCGTAGAGCGGCAGCAGTTGAGTAGTACGGACTGAGGTAACTGGGAGACTCATAGTCCACGCGTCGTGAACGGCATGCCGTTATGACATGCGAGCAGGGCATATGCAGCAATGCTGGGACCATGCACGTGCATGTCACAATGTCACCTATCTCCACTCTGTACATGCGTCCACCAGACCTCTCACCCCCAATACCGGTATGACTAATTGAACGGACATCGTACACAAACTTTCGCGGGTCGAATAGGCGGGCTTCTTGATTAGTAGAAATGGTGCCATGTAACTGTAGGTGCTTCTCCGTGCCCCGTCCCCATTTAATATTAGCACTGATTGCATCACGTGCCTTCTGCCACCGCGTCACAAAGTATGCATTGCACTTGTGAAACGTGAACTCAATTATGGCAGACACAGGCATTGCTCGGATCCCTTTAAGCACTTTGTTGAACACCTCAGAGATGTTCGTGGTCATTATGCCGTATCGGAACCCTCCTTCATCAAATGCTAGAGCCCATTTACTCTTATCAAGCAAATGCTGTTGTAACCAATCCTTTGCTTTGTCGTTCAAGAGCTTTTGCAAATCCTCCATTCGAGCGTCAAAATGCCGCACCTGCTTCGCTTTGCATAGAATCTTAAGGGCCTTTATCACTTTGTGGTTTTTTTGCCTCCCTCATATGTTGGCGGCAAAATGCCGCATGCACCACCGATGAACTAGAGGAGGGTATCCGTCTAGCTCTTCTCTAGCAGCGTTCAGAAGACCTTGGTGCCTATCTGATATCATGCAAACTTGTCTCCCTCTGCCAATTACTTCACGCCTGACGTGGGTTAGAACCCAGGACCAGCTGCTATTGTTCTCACCCTCTGTGATGGCAAATGCAATGGGAATCAACTGATCATCGGCATCAACAGCAACAGCAACCATCACTGTCCCCTTGTACTTCCCCGTCAAAAAAGTTGCATCAACACTCATAACGGGCCTGCAGTGCTTGAATGCCGACACGCATTGAGGGAAACACCAGAACACGCGTTCGAGGACAGGTTTCATTGATCCTTTGCCATCGCTGCAGTGCTTGCCTCCAGTTTCTATGAAGTATTTCGTCCCCGGATTGAAATGTGCAATCGCACTCAACATTCTAGGAACCGTATTGTAAGACTCCTTCCAATCTCCCCATAACTCTTCCATGGCAAATTGCTTCGCCCTCCATGCCTTGCCATATTTTACCCGGTATCCAGTGAACCCATGAATAGCCTCAATGAGGGACGACACAGTTATGTTCGTGTCTGCCCAAACCATTGCAGCAATCCGCCGCCCAAGATACCTGCCCGTACATTGAGAATGGACCTGCCCAATGTGAGCGGTGGCACATGTATGAGGTTGCTTCACGTTAGTTACCTTCCACCGGCGGCCATCAGATTTTATCAACCGTGCCCAAACACCCCATGGACATGTGTGTTTCTGACACTTGATACAATACCGCTCCTCTTTATTCGAGTTGATCACACGGTATGGCCTATGGTGCCGCACAGCGTAATCCTCGAAAAAATGCTTCAGTTCCGCCATAGTATCAAATATCATTCCCTTCTTTATCAAGGGTTCTGCGCTATCTGGCGGGCCATCCATTGACATGAAACAATTATCAGTAACTGTATTTGTTATACCGCTCATGTCAACATGATGCGGAGCCTTCAGTAAATGCACATTCATCAACTCCAATGCACGAAGGTCATCTTCGGGGTATATAGCATTCCAATTTATCTCCATATTTCCACTGCCACCCTCCACACGATCTCTTTCGCGCCTTAGTCTATGCCAAGGAAACCTAGTTGCAAAATCGTCTAATCCACCAGCAACACCTCCTTCCTCTCCTCCTACAGCTTCATCAACATTCTCGTTCCGCACATTACCACCATCACTATTCTCCCAGACATCGTCTTCGCGTTCACTTTCGCTGTCCGATGATGAACCAAGGTTACGTTCGACATTAGCCTCTTCTTCTTGTTCTCTTTCCTCTTCCTCGTACGTGCTATCGTCAAAGTCATTATTCACCACCGCCATTTCAAACGCCTCCAACGATTCATTCGTGCCTCCCAAAACTCGAGGTGCCACATTATTACCATTGTTCACCCTGACCAGTGACTCCCGCATAGCCTCGTCAACAGGCTCTTGTGTCAAAGCCTCTATCGGCTCGTCATCCTCTACATCCCGTCCAATATTCTCTTCCTCATTCCCAAAAAAATCTACGATCACTTCGGCTATTCTAACTTGAGCATCCTTCAAACATTCCTTATAAAGAATCCAATCTTCCGCCGTACACAAATCCAAAAAACATAATGCGCTCTACCGCCTCCACCAGCATCAAACCGCCCACGAAATCTCAGAATACCCCCACCAACAACAACCGACTTTGCTCTTGACTCAGTCTCTCCAAACATGGGAGGTTTCACAAATGTCACCACTTCTTCACGCATGTCGATCAATTCACCATGTTCACTCATAGTTCCACCGAAAAATATACGAACCACACAGTCCATCTACAAAGTTTTGAAGACATTTTAGTACTCATGACCACTAAAAATCTAGGCAAAAACAATCATCTCAAAAATCCCATGCAACTAATCCTACACGTAAATAAGACATCACAATCGGTCCATCGAGCGATACATTAACTGCGATTTATATCGATTCGTACCAAATCCTCCACATTACAACAATCAAACTAGCAACCCCTACTACCAAATCCCGTGCAAAATTAAAATTACTTCGCAATCTAATCGGATAGGATGAAGGAGATACCTTGGGGGATGATAGCCCCTTGATTCGGGCCGGAATGAAGGGGTACAACCACCGGATTCGGTGGGGGAGATGGGTGGAGCGACCGGGTCGGAGAGAGAGATGGGCAAAAGAAGGGCTTGGGTGGGGGAGGAAGAAGAAGGCCGTGTGCGGCGCCCGGCCTAACATAAGACTGGCCGCGCCAAATGAACTGGCGCGACCAAGCTTGAGTCGCACCCATCCGATGGGCGCGACCGGGCCTTTTCCGCGCCAAACGAATCGCCGCGACTGCGGTGGACCTCCGGTCAGCTCCGTCCGACGTGGCCGTCAACGCCGACGTGGCACACGGTCGCGCCGGTCCGACTGGCGCGACTCAGTAGGCTGTCGCGGCGTTCCAAATGGCGCGACAAAATGGTCTAGAATCTGGAAATAAAGCTCCGGACGGTCTGTTTTTAAAATATTAACAAAAAAAGGTTTAAATAATAAAAAAATTCGCGAGATGATGACGCTGCGAGAGGAAAAGATATGTGATTCTTGTGTCGGACAAGACATACTCCCTCCGTTTTCAAAATGATGTTGCTAGGACAATAAATGGAGTTTAAAAATTGAACTAAAATTGTTGTTCTCACGACAACAATTTAAGCACGGAAGGGAGTATATATTTGCTACAACATACAAAAAAGTAATTTTACGAGGTCAAACTCCCCTGCTAAATCTTTTTACCCAAAAAAAAACCTACTAAATCAACTATATATGGAGGTAACAGGACACTACACCATGTACTATTTTCCCCTACAATTAAGTATGGGAAAAAAATAATGGGAAATCTAATAGGCGAAGAAGAGATAACACTAGAGACATCAGAGATTTCGGCACTGGCTACAGACATGTGGAGGTGAAAGGCCATTTTGGGTGGGGGGTGGGGGGTGGGGGGGGTACCACTGTCATTTAGGGTGTGTGCTACCTTGCACCCAACATCATATCAGGCGTCCGATTTTGTATGCCTGCAACTTCGTTGTTGCCTAAACCCGGCACCCTGCACCAGGTTAAATCGAAAAAGCCCCTTATATATGTACTGTATGCTTAGGATACAAAGTGGTGGCGCCAAAGCCCAAGGAGAATTGAGTGGTACGGAAGAGCCCTGCAAAGGATGATATTTCTCTCATTCCTGACTCTCTTTTTCTTAAAAAAAAAATCCAGTAAGGGTATTCTACGAATTTGTGGAATATGTTACCAACAGGTATAATTGTCCCTAGAACTACAATGTCATTCAGTCCTTTCAACAAATCATTGCGGTCTCGTGGGGTAAGTTTTTGCTAAAAGTTGACTTAAAACATATTGATTCATAAAGAGCTAGCCCTACTCATTCTGCTTGCAGTGTTTATACAGTGGTGGAGCGACATGGTAGAGTAAAATGCACCACTGTAGACACTGTTAGACAATATTTCATTACAATAGCAAAAAAAAACAATATTTCATTACTGCTTTAATACTCTGTAGACACTATGCCTACCCTGCACAAGCATGCTGGCTCCGCCACTGTATTTGCATAGCATGATAGCATTGCGAATGTGTCAAGCAATCAATCTTACCCAAATGTTATAATTATACCCCTTTGGATCCTAGGTGCGAATGACACCCACAATTCAGATAGAGTAGCTAAATATCCCAATTATTTTTTAAAAAAAAATAATTCAGTCCAACAATCCCATTTCAAACACCAACCGAAATCTTCAGCCAATGCCCAAGTTAGCTTGTCTTCAATTACTGGCTTCGTGCCAGCATATGGCTACCTCTAGGTGGGGGTTAGAAGACAAAGACGCGACTTATAACGAGAATGACACGAGCAGCTGGACAACATTGCGTTGTACAACCCATTGAAGCCTCATTTGACATCTACCGGAAAGCTGTGCAACCAACTCGGTCATGTCGCTGTTGGAGACGGAGAAATAGTAAACCAGCATATGTCGCTGTTGAAGTAAGCTGTGGTGACCGAGGGCACCACCATCAGGAACGAATGAGGAAGTATCTGATCACCAGTGGATTTCAGCTGATACCGTGCCACACTGCCACGCTACTTGCCGGTGATGAAAGAGAAGCGAATATCTGTTGACGAACTTGGCCACGGTACACGGGAACGGGTCCCTCACACTAAAGGTGAGTCCACGTTCGTGCAGCTCAATAATTTCCATGTCACTGGCTCATTTGTTATGCCCACAATCTGCACCAGTCTTCAAAGATGCTAGTTCTCAAGTGACTGAGATTTTGTTTATCACTCAGCCACATTTTTGGAACAATAAAAACAAACATCTCCTTCTTTCTTTCCTTTTCCTTTTTTTCCCAGAAAATGTCTTGCCAAAAAAAAAACTGCTTTCTGGAGTAATTTCATATCTTAGCTTGAAACACATTTTTTTCTCAAAAATATTCTTGAAACACGTGCAGCCACTGTGTTTGGATGTTAAGCCGTCGTGGTTGACGCCGTAAACTTTATTTTTTTTGGGGGGGGGGGGGGGGGGGGGGAATGCAGCTGGATAAATTAGCTTTAGACTAAACAACATGGTAAAGAAAATTTTGCGTTCAAACCATGAACCTTAGTGCTATTTTTTTAATAACAAGGGGATTGTATTAATTATGAAGAATTATAGACCCTTTACATCAGGAATCTGAAAAACAAATAAAACACAAAGCAAACATGCAACACATTTTCGACATCACTTATTAAAGCCGTCAAAGAGCAGGAACCAAATCGAAGCCATGTCCTCTTCATCAGCCAATGAGAGATGATAAATTTGGTTGAAACCGCAAGATCCACCGCTTTAAACTGACGGATCTATTTTTTTGAACGAGAATCGGCTACGTCTCCGTTAGTAAGAAGAGAGAAAGATTACACCTCACTACAAGGAAGGGGTCGGAGAATCTTATTCCACCGTGGCAACATCGTCTCCATCTTACCGTTGCCATCAGGATACATAATTTTCCATATCGTCTTGCCGAGAAGGATGCCTCCATCGTCGCCGCTGTCATTGCCTTCACCGCCCTCTCTACTAGCACTACTAGAGAGACGGGATCCCGCTCTCTCTAGACGTCGAAAAGATCTCCAGAGGTGAAGAGAGATAGGGGTCCAGCGGCGATGACGGTGAGCCCTAGGGCAAAAGTAGAAGGCGGCTACGTACACAAGTAGTACCTAGGACATCAGTATCTGGTTTGAGCAGAAGTGTAACTTTGGTGCTCATCTCTCCTTATTGTTTCCTTCACTTTTCTCTTGTACGTGTAATTAAGTTTTTTCTAAAAAAAAAAGTTGAAAAGACCAAGGTGTTTCCCATTTACAGAGTTGCATGATACGGAAGTAACTTGCCTGAAGTAACTTTGGTGCTCATCAACAGAGGGATGAGTGAAACAGCGGCCACAGAAGCCTTGCAGTTATGGTTGATCGGATCCTACTGTTGAGTATATGCATGACACGTCTGAATCACAATGGATCGCTGCTCTTAGGAGTAGCCAAATTAGCAGATTCTTTTGTTTTAAAGAAAAAGAAAGAAATGCACGCTTGTGCTATACCTTTGGGCGTTCGACACCTGTTGCCAACCTAATGAAGTGGAGTAATTGGTTTGGGAGATCTTGACGGCAACAATCAATTTGTGTGACCGAAAGGAGTTGATCGAAGAGCTAGCTAGCTGGGGCCTAGCTAGGGTAGTAGGGTTGCGCAGCACTCTCGCTGCCCATACACACGTCCAGCTCTATAAATTGAGCTCGATCGTCTACGCAAAGGCCAGCTCAGAGCTCACTGCCTGCACGAGAGCGATATATCACGCTCTTGCTCTCAGGAGAAGGCCAGAGCACATCTCGCTAGCTCGCAATGGCGACGAACCCCGGCCTCTTCACCGAGTGGCCGTGGAAGAAGCTCGGCAGCTTCAAGGTACCTGCATGCTTCAGTTTCTCCACCACCATTTGCCATCACCTGGCTCCTACATAAGTATATACATACAGTTGTATACATATATGCTAATTAATTAACCGTGTCACACGCATGTAGTACCTGGTGCTGGCGCCGTGGGTGGCGCACGGCGCGTACCTTGCGGCGACCCAGGGGTGGCGCGCGGCGGACCTGGGTTACCTGGCAATCATGCCCTCGCTGCTCCTGCGGATGCTGCACAACCAGGCGTGGATCACCGTCTCCCGGCTGCAGAACGCGCGCGGCGGGCGGCAGATCGTGGAGCGCGGCATCGAGTTCGAGCAGGTGGACCGGGAGCGCAACTGGGACGACCAGATCATCCTCAGCGGCGTCCTGCTCTACCTGGGCGCCCTGCACCTCCCCGGCGGCCAGCACCTGCCGCTGTGGCGCGCCGACGGCGCCCTGCTCATCGCGCTGCTGCACGCCGGCCCCGTCGAGTTCCTCTACTACTGGTTCCACCGCGCGCTGCACCACCATTTCCTCTACACGCGCTACCACTCGCACCACCACGCATCCATCGTCACCGAGCCCATCACATGTACGTAAGATACGAAGTACCCCTACTTACTAGCTAGTAGCTCGATCATCGTTTACTTAAATTCTTATATAATTCTTTATACTTTGCTGAATTAATTACTGCCCAAAATAAATATGCATGCATATGCGAGCTAGCTCTCCTCCTTTTTGTTTCTTTTTTTAATCTAGTTCTTATACTGCCTGCACAAGGAACCTACAAGCAAAGAACTTGCCAAGGGCGCGCGGCAGTAACAGATGCATGTGTTTTAATTAATAAGAGGGTTTTCACTGATCATGCATCAGAGAACAACGACGCGTTTGACGTGCGTCTTGTTGTTATTGACTCATGTGCTTCAGTTCTTGAGAGTGACCGTATACTGGCCAACTCCGGACGATCAACGAGGACAGGGACGACCACGCGAAGCTAGGCCACGGCCATGCTGCGCGGTTGCGCGCTGCATGCTGCCACCAGCTTTCTTCCTTTATGGCTCAACAGGATCAAAACGTGATCCCCAACCTTGCCAATCAACACGTACGCACACCACCGATCGCTATCCTATCCAGAGGCATAGGAACCCCACGCCACAGTACTATGATCCGTACGTGCTTAATGGTTTTGTTTCCCCTTCCTTATTTTTTTGGAAACACCAAAAACCAAAAGTAAATTGGGAGAGCGACCCGTCACCTGTTGTACGATGATATGAGGTAATTAAGAGACAATAGTTGCGCCCGCTAGGAAGATAATAATTAATATCACTATCATAATAGGACAGTTATACATTAGAAACAAAATTGGGAGAGATATTTACAGTGTATACTAAGCATGCCTGAGCTACAGAACCCATGTAGCAACGACTCACAATAATTGTTCTGTTATAACTCAAAACAGAGACACATGTTTGCAGCGCCTACCTACTTACAGATCAGATATCTAAAGAAACAGAGACTATGCCTCTCCACTTGATTAGAACTCAAAAACATAAGCACATGGTAGTTGTCTCACATTTGAAACTTGTCCTACAAGATAACAAGATATACACAGCACAGTTCCATGATGACCTGCTTAGCAAGCAGAAGGACTGCAACAATCAAGACAAATTTTAGTCGTCGATATTATCACTTAGAATTTTCTTTCAAGAATTAACAGTTTCCTGACCTCAGTAAAAAGTCATGTTAAAAGCAGCCATGTTGCGTTCATCTTGTGTTCTTTGGAGCAACTGGAGTATGTAACGATCATGACCTTGCTCTGTTTTTGCAGCCGTCATTCATCCATTTGCGGAGCTCGTGTCTTATGAGTTGCTATTCTCAATCCCGCTGATCACCTGCGCCTTAACTGGGACTGCTTCCATCATTGCATTCGAGATGTATGTGATCTACATTGACTTTATGAACAACATGGGTCACTGCAACTTCGAACTGGTGCCCAGCTGGGTCTTCAAATGGTTCCCTCCTCTCAAGTATCTCATGTACACACCCTCGTAAGTATCTCATATATAACTCTTTCACTTATAACTAGTACTGATTATTACCCAAGGCAAACAGGGCTAAGTTAATCCAGATATCACCTTTGTAAATTTATGTTACTTCCACAACTCTCTATGCTGAAATGAGTGGTTAATCTGAACTTTTTTCCAATTAGATTCCATTCTCTTCACCACACTCAGTTCCGGACAAACTACTCTCTATTCATGCCGTTCTATGACTACATATACAATACCATGGATAAATCATCAGACACGCTGTATGAGAAGTCACTCAAAGGCAAAGAGGAGGAAGTGGACGTGGTTCACCTCACCCATCTTACCAGCCTACAGTCCATCTATCATATGAGGCCAGGGTTTGCTGAATACGCATCTAAGCCTTACGAATCCAAGTGGTACATGCGGATGATGTGGCCCGTGTCGTGGCTTTCCATGGTTCTGACTTGGACCTATGGTTCTTCATTCACTATTGAGAGAAATGTCATGAAGAAACTTAGGATGCAGTCATGGGCCATTCCAAGATACAGTTTCCATGTAAGAATCACGCTTTACTTCAACAATAACTGGTTAACCATTTTCAAAAATAGCATGCAGGATAGTTGTGGTCTATCTATTCTAATCAAAATCACCTTATTCAGAAAGGTATCTAAAGTAATCACAAACTCTCTCTACTATGCAGTACCAATTGACTTGGGAGAAGGAAGCAATCAACAACCTCATTGAGAAGGCCATATGTGAAGCTGACAAGAAAGGAGCTAAAGTTGTTAGCCTTGGACTCCTTAACCAGGTATGTCATTTGGTCAATTATTCAACGTATGCAAGTTAAAGAAAATGATCTATCATTCAAATGGAAGTTGCATGTGCATATATTATCAAACTAGACATCAGAAAAAAAATATATCGTCCAACTGAATAAAAGCAAATATAGCTAAAATAAGAAAGTTGAAAAACTATAGTGAATTCATAATATTCATGACATTCTCAAGTATGAACTCATATGTATTCAAGTATCTACAATATCCATCGCAGAGTCAGTCTCACAGACATGGAGAATTATTCATCATCTGTTAATTTGCTTATGATAACTAACACTCATTCAGTGTAATTACCATCATCAAATTATCTGCGAGGCAAATTAACTTGCATTCATACTAGCAATTTTTGCACAACAGAAGTCAATATTAACAATAGCCTATTTGTTAACAGGCACATAACCTCAATGGAAATGGAGAACTTTATCTGCAGAAGTACCCAAAGTTGGGGGTAAGACTCGTAGATGGTACCAGCTTAGCTGCTGCCGTAGTGGTGAATAGCATTCCCCAAGGCACAGATCAAGTCGTTCTTGCAGGGAACATTTCAAAGGTGGCTCGTGCTGTTGCTGCAGCATTGTGTAAGAAAAATGTCAAGGTAAGAAATAAATTCTCACATTTGCCTCACGTATTCACCTGCATGCAGAAATGTTGTTTCCGCTAAAATGTACAAGCAACTCATGTCACGCAGGTGATAATGACAAACAAGCAGGATTATCATTTCCTTAAGCCTAACTTACCAGAAGATGCAGCTGAGAATCTTCTGTTTTCAAAAACTGGCACTGCAAAGGTAAAATAGGGACTTCTGAATATGACTGATATGCCATATAAAAATCAAATCTAATAGACGAGTGATGTCGCTGGTTGCATTCAAATTTTGCAGGTGCGGTTAATTGGAGAAGGACTAGATGCTTCTGAGCAGCTCAAGGCACAGAAAGGAACATGGTTCATCCCATATTCACAGTTTCCACCAAGAATGGTTCGCAAGGACAGCTGCACCTACTTAATGACTCCTTCAATGGCTGTGCCTAAAACACTACAGAACGTGCATTCCTGCGAGGTAATAACGTCACAATGAACTGCAACTCTGCAATAACTTCAGTACATGATCTAATTGAGTCTACCAATTTGAAAACTTTGCAGAATTGGCTGCCTAGGAGGGTCATGAGTGCATGGCGCGTTGCTGGAATGGTTCATGCATTGGAGGGCTGGAACGAGCACGAGTGCGGGGACATCGTGCTGGACATGGAGAAAGTATGGTCTGCTGCACTTCTGCATGGTTTCCGTCCTGTTTCTCAAGTTTGATTCTCCAGTTGCAAGTCAAGGCATCAAGAAACTTATATGATATATGCTCGTAAGAACTACGCTAGAGATGCTGGGACGATGCTAATGTCATGTATCTATCCTTTTCTTCTATATCTCTAAGACCTTAGCTTTCTATGGAGTCAGGATGAACTCCTTTGCTCTAAAACCAAGCTACAGGGGGGGGAAACACATTTCCTATATTTATAAGAAGGAATGTAGTGCATAACTTACTCTGATCTGCCATGGCTAGCTGTTTACTACGGCATTCACACCCTAAGCTGATGAATGATGACCGAGTTGTGTAAGGGACCTAAGGGTGTATATTACTATGCATCGATAATGTGTGATTCAACGTGAAACAAGCATGCCATTGTTTGCTGTCATGTTATAAATCTAAGATTCAGTAAAACTTGATCATAATGCATATTAAGCAGGTAACATGCAACAACTCGAACAGAAGTACTAGTGGTCCCCTATGTCTCCAAACAAATGCAGGTGAATCATGATCAGTTTCTCACTTGTTTTGTATACAACAAAAGGCTGTTGAATTGTGATTGGAAATTTGTAAGGAAATCATTTTGACTGACCCAATGCGCCAAACGACAATGTATTAAAAGTTTACAGTCTTATCAAAGCATGTTTGGCACACGACAGAAGGCTGTTGAATTGTGATTGGAACTTTGTAAGAAGGAAACCATTTTGACTGAGCCAATGCTTGAACCAGCTGACTTCGTTAGAAATATAATTCCTTCAGTGTTGGAGCCAAAATGTTGTGCAAGCAATGTTCTTACCTGTAGTACAACACTTAAATTAATGACAACACAAAGTTAACTACGGCGATCTAGGGATGGTCGTCATATAAATTACGCACAAAGATGGTTTTACCTGCGGAACATACATCGATGAATCATGTCCCTCTACACATGCAGTCTATTTAAGCTTCCAGATGCCTCCCCAGGAGGTGGTGTGTCTCCGAGAGATTTTGAAAGAAGAATTACATACAATGTACCACACAAAAACATTATAGAAAAGGGCCCAATTGCAAAGCTGGCAAACAGTGAATGCAATATTGAGTGGCCTGTTCATCAGCCTACGAGCAGCAAGATTGGCACGCCTCTGCAAGATTGATGTGCAATGCAGTGGCATAAACAAATTCTCTCGCGTACAATTATCAAAAAAAAAATGCCTCGCGTAGTGAAAGAATTGTTGACATCTCTTTTGCTTAAGCCTCAGGCACTAAATATAGAACATACGGTGACTTAAGTTTGTCAATCTACTTAGAAATAAGGAACCATATCAGATAATAGTGAAATGGGTTCTTACTAAATACCAGAAATAGTAGCTGTGCAACAAAATCACAAAGTAAGCGTAAATTTGGGTTTGCATCGCATAACATCTGTACAGCTTAGGCAATCACTAATCGATTATCCTACATTCCTACCATTAAATTGAATCACACTCCAGATCCACATTATCATCATTTAAATTTCACAGCAAACTTCTCGCGGCATCGCGATCTGCTCCACCACTCAGTTTTCCCCATATACGAAGGGAAACAAAAGTCTATCAATCAAACATATCAAACCAACTTGCACAACAGAAAGCGAAAGCATCTCTCACAGTGTCTGGCAGCGGGGAACGGAGCGACCAGGCAGGGCGCCGCAGACGGCTCGAAGGATTCCGAGCACGACGCCAAACTTACTGCATTCACATTTCATTCGTTGATTTCGGTTTTACAGGATGATCGATCTGCTGTTTGAACTGCAAGAATCTTCTATAGTCGACAGAAAAACCAAGTGTACCATGTAACCCAACATCTTCTATTGCCGAACGGAAGGAGCACGTGCTATATTCGTCAAGAAACTGGAAACAATCAGCTACCAGTGCTTTCGATCACTTCGTCCATTAGGATCCGGGACGTGAACCACCTTTCCGTTGTGTGTAAGCTATGGCCGTGCGCCCGTGCGGGCCTTTATTACCGCCGCCTGGCAAGCTGGAACGTGCGCTTCAAGAACTGGTTGGCTGCCTCGTCGTCGCGGTGGCACAGCACGCGGAGGATCGTGTTCGGGTCGGCGGGGTGCCACTGCCGCGTGGTGGGCGGCACCGGCGTGTCCCGGCGGCCGTCGTCTTCGTCGTCTCCGCCGCCGCCGATGGACTCGCACGTCGCGACGCCGAACGCGTCGATGAGGTACTCCGTGGAGCGCGACATGAGCTCGATGACGGCCTCGGCCGTCTGGGCCTCGCGCGCGACCACGTCCTCGGGGACGAGGCCCTCGCCGCAGGTGCAGAAGGCGCGCTTGAGGCTGCCGAAGTCCTCCTCCACGGTGGCGTGGTCGGCGCGCGCGAAGCTGCGCTCGTTGCCGCCGGCGAGGAGCACCATGAGGAACGCCTCGAAGCTGGCCCGCATCACCTCGCGCACGGCCACCGGCTGCGCGCGGTCGGCGAGCACAGACACCAGGAACGACAGGTTCTGCTTCAGCAGGCGGAGCGCCGGCCGGATGCGGGCGTCGGCGACGGAGCCGGCGTACAGGCCCTGGTAGAAGGAGTGGCGCGAGTCCAGGAAGATGAGCCGGTGCGCGGCGACCTCGGCCACGGCGGAGACCGCCGCCTGCGCGGCGGCGCGCGCGCGGTCGAAGCGGGAGGAGGAGGAGGAGGCGAGCGACTGGTCGAGGGCCTGCACGTGGGTGAGCACGTAGTGGAGCGTGTTGAGGCGCACATAGAGGCGCTGCGTGCCGCGGCTGATGGAGGGGCGCGGGATGTGGTGCGACCCTCCGCGTGGGCTGCCCTCCGGTGCCTGGCACGACGGCAGCGCCGCCCGCTTCCAGAGCCTGAAGAAGCCCGAGTCTTGGTTGCACCTCGTCAGCGGCGGGAGCGGGGGGAGGTAGCTCTGCTTCGACCCTGTGTTTCCACCAAAGCACATCATCGTGCAAGATGGGTAAGTTCCACATCCGAACGCTACAAGTACAAATGCCGCGAGTGAATTAAAAACCAAATTGTACCGCAAGATGCGACAAAGGAGATGTAGTCCTGGAAGATGGACTCGAGGCCGTCGACAAGGTCCTGAACCACCTCGTCCTTTGCGCTCGCCGGGATTTCGGCGAACTCATCGACGGTGGCCCTGGCCAGCTTCATCAGCTCCATTGCCGACCCGGCAAAGGGCTCCGCCTTGGACTTCGGTATCCAGCTCTAGAGAACACACGCAACGAAGTTGTAAGCTCATGAACGGGAGATGTGCCAAACACCTTCCTCTGCTCGTCGTCGAGGTGCATTGTTTACCTCGGTGTCTTTGGCTCTGAGGATGCAGTCCCTGCCAAGCATGAGCTTGTCGTCCATCCAAGTCTTGAGCAATCCCATCACGACGGCCTCCACCTCGTAGGGCTCCATGTCGCCCACCACGGCCTTGGCGCGGCCGTCATCGCAGTCCGCCGCGTCCTCGGCCGTCATCTGCGCCAGGGCCTTCTCCAGCCTGCTCGCGGAGTGGAGCACGCGGACGAGCTCATCCGTGAGGATGTTCACCTTGGCGAGGTACTGCCGCAGCACGACGCCGAAGCAGCCGTGCAGGGTGACCGCGGCGACCGCGACCGGCGCGGGGTGCCACCGCCGCAGCACCGGGCTGAAGCTCCTGCGCTCGAAAATGGCCAGCTGCTCCGTGTCCCTGGCGAGCTGCATCAACACCACGCCGGGGTCGTGGTCGCGGTCCACGATCACGCTGTCGACCTCGTCGAGCCCGCTCTCCAGTATCTGAAATAATAGACATGGAATTGAGATAGTATGAACCGAATGCGTGTCATTTCCTAGGTGCTACTCCAACGAACTTATTACATTGGTGAAGGCGCTCTTCATCGAACACCTGATGTAGTAATCGACGCGGTCACCAGCAAAATTTCCTTCGACGGCGGCGCCGACGTGGTCGGCAATGATCTTGCCTGCGGCGAGCGCCAGGGACAGCAGGACCTCCATGCCTTCCGTGGCGTTGCCGCTGAATCCCTTCTCGTGGCAGCCGTGGTAGTCCAGCAGCCGCTTCTCCGACCACTCCAGCATTGCGCCAAGCGCGCTCACGAGCACCTTGGCGTACACCGGGTCACGGCTCCCCTGCTTCGCGTCGGCCGCCACATCGACCAGCACGGCGAGAGCGGCGGCGGCCAGGTCCGGCTCGATCTGGCCCGTGACCACGTACTGCTGGAACAAGGTCCAGGCGAAGCAGACGTTGTGCACGACCCTGTTGATGCCGAGCGTCGGCCACGTCTTCTTGATGAGCTCCAGGAGCTCGTCGACCTCGTCGAGCACCACGGTGCTCTCCCTCAGGTCGAAGACGGTCTGGAGGAGGGAGACGTAGAGGAGCACGTTGAGCGGGTACCCGTCGGCCCAGTGGCACGCGTCGGCGGCGCCGCCGCCGCCCGAGGGGCGCCAAGCGAGCGCGTGCACGGCGTTGGTGAGGTTGCGCATGGCGTCGGAGTTCTTGCCGGTGTCGATGGCGCGGATCTCGATGGCGCGCATGACCTCGCGGAAGCGGAGCACGGCCGAGTGGAGGCGGTCGAGGGGGAGGGACGGGTGCAGGATGAGGCCGGCCTCCAGGAGCTTGATCTGCCGGAACTGCCACTGGTGGTACTCCTCGGCGTCGGCAAACTCCGCCGGCTTCAGCTGCCGGAGGAGCTCCAACGGAAGGATGATCGTCTCCGCTCTCCGGCCCACCTGTTAATCAAGATCAATAACGCAGGCCGGCATGGATTAAGACACCAGTGCACAAATGCAACTATACGCAATGCAATGGCCAAGCATGCGTATGCACCGACCTGGCCGACGACGGCTCGCATGAGCGTGCGGCGCAACCGCGCGTCGCTCTGCTCGGTGACCCGCATCTGCTGCCGCATGATCTCCGCCGAGGTCATCGGCCGCCGCGCGCGGCCAGGCGAAGCCGGCCCGGACGTCTGGCTCAGCGTGCGCCCCATCATCGGCTGCGTCCCCGACGACTGGCGCCTCGCCCTGAGCCCCAGCGCTTTCTTGAGCCGGCTGCCCATGACGCTGCCGCCAGGCCCACCCCTCGGCCCTGCTCCGGCAACCGGTGACGAAACTTCGCCTTCCACCGCACCGCCGCGTCCCCCGGCGCCACCGGACGAGCGGCATGACATGAAGAAAATTTCATACGCGGTCTCGCGGAGCTCAACAGGCCCGAGGGCGTCGACGCTGCCGAAGGGGCAGTCGAGGTCAGCCGCAGCAAAGTCCAGGTCGGCGATGTCTGACCGCGTCGCCGAGGAGCTGGCGGAGGCGGAGCGCGAGCGCTGGTGGCGCCCCATCTCCTCCCGGCAAGGCCGAGCCACCGAGGGAGATAGCCGGCGCACGGGCACGTTGCGGAGTCTGTGCGGGGACGCGCGATGACTCGAGGAACTGGGCAAGGATTGCAAGGGCGGAGACGACCAGTGCATGGCGTCCCGCTATTTCTGCGCCGCAGTTGAAGGAGAGCCAAGGGCCTTGCTGCATGCTTTGCAAAAAAGAAAAAAAAAAACATTTCAAACTAAGACGAGAAATTTGAGCTAGCTGCGGCATTTAAAATTTCATCTTGTTTTGCAAAGCCCCATATACGAAAATTAACCACCCATAAGTTCAAGTATTATTCATCCCGATTTTCAAGAACCCAATGATCTCTAAAATTTCCACGAACCCTGTTTGGGCACTGAATATTCGAAATGCACTCAATCACATTTCTAACCAGACAAAGAACTCAAACAATCAATGGAATTAGTGTGACATTGGCAGTTCAGAGAACAGATCAAGAGAAATGACAGAACAAAAGAAACCATGGAATCACCACTACTTCCATGTTTGATTATGGAACACATGCAGCCTGCAGGCTGTTTTACTGTAGTGGCTGCTGAAGAAATAACTGCGAACATTGTAGCGGCTGCTAAAAAAATAACTGCGAACACTGTAGCGGCTGATAAGCAGCAGGCTGGGCGAACAAGCTGATGATCACGCTATCAAATGCGAGGCATGATCAGGTACAATAAAATGATATAGCAATGCAGGAAATATGTAGTTCCCAATCAACATATTTCTTTTTATTTTCTTTTTTAGGAGAATATGCACCGATGGAACGGGGATACAAAACTTAGCTACAGAAAATCTCAGACAATCGTAGTCAAGTGATATGGATCTAGACTGCTGATGTTGTTATCATTTGCTTCATTTGGATAACTCAGAACCTTTCAATCGTCACAACAGACATGGCCTCAATGGCTACACATTCTTATTGAGCAGTTGAACTTACACACATACAAGCATTGCCAGATAATGATAGATACAAGCATGTCAAAATGCATTTCCTCTGAAGCAATTCCAAGCTAATTGAGGTCAACGAGCAGATTATATACTTGACAGCACCATGTGCAATAGAAGATACCTGGAGACAAACAGATAGCTAGGAGTTAGGACATGATGACAGCAAGATACAGGAGTATTAATGAGAGCCACATCACAAAACTGAACAGATCACTGATAATATGCAAAGTAATCTGCTAATGTGTTACCATGATGCGATCAAAACTATGTGAATTCTTCATGTGGGCAGCCTAATATGTATTACAGACATGGTAAGGAGCATGTCAAACAACAGCACACCAGCTAACAGCCTATTCATGTCATTCCATCAAAGCTAAGATGAATGTCTGGTACTCTCAGATTCAACTATTTTGTTCTTAGTATAAACTGTACTAGAACATCAACTGAGATTCCATTATTCTGGTCTTTGAGTGGCTCTCGAAGTATTAAATGTCATAATCTACTTGCTTTTTTCGCCTACCACCACTGGGGAAGACATGAGAACTGTTATAACTTGCCAAACAAACAAGGTGAGATGCTATGTCTTAGTTACCCCTTTCTGGCAGTTTGGATATCAATTTCATCCAATGTTGCATGGACTTGAGCAAATCATTCATCCAGATTAACACTAAGTGTTTACAGTAATGAGTTTTTATTACAGATATTCAGTTACTATTAAGTTGTAAAGTAACTTCAAACCAAAAATATTCTAAGTACAAATTTGTGATGCATCAAGTCTTTGGTGGACAGTATAGCAATCAATGGTTTACCATGAGAAGAGGCAGGACACAATTAATCGCTTCAGATTCAAGATAACAGTAAGCGACAAGAAAATGCGTCAACACTAACAGTGATGTGAGGTTCTATTATATTAGAGCTCCCATTTCCCCTAACAAAATAGAGCTACAAAATTAAAGCCTCTAGCACTAAACAAATCACCTATATATCAATCAGCAAGCACAGCTGTGCAAACATCACCCACAACCATTTGCACAGATGCCACACCTTGCACCATGCCCCTCCCATGCTCCCCTCACTCTGCCACTGATATTTGTCACCTCCTCACCCACTGCAGACAAGAGTTTCGGCACTAAAAAGCTGCACGTTGAAAGAAAGGTAAGAGATTGCACCAGAAACTAAAACCGCTTCTATAACTTTTGATTGGGGAATGTAACACTTGATCACTTGTGATGAGGTAACCAATGCATGTTGAGATACGAAACATGTTTTTCTATTTTCTTTTTCTTTCGGGATATTTAGTTTATATTTCCAAAGCTTGTGGGCAAACATAAACAAAATATTAATCTTCAGGTGAACATTGACACCAAGAACCAAGTTGCTAAGTGATAAATTGACATCAGAACCATATAAGAATCTCGAATTCAAGAATTAGTGTCATACTATATTCTATTAATACATAGGCCGGATGAATGCCACCAATGTGCCACTATTGCTAATGAAGGAATAAAATGATACGTCTTCACAGCAGATAGATAAGATGATGAAGCTATAAATGGGATGGCATAAATATTGATTTAGATTGTATCAAAAGTGTGTTTTTTTCGTTTCTTTCGACTATGTGCAGCATCTTGGAGTTCATATTGCGTGTACAATATCACTAAACATATTTATGTAACATGATCTAACACCACACTAGTTCAAGAGTTCATGGGAATTTTGGGGATACTCTGCCTCTATTCCATATTTCCATAGAACAAGCTGTTCCGTATGACATAAATTTGGCCAAATCGACAATATGTCAAATCACCAACAAGTTCTACATAAAAAATGGAAGCGAAGTTTCCATATTAGGACACAACAAACTACATTTTTGTAATATAATATGCCATCACACTTGACAAAAAGCATCATACGTCAATAAAAGAAGCCATTAGCACTAGCAAATCACCTATGTGTCAGAAACAGACAACTTAAAATCGTGGTCAACTGGTCATAAATCTAGTAAACAACCGAGACAACAGGAATACATTTATGACGCCAAGCTCGATCCCTTCTCTATATACCTGATCTTATGCGTAACACTAGACTGAAGTAACTTGAAAAGGTTGCCATTCCTGATGTACTATTGTCCTGCACAACGGTTGTTTTCTTCTTCATTTTTCGAAGTCTTTGTGATGAAACTCTAGCCAGCAATTGTTAACTAGTTTGCAACTGTAAACAAATATGACACTTGAAATCAAATTTGTTTTAAAATGAACAATCTATTTGTGTCATCAATATGCATATAAAGCGACAATGGTTAGCAAAATTAATAATGTTCCATGGTCAATATTTCCGTCACCAAATTATATGTTAAATACTTAACCTATACAAGGAACAAAGCTTGAAACCGTCTAGAACATCATATTGACAAATATCATGGTGAATAAGATATTGCCCAACAAAACGTGTAGATAGTGCATCTTTGTTTCCACATACCACCATCTTGCAGTACAAAACAAAACCCTTCAGAAAACGAAGAACTTAAAAAGCTGGTACACTGCACTGTTAGCTCTCCTGAGGTTGAAACTTTCCATCAAGTCATCATGCAAAACCAGTGATTTCATCAGATGGCTGGTTGAATAGCCATCGCTTGGACATCTCTAGAAAGGAATGTCATTCCATTCAACCTGTACAGGAAGGAAAGGCAGGAGGGAGGACAATTATTTTACTTGCCAAATGCGTCAATTGTTCTACTTTACAGTGTCTACCCGTACATCATTCAAGTATATTCACAGTTTACTCTGTTATCTACACTACCTTAGAAACTTGGAGCTACAATCTTGCCGCTAATAAGCTTAGTGCTGCTCGGATAATAAAAAATCTAGAACCAAATGTCTGGAACTCATAGCTTGCTGATATACTCGAAGGATGTACCATTCCAGCTACACAAAAATATTTGTACTACAGTTGCACATAATGTTAGAAATAGCTACAGAATCGAATGACTATCATAGGATAAAAGTTTCAGGGTTCACATCAAACCATGAAAAAGCCATCACAAGTCAACACAATCGCCATACAGAGAACATTCCAGAATAGAGGTAAACAAGATCCAGCATTATACTACTGTCAAACACAAACATAGCATATGTAGAAGAGATACAACTAGATAATTGTCCATAAGCAGTGAAGCTACTCTAGCTTTTAAACTAGAGGTGAAGCAACCTGAAACTCCACTCATGGCAAAGCACACAGATGGATAAAAGTAAACTTAAAAATAGTAAAAACATTCCGAAAGATACTGCTACTCCACATTATAGCTACTTATTGACTAGATATTCTAGTAGTAAGCCACTAAAGGTTCAAGCATTCCAACCCGGAGAAATACAGATTCAACAAGCAAATGGGCAATCTTGAGGCTGCTGAGAGCAATCATAGAGGCCAGACTTGCACAACAATACAGACTGCCCAGATGTGTTGGTTCAATGGCACTCTAATTGCCTCTTACTGAGCAACCCTAGGCTGCACACTGCCATAGCCGCCGCCATAATTTGACTGTCCTTCAGAACCTCCATTGACCGGACCACCAAACCCACCAGCTTGTGAAGGATCACTCCATGCATTAGGATAACCGGGGTTGCCACTCCCATTGCCATACCCTGCCCCATATCCAGATGCTCCACCAGTAGCAGGATTTCCAGCACCATCGCTACGTGCACCATAGGACCCATATCCTCCATGACTAGCATATGAACCGTCTCCATATCCACCATACCCGTAACCCTGGTTCCCATAGCCTGCAGCAGCACCAGGGGCCTGACTAGAGGGTGCACTGCCAGCACCAGAAGAGTTGTTCCACGCACCATAGCCCGTAGTACCACCGTAACTTCCAGCAGCATAAGGAGATGGAGCTTGGCTGCCCCAGGGTCCTCTGTTTGAGCCTGGAGGACCACCTTGGTAACCAGAACCAGGTGCACTTGGGTTTCCATAAGGTGCACCATAGCCAGAAGGGACACCTCCAAATCCCCCAGACCCATAATTTCCATATCCAGCTCCAGGGTTAGCACCATATCCATACCCAGTCGCACCAGCACCATAACCTCCTGAACCATAGCCCGGATAACCAGCGCTACCCTGCTGTGCCTGACCATATCTGCCAGCGTCACCTCTACCATCGTAGCTGCCGGTGGAACTGCCATTGTTGCTCTGATAACCACCACCTCCCGTGGAACGCCCGCCACCAGTGCCAGGGTTCGCCTCACGGGGCAGCGCACGCTTCACCTCCACCATCTTTCCACCCAGGTCATGGAAGGTCTTGTGCAGCACACGGTCAACCGCATCCTCCGAGTCAAAGGTGATGAACCCGAAGCCACGCGGGCGCTGCGTATTCTGGTCGTACATCACAACGACGTCAGTGACGTTCCCAAAGGTCTGGAAGTACTGCCGGAATCCGTCCTCCGTCAGGCTGGAGGGCAACCCACCAACGAAGATCTTCTTCGTCCGAGCGCCACCCACGTCGCCGCCACCTCCTCCGCCTCCACCACCACCGGAGTTCCTTCCGCCGCTAGGGTTAGCTGCCTTGGAAGCCTGCTGCTCCTCCCGCGAGAGCGCCCGCTTCACATCGACCTGATACAACAACACAAGGGCAACGTCCGCACTTGAGCAAAATCCTCGATGAGCTCCCGCATCGGGGTAGATCGGAACGCGACCGAAGCGAATATTCCGCTGGGGGTTGCGAATATTCGGCTAGGGTTTCGCGGGGGGAGAAGTGAGGGACGAGGGGGGCACCGTACCGTGCGGCCGTCGAGGGTGTGGGGGTCCTGCAGCGCGCGGTCGACGACGGCGGGGTCGGCGAAGACAACGAAGCCGAAGCCGCGGGGGCGGCCGGTGAGCTTGTCGCGCATGACGGCGGCCTGGGTAACCTCGCCGTAGGCGGAGAAGTGCTCGCTCAGCTTGTCCTCCGTCGTCTCCCACGAGATGCCGCCGATGAAGAGCTTGCCCTGGTCCGACTCCATCTCGCCGCCGCCTCCGCAACCTCGGCTTCGCGCTCGCCTGCTGCGGGAGGGGAGGGGGCAGAGCGGAATTGGGGATTTCGGGGTGCGGCGGATTTGGGTTTGGTGCGGTTCAGGTTGGGGATATTTTACGAGGGGGCGTGCGCGTGGAGGTGGGGACCGCGGAGTGCGCAGGGTTTTCGTGGGGCTTTGGGTTTTAGGGGTTTTCCTACGGACCGAAACGTGTCCTTTCCAATTTGAATTTTTATGTTTAAATTTAGGTTTTTGAATTTTTATTTACACACACTATTTATATTATCTTAGAATGTTTTTTTTTCTCACGCTTTATAACTTACACAACTAAACTTCAAATATTTTTTGAATCGCTCACATGATAAATTATACAAGTCTTAAGAGCAACTCCAAGAAAGCAGCTAAAAATGTATTATAAACCTTTTGATTTAGCTATTCTTGCAAAAAACTACTCTAATCCAACAGCCTTTGTAAAATTACTAACAAAACTAGTTAGTAACATCAGCTCTCCAAAAGTAGCTATTGAGAATTTCGGAATGGAGAGCCACCAAATTTAGGCAATCTGTTGGAGACACTTGTACTAAATAATAGCTATATTTGACTTTACAACTTTTTTGGCTATCCTCTTGGAGTTCCTCTAAAAGATGAGAACAATGGTAAATCATAATATCTCTTGTTGCAAAATGATGTCTTTTCAGACAAAAATTCTAATTCATTTTGCACTAAACTTCTTTGTCTGAACGACATCAAAAGAAAAATAAAGGAGTACTAGACTTGTATGGTGGGTGCTAGTTAATTTTGTTGATCTCAACCTTTTTAGGAACATAATAAATTAACAGTAAACACATTTTACACAGTAAACATATTTTACCAGAGGATAGACCCGTCATCTTCTTCTCTTATTATCGTGCCTCCCATTTTGCGACTTGATTTGGCATCGGAGGGCATCAATGTCTCTTGCCAAAAGCATCATCTCTAGGCCACATGCATGGTGGACGACACCTCCAATATAATAAGACCAATACGCCAACAAGTGTGAGTCGTTGCGCCTAGACGATAAATTGGTGACTCTTCGAGGCACCTTAGACCCTTTTTAGCGCAAACAAATGAACTAGTTTCTCAAAAACCAGTTCATTTTGTTGAACTCGCGTTGAGCATATCGGAGGTGCCCTAAGGGTTGCGCCACGTCCCAACCTGAATCCCGTCGTTGTCATCCTAGTAGCCACACGTCAGTGAGCTATTAGATTGACGGTGAGGTGGAGCGAGATGTAAGAATGGTTGTCGACGTTCTCAAACCGCTTGATTCCGCCACAAGCTTTCTTGAACCGGCGAGCAGATCAAGCGACGGGGGAGGCAAGTGAGGGTTGGAGTGGATGGAGAAGCTGAAGAATGCATATGAGATTTCAGACTTGTTAGTTTTGCTAATATTTGACTTGTTACAAAATGCATAAGCTATATGTCGAAGCTGTTGTTGTACTTGGTAATTAATTAATTCAGGATTGAAACAAAAACATACAAGCCTTGTCGTTTGCTAAACCTGTTTGTATGCATGTCTCTCTCTTTTTCTTTTTCTTTTTTGAGCCGGTATGCATGTCTTACCAGCACAAAAAAAATAAAAAGAAAACACTGATGATTGCGGGCTTCTTTATAGGCAAACGAATCTAAGCGTCACTCTGTTGCATCCTGCAGAGTTGCTGTACGGAGGAACAAGAGTATTAAGATCAGCACAGTCACAAGTTCAAATATCACCCAAAAAAAATACACAGATGGGAGCAACAAATCAGATTGGGGGATTTTTTTCTGCCGCGCGCTGGTTTGCTTGGTTTCTTGGACACCACGGCTTCTTGACCCGTCCGCGACCCTCCATTGTTGCTACTATAGCCATTAATTTGAGGCTGCCATGTGGGCCAGCACACAGAACCGGCGGCGTGGATGTTTGATGCCGATTGGATGGATGCAGATCATCGTCTCTTGTTGAATTGCAAGTTCTCTGTGTGAGGTTATCTGTGTGTTTTTCTGGTAACGTGAAATGTGAACATGAGAAACCACTCGCTATAATCTATAAAAACTGGCCGTAAAAAAACTATATCCTGCATTTAAGAAGAAAGTTAAGGCTGTGACGTGACCCTTTTTTTTTTGGCTCACGTACTGGCCCTATTTCGTACCTTTGTTCGAATATTAGAGGAACTCCAAAAGGCTAGAAAAAAACTGTAAATTTAGAGATTATAATCATTATCTAAAATAAAATGCCTTTTAAATTGGTTGGTCAGGGAGAAGGGAGGAAAAATGGTAAGGGAGATGCGTGAGTTGCGCATCACCCGGTTCGAGGAATTGAAGAATGGCTCACCAGGTGTAGAGGAATCAACGGCCAGGTCGAGCTTGCTCAACCGGCGGCCATGGAGGAAATCTTCCGTCGATCTCGCAGTAGGGTGTGAAATATTGGAATTTGATGTGGGGGTGAGCTAGAGGAAGACCTTGCGTAGCTATTGGCGAAGGAATCTCTTCTGGGGATGCCTTGACGGCTTCAGGCGGCGAGCTTGGCTCAGGGCGACAATGGCGGCTGCTGCTTGTGCGAGGGGAGGAAGAAAGAAAAGAGAGGAGAGGGAGAAAATTTGGTAGGGCGTGCGCGCGGGACGGCGGGAGGATGGAGTTGGCGAGGGCATTCGCTCGGCAAAAATGGCTAGGCACGATCGCGCGATGCCGAGCGAGATAGTGAGGAGAGGAGGATGGCGACGCTGTTGGAACGGGATTTCAGCCTGGATTTCGTTTTTTTGCCGAATAGAAAAGAGGTGGCGAGGTTGTTGGAGATGCTCTTAGTATCAAATTTAGCCAATGTCGACATTTTCTGAATGCAAAACAATGAAAGAAGGGTGTATGAAAAGCAATTATGCTTGGGATTAACAAAATGTCACTTAGATACATCTTTTTTCATAAAAATAAAATGTTATCTACACCTCAACATAACCCATCAACCCTAACAAATCCCGGCCACACCATCATCTGTGTGCACATCAGCAAGATAGTGGCAAGTATGAACAAGGTGATTTCTCTTCTTCAACTTTGGTGAAGTCTCCGAGCTTGTTATCATCTTCAGCGAGGTTTCCGATTGGTTAGTTCAATATTGGGTTTTAGGTTGTGTTTGGTTGCATGTTCCAAGAGGGGTGTGTGAAGGGGCCGCCATTTTTTTTATCGTGTTTGGATGAGGTTCAGGCAGGGGCGAGGCGGCCATTGAAGCAATATGTCACCAGATTCGAGGGTAGCTCCATCCTCAAAATTAGTGGTAAGAAGCCATCCATCTTTACAAGTCACTAGAAAGGTAAGTGATATTTAGTATAATATATTATTAATTAATATATATTAAGATAAACAGGTTTATAAGTGTTAATGTGTTAATAAGCGATCAATATTGTGATCTAATTTGAGTATGATTAGTGTTAATTATTATATTTTCTTATGATTATTAATAAATGTAGCCGTGTTACTTAGTGTAATATTGATTGTTGTTTTTGAAAACTAAGATCTAAAATGATTCTTGTCTTGTTTGCTTATGATTATTAGTGGTCAATAATACATTTTTTATTAATAATACAGGTTAGGCTGATGTTGGTGAACAAAAAGAAATTGATTCTATAGACGAGTAATGTTGTTTCAGACGTGTTAATCTTGTTGGTTTGCGACTTTTACAAACTGTCTGATGCTAGCTGAGTTGCGGTGATTCACATTTACAACACAAAAAATACAAATTGATGTCGCCCATCATGCGCCCAACTTGTATAGAAAATAGAAAAGGTACTGATAAGCAAAGCTTCGTCGAAGACAAACCAAACTGTTGGGGCCTGCCGCAGTACCGTAACCAGAAACAAGAACACGAAGACGATAGCATGTTCAGATACCACAAAACTGTTTGCACAGATGAAAGGGGGAAACAGCGCATCAGCTTCATCAAAACTGAACTAATCACGATACATGGACAATACAGTAGTATCTTGCTGAGGTTACAACTGATTAGTAGTTGTTACTCATGCGTTCATGCTAATGTACATGGATGTTCAGTGAACGATGAGGTTACAACTGCTCTGTTTCTACAAGAAGGTGATGAAACCACTCTGGTGCTGCGGCGACCCAGGAACAGGGGAGATGGGTTCGTCCTCCTCCGCGAACCACCGGTGGTCGAGTGCCTCCACTGCGGTGAGCCGCTCCTTGGGATGGAAGCTCAGCAAGCCGCACAAGACCTCGCGCCCGGCCTCTGACAGCCCAGGCATGTCCTTGAACGCCTGATACGCCGTCGCCGTCGTCCCGCCGCACAAGGCCTGCACCTTGTCGAACATGTCGGCCTCGTCCTCCGTGCCCTCGAACAGGGGCACGCCGAAGAGCAGCTCGGCCATCACGCAGCCCAGAGACCACATGTCGATGGCGGGGCCGTAGGTGCGCTGCCCCATCAGCAGCTCCGGCGCGCGGTACCACAGCGTGCACACGCGCTCCTCCGGGTACGGCGTCCCCGCGGGGTTCACCGGCGTCGCCATGCCGAGGTCGCATATCTTGAGCGCGCCGCCGTCGCCGACGAGGATGTTGTCCGGCTTGATGTCGCGGTGGATAATCCCGGCGCCGTGCATCTTCTCCGCGCCGTGAAATAGCTGGCGCATGCACCCGCGGGTCTCGGCCTCGGAGAACCGCCGCGTGATGAGGCGCTGGAGGCTGGGTCCTACGAACTCCATGACGATGAACACGTCCTGGGTGACCTCGTCGGCGGCGACCTCCCTGATCTGCACCACCGAGGGGTGGCCGCTGCATGCTGCGAGGCAGCGGGCCTCGCAGAACACCGCGCGGAGGTAGTCGGCGCCCTCGCCGTGGCGCCGGATAAACTTGATGGCCACCGTCTCGCCCGTGCGCAGGTCCCGCCCCTTCACGACGACGCCGTAGCTGCCGTCGCCGAGCACCTCGAGCTTCTCGTAGTTGTAGATGCTCCCGAACTCGTACCGCGGCCGCTTCTTGCCGTCCACCTCCGGAAAGGCTCCTTCGGGCGCCGCGCGCTTGCGGGTCACCGCCGCCGCCATGAGCAGAACTAGGCAAGGAAGCCGAGAGAACAGAGGGCGCAATTGGAATCGAAGGGGAGGATTGGGGCGGTGGCTCAAGAACTAGTATATATGCGGATCGAGTTCGACCGGCAGTCAGATTCCGACTAGCGCCAGAACCGCCAATGGCGCCGTCTCGTCTGATCAAGTCCAGATCGATCGAAAAGAAGATAAAACGCGGAAACAAACGAATTGGAATTGATCTGGGCTGTTCATCGAGGTGATGATGAAGTATCTTGTGTTCTTGGCAGACAATGGAGTTCGGATTGGGGGACTTTGTGTTTTCTGCCGCGCGCGCTGGTTTGCTCTGTTTCTTTTTTTTTTTTTTTTTTTTGAGATCAGTTTGCTCTGTTTCTTGGACACCACGGTTTCTCGCCGCGACCGCCTCGGGAGAGAAACGGAGCCCGGTCCGAGACTCCGCGTCCGTCCGAGACTCCGCGTTGCTGGAGTACTACAGAACTTAATCTCGAGGCTGCCATGTGGGCCAAGCACACGGGAACCCACGGCGCGGAAGGCTTGATGCCGATTGGATACAAACCAACGACTCCCGTTGAGTTGCTGGTTTGCGACGTGTCCTTGTGTTAACAGTGGGCTTTTAGTTTCAAAAAAAAAAAAAAAACAGTGGGCTTTTGCCGATAACGTGAACTGCGAATACAAAAAATTGTCCACAATTCTGGTTCTAAAAAAATTATCCACAATTTGTGAGATGTGGCGGTAAATTAGCCATTTTGTGGACAACAAGAAAGTTAAGGGCGGTGGTGCCGTGTCCTATCGGGCTGTTCGGCAGGCTGTTTTGCAGCTGTTTTACTGTAGCGGCTGCTAAAGAAATAACTGCGAACACTGTAGCGGCTGCAGAAGAAATAACTGCGAACACTGTAGCTGCTGATAAGCAGCAGGCCAAACGAACAAGCTGTATATTTTTGGCTCCAGTTTTGAGCTTAGCTAGATTCTCCGCACATTATCAAATTTCAGCCATTATTGTGATGATCGGTATGCAAAACAATGGATGAAGGGAAGGGCCGGCCCTGGAGGGGGGCCAGCAGGGCGGCCGTCCAGGGCCCCCAAATCCGAGGGGCCCCTCTCCATGGCATGGATATATAGAGCAAAGGTATAGCAGGCATATTTTTCACGCCTCCCCATGGCTCATGGCTGTCATCTACGGAGTAATTCAACATGGCAATCAACAACTTAACAGGCCAACAACAAGTGAAGCTCTCTATCTCGCCACAACTCATACAATTCGCGATGCAATTTCCGTCCTACTGATCGCCGCCGATGCTCACGCTGCTAGCATTGCCAACGGTACAGGTGAGCCGCCAAGCCTGTACTGCCGTCGCATCGCCCAAGTCCCCTGAAGCACAGAAGGAGGTACGTATGGGTACCTTATATGGCCCGTGAGTTGTCTAATGGATAAGTTCCTAACGGCATAAATACAAGATTGATTACTATATTCTGATAAATTCTTTTTCCAATTAGCAAGATCACGTCAAGCAGAAATATGGATCACACGATAAAGAAACGAAAAAGGGGAAGCACTTAGACGAGCTGACATCATAAAAAAAGCACTTTAAGAAACCCGGATGAGATTTTCTGCTATTAAGGTCCACAATGTCTCAAAAATGGTTGAACTTTTGGCCAATTTATACATGGAGAAGAAATAATTGCTGGAGGCTGATATCAAAGCCAACATCAGTGATTTTGAATCTGGAAATGCTAAAAAATATTAAGATCGTACAGACAAATAACATTTTTATATAGACTATTTGTTTCTTACCACCAGTAACTTTTTGTTTGTTATAGTAAATTTTTTATTTTTATATGAGGAGGGGGATTCGCCCCGGGCCTCCAAAATCTCAGGACCGACCTAAGGGTGTATGTAAAACAGTCTTACTTATAATTAAACAAAATAACATCACTTAGTTCTATGTCCCCTTCCACAAAAATAAATCATTTTATAGTCCTCAACATCACCTTAACAAATCGCAGGCACACCATGATATGTGCACGTTAGGAGGAAGATACTGGCAAGTATGAGGTCAAGAGGAAGATTGAGGTACCTAGGACATATAACATATGTAGGGCATATAAACAATCCAGTGAAATGATGTCAAATAATGGATACCTTTGATAGCCTCTCTTATGTTGGTTACCCTAGTTTCCCCTTCAATATATTTTTATGTGCCATTTAACAATTCATATTTTCACTTTAGGACAAGAACTATGCAGTAGCAATTTGTTGTTGATCATCAAACTCATTGAGTCATCTATGGGATGATCCATCCGACATTGCAGGCTTGTGTAGGACTACTACGGTGTTTTCTGGTACGTGTTCATGACTCCATGTTGTAGCTCTCAACACACCCCTTAGACCTATGGATCCATCACACTTGTATATGTCAACATCCCATTGCCTCTTGCCCAACCCCTTCTCTTCCCAAATCCACGAAATGTATGGGTTGGACTTTCATACAGCTATAAAATACATACTGATTCTTGAAAACTCAAGTATGATCTTTGTTTTTTTAGAAAAAAATAATGTAAGTCTTCCAGAACACGAAAATTTTATGGCATTCACTGATATTATTTCATATGAATTTTGTGTTTTCTTTTTGCAAAGTCCCTATAACATTCTTTGTTTGAAACATGTCAAAACTTAAAAGTTGGATAACAACACATGTAAGTTTTGATGAGAAAGTGTCATGGTTATCGGCAGCCTTGCCCTCTCCGCCTCTCCCACATCGCTTCCCGCTACCGGGCTTCCTGTTGAACCATAAGTGAATTATCCACTTTTCTCTATCAGCTTAGGTTTTTGTTTATCATTTGTCATATTCCACTGCCCCATGACATTCTAAATAGTGATTCCACCATAGCATCAGCCATACTGCTGCTTGGAGGGTCCGGACGAAGCGATGAACTTGATGATATCAAAGCTCCTACTAGGAGGTGGTGCTCGTGCTGGAGCCATGATGTCTTCATCCTCACTGGCATCCGGTATCTTACCTTCTTTAGTTGTTTCCATCGGCCCATTGTGAAGATGACAAATGCCAAGATTCCTCTTCCTTGCATGCGCCTATAACTCCTCCAAATTCTTCAACACGGTCTGCCTTCCCCTAGAACCTCCACTTCTTCTTCTCATTTGAGCCAATCCCCTCTCGAGCATCGTACCATTGATGGTACTTTTGGTATCCTCATCAACCAAATCATCATGAGCATTTCTCTAGCTCCTTTCCCTTCTATTTCAGCTCCTGCATTGTAGTGCTTTTCAACTATGATTGTGAATTATTTCTCACTGTTGAGCAAGTACCCATTTCGATATTCTGCGGCTTATTCACCAAGATCATACTTTAGGCATAACACAGTAATAAATACGAGATTGCATAGCTTAGCTAGAGAAGGAATCGAAAAAATAAGTTGATCAGCACACCTCAAATGACTATAAGGAGCCAGTTCTTGGTTCCCATAGTTAATCTAAAATACAACAAACTCCAACTCTGGACCTCCTTGACATGAAATTATAATTAGTTAATCTTGAAATTGTAAGGATCGTGTGACCGAGAGGGGGGGGGGGTGAATCGGTGCACTCTAGAATCTATTTCCAAACACTTACACCCAAGCAACTCCTAGCGAGTAGTTCTAGTAACAAGGTAAAGCACACTAAGGAGTATCCTTAACCTATATAGCTAGTGCATATAGATAACACAATCATACCACACTAGCAACCTAGCACAAGATAGATAGAAAACGGAAGACTTAAGCTAGGCAAGGCAAGGTAACAAGATAACTAGAGACAAGGCAACCAAGATACTAGGCACACTAAGTAGAGACCTTAGAGCTACTAGATAGGCTATAACAAGTAAGCACACGAGCAAGGCAAACAAGCAAACCTAGTGAAGATAGTAGGTACCAAGGTAAACACACAAGCAAGATAAGAGCACAACTCAAGTACTACAAGCAATCATATGAAGTGCGATAAGTAAATGCGAGTAGTAAAGGAGAAGGGATAGAGAATACTCATGATGTTTTCCCGTGGTCTCGGAAGGATGGCGCCTTCCCCTACTCCACGTTGGGTCACTCCCGCCGGAGTCTCGACCCCGTCCCTCCGCTCGATGGCGATCCCTCCTAGAGCACACTTCACCCTCCGAGTGAAGTCGCGGGCACGTCCCGCCGGGCTCGATCCCGGATACTCTTCCGGAGGTAAGGCTCCGCACTTGATGCGTGCCAAAAGGCGCTCCACTAGTGATGCTTCTTTCGCACGGGAAGCTCCAAGACCGTGTACAAACTTGTGTCGACTTCCACAATCTCCTTGGACAGCTCAATACCGACGCCTAACCGGTCTAGGCCTTGCCATAGACCAAGAGTAACAGCCCTAGATGACTCTCTCAAGCCCACACTAGCCTAGAGATCAAAGGATGCAACTTGCTACTCTCTCAAGCACTAGGATCACTCCAAATCCTTCTCAAGTGCTTCACACTTCTTCCTCTTGGCTTCTTGGCAGCACATCCCCTCTTTCCTGGGTCCAAGAGCACCTCAAAGAGGTAAACAACCGACTATATATAGGCCTCCAACCTCAAACTAGCCGTTGTCCAAAAATACCCAGTCTGCGTGATGACCGTACAATAGACCGTACTGTCCGGTCTCCATTCGGACCGTATTGTCCGGTCTTCACCAGACCGGCTTCCAGGGAGTGCTGACCTTCAACTCAAACCAGACCGTATTGTACGGTCCCTAGGACCGTATTGTCCGGTCTCCACTTCTTCTTCAGCCAACAGAAACTTCTCCTTTTCTGTTGCTCTTCTCCTATAAGACCGTATTGTACGGTCTCCATGACCGTACTGTCCTCTCAACTGTCCGGTCTTCATTCTTCAACTTCCAGAAACTTCAGCTTCTCTGTCTGGAACACTTCAATAGAGACCGTACTGTCCGGTCCCTAGGACCGTACTGTCCAGTCCACTGTCCGGTCTCTATTCTTCAACTTCCAGAAACTTGAGCTTCTCTGTCTGGATTTCCTCTGTAGACCGTATTGTACGGTCTCCATGACCGTACTGTCCGGTCTCTTCTGCCTTCGCAGCTTCGATCTTCTTCTTGATCTTCTTCTTCAACACTTGATCTTTTTGGTTCCTTCAACTCTCTTCTGCCACCCTAGCCCCTGAGAGACTCACCATGCATCCAATGATCTCTATAACTAGTGTGCACTAAGAGAACCACCTCAAACCCTCTTGATAGTCCGGTTTTTCCTATGGACTCAAGCTAACATCTAACCAAGCAACACCCGCTTGGATCTAGCATGTCCTTAGCCTTGATCCATGTCTTCTCCGCGACTCCATCAAGTCCGTTCTTGTGTAGATGAAGGCAACCAATCATCCTTGTCAATTAAGTTCATGGTGTGTTGGCGTTCACCACCAACGGACGGAGCTTTCTTCATATGTGACCTATAAGATCTCACAAAGAGTGTTAGTCACATTCATGGTTCTCATCCTATCACCAAAACATTCATACCTTGGGGTTTCCCTAGCTCCAATGGTCATGAAGCTTACAGAAATACATTTGCTTCATCATTTAAATCCAGAGAAGTAAGTTGTTGTTCAATGGAGGTCAGCTGATGACCACCAACTATCTGTATGTAGAAATCTCGACTACCCAAGACTTCAGTTATTTTAGAGCCTGTTTGTTTGTGCTGGAGCTTTTGAGCTTTTGAAAAAGCTGTATGTTTGAGTGGCTAAAAAGCTGGCTATTAGATTTTTAGTGTTGACTTTTGTAATATATATTAAGCTTCTCAGCATGTCAAAAGTTAGAAAAAAAGCTTTCAGCCAGCTTTTCAGCTTTTAGTTCATTTCATCAGAAGTTAGCTTTTCAGCACTCCAAAGGCCAGGTCAGAAGTTTACTGTTTGAGCTGAAAAGCTGAAACAAACAGGCCCTTAATGTTGAGAGCTTATCTTTTCTTTTGTCGATAGATGGATATATCTGGGATAACTTTCGCCTCGTTGTAGTTCTCCCAAACCTTCAGTTTCTTCATCTTTGCAATATGTTCTGACCTCACGAGCGTTTCAACATCTGGGATTCTATCAAAACCAAATGTACTAAGCTTTTGCTAGACAGATTCTAAAAGAACACAAGCCATATTAGTGTTGGATTTCCATTGGGAACCTAAGAATGTTCCAATTTTGTCCACTACTTCAATCCAAATCTCTACATCACGTTGGAGTATCCTTCTCCTCATTAAAGCTATGGTGTCATAGGAAAAAAGGCTCATTTTTGTTGGGGCAACGAACACCTGAGAATGAGAAGGCAATGTTGATACTCTCTTTAGGTATTGTAAGTTTGAAATGGTGTCTACTGAAAACATACTCAACAATGGCAGTATGCCTCCTATTTTGCTGCAACAAGTTAAGAAAGTCTCTTGCCTTGTTGGCTGGAACCATTGTCAAATCATTTATATAAGTAACAAGATAAACCTTTTTAGAGGGATACCCTTTCTTTGCTTTCTCAGCTCATGAATAGGCTGTAAAGAGTGAATCATGGTGGTGTGACCTGTTGGCGATTTCTAGCATACCATTTTATATGCCAACTGCGCCTTATTTAGAGCATAAATGTCATCATTATAGGCCATTAACCCTTGATAATAGCACCATATTTGTATATATGTCGTTCTGGAGCTTTATTGCAGAAACCGATGAAAAGGACGACATTCTGGACATGGAGGCTGATCTGGACCTAAAGAGAAGAGAACCAGCAGAAAAGGCCTACTGTGCCGATCGGCACAGCACTGTGCCGACCGGCACAGGGGACTCCAAGGCCACCGAAGCTGGCCCACCATTCAGTTTATTCTAGAAGGAAGTTATCCGAACCAATCTTGGGAGATATTCGTCACAAAGAGATAAAAGATACTCGAAGATTTGAAAGAGCAATACAAGACTTGATCTCGAAGAAAACTGATTGGAAGGCCCACATGGAAGCTACCTAGGACTTCGGAACCGACTTAGGGAGGAAACCGAGCTGGACACGAGGTGTGCCGATCGGCACAACACCTGTGCCGATCGGCACGAGGACTCTTTTCCCGAGATCCTCTTCCTTTCTGATGTACAGCCCTATATAAACTTGTAAAGGCCCTAGGGTTTCGGGATCCGCCGCCAAAGGGACAACACAGCTAGTAAGTTTAGAGCCACTGGGGCTTTGCCCCGTTCTTCATGTTCTCTAGTTGTTGATCAAGAACCATCGGTGCTAAAGAGGTGATCCATCGAGGTAGGCCAACTAGATGGTGATGTATCTTGCACTATGTATTATCGAAGTATGGTTGAATATGTGGATGAATGGTTTTGATTATTGATTGCCTGGATTTTATGGTCTTTACATGCACTTGTTCCTACGCTTAGTGACGACTAAGTATTAGATATTATCTTAATTGTGGTGGCAATAAGAGGTGAGGGATTCAATCTCTCACTATCTTCATTGTGGTTAAGGTAGTATTGGGATCTTGTAATGCGCCATAATTGCACGTTGTCTCCGTACCTCTACAGCCGCTAATGCATACGCGATGATCCTTGAGATGATGTGTAGAGTAGGAAGAGGCGACCGATTAAGGCGATTGGTCGTGACAGGGCTCGTCGGAAAAGAGTCTCAACCTATCGATCTTCGGTTATCAATAATTGAGTAATTCCGTTTATGATGCTATTTGATTAAGCTTTTTGGTTACGATCTTAACTAGCAGACTTAGCTAACTTACCCCATGATCTAATCAGGTTTCCTAGGCTGTTCGGATTAGTGCCGACCGGCACATCCCCTGTGCCGATCGGCACGGCCCCCAGTTTTCCCAAAGCTCACGCTCACGCTCACTAGAAAGCCTGGCTAACTCTTTTACTAATGATTCTGCTTAATTCCTATTGGTCCTTGTGGTTCGATTAAACCTTGGAATACTCTTCTGGGGGAAAAAGACTACAACTGTACACCGTGCTCTTGCGGTATATAAGTGGGTGCGTAGATACGACCAACATGACCTCTCCTCGAAGTCCCGATGCCTGGTGAACCCCGTGAAAGTAAGAGCTCGGCGATGTTGACTCCGAGCGGATTGCAAACACTACCATTGGAAGAACGCGGGAGAGGACAAATATCGATCCATAATCCAAAACTCTAGTGTCTATTGTGTTGGTTTTGTGTTCAACAGCCCGACCATCCAGAATATTGATTCTCCTAGAATACTCCATTGACACATTGACCTCTCAACCAATCAGCCATGTACATAGAAATTCCTTGGTTGTACGTGCAAAATGCGCGATGCTTTTGTTTTTCTCGAGGAGGACTAACCACCTTACGAGGCTTGATGCTTGAAAGATTTATTCTTCGTTCTGCCGAAGGACTACCATAAGGTGCAGTATATATTATCACTCACTACTATGCAACACCCATTCACTTCCTCTAACTTGTCCAGTGAAATTTTAATTGCGGATTGGCCTTGTGTTCATAACAGGAGGCATAAATCTCATCCAAAACCTTAGTTGCTCCTTTTTAGCTTGAAGATCAGCATTCTACAACTTAGTTTTGGTTTCACCTCCAAGCATGTTTGCGCTCTACTCCTAATACTTTGCATACCCATTCTCAACAAGCTCAAGGGCTAACTTCTTTGTTGTGTTCTCATCAGAAAAGCACGCTAAACCAAACATGTTGTTAAAACCGTGGGTGCCATCCAACACAATCCACACTTCTTTGTTAAGAAGTCGTGTCTCAGTGAAGTGCTTAGCCTCTATCCCAAACCGATCAGGTGGGATTTCAGAACAAATCACCATTGGTGTACATGCTTCTGCCGGAGACTTTTACATTCACAAAGTCATCTCCAGCATCTTTAGTTTGAGCAGCCATGCTTGGCTGTATGCATGTCTTCCCATAGATGGGGCCTGAAGACCAACAACGTGGACATGGACAAAATCAAAACCAGGAAGCAAGTAAAAACGAAGAATACTTCCATATCCCGAACTTGCTCAACAACGGCTTCCAAAGCCTTGCCTTTGTTTTTGGCAAGAAAATCTTTCACTTCGACTTCTCCGAGATGGACAATGTTGGCAATTTCTTATCCAACAACCTAAACCATGTTGCTTGGCACTGTCCTCCAACCTTAGTAGCTCAACAACACCGGGGCTCTCATTAACCTTCTGTAAAGCATGTGCCATTATGTTCACCAAAATAGATTATGCCAAATTCTCGACCTTGATGTGACATCCTGTCCAATGCATAACTTCCACAAGAACTCCCTACTTGCTACAATGATGGTGGTCACCAGAGACAGAGCATCGCCGGAAGGCACAACCTTCACCTTCCCCATCAGTCAGCCAATGCCATCATGGCTAAAGCAACCCTTCCATGCCACTTCGTGGGTGCAAAAACTTACCAGAGACTTATCCGGTGAGACCTCCTTCTTCGGCGTTGGGCACAGCAGGCGGGAAGTGGGGAGGGTTTAGGGGGCACAGGTGGCGACAAGCGATGCAAGAGACACTAGAGTTTTTGACAATTCACTTATGTTTCGACACTCCCCTCTCGTGAAGGCTCAATCAGGCCTCAGATGTAGAAGTATGAGCGACGCAACGGAATATGCGGTCACCAAGACAAAATCAAGATCTATTAAGCTACTATGCACCGTCCCTCAAAAAAAAAAAGCTACTATGCACCGACTAGTTATACCCAAAAGCTAAGCTAATGAGAAAGGTTGGACAATTCATTTATGCTGCAACACCTCCTTCCTTCCATCTTTCGATGTGGGCCCGTGTGGAAGTGATAGAGGAAAGACAGCACGCAAGCTCGATGGACCCCGCCTAGATCCACCCGTGAAATCATTTAATTTGCTGGCATGATTCCAGCTTTTCCTGGACCGAAACCACGCTAGAGTTCACGTTCATCACATCTGAACTGCGGGATTACGTGCAGAGCCTCATGCCAAGTAAATTGGTACGTAACAGAACACTCCTTATAGTATTGTGTTGTCGACTGCGGCCACGGCCGGCGGCGGCTGCATCGCCACCTCCCGCTTCTGCTCCCCCTTATTAGCTACCACGCCACCACTGTCGCCGTGGACTACGCGGGCTTGCTCAGCGTTGTACACGTAGAGCCGGCAGACGAAGAAGAAGACGACGAGGTTGGCGCAGTTGAGCAGGGCGAAGAAGGCGTAGTACTTGTCGAGGCGCGAGGCGTTGAGGTTGTTGAGGATCCATCCTTCCCGGCCGTGTCGGCGCGTGACGTGCTCGACCGTGGAGAGCAGCGCGCTGCTGAGGAAGTTGCCGACGCCGAGGCTGGTCATGGCGTAGGACGTGCCGAGGCTCTTCATGCCCTCGGGCGCCTGGTCGTAGAAGAACTCGATCTTGGCCACCTCCAGGAACGCGTCGGCGACGCCCATGAGCACGAACTGCGGGAGCAGCACGAAGATGGTGAGCGGGATGGTGGTGCCCTTGCTGTCGTAGACGCCGTGCTCGCGCGCCACGGCGAGGCGGTGGCGCTCCGTGACGGACGCGATGCCCATGATGACGATGTGGATGACGAGGCCCACGCCCATGCGCTGCAGCATGGAGATGCCGCGCGGGTTGCCCGTGAGGCGGCGCGCGAAGGGCATGAAGGCGCGGTCGTAGAGCACGACGGCGAACAGCATGGAGATGGTCACGAACCCCTGCAGGCTGGCCGGCGGGATCTCGAAGTGGCGGCCGACGTGCCGGTCCAGCGTGGTGCCCTGCTTCACGAACAGCGTGTTGATCTGCGCCATCATCGCGCTGGGCACGAAGGTGATGGCCAGCACGGGCAGCATCTTGAGCATCCGCTTCGTCTCCTCCACCTGCGTCACCGTGCTCAGCGCCCACGGCGACGCGTTACTTCCGGTCTTCACGGCCGCCTTGCTGAGGCCTCTCAGGTTGGGCGTGTGCGGGAGCATGACCGCGTTCTTCTTGGCGTAGTGCTCGGCGTCGAGCTCGTGCAGCTCCCGTGCCGGGTCCGCGGGCAGCGCGACGGCGCACTTGCGCGCGGCGGCGACGATGACGCGGGCCATCTTGGCGAAGGGGCTCTCGGAGGTGGGCTTGTGGCGGTAGAAGGGCGTGCCGACGGTGAAGATGGCGATGGAGACGGCGAGGCCGAGCGTGGGCAGCGCGTACCCCACGGTCCAGCCGACGTTGTCCTGGATGTACACGAGGATGGTGTTGGCGAAGAGCGTGCCGAAGAAGATGCTGAACATCCACCAGTTGAAGAAGGAGAGCTTGTGGCGGCGCTCCCGCGGGTGGGTGTCGTCGAACTGGTCGGCGCCGATGGTGGAGATGTTGGGCTTGGTGCCGCCCGTGCCCACCGCCAGGATGTACAGCGCCAGGAAGAACACGCCCAGCTGCGCGCTCGACGCCTTGTGCACGCAGTTCGGGTCCGGCGTGCCCGCGCCGCACTTGGGCGGACGCAGCGCCGGAAGCGACACCGACAGCGTCAGCAGGCTCATGCCCTGCATGCGCAACAAGTCAGCGAACAGAATTGGGCCTTATTCAGTTCATCATGGCCCAGACGGAAAACATTTTCGTGGGCCTTTTTTTTCCCCGGAAATGAAATTCACGTATATTCTTCTAGTCTTTTTTTTTTGTGTGAATGTATTCTTCTAGTCCTTTTTTTTTTGCGAATGTATATTCTTCTAGTCTAGTCTCTAGAAGAAAATTAACATCACGTCTGTCAATCCTTCGGCCTTGCGACAAACACACGTTTTTAATTACCTCCTTGATGACTTGAAAAACACTCTGAAGAGGATGGCTACTTGCTACAAGAAGGAATTAACCGAACAAATTAAAAAGCGACGAGAGGACGACTTACGAGGAAGTAGATGACGGAGGCGATCATGAAAGTGCGGTAGCGGCCGAGGTGGGCGTCGGCGATGTAGGCGCCGAGGATGGGCGTCATCCAGATGGTGCCCACCCAGTTGGTGACGTTGTTCGCCGACGGCACCGTGCCCTGGTGCAGCTTCGTCGTCAGGTACAACACCAGGTTGGACGAGATGCCGTAGTACGCCATCCGCTCAAACACCTCGTACACTGCGGATTTGTTTTAATTTAACACGTCAGAAAAGAATTAAACTGACTCAGGCTAACCAGTACCGTGTCCAGTCCGCCAAATGATGTTAAACAATATAGTATAATAGGTACAGTTGTTCTTAGAGAATAATTAATCAAGAGGAGCGGCCAAGCTGCTAGCTGCAAAAAACTTCACATCAGAAACGATCGAAGGGATGGCCCTTTTCTTACCAACCCATGGCCATCACACAACCGCACGGGAAATCTTGTTGCCTCAAAAAGGGAATCTCTGAACAAGTCTTTTTCTTGTTTCCTCGAGACAAGGCCTTTGGACAAGTTGATCTTGCGAAATGCGAACCAGCTTCACGAGGAAGCGACATCTTGTTGATTACAACTACTCCCTCCGTCCCAGAATATAAGTATTTCAAGGTTTGGTCAAAGTCAAGCTTCCTTAACTTTGACCATCAATAGCAAAATATTTATAGCACTCTATTATATATAGTTGATATTGTTAGATTCATCGTGAAATCAACTATCCTAATATGCAACTCTTCATATTTAAATTATTTTATTTTTATAGTTATTGCTAGTCAAAGTTGAACCTGATTGACTTTTAACAAACCTAAGAATGCTTATATTTTGGGACGGAGGTAGTACTCACAAAATTCTAATACTCCCTCCGTTTTTTATTATATGACGCCGTTGACTTTTTTCGTTACTTTGACCATTTGTCTTATCTATAAATATTTGTGTAAATAGCCAAAATTATAAGTTAACATTAAAGTGCTTTTGATAATGAATCTAATGATATTCATTTCACATTCAAAAAGTAATTATTTAAATCTATATTGTTGGTCAAAGTTCGATAAAAAAGTCAACGGCGTTATATAATTAAAAACGGAGGGAGTAACAGAGAACACATAACACTTGTAGTACAAGCTTCGGACGAGTTCATTTTTTTATAAGGTCTGTGGTTCAAGTAATTGGAAATAGACAAATGGAACGTGTCTACCTTGTCATGACCAGCACAACGACGAATCCAAACCCGCTGTACGCACGCCTCGTTCCAAATGAATAATCGGCAGAGTGTGCCTAAGCCTCGATTAGTACAAAGGTTAATTCCAAAGTGCTAAAGACAGGACAGCCCTCCCCGTTTCCCAGCAATTGCTAGTGTTTTTCTGCAGCAAAGTTCAGAACGGCCCATGGAGTGTGTCTTTGGTGTTTGATAGCACTACGACACAAAAATATACTTCGGACAAACCTCTCAAAAAAAAAAAAAATATATACTTCGGACAAACCGCTGAAACACTCTAGTAAGAATCTATGTTTCAGTTCTAAAGATGGAAATGAACAACACCTCTTTTCTTTCACTTCTCTTTCTAGATACAATCTAAAAGAGAAAACATATAGTAGTACTCCTAGTATACAAGCAGTAGCAGCTAGCTATACGCGGTGAACTTATGCTGAGCTCCTTAATTCTTCTGCAAGACTACAACAACCACCGATGTAGGTCCACGCGCTTCGATTAATTCAGTGGACCTCAAGTCCATACATCTAGTATCTGGGTGTCCACTCCACACTCTAGATAGATAGAAAAAGATTTTTTTTTTGATAGGTAGATAGATTTTTTTTTGAATGACCGGTAGACAGAAAACAGACAGACAGACATATCGGTTGTCACGATGGAGCAAATCTCATGCTCAAGCCCAAGTGCCCAACTGAACAACGTGAGGAGCACCCCACCAGCCATTAGACAGACACTCTTGACAGGTTGGTTGGTTCATTGCATATCTCTATATATAACGGCGATGCATGTTGCGCATGCTAGTGTGATATATGTTTTTTCTTATGGGAAAACGGTGTCGATGTGCCAGGTTGCCAGTAGGGGAGCACGCACGTACGACGCATGCGCTTAAAACTAGAGATGGTTGAGGCGGTGGCAGGCTGGCAAGTGTTTTTGTTTACGCACCGAGACTGCGTGGTGGTCCAATGGCGGCTACGAGCCTGGTTTGCTCTCCGGCCGGAGAAGATCCGAAGCCGGATTAGCAGAGCAGCGGATGAAACGACATGAACCCGTGATGGTTGGTTCGGCTGGGCTGACTTGATTCCGTCATGATTTCTCTCGTTTCATACGCATGTGCCCGGACAGAGGAAAACTACAAGCTCTTGCGTATAACGACTGTTTGAAAGTTTGGCAGGCTAATCCAAAAGCGCCAAACAAAGTGAAGTTGGGTGCTAACAAACAGTTGCCGCTAGAAAAACCATGAGTTGCATCTTGCAAGGGCAAAAGTTTGCATGATGCTTATGAAGAGAAGCAGAGGATATATAACTGTGCGAATATAACATAATAACTGAGACAAGGGTATCGAAGATATTTATTGCATCCATACCTACAACGAAGGAGCAGGCTTTCCATCCCCCTCGCTTCGACCGGAGCACCGGGTTGCCGTGGAGGTCCACCGTGCCGTCTCGCGTGTACTCGTCCTCCACGGCGGCCGCCGCCTCCAGCCTCTCCGCCATGGTCGGCCTCTGCGAGCTCTTGGAGCTCTGTCTGAGAGCGACGGCTACGACGAGCACCACCACTCCAGCTACAGACCGCTGTTTTGAACTTGCGCTTGTTGTCCGCCAATTTATAAGCCCGGCCTCAGCCGGGTCAACAAGTGGCTAGGCCGGAGTGGACTCGGGAGCTATCGTTTGGACCCGGGCTTCTCGGGCCACCGAGAAATGGATGCATAAATTTGCTAAACGCCAACCGTTCTAAGAAAATCATGGTTGAAAATGATAACGCCACCCGTACGATTTGGCAATAATGCTAAAGGGCTTGTGCGTGATCATTTTTTTCACTACGGTTCAGCTACTGGAGGTGGGAACATTGGTGTCAAATCGTATAATGGAATAAACACTACATGTTTTATTTGTTGAGAAGGAAGAACATAATTTGGGAATCTTATTCCTATGAATTATGCATGTTAAGAAAAGAAGAAACACTAATAACACACATGTTCATCAGGTGTAATTTTGCTAAAAGATGTTGGCCCTGAATTGGAAAAATGATACCAAAGCATCTTCAACACATGCAGGCCATGTCATTTTCGTATAAGCTAGCAACCCTTTCATTACGAATATCATCGTTCTGACGATGTAGTCATGTGCAGGAGTATATGGACGATCAGAAATGATTGACCAGTCATATCTCAAGAATAATCATATCTCAAGAATAATCATACTCCAAAGCGACAGAATCTTATTAATTGATGAACAAAAGTCCGGTTTAGGGACCAAAGGACCAACCAATGAAAAACTCGTGGGAAATTAAAGCAAGGTACAGTGGTGAACAACACGTTAGAGCTTTCCCAAAAATAGAGATAACGTAGATCTACCTCATCTAAGTAGTCAGGATAAGAGATTATTTAATGGGTAGTCCCACATGTCAGTAGTTTAGTAAATATTAGAGACCGACTCTTAACGAAGAGCTCTTAGCGCCACTTAGGATAAGTCATTGAGAACGCTCTTAGCGCCACTTCCATTGTAACTCCATGTTAAAGCGTGCAGCTACCGAACATGTTTGAGCTTTGTTTAATTCAAAATGTCACCACTTTTCGTCAAAGCCAAATTTCTGAAAAAGCTCTTTCTGAAAACCCTCTCTCTCATCAGGCTGTCGTCAAAAGTTTGGCGGTCCTGAGCGGTGAATGCCAATGGGAGGTGGACGCTTTTTGTGTGGCCTTGAGAGCAAACAGTCTATTTCAATGCAGTACATTGCTTCTAGGACCGAACTGCGCTCTGTACACAGGCGTGACCTATCAAATTAAAGCCTACACGTTGATGCAGTACATTGCTTCTCGGACCGAACTGCGCTGATTAATTAAAACGACAGCGACTAAACCTGAACATAAGTCTAATTTTAGCCACCATGCATGTGTGCTAAAAGAGCTCGTGTGAGAAAATCATCCTCCACTCCACACACAGGTTGATATATATCCAGTTTAATGCATGCATGCTCAGCTTTTCCGATGCTTCTCTTTCAAAGCCGTCGTCGCGGCGAACAAACCTCGATCGAGCCCGGATAATCACGTCCGAAATGGGAGTCGCCCTCGAGACCTCGACGCCACAATCTCCATCTCCTCGCTTGTTAGACGGCGCCGACTGATGAACGATCAGCCTCCCGGAGGACCGCGCCGCGCGGCCGGCACGCGCGAGTGCATGCTCCGCCGACGCTCCGGAGACGCATGCCCTTTTTGGGGCTGTTCACCTTTATCCACTACTCCAGCCAAGATATTTTTGCCTCCAATCGATCGATCGATTAACACGTAAAAAGTCGTAAACAAGTCCAAAGAAGTAGGCTTGATCGCCCACTCCCTCAAATCGCATCCAAGCTTCTCCATTCGCTAACGCACGCGCTTGACCGGAACAAGAATTCTATGAACCGGCGTCCGGAAAGAAACCGTAGGATATTCAGCTCCCGCGTGGTAGGGAATCTCCTCACGGGCGGGCGTCGGCACACGCCCAAAATTCTATAGAGATCTCCATTTTTTCCCCCGGAAAGTAACGCCACGCACATCAACTTTTGTCTTGTGTAGTGTTGCGGCCATGCCCTGCTCTGTTCGCTTTTAAGTACCGGCAAAGCAGTCTGCCCAAGTCCAACGCAACAGCTTAAAATACTCGAGTTCTTTATGTTGGAATCCTCTCGTGCAACTGGCCTCCAGCAACTTGTTGCGTGTGCTGGCTTGGCGCCGATTTTTTGGGTTCCTCATCGGCATGTTGCCTCATCAGTCTCGACCGGCTCTGCACGCGGTTGAAATGTGTGTCCACCAATATCTACTTAGCCTAATATGGCCATTAATGTCTAACAGCAACTTACTATCACTTGTAACGGTCACAGCCGTACATACATCAAAAACTGACTATAACTTGAAAGGGTAAACGGAGCACCTTCAACTATCTACGTACCAAAGGTACCAGCAGGTGAATTTTCGGAAAAACGGTATCGTTTTCTTTAAGTCACTTGCAAGATACACTAAGCAGTAGAGTAGTACGAACTACTGGTGGTGCCTCTAGGATAGGATTCGAGTGAGAACAGAGAACAAGAAGCGGCATAAAGTGCGCTACTAGATTAGTCAACGACGATATTGTCTTCTGGCCTGATCCACCGCGACAATGACCTTCGGACAAACAGGCCCGCGAACTTTCAACGCGACAACGACATCGTAATGTAGCTCTGCAGGCTGCGCCAAATTAAGGTGGTATTATCAGGCAATCAGGCAATGCGAGGAATTATAGAGCTTGCTACAACGGAGAATATACAGTAGTTTATAAGTAGATAACCGCACTATAAGCTGTCGAATCACGCTTATCTGATTGTGATCGTCAATCACCAATCATTGCCCTTTTAAGTCGGTTGATCGATGGTGTTTTTGGATACGTACATACATGTGTTCGTTGATAGTGATCCTGTGTGGGCCGGGCATCCATGTGCATGTGGATCAATTATTTCATCACTGAAGAAAAAACAAGTGAGTACTACGTAGCACTGTGGCGCATGCCTTGCCTATCCGCTCTAAACCATTTTTTTCTATAAGATCAACGACGAAGATCGTCTGCCTTGCAAGTTGGAACTACTTTTACACTAGATGTTCTACTTGCTTGTCCACTTGCAAGGTGAAAGATCAATCAATCGACGAATACTTGCGGTTGAAAATACAAACGGCCGCGTTGAACGGTAACCTGGACAGCGGCCAGAACAAAAGGGATTTCTTCCTCGTCTCAGTAAATCACGGAGCGACGAGTCAAGGACAACGGCAGTAACGTACACTTGGGAAAGGCCACGACGACGGCTTGTTTGTTCCATTCATGGCCGGACTTACGTCACAGGGAGATTGTTATTATAGCCACCCATTTTAGACGGATGGAACCATATACCGATTCCGACGAGTTCGACCCCAATAGGGTAAGGTGCCTGGAAAGTCCAGCGGTGATGATCAATCCAAAGTCTCCGGTCGGGTCGATAGATTTTATCAGCGGCGACTGGCAAGTAGCCTAGCAGTGTGGCAGCCGCCGCTGGCCGGGCAGCTCCGTTCATCACGAGCCTCGTGCACGAGCTAAAGCTGCAGCTGCATGCAGGTGCACGCGTGGCTGCACGTACGCTTCATAGACAGGGGCGGGCCCACATTGTACCAAGGGTATTCAAATGAATACCCATTATTTTGAACAATTAGTTTTGTATAAAGACTATATCATATGTATAATGCATCAAAAACAAAAATAAGCACTTAAACTGGCTTAGTTTAAACAAAAAAAAAGGACACCTACTTTGATATGTCGATCATTTAGTACATATATGTGTGGAACAATTCAAATCTGCAACTATTCATAATTTTGTTGTCAAGAAATTTTTTTTGAATACCCATAGTCCAAAGCCTGGGCCCGCCCCTGTTCATAGAGCGTGTAGATCGACTGACTGATCTTGTACATACACTGCACATAGAAGCCGGATCGATCCACTGATGCTTTTGCGGTGGGCGGGTATGAATGCAGTGTTCGATGCTGAAAATATCCATGGGCGTGTCTAGCGGCTCTAGCCTGGCGAACGAACAGGGTACTTTGACCCGTTGACTTTCCAACTAGGCAATGAATCTCTTTGTACGGTATGCTCCGCTAGTCAACAGTCAACACTCAACACAGAGCAGTGATGGGCCTGAATCGCCTGATGGCGGAGGGGGCCGAGCCGGGCGGCTACACCGCAGTAGTCAAACATTTTGGGTCAAAGATGTGGGCCCTCGTACATTGCTGGTGAATCCAGTTTTCGTGCGGGGAGGTCAGCTCGCGGCCGGGACCATCAACGACGGATCCATGGTACCACTCGAGTCAACATGCAACGCAATGCGCGATTTGTTTTGCGCGATAAGCACGTACAGATGCGTGCACGCAGCCTGGATCGATGTGACAACGAGTAAGGATCTCGGGTTGGATGAGAATGCTAGTGTGACACGATGAGACATGCACCGATATTTTTCGCCAATGGCAATCGTCCTTGGGCATGTGGCGATGGCGATCACCGTACCTGCCTTGATCGCGCGACTTGTTCCGTTGTCCAAGGATATGCTCACGCTACAGATTCGTCGATTCGTGAATGCCTGCTAGCTCTGAGTTGCGTGTCTCCTTCAGTTTGTCCAGAGTCCAGAGATGCGACATATCGAACGTACATGGACTAGTAGAAGGTAAGCTGAGTTCAACGTTCTGATTGTCACAATCACATCATCCTAATCACACAACAGTTCATTAACTAATTAATCACGAGCCCAAATCAACACGGAAGCTTGTCATGGCGCCATCGGCGGCTCCGAATGGACTCTAGCCGAGTCGGGCGCGTCAGCGACGTCGTCGACGGCCTCCGTGCACTCCGCCCTGTACGTGTACCTGCAGCTGAGCGCCACGAACACGGCCAGGTTGGCGGCGGCCAGCGCGGCGAGGAACGCGTAGTAGCGGTCCAGGCGCGACGCGTTGAGGTCGTTGGCCACCCAGGGCGTCGACGACCCGGCCGTGGCGCGCTCGACGAGCGACAGGATGGCGCTGCTGAGGAAGCTGCCGGCGCCGTACGCCGTCAGGGAGACGGCCGTGCCGAGGCTCTTCATGCTGTCGGGGGACTGGTCGTAGAAGAACTCGATCATGCCCGGCACCAGCAGCGCGTCGGCGGCGCCCATGAGCACGAACTGCGGGAGCAGGACGAAGATGGTCAGAGGCAGCTCCTCGTGGCCCGTGACGCCCGCCGGGTGGCTCCTCGCGAAGATGAGCCTCCGGTTCTCGACCGCCGCCGTGGTCGCCATGGTGACGACCTGGAGCAGCAGCCCGGCGCCGATGCGCTGCAGCAGCGTGATCCCGCGCGGGTTCTTGGTCCGCCTCCGGACGGCGGGGACGACGGCGCGGTCGTAGGCCGCCACGCAGACGAGCATGGCCAGCGTCACGAACGCGCCGAGGCTCGCGGGGGGCACCCGGAACGATGACGACGACGAGACGATGCGGCGGTCCAGCGTGGCGCCCTGCTTGACGAAGAGCGTGCCCACCTGCGCCATCAGCGCGCACGGCACGAACAGGGTGAGGAGCACCGGCAGGAGCCTCGCCATCTGCTTCGTCTCCTCCACCTGCGTCACCGTGCACAGCGCCCACGGTGGCGCCGCGGATTTGACAGCCGCCTTGTCCAGGAACCTCATGGACCCCGTCGTGGTCGACGTCGTCGTCGCGGCCGCGTAGTGCTCCGGCCCCAGCTCGTGCAGCTCCCTCGGGTCCTCGGGCACCGCGACGCGGCACTTCCACGCCGCCGCGGCGAGCACCCTGCCCATCATGGCCACCGGGCTGCCGCCCTGCGGCGGCGGCTTGTGGCGGTACCGCGGCGTGCCGGCGAGGAAGACGGCGACGGAGGCCGCGAGCGCCAGCGTGGGCACGGCGTACCCCACCGACCAGCTGACGTTGTCCTGGAGGTAGACGAGGACGGTGGTGGAGAAGAGGATGCCCAGGAACACGCTGAACATCCACCAGTTGAAGAAGGAGAGCTTCCGCAGCCGCTCCGCCGGGTGGAACTCGTCGAACTGGTCCGCACCGATGGTCGAGATGTTCGGCTTCGTCCCGCCGTGCCCCAGCGCGATGGTGTACAGCCCGCCGAAGTACGCGGCCAGCTGCAGCGCCGAGGCGCGCGGGCAGGGGCCGCCGGCGTCGCAGGGTGGCGGCTTCAGCGCCGGCACGGAGACCGCCAGCGTCAGCAGTAGCATTCCCTGCGTTTTTGTTTCCATTAGTTCAGACGTCAGAAACCTGATTGCGAACCGCGGGTCCATGAAAATAGTCCAATAATCGAGTATATCAGCCCAGTACTGTATCAGCCCATGTTACAGATTTTTCTTAAAAAGTTGCGAGCTGGCCTCTTTACAATCATGTTTTGACGAGGTCATTGATCATATTGCATGTTACCTGTAGGATTTACGGTTCTAATCACACAGGCCCAAGGATCTCTGGATCTGTGAAGCAGCCAGAGAATGGTGACGATGAAAGAACACTTCGATATTAACTATCATATGAACTACTCGTGCTAAAATTTCACCACTACTAGGGTTCATTAACGTCAATTGGAAAAAGAAAATCCGTTTCTCATAGGAAAGACAAAAGCAACGACGTGTGTCCCCGCTTATTTTCCCAACTAGCACGGCATTTAATTTCCTATGAACGGTGAACTCTATCTGTCGGTTGGAATGGATACAGTCCTAAATCTGAGCATCCAAGTACACAGTACTACTAAATTTGAGTAAAATTTGTTGATGGCACCATGCACTTTAATTATGTTCTGCGCTACACAAACGCAAGGGAAAAAACAACAGAAAAATGCCAACTGCCAGAAACAATGGAAGTAGTGGTGCCTAGAACCACTGAGATTGATGAGGCGAGGTGAGGTCAGGCCGTTAGTTACCATGAGGTAGACGGCGGATCCGGCGACGAAGGTCCAGTAGCGGCCGAGGTAGGCGTCGGCGACGAATGCCCCGATGAGCGGCGTGAGGAAGACGGTGCCCGACCAGTTGGTGACGTTGTTGGCGGCTTCGACGGTGCCCTGGTGCAGCTTCGTCGTCAGGTACATCACCAGGTTCGACGCCACCCCGTAGTACGCCATCCGCTCGAACAGCTCGTACACTGCATCCCATCCAGCGACAACATGCCGTCGATCGCGCGAGCGGAGAAGACAGTGAGAAACCGGCGAAGGGAGGGAGGGGAGGGAGCTCGGAATCGATGGAAATGCTGTGTGGTTCTGACTGACGAACGCAACGTACCGACGATGAAGGCGCAGGCCGTCCAGCCGCCGCGCTTGGACCGGAGCACGGGGTTGCCGCGGAGGTCAACGGAGCCGTCCTTGGTGTACTCGCCTCCTCCCTCGCCCTGGCCGTTCTCCATTGCCGCCGCCGGTCTCAGCTCCCACCGCTGCAATGGGCAATGGCTAGCTACTTGCTGCAGGCTGCAGCTGCTACACTACTGCTCTCTCTCCCTGCCTCTCTGCCTGCGCCTGGAATGGGTAGATACAACGTCTGCTGCCTGCATTGAATTTCACTGCGAGGCCCGCCCCTTTCCCCTCTCGCTGCTCTCTTTGCCTGATTTCATTCAAGCCATTCACTGCTCCCTGTAGTCCACGGTACTGGTATGCCGTGGAGGAGTAATGTTGTGTACTACCTGCTCCGGCCCTCCCGGGTTTGGCTCTGCATAGTACACGCCCGCATGCCAGCTTCATCCGTCAGCTTGGCATGCGGATTAATCAGGGCATCTTCTACCCAAGAGATCATGGGCCGGACCTTATGTCTCCTGCGAAAGCCTAACCTACCTTAGTCCGAGTTGGGGTGGTGCCACGTAAAATGAGTAATGGGCCCAATAAGGCATAGTTGATCGCCGATACGGCCCATGATATTCGACCGTTCCAACTTCAGAGGTCCTACGTATATACGCCCATTTTATCATTCAACTTCGGAAATGTTTTAACTTATATTTCTATTCGAATTTTTTTACAAAAGATATTTCTATTTGAATTAAGGAGATTTTTTATTCAAAATACGTGCAAGCCCTACTCTATGAACACCTCCGAGGTACTGAGCCGACTAGCTTTAATTATTTCCCGAACTTAGGTTGGTTCCACAAAGAATCTAGCTACGACAGAGATAATATCCGATGCCACAAAATTTTAAAATTAATCCTTATTTATCAACGTTCATTGTAAAAATATAAATATTGTGTGCGGGAAAAAGTTTTTGAATGTTGTAAATGCAATTTATGGTATTTTCTTGTGTTGGGATTATGAAAACATGTAATTTAGCTGCTGATGTGAAAACAAATTTCTTTGTGTTGGATATCCGGAATATTGTAATCTGATATTTCAGAAAGAGAAATATCACCTCTTCTACCTTGGCTCAAAAGCCGGCAATATTTATCCTTAACTGTACTCATCACTCGCTTTTCGCCAACTCACTACTTTCAAAAGCCGTGTTCATCATGCCGGCCCGCATTCCACAACGACGACGACTCCGTCCGTGGTCATAGTCAACCACCGCTAATCACTATACTAGTCTCCTGCGGAGAGGTGCTAGTCGTTCACACAAGTGCCCTCTCCTAACTCGAGGGCACTTGTGTCGCCAAACCCAGAGCCATGGCGCTGCAAGCGCAAGCCTCCCTAGCTCGGCTCACGTGCCTCTGCCTCTGTTTCCTGCTATTATCCTCAGCACAGATGGCGAGGAGCACGGACCTCGACGACGACGACGACGACATGAGCTTCGCCGATGACGATAGCTACTCCGGTGAGCCGGCGAGGCGGCGTCTCTACGACGGCGAAAGACGATTCAACGTGCTGAACAGCGGCAACTCCTCCAAGTCCAACAGCTCCGCCGGCGCGGCCTTCTGCAGGCTGCTGTCTCTGCAGATTCTGGACCTGTCCAACAACCATCTCACCGGGGAGCTGCCGGACTGCTGGTGGGACATGCAGGCCCTGCAGTTCATGGACCTCTCCAACAACTCCTTCACAGGTGAGATCCCTGCAGCTCCGTCGAGCCACAACTGCTCCCTCCAGTCGCTTCATCTGTCCGGCAACGGCTTTACCGGCGTCTTCCCGTCGGTCGTCGAGGGGTGCGGTAGGCTGGAAACTCTGGATATTGGGAACAACAGGTTCTTCGGTGATATTCCTCCCTGGATTGGCCATGGCGTTCAGCAACTGAAAATTCTTAGACTTACATCGAACAGGTTCACGGGTGAAATTCCGTCAGAGCTATCTCGGCTTCCTAACCTTCAGTTGCTAGACCTGGCCAACAATAGCTTGACAGGACCCATCCCAAGAGAGTTTGGGAACCTAGTTTCCATGAAGAATCCAAAAATTGTATCCAGCCCGGGCTCGCTAGACGGGTCTAATTATCAGGATAGAATTGACATCATCTGGAAGGGACAAGAGCTGACTTTCCAGAGAATACTTGAGTTGGTGACGGGTATCGATTTATCAAGCAACTCTTTGTCTCAATGCATCCCTGGAGAGTTAACCAATCTCCAAGGTCTTCGATTTCTGAACTTGTCAAGAAACAATCTGTCATGCGGGATTCCTGAAACCATCGGCAGTTTGAAATTTCTCGAGTCCCTTGACCTCTCGTTCAATGAACTTTCGGGACCCATTCCTCCAGGCATGAATCTGCGATCCCTCACTACATTGAATCTTTCATACAACCATTTATCAGGCAAAATACCCACCGGGGATCAAATTCAGACCCTTACTGACCCATCGATCTACAGCAACAACCCTGGGCTCTGCGGATCTCCCTTGGGCCCATGTACAAATGGCTCACTGGCAGTGGATGATAAGAGAAATGGTGGAGAATGCCAGGACCAATGGCTCTACTACTGTGTGATTGGTGGAGTTGTTTTCGGATTTTGGCTGTGGTTTGGAATATTCTTTTCCATTACCAACTGGAGGTCTTATGTTTTCTTCTTTGTGGATGAAATGCAACGTAAAATTGTGAGAAAGATGCAGCGCAGTGATCTACTTCTTTCGGAAGAAAATAGTCATAAATATATGTAGTCGTGTTTGATATGAGTGGTACGTGGTTAAGAATGAAGTTATATTGTGTTCTCTACTAGGCATTGCAATCTGATCTCTTTTTCTCTACCCGGCAGGAGATTTACTGCCTTTGTACTAAGATGTAATATTGTAAGTCCAAAACAGATTCTACTTGACTCCAATTTTAATTAATAAAGAAGTCTTTTAATATGCACAGTCGTGATATGTTCTTTTGTTTTGCGAATGGGTCGTAATATGTTCTTATAGATGAAAACAACAGGTTCTAGTTATATACCTTGTTTTAGTGCCACTAATATGTTGCTACTGTAGTTTCTAACTAGGTGTTGACCCATATATTTCTTTCCCGAAGGGTGCATGGAGTTGGATATTTGCTGGCTTTGTTCTGAGATGTAAGAATCCTGAAAACATTTGGGACCTGTTATAAATCAGTTTGAAAAATATAGACCTCTGTGATTCGCTTTGGCTGAATCGAACAGCATCAGGTCACTTTGATCCACTTACTACCTTCAAAGGAAAGTTGCATAAGAAACTACTGAGGAGAAACCCGTTACCATCGAGAGAAGAAAACTGTTGTCACTGACATGTAGAAACAGAAAAAAGAAAAGAAAAGGAAGGGGTTTAAGAACACTTGTTTTACAACTTTTTTTTTCTCAGCTTCTGTCTTACAGTTGCGGGTATAGCGCTTCATTATGGGGGAAAAAAGAAAAGAAACCAGCATGGCTAATTGTTTGTTGGCTTTTTCAGTAGCCCAACCAAAACCACCCAAAGTGGTACAAGAATTACAGTACGGCTAAGTTTGACTAAGGACAGATCCTGACCTTTGAAAATAGTCTCGCCATCTATGGACTGGTTATATATCTTCAGTAGTCTTTCAAGGTTAATCCTATCAAAATGCATTGTGCAAAATCAATACCCGTGCAATTTCTCTTATTGTGCTTCATACCGCTGCAGAGGCAAACATCTTTACTGGTATTCAGTTACCTTTACTTATTGTGACCAATCAGAATGGTTCAGCAAGGTAGGCCTCAGTATTTGCTGAGATCTCTTGCGCCACTGATCGCATAGGCTGCAGCTCAGGATTTGCCTGGGTGCAAGCAAGCGCAATTGTCACGACGAACACTACATCTTCTGCGAGCTCACCCACTGGAAGATCCAAATGTTTGTCTAGTATGTCCTGGAGTAACAGATCACATTATTTTGATGATGAGATAGCCAATGGTGGGGAAGGCCAAGACCAATGGCTCTATTACTGTGTGATTGCTGGAGTTGTTTTCGGATGTTGGATGTGGTTTGGGATATTCTTTTCCAATGCTAACAGGAGGTCTTCCATTTTCTTCTTTGTGGATGAAATGCAACGTAAGATTATGAGAAAGATGCAGCACAATGATATACTTCTTTGAAAGAAAATGGTCATAAATATATCTGTAGTCGTGTTTCACATAAGTGGTGCATGGTTAAGAATGAAATTATATTGTGTTCCCTATTGGGCATTGCAATATGATTTTTTTTTTCTCAATACGGCAAGAGATTTATGGCCTTTGTACTAAAATGTAATATTGTCAAGTCCAAAATCAAGTGATACGCGTATTGTAGCAGTACATCTGAGCCACATGTTCCTCAAATGCATGGCTGAGACTAGGTCCGGGGGCTAGGATGTCCTCAAAATGGATTTAGCCGTTAGTTTGATATGTCTGTTCCTTCCTATACTAGTAGAAATTTCCTTTCTTACCATCCAAATTTATACTTATTCCTTATTTACCATCGTAATTTTAAGTTTTTCTTATATGACATCCAATCCAAAAATGGTTCCTTTTATACCATCTATGTTAACTTGACGCATGAAAAAGACCCAATTGTCCTTGGACTATCAAATTTTTTGATAGAATAACTGTTAATCCCTTTATACCATTAATTTGTATTCAGTCATCAGCACAAATACAAATTTATGGTTGTATAATGCAAGAGGAAATATCATTTTAGTTTTGTAAAATGATATTTTCTTATGCGTTATACTACAACAATAAATATGTATTTGTGTTTCTGATGACCGCATAATATCGTAATGGTATAAAGGGAACTCACAAAAATTGGTTAGACCAGAGGCAACTGCATGTTTTCCATGCCTCAAGTTAACATCGATGGTATATAAGGAATTATTTTGGATTGGATGGCAGTTAAGGAAAAATTAAAATTTTGATGATAAATAAGGAACAAGTGTAAATTTGGATAGTAAATTAGAAAATAAATCTAGTACTATAGACGTGTACTATTCGGTTGGTGCAGCTAGCAGCACTTGTACTAACTTTCAAAGGAAACTTGTACATGAAACTATTCAAGAGATACACATCACCAAAACTCTTCCCATTGACCTTAAGAGAGAGAAAAAATAAAAATGTGATTTTAGGACATTTTTCTTGCAACAGATTTCTTATCTACTTCTATCTTACATGCATAGCCCCTCACAGGGAAAAAAAAAAAGAACACCAGGATCTAAGGACACTTTTCTTGCAACTGATTTAAGGAACGCTAAGTTTGACTACATACAGATCTCCAACAATCTTTGGAATAGTTTCAGTTCGTGACATTGGAATTAAACTTGACAGAGGGTTAATCCTCTTATACTCTGCAAATTCACTTGAGCTTCACACCCTGCACAGGCAAACATCAGTTTTGATAGTCTGTTAGCTTGCTTACTGTGATCAGTCGGAATGGTTCAGCAAGGTAGGCCTGAGTGTGTGCTGAGATCTCTTGAGCCACAGATCGCATTGAAGGCCTTGACTCGGGATTTGCTCGGGTACAAGCAAGCGCAATTCTCACGACGAACACTATTTCTTCTGCAAGCTCACCCGTTGGAGGATCCAACCTCTGGTCTAGTATGTCCTGGAGTAACAGATCATCTTCTTTTGAAGATGAGATAGCTGGCAGGGAGGTTAACAAGTCACCAGGATGCTTCCCCATCATTACCTCGAGAGCAACAACTCCGAAGCTGTAAACGTCGCATTTCTCAGTGACCCTCATTGTGTATGCCAGTTCTGCAAGAATACAACCAGAGCAGCCCAAATTATTATATGCTGTGCAGTAGATCATGAGCATTGTCTCTTTTTTTTTTCTCTCACATGAGAGCTATGTATCTTTGTATTATAGAGAAAGCAGTAGAATATTATCAATCAGAGTGTCCGAATGCAAACGAAAATATATGAAATGGGACCCTTGTCATATTGACAAGGGTCATATACTCATATACCACCACTAAGCACCACTACCTAGTTCCTTAATATTCTATATCAGGAGTGTGGTGTGATCTGTAATTGTAACTGAGAATACTGCGTGCTGTATGTAGATGAAACAGAATTTATTTCAAAAATAAAAATAAAAATTAAGAGGAAACAGATGCAAGTCTAACCTGGAGCCATGTAGCCATATGATCCTGCTACAGAAGTCCAGTTTGTAGAGGCGGACCCAAGAAGCTTCGCTGTGCCGAAGTCAGACAACCGCGGCTCAAATTCAGACTCAAGCAGGATGTTGTTCATGGTGATGTCCCGGTGAACAATGGCCTGGTTGCAATCATGGTGCAGGTAGGCCAGGGCATGGGCAACCCCTTGGATCACCTTCACCCTCATGCCCCAGTCCAGCTTCTTCTTGCCTTCCTCCCCGTACAACGTCTTCCCCAAGCTGCCCCTCTCCAGGTACTCATACACCAGATACATGTAGTCTCCACTCGTGCAGAAGCCATGGAGCTTCACAATATTCCGGTGTCGGACCTCTGTCAATGCCTTGATCTCGCTCTCGAAGCTCTTCTTGCTCGCTTCAGATATGTCTCCAGTCTCAGCAGCATGGAAGCGCTTCACGGCCACGACCTGCCCACTTGGGAGCTCAGCCTTGTAGACGCTACCGAACCCTCCTTTTCCAATGCAGAAGGATTCATTGAAACTGTCCGTGGCGTTCGCGATGTCAAGGAACGTGAACTTGCTCTCCTTTTCCCAGATCATGGATTCATAAGAATCATTTGTATTAGCCTCCAGCACCTTCTTCTGTTCACGGGGCCTCCTTCGGCATGCTAGGATGAGACAGGCAACCATGGCGGCAAGCAACACTGCTCCGATCACCGAGAAAACTATTTCAATGACTGTTCTCTTGCGATGCCTCGAAGAGCCACGGGGGTTGCAAGAAGGCATCCCTTGCACATTGCCACAGAGCCCCACGTTGCCAATGTAAGCCTCTGCCGAAGTGTTCTTGAAAGCACCGCCTGATGGGATGTCACCGCTGAGCTGATTGTAAGAGAAATCAACCGTCTCCAGGCTCAGCATGCTAGAGAAACTTGCTGGGATTGAGCCGCTGAGCTCGTTGTGTGAAACATTCAGCTTTTGCAGATTCGTCAGCTTCACGAGATTTGAGGGGATAGCACCGGACAGCGAGTTGCTGCTTAGATCAAGCAGGATCTGCAGCTGAGCCAGATTGCCAAGCTCACTTGGTATCTGCCCCATCAACTTGTTCTTGCTGAGATCAAGATAGGTTAGTGAACCAAGCTTACCAATGCCTGCTGGTATTGTCCCATTAAGCATGTTCCCTGACAAATCAAGTTTCTGCAGTGTGGAATCGTTGCCCAAATTCGCCGGAATCGGCCCCGAAAAGGAGTTACGGCTCAGATTGAGGATGAATAGCTTGCCGAGATCGCCCAACTCAGGTGGAATGGCTCCTGTCAAGTTGTTTCCAGCCAAACTGAGGTCCTGCAAGCTTGCCATGCTCCCAAAAGCTGCCGGAATGCCGCCCGATATGCGGTTGCCGTCCATGTGCAGCCGCGTGATATTGATGCATTGCCCCCAATCATCAGACAGTTGGCCGGTTAGCTTGCTCCCTGAGATGTCCAGGTAATTCAAGCTGGGGTGGACACCGAAGGCCTCCGATATGTCGCCGGTGAAGTGGTTCTCCTCCAGCCGGACCCGGATCAGCTGTGTGCAGTTCTTCAGGCATGGCGGCAGCTTGCCACTGAAGTTGTTGTGATTTACCGTGAAGTTCTGCAGTGCCAATCCGTCGCATATGTGCTGCGGCAGCTCGCCGGAGAAGCTGTTGTTCGCGAAGCTCACGTCGGCCAAAGCCTGACCCACGCCGAGGTCTGGAGGCACGGTGCCGCTGAAGTTGTTGTCAAACAATGACAGGGTCTGGAGGTTCTTCAGCGATGAGATGGTGGCCGGCAACTCGCCTTCCAGATGGTTGGTGTTGACGTCCAGGCCTTCCAACGCCGTCATGTTGCCGATTTCCGGCGGTAATGCGCCGGTGAGCCTGTTGAAAAAGAGCGCCAGCCTGGTGACCTGCTTGAGGTTGCCCAACGAGCCGGGGATAGGCCCGGAGAGCGAGTTCGCTGACAAATCCAGCTGCTGCAGGTTCACCAAGTCCCCAACCTCCGGCGGAATGGAGCCGGTGAGGTTGTTGGAATAGAGGTACAGGAAATTCAGCTTGGTCGCCTTGCCGACCTCCGGCGGAATCTTGCCTGTAAGCGAGTTCATCTGCGCTTGGAACGATATGAGCTCCGGCCAGCTCGCGAACAGGGCCCCCGGGATCTCGCCAGTGAGATTGTTCGACGAAATGCCGAACTCGCGCATCTTCCGCATCCCGGCGAACGATGCCGGCAAGCTCCCGGTGAGCTGGTTCATGGACAGTTCAATCAAATCGAGGCTGCCGAGCTTGCCGAGCTCCGGCGGCAGAGTGGACACAAGCCCGGCGCTCTTTACATCGAGGTGCTGCAGCTTCTGTAGGCGGCCAAGAACCGGCGGGAGCCGCCCGCCGAGAGGGCAGCCGCCGAGCTCAAGAAGCCTCAACTGCGACATCGACCCGAGGAACTCCGGCACGCCGCCGGTGAGGTTGTTGGCGCCGAGGCGCAGCTCCAGGAGCCCCGTCAGGCTCGCGAACGACGCCGGGATCCGGCCGGAGAACGCGTTAACGGACAGGTTGAGGAACCTCAGGTTGGGCAGGCTCGCCGGCAACGCGTCCGGCACCGGCCCGTCGAACGCGTTCTGCGCCAGGTCGAGGTAGGTGACGTTGCCGCACCCGAGCACGAAGTCCGGGAAGCTGCCGTTGAGGGAGTTGAGGCCGAGCGAGAGGAACGTGACGGTGGGCATCGCCGAGAACCTGGCGTAGTCCGGGTTGGTCAGGTAGTTCGATCCCAGGTCGAAGTGGACGATGCGGGGGAGCCGGCTGAGCTGGTGCGGGATGGCGCCGACGAGGTTGTTGTTGTAGAGGCGCAGGTCGACGAGGCCAGTGAGGTCCCCGAGCTGCGGCGGGATGCTGCCGTTGAACCCGTTGCTGCCGAGGTCGAGCGCGGTGAGGGCGCGCAGCCGCGAGAGGCCCGCCGGGATGGGGCCCGCGAGGTTGTTCCCGTTGAGGTCGAGCTTGGCCAGCGCCGGGAGCGCCGCGGCGTCGAGCGCGTCCAGGCCGCCGGTGAGGCCGAGGTTCCGGAGCCGGAGCGACACGACGCGGCCGGAAGACGCGTCGCAGGCGACCCCGCGCCAGGCGGCGCAGACGGCGGTGGCGTTGGTCCAGGTGGACAGCGCCGCCGGGTCGCCCAGGCTCTCCTTCCACGCGAGCAGCGCGTCCGCCTGCGACGGCGGCGTCGCGGCATTGGCGAGGACGACGAAGACGAGGGGGAGGAGGAGGAAGAGGAGGGCGGGTGGTGGCATCGGCATTGGCCGGCTTGCAGGTTGCCGCCGAGCTTGCGCTGGGGCTTGGGGAGCCCGGCAGCCGTGCTTTTCTTTAGCGATGGCGATGGGTGAGTGGCCTGCGGCGGTCAATGGGGCGGGTTGACTCGCGAGCACATGTGGGGGTGTTGGGGCCTTGGGGGTTGGGCCCGGGAAGAAGCGGAATGGACGGGGAAAGGGGCCTCACCCGGGCGCCGTGCGTTCTGGGTTGAGTACGCATCCGACACCATGTGCTCGTATTGCCGTGGATCGATGGGAGTAGCAATGAGCCAAATAGCCAGCTGTGATCGTTTAGATTGGTTCTAATATGTTTTGACTTGGAATAGTGGCAAAATGAACATGGTGTGCTAATGGCCTACCGACTGCATGCAGTTTTATCTCTGAACTGTATCTATATTCAGGTTGGTCAATCCTGGATTCATGCATGATAAGTCCGCAATGCAACCAATCAAAGTGTATCTATATTCAGGTTGGTCCATCCTGGATTCATGCATGACAAGTACGCAATGCAACCAATCAAATTCGGGTTATGCTGAGGATGTGCAGTTAGTATATGATGATGGCAACAGCAATTGACTTAAAGGGGCAAAAAAATTGGGGTTCTCGTAGTACTTTTATGGCCATACACCGAGTCAAGACAAGCGAACAGCAACCCGTCTACGAATTGGAACGTAGCATCACTAACTTGGCAGCGATTGATGAGTTGTGGCCAGACAGCAGTGTAATTAAGCAAAGAAGTCCTAGAAAAGCCGTGATTAGCTCCCTGTTTCGGGGGACCAGATGGGACGTGACACAACCCGGGCGCGGCCCAGAGGTTTTTGGCTCGAACCAGGGGCGAAGCCAGCCGCTTCGGCCGCCGGTGTCATCACTATTTTCTAATGGGGTCATTAGCTTTCTGAGCAGAGTATACCTACTACCTTCATTTCGAATTACTTAATGTTTTTTACTTTTAAACATGGTGTTTGACCGTTCGTCTTATTCAAAAATTTTATGCAAATATAAAAACAAATAAATTATGCTTAAAATATCTCTAATGATAAAACAAATCATAACAAGATAAATAATATTTTCACAAAATTTTCGAATAAGACGAGGGGTCTGTTGGTATTTCTTACACCAAACAGAAAACACCACCTTAGGCTGGTTAGGCCTAGAGTGAATATTCCCGGTTCGGCGCCAGAAATACCTGGGGTTAAGTTACTTGCTTAGGATACATAATAATCCACAACTAGCAACGAGTGCCAGATATGTATTATTAGTATTTAATCATAAAAGATAATCCGCAAGCGCACGGATAACCCGTTGTAGCATTTCACCCGAGAGTATTCCAGGGTATCGTTATTTATATTTTCCCAAAGGAAGACGTGGTTGACAAGTGTGTACTTATACTCATGGTGTTACAAATGATAGATCATAACCAATATCCAAATACAGGGGTAAGGCAATGTATGGATAGAGGATAGTGCGACACACACAGCAGGCATTTCCACTCTCTGATAAAAGGCGAGAGGCGGCTCTAGGCTAGACTAAGGTTAAGTAAGAAGAACTGCTACTCCTAATGTACATCGTCAAGTAGCGTGCGTAGCATCTACCTATAGCCTAAGCTGCACACAAGCCAAGACTAAGCTGTTCTACTGCCGAGCCAACATCGGGAGATCCAGCGATCAGAGTCTGCCCCAATCTCCGGACATTTCATATATACTCCTACGCCATACCCGAACGTGGAGGATTACAAGGGACGGACAGGGCTGTCACCACCTGCCGCCTACCTCTACAAACCGTGGGGCACGAACACGCATCCAAGGGTGGAAAGGAAGCCCTAGCACCATGCTAGCGTAACTAACCACAACTCTAGATCCCTCGAGGCACCTCGCAAGGCGATAAACCTAGAGCACTCTTGCAAGACAATGGACCCGATGACTAAGCAAAAGGAACAACTAGGTCTAGCAAGCGATTACTTAGACAAAGGATCAAAGCTAGCACTACGTTAAGCATAGGCGTTCGTCGCTCAGGAACGAGCGACGAACGATGAACGATGAAGAACGCTCATCGTTAACCGATGATCGAGTATGAACGAACGACGAACGAACGATGAACGATCATGAACGAACATCGATGAACGATGAACGAACGATGAACGAACATGAACGAACGAAGAACGTTCATCCAAGATCAAGGATGAACGATGAACTAGCATAAGCACATAACTACTACAAGAACGATGATATTCCATTGATAAAGAAATAAGTCTTACAAAGAGAGTAAAAGGATACAAGGGAATATACCCCAAACTCTCCAAGGGACTTGGGAGCCAAAAGGGCAGCCCAACTACTCAGCCTAAGCCTAACTAGAGAGCCCCTAGCTCTGGATGTGTGGAGGAGGGAATGAGCCTCTTGTGTTGTGTGTCTTCCAAGGGGAGGGGGTACCCCTTTATTTATAGCCCTCAAAGGCGGTGGAATTGAGGCGGTTCCGTAGGTCGGTGGCATTGATTGCAGGTGGAACCGACCTCCTGAAGTCGGTTGCAAACCGCCATAAGAAGATGGACCCAGGGGGCCTCCCTGTCAGGTCGGCCGACCTAGGGTTTGGGGTCGGCCGACCTGGCCCTGGCCCCCCCTGGGCTGGGCTTTGGCAGGTTGGCTCCCCTCGGCCTTTTAGCCTCTTTTCCAGGTGCGTGGCCTCAGTTGATATTCTGAGTGGTTCTGGGCCTTTAATCCTTGAATTATATTCCCGCGGCGAGCGTCGTTTGATGGACGTGTTGGAATCGTCGCCTTGGGCCTTGTTTACACCTGGAAATCCCTGTTTTCCACCTGCACATCCAAATCTAGAGGTACACGTGGAAATAGGTTATTTGATAACAAAATGCAAGTAACAAGTGTTAGTTCTTCCTTATTTATAGAGCTAATTGACGGTCAAAAACTGGGTCTAAGGACCGTCAACAACTCCCCCAAGCTGTCCTCCTTGCTCGTCCCGAGCAAGAAGTAGGACTTAGGATGTTGATCAGGAGTTGCTACAATGTTTCATATCTCATAGGTACCATGCACACAACAAAATACTCTCCTTTGAGTTGAAAAAGTTGGCATGGTAACTCACCCTTTACCTTACTCCTTATGGGGCGTATGGCTTTTTCCTTGTCTTGGGCGGTTGAGAGATAGAACGGTTATAACAGAGCACCAATCACTTGTCCATTGTTTGACTTTTATTTTCCGGAGGTTTTCAAAAGTTTTGAAATAAAAGTAAAGTTCCTCAAATGATGCTCTCAAATCGCTCAATAAGTGTATATTCCTCACCAAGGCATTATTGTGTTGCCTCTTTGTCATCCTACTTCTAAGGCTTGTATGTGGAGCTCAAGGTAGGGATGATATGAGGCATACTTGCATCACACATATTGCTGAACCAAAAGAGTGAATCCATGGAGAATGCAAGTCATACAACCTTGATCAAGATGTGCATGTGTGTATAAGGTGGTGGTGAGGTGGAAGAACTATACTCCTTTTTATTTGTTTCCTCTCTCTCTTTTTGAATTTTTGAGGAGAACATGGCTATCTCACTTTCTTTCTTTTTCTCAACATTTTTCTTTCTTTATTCCCCATTTTTCTTCATCATGCTCTACTTTTGTATGAGCAGGGGATTATTCTTTTTCTTTCTTTTGCATAGCCATGTCTCCAATGATACATTTTGAGAGAGAGGTAACAATGAATTTTTGGAGTATTTATTTTAGTGGAAAGTGTGGTGGTATTGCTTAACTTCCAGTGTAGAAGTTTAGCATGCGAGGTGGAGTGTACGTGATCTTGATCAATGAGAGTATGACAAGCTTCTCACTAGGGTCACACAATTTTGATAAAGCTCAATGCAATGACAAGCAGCATATGTGTAAGGGTTTGCAATGTAAGAACAACATATGGCTTTGGTAGGAATTTTTTGATCATTGAGGAACTTTATCATTTTTTTGTATTTTGTAAAATAAAACTCCGGAAGTCAAGTCCTACTTTGAACAAGATCATGGCAGCCCTATTTGTACCATATCATATCTCACAACAACTTAGACTTAGATCAAGCACTATGCAGCCCACAAGTTTCAAGTTCTAGGTAAGCATAAGCCAAAAGTCTCAAAACTTGGGAGAGCACTAAGTTGTGACTAGGTACAAACAAGAGATAAAGCAGAGCAACTGTTCATCATCTCAACACAAGGAAGGCTAAACACTCATACTCGCATATGAAGAGAAACTACGAAAAACTAGAAACCACACTAAAGACTATTTTTGTTCTTTTTAGTTTTGTCATTTTTATTTTATTTTCAGATTTATCATTTTTTTGGTATTTTTCATGAGAGGTGCAAGAACAAGCAAACAAAAGAAACAAAAGGATACAAGTTGCGATACATGATACCTTAGCGGGGGGTATGGCATCCCCCCCCAAGCTTGTTCTTGCTCATGGGTGATGTCGAGGATCGAACCCGGTGTGGCGAAAGTAAGCCAACATATCGGCTTGGCCCTGCTGCGTCATGTTGGTGAGGTTGGTGAGCTGGGCATTTGTGTTTTCTTGCCACTGATGGGTCTGCAGGACGTGTTGGTTGAGAGTGTACTCAACGTCCTCTCCTCGAGTCTCGATGCGTCCCATTTGCTCGGTGAGCGCATTCATTTGCTGCTCAAGATATGGATCACGAGCTGCAGACGAACGCCGCCCACCGGCCCGTGGTGAGTAGGACGTCGAATCGGAGGAGATTTCCTCCCATTGCGCGCGGGAAGGGTGCGTCCATTGGGCTTGGCCCGCACCCTGCTGCGACGAGCCGCCGACCTCGAGCGGTGGTGGAGTGGTGTACCCACCGGGACCATACCCGGCGTGACCGTAGCTTGGCCCATGTGCATAGGCCATGGGCTGCGGTGCGGGTATCCCGGTGTCGGCGGTCGGCTCCGGCCTGCGCGTCCTCCTGCGAGAAGAAGTACTCCTGCGTGCAGCCTCCTCTTTTTCTAGAGGTGTGGTTAGATTTTTACAGCCATACAAACGAAGTTCCCGGTTAGGTAACGGGAATTCATTTGTATAACCGACATAATAAAATATGAGAGAATTATTTGGACCATGCTTAAGTGTATGACCTTGAATAAGATAATCCTCGGTGATAAGAGAGCGGGGTGTATCAAGATAAGCAACATTAGCATCATGCAAAGCACCAACACCCGCAGCAATACGTGTAATCAACGAGGTGCACTCAATTGGTCCAGTCATTCTAAAATTCTCTAACCACTGAGCAATCATGGACATGACAGGAGCAATCTTTATTTTCTCAACCATAGCATAAAGAATTTTCAGATCATCCTCGCGCACAATCCTAATATCACTTCTATGAAACAAGGTAATGCCAAGCCACATGTGCAACAAGCGCAAGGTAGGATGATGAATATGATTAGTTCGGGGTTTCTCACAAGTAGGAGATGCAGAAATTCTTTGCCAAAAAGCTAACTTTGAGTAACCCGGAATCGAACTATCAACATCAATGGTGCAGCGAGAATTAAAGCCGAGGCATTGACTAAGGATTTTCCATGTCAAATGATATTCCTCCCGGAAAAACCGAAAGGTAATACCGTCATCTACCACGCGTAGGGTGCATAAAAACTGTAGTGTAAGTAAGCGGGAACCCTGCTCATCTACACTCGCAAACTTATCCCACCCTATTGCTTTAAATACTCGAGAAAATTCAGCATCCATACCAATCTTTTGCAGCAGTTCCGGATCAAATGCTCGCGTAGGAGCAAATGTTCGGAGTCGGAGAGCTTCGTAGGCGCTCATCTCTTCGTCGCCCACCAAGTCGAGGTCGGTGTCGACGAGAAGACGATGCTCGGTGTTGGCTTGTTCCTCCGTTGCGGCTTCATGTTGAGGGCTTGACACTTGCTCGGTGGCGGTGCGGGCGCGAGTGCGAGGTCGAGATGAACCCGAGCCTGTGCTCCCGGACCGGAGCAGCGAGGCGAAGGCTTTGCCGGCGCGCTTCATGCTGCAGCGAGGTCGAGCAAGAACGCAAGAACGAAAACTCCGAACGGGTTATGAGAGTGAAAACCAATCGATGAAACCGTCGGTGTTCTTGCAAGCGAGAAAACGCAACTCGGAAAACCAAACCAAAACAAAACTGCAAAGCAAACCAAAGGAGAAATATTTTTGCAGAATTTTGAGGCAAGAACTCAATGAGCACAATGGAAAACTTGAGAGCAATGGAGTGAAGTGAGTTGAGGAGTGGAAATGAGAGTGTGAGAGGGAGAGAGCTTGTGGCCGGCCACCTCCTCATATACATGAGCCATAACGGCCATTTTCGAAAAGAGGACAGGACAGGTGACCGTTGGGGCAAAGGGGAGCGCGCCCAACGGCACCCCTGGGTCGGCCGACCTGCCAAGTGGGGTCGGCCGACCCCCTGTGGGGTCCACTTGCTTCCCTCTTTGGCCCACAGCCCCCAACGGCCAAATGGAGATTGACCATGGTTGCTATGTCCAGAAACTCCTCAAAAATATTTGCTCAAAAAGATTTTCAAATAAAAGGTTGCCTCGAATTCAAAATTTTTCGAAAAAAATCAAAAATCGACATGTTGATGAAAAATTTCAACATGCAAAAATATTTTTGGCTTTTCCATGATGATACAAGGGTGGTCCAAAAATTTCATCCAAAGATGAGTCATTTTGAACGCAAAAGTATTTTTGAAAATTTTGATTTTTAAATGCATGGCGAGGGAAAAATTCAAATATGCTGGCGGAAAAATCCAAATAAATTTTGGTGGAGGAAATAAATATGCAAAGTGGTTTGGAAAGAAATCCAAATGCAAATGTGGTGGAAAAGTTCAAAAAGAAAAGAGAATCAAACCGAATGATAATGCCGGTTTTCCTGGCGGCCAGGGCCGTGTCGTTTAAAGTCCGACGGGCTAAGACTTCTCCAACGGGTTTAGCTTGGTGGCGCGGACCCGATCCTTGGAGATGAGGATGTAGAGGGCTGCGCCTTGACTTGCCACACTTGTTTCATCTTTGATGGTGTAGGTGGCTTCTCGGACTTTGGGACGGGTTTCTTGGCCCATAATCCCGGCCTCGTGGTCGCAGGTTTCTTTGGTCGAAACTGCGATGGATTTTCAATCTTTGCCAAGCTCTTCCATAGAGCAATGAGGCTGTCCGTTTTCCTGGCTGTCACTTCAACTTCTTGAATGTTGGAGGTGTTTGGCCCATACTTGACCTTGATCATCGAGCATTGTTCTTTCCGAGGTTGAAACTCGAACTTCTCCTCCTTCCCATTGATGTAGAGGCGGATTTCTCCAACTCCAACATCAATTTGGGCCTTTGTGGTGCTAAGGAAGGGACGTCCCAAGATGAGGGGCGTTTCCTTATCAATATCCATGTCAAGCACCACAAAGTCGACGGGGATGAAGCTACCCCGGATTTTCACCGGAATATCTTCGGCGATGCCCGCCGGGTAGCGGATGGATGAATCTGCTAGTTGCAGCCGCATGGGAGTAGGAGTTAAGTCAGTGTGGCTCAATTGATCGAAGACCTCCTTGGGCATCACGCTAACACTTGCCCCAAGGTCGCATAGAGCGTTGTTGAAGTGGTGTGTCCCAATAGAGCATGATATGGTGGGACATCCGGATCTTTCTTCTTTTCAGGAAGTTTGTTGAGTATAGCAGCGCTACACTCCTCAGTGAGCTTGATCGTTTCTGTGGTGGGCAAGGGTCGCTTGTTGTTGAGGATGTCCTTGAGATAACGTGCATAGGTGGGCACTTGTATCATATCCATCAAGGGCACGTTGACATGAATCTTCTGAATTGTCTCAACAAATCGGGCGAATTGCTCATCCACATTTCTCTTCTTGGTGCGGTGCGGGAATGGCATGATGTTTGTATCTTGGAAGTCCAATGGTGCTTGCCTCCCGTCATCTTCCTTAGGCTCACTTTCTTCTTTTTCTTGATCTTTAGATGGTCCTTCTTCTTCTTCTTGTTCGTTCCTGTTCTTCCCTGCATGGTTAGGATATGGCGGGTCGCGAGTGGATTTTCCTCCCCTCGTGGTGACCGCATTAACATTTTCACAAGTAGGAACAAGAGCAGCAAGCTGAGCTAACTGAGTTTCTAACATTTTATTAAAGCTCAACTGATTTTTGAAAGCGGAAGAAAGACCTTCTATTTTTGAATTTAAACTCTCTAAACTCTGATCATTGGCAGCAAGCTTTTTGTTGATTGATTCGTTGATTTTAGCTTGGCCATAAACCAAATCTTTCAAAGAAGGCTGATTATTATTAAAACCAGAGAAATTATTACCTCCTTGATAAGATTGGCGGTTTTGGTTAAAACCTTGACCTCCACTTGGACGATACCCATTGTTGTTGTTCATGTAGAATGCTTCTTCATGGGTATGGTTGGGGCAATCCTTCCCCATATGGCCAGTGTTGCCACATTCCTCACACGTGATGCGTGAGTCAAGTGAACGAACACTACCATGCGTGTTGAAGTCGTCCAAGCGCTTCATGACGAGGTCGAGCTTGGCGGACAATAAGTCCACCTCCTTGATAGGGTGTACGCCCTTAGAGCGTGGTTGGAGACGTTCATCGCTCCACCCTTGATTGGAGACCATCTTCTCAATAAGTTCTTTAGCTTGAGCAACGGTCATTGAGAAGAAGGCTCCTCCAGCAGCGGCATCCATATGTCCACGGGTTGTTGGTGTCAACCCGTTGTAGAAATGTTGAAGAATGAGCCATTCTTCCATCCCGTGGTGTGGGCAGGCGGATATGTAATCTTGGAGCCTATCCCACGCCTCGGCGATGGTTTCATTGTTGGCTTGCTGGAAGCTTGATATTCTCCCACGAAGGGCATTGGTTTTACCCAACGGGAAAAACTTTGCGAGGAACGCGGTAGAACAGCGGTCCCAAGTGTCAATGCTAGCACGATTGGCATAGAACCATTGTTTCGCCTTCCCAAGGAGGGAGAGGGGAAACAAACGAAGTCTGATAGCATCTTGGTTGACTCCGGCGGTTGCCGATGTGTTGCATATCTCAAGGAATTGCTGGAGATGAGTGTTGGCGTCCTCCGTGGCCTTTCCACAAAAGGGAATGGCCTGCACCATAGTGATTAGGCTTGATTTGACTGCAAACCCTGCGTCACCGGCGTTGACATTGGGCCCAACGGGAACATTGGCAACGGAGGGAGCAGAGTAGTCACGGAGGGTCCTTTGATCAGCCATGTCAATAAGTGATGATGGTGCGGATGATGTGGGTTCGTCTGTCGGGAGTGTTGCTTGTGAGGGAGAGTCGACGCGGGGTCGGACTTTCCTTACAAGCGACTCTGGATTATCAACGAAGTTTTCCGGCAGGTTGAATCCACGCATACACTATCCTGTTTTCACATCAAAGAGAGAAAACAGATCAAGGTTAGCCTGTAATGGAAATGGTTAAATCACATCAAGTGTAATCATGAGTAATCATTGTATACACTTGTCAACAATTGTCTTCCCCGGCAACGGCGCCAGAAATGCTTGTTGGTATTTCTTACACCAAACAGAAAACACCACCTTAGGCTGGTTAGGCCTAGAGTGAATATTCCCGGTTCGGCGCCAGAAATACCTGGGGTTAAGTTACTTGCTTAGGATACATAATAATCCACAACTAGCAACGAGTGCCAGATATGTATTATTAGTATTTAATCATAAAAGATAATCCGCAAGCGCACGGATAACCCGTTGTAGCATTTCACCCGAGAGTATTCCAGGGTATCGTTATTTATATTTTCCCAAAGGAAGACGTGGTTGACAAGTGTGTACTTATACTCATGGTGTTACAAATGATAGATCATAACCAATATCCAAATACAGGGGTAAGGCAATGTATGGATAGAGGATAGTGCGACACACACAGCAGGCATTTCCACTCTCTGATAAAAGGCGAGAGGCGGCTCTAGGCTAGACTAAGGTTAAGTAAGAAGAACTGCTACTCCTAATGTACATCGTCAAGTAGCGTGCGTAGCATCTACCTATAGCCTAAGCTGCACACAAGCCAAGACTAAGCTGTTCTACTGCCGAGCCAACATCGGGAGATCCAGCGATCAGAGTCTGCCCCAATCTCCGGACATTTCATATATACTCCTACGCCATACCCGAACGTGGAGGATTACAAGGGACGGACAGGGCTGTCACCACCTGCCGCCTACCTCTACAAACCGTGGGGCACGAACACGCATCCAAGGGTGGAAAGGAAGCCCTAGCACCATGCTAGCGTAACTAACCACAACTCTAGATCCCTCGAGGCACCTCGCAAGGCGATAAACCTAGAGCACTCTTGCAAGACAATGGACCCGATGACTAAGCAAAAGGAACAACTAGGTCTAGCAAGCGATTACTTAGACAAAGGATCAAAGCTAGCACTACGTTAAGCATAGGCGTTCGTCGCTCAGAACGAGCGACGAACGATGAACGATGAAGAACGATCATCGTTAACCGATGATCGAGTATGAACGAACGACGAACGAACGATGAACGATCATGAACGAACATCGATGAACGATGAACGAACGATGAACGAACATGAACGAACGAAGAACGTTCATCCAAGATCAAGGATGAACGATGAACTAGCATAAGCACATAACTACTACAAGAACGATGATATTCCATTGATAAAGAAATAAGTCTTACAAAGAGAGTAAAAGGATACAAGGGAATATACCCCAAACTCTCCAAGGGACTTGGGAGCCAAAAGGGCAGCCCAACTACTCAGCCTAAGCCTAACTAGAGAGCCCCTAGCTCTGGATGTGTGGAGGAGGGAATGAGCCTCTTGTGTTGTGTGTCTTCCAAGGGGAGGGGGTACCCCTTTATTTATAGCCCTCAAAGGCGGTGGAATTGAGGCGGTTCCGTAGGTCGGTGGCATTGATTGCAGGTGGAACCGACCTCCTGAAGTCGGTTGCAAACCGCCATAAGAAGATGGACCCAGGGGGCCTCCCTGTCAGGTCGGCCGACCTAGGGTTTGGGGTCGGCCGACCTGGCCCTGGCCCCCCCTGGGCTGGGCTTTGGCAGGTTGGCTCCCCTCGGCCTTTTAGCCTCTTTTCCAGGTGCGTGGCCTCAGTTGATATTCTGAGTGGTTCTGGGCCTTTAATCCTTGAATTATATTCCCGCGGCGAGCGTCGTTTGATGGACGTGTTGGAATCGTCGCCTTGGGCCTTGTTTACACCTGGAAATCCCTGTTTTCCACCTGCACATCCAAATCTAGAGGTACACGTGGAAATAGGTTATTTGATAACAAAATGCAAGTAACAAGTGTTAGTTCTTCCTTATTTATAGAGCTAATTGACGGTCAAAAACTGGGTCTAAGGACCGTCAACAGGGTCAAACGTGATTTCCAAAAGTAAAAAACGTCAAATAATTTGAAATGAAGGAAGTACTAATCTATGCTTAATTTGCTAAAATCCGTCGGTGTCAGCTGACACCGACGGCAAGCTGTGGCTTCGCCACTGGCTCGAACCATTTCGACAAGTTTTACAAGGATTTCTTTTTTTTTTTACTAAAAGTCTATTGCACCCCCCTCAACTATATCTCGAGTCCGATTTTTCTCCCTCTTTTACAAAACCAGGTATTCGTCCTCCCTCAACTCTTAATATCATGCGTTTTTCCTCCCCGAGCTGTTTTGGAGAGTGGTTTTGAGTGATGTGGCAGTGGGCCCACATATCATATGCTATTTCATCATCTTCTTCACATTTTCTCTCTTTTTTCTTCCAGAGGCAATCCAAGCGGGGGGGGGGGGGGGGGGGGGGGGGGGGGGGGGGGGGGATGACCGAAGTCGCGGCCCTCGTCTTGTACGTCGTGCCTCCTTCGCATCACGACGAGGCACAACCACCTTCATGCCTGTCGACACCGGCCACCACGGCGACACACTCCAAAGCCCCACACGCCACTGCGGCCACCTCGGACTCTTCCCATAGGACTCCAATGCCTCCACCACAGATGCCATGGCGGTTACGACTCCGACGACGGTGGCGTAACGACGAGCGACGGCGCGACGGAGACGAGGTGGCAGCCGGCGAGGGAAACCCTAACCGCACACCCGTCAAGCTCATCAACCTCTGACTCTGGGCTTCACACCGGCCTGGACTCCCCAACGGACTCGGAGACCCCTCCTTGCGAACGGTGGACGACCAACGGCGGTGGCCGGCACGTGACGGCACCGGCGATCAATGGATGACCCTAACCCTAACCGGAGGAGGGGAGGAGGCTGGAGGAAGGACAGCGATGGCAGGGGCGGAGAGAGAGCAGGAGGAAACGAGGAGTGAAAGAAAAAAAAAAGAAGAGATGAGGTGGCATATGACATGTGGGACCTGTTTTTGAGATAAACTATGACATGTGGCCCCACTGCCACATCACCAAAACAGGTCGGTGAGGAAAAACGTATGGTATTAAGAGTCGAGGGAGGCCGAATGCCCGGTTTTGTAAAAGAGGGGGGAAATCGGACTCGGGATAGAGTTGAGGAGGTGGAATGGTCTTTTTAATATTTTTATGCTCTGGCGGCGCCACGTGCTGACTTGCATGCTAGCGTCTATATGGAGCGGTCAATGGATGATTTTTTTCCCCCTAAGTTAAAAAAAAAAAATGGATGATTTGTCCCCGACGCGTGAGCTCTCTCTGTTCGTCGCCGCAGTGCTCTGGTACATAAGCCGCCCTTCGTTCTCACTACTCCACCGGTTCACTGCGGTCACTTGCCACCCAACACCAACTGTCCAACATCACCCGGGCATGCATGAATGCGCGCTCGCGTCGTCGTCGTGCATGCAGTGTGCTGTTCCTGTACAACCGTCAACCAGACGGGCGGGTCCAGCCGCGTCGGTGCAGCGTCGTCTCTCGCGGCCACAGCTTAGTACGCCTACGTCGGAGCAAGTAGGGTGTGAACAGGAGAGGAGTTGATCAGGATGGCCGCAAGTCGCGAGCCGACCACCGCGCGGGGGGCCAGTCCAAAACGCCGGCTGGCTCACGCGCCGCCGCCGGTGTGCCATATTGCAAAACCGCGGTCCGCGACGGGATCTCGTTCCCTCGAATCCCTCCGCAGAATCGCGCGTTCTCGGCGTCAACTTGATTGCTTGCTTGCGTCATATCAACACATTGCTTAATTCAAAACATTTCCAGCCAGTCTTCTCTCGAACACGACGACCTTTCCTTTGGCAGTATTCCACATAGCTCCATCTTTCCTTCGCAACCAAAAAAAAAGAAAGAAAAACCCATAGCTCCATCTACTGCAAAATTAAACAGGATGGATGGATCATGGATCGCATTTCGCACGTGTACTCTACTCTGCATCGTCAACTTGCATGTCGAGGTGTCAGGCAGTCGCAAAGGCTAGCGTGCCGCACGCTTGCATTGCAGGCAAAATCTTTTCCTCGGGACATAATTATGAAGCCCCTTTGATCCTCGGCTCTTGGTTTTGGCAATCAAATATATAGTGGCCCGTCAACGCACTAAAACAAGCATATACTAGTGCGAGCAGAGATCGCAGATTGCGGCTGATCAACTCAAAGGGAAGATGCGACGAACAGCCTGAATCAATCATCCAGAGCAGCTAGCTAGCGAGGGCGGGAGACTGACTTCGGGAACCGCATGCGTGGAATGAATACATATTCAGGATAGAGGATGAACAGGAAGGACGACTTGCTGGAGTCAAAACTCAAAAGGGTACACATTGCATCATTGGCGATCTTTCCTCCTTTAGTAGCGCTCAAGTGTCAACTGTCAGCGAGTCGCTGGTCCTTGCCCATATTGGTTAAACCGATGACTAGATGGTAGGAGGAGAAGAATACAAGCCGAACCGTAACAGCTTTATCACTAGAGGGGCATGGACCTTAGATTTTTCAGACAAAATGTCAGCTTCGTGTGTGTATGAGTGTGGATGTGTGTGTTTTCTGACTGTCAGTGTCTGAATTCTGAAACATGTTGGCCCATAGAAAAATCTTGGAGATGCTCTTAGCTCGCTAGTTGTTCAGCATGTTGGCCCATAGATTTTGTGTCATGTAGAGTTTAATTAGGCCAGTCACATACACATATCATTATCCATCACGGCAGAATGCTTTAGCAGCTGAACTAGATCATGTTCTTAATCTCACGAGATCAAGGATGTCGGGTGATGTGACAAAAATTTTAATCTATGCAATTCATTAGGACCCTACTGTTTGGAGACCAAGCTCCCCCAGTCAAAGACCAGAGAAGTCCATGCTTCTCAAAAAGCACCTTTTTCAGTTTGAATACTTTGTAAAGATTTTCAGTAAAAATCTCTGTCATATGACTCATACCTGTTTGAATGTTTTGCAAAAATTCACGCTCATTTTCTCAGTCCCGCTCCCGCATGCTTTTAATTAGGTTCTGAATCTATGTATGCACTAGTACTGTGTAGCATGCAACAGAAAGCAACTGACTGAAAAGGTGAAACTTTTTTTTTTCGGTGGGACTGAAAAGGTGAAACTGACCAAAAGTTCTGCAGATGATCGGCATCCCCTGGTTTTCAACCATTCCACAGACGTTCCAGAATCAAACCTTGCAACCTTCTATTTAAGGCGAATTCCACTCGCTCTATCAACTTTTGCCATGCATCTTATCTCGACGGCTTTTTCAGCACGTTGGCCCATAGAAATCTGAGTGGCATAGGCCCTGTCCAATTTAGTGGCAAAAGACATTTGGGCCAGACCCACGTTGCAGGCTTGCAGCTGAACTAGATTCTGTTGCTATTATTCCCACAAGATCAGCGGAACTCCGGATGAGAAAACAATTCAGGAACTCAGGACCTCCCGAAGAGGCATGGACTCAACGCAATGCTTCGAGCTGCCCAGATCAAGCACCCAGGTCAAAGACCAGACCAGAAAAGTCCATGTTTCTTGCCGAAGAATATGTATGCGTTCGTTGTATGGAGTCTAAACTTTAGATGGTTTTTTCAACGAATATTGTGATTACAAATAAAGTTTAATTACGAAACTAATTTCAGGACTCCGCTTGAATTCGCGAGACGAATCTAATGAGGGTAATTAAGACGTCATTAGAAGATAGTTATTGTAGCATCACTGTAACAAAATATAAATTAATTAGGCTCATTAGATTCGTCTCGCGATTTAGAGGGGGGGTCGTGACATAGGTTTTGTCATTAAATTAATAAAAATATGTTTAAATAGTAAAATTCTCTTTGATGTGACGGGTCTAAAATTTTAGAGGGGGTGCAACGAACGCACCCTATGTATTAATCCTGTCCTGCAGCTAGCACAGACATAGCCTGCCTACTCCTACAATCTCTCGCATTGCCAGCACCTCAACCTTGATCACTGACAGCATCGGCTAATTCCTCGTTAGATTCACAGAACGCGGTTTGCAAATATACAATCAACATCCCGTCACCGCGTGCTGTGCGTTCCAGCCAACAAACCACTAGGAAAATCACGCTGACCTGAATAACGACCTGTAAATTATCGTACTGCAGTTTGACGCAGCTACTGTACCAGCACATTGACAGCTGCTCGACGAGGAAGACGACCACCGGGATAACGTATGTATGATCCAGCACTCTCAACAACCACGATGACGACGACACCGAATAAATTGAGGGTCTGACGAAGTATTTAACCATTCTGCCGGATAGGGCAGTCGCTAAAAATGTGCCAGTTGCAGGTTAAAATACTTCCAAAGGAAGCTATGAGCCACGGGAATTATTTGATAGACCAGTAGTTGAGGAGGTGAGATGACGCAGTGGACCCCTGTTTGTTTCTTTAGACTTAAATTTAAGCCTGCTAGAATTTTATTATTTAAAGGTATTAAATGAAGTCTAATTAAAAAACTAACTGCAGAACTATGTGCTAATTCGCGAGACGAATCTAATGAGAGTAATTAAGCCGTGATTAGACGATGGTTACTGTAACATCACTATAGCAAAACATACATTAATTAGACTCGTTAGATTCATCTCGTAAATTAGCACACATCTGTAAAAAGTTTTATTAATTAGACCTTATTTAATACTTTAAATAGCAAGATTCTTTTTAATGTGACATTTAGGGGAAAAAAACGAACACCACCAATGTGATGTGTTCTCAGTCGGGAAAGGGCAACCGGTGGTCAGCTGGCCGTACCGTGCTGCGCTGATATCCTCTATCTGGTTGATCCAACAGAAACATTATTTTGTGAAATAATGTTTTGGTAACGGTTTTGTGCCTGGTCTGTGTTGTAAAGTGTGACATTTCGATTAATTTTTTGCATGAATTGATTGCTCGATTAATATATTTATTTATTTATTGCATGAATTGGTTGGCATGAGCAAACAAATTGGTAATCTTGTGCCACTGATTTTGTAGTTGGATGCTGGAATTCCCTCGCATTCGATTCAAGTTTTTTTTTTTTTTTTTTTTTTTTTTTTTTTTGTTTGTTTTTCTGGGTATAGATGTAGGGGAGTTCGTGTGTGTTTGGGTGAGTTGTGTCTTATCTCCTTGAATGTACACGAACAGATACTACATTTGTATTCAGGAAGGAGAGGTTCAAAAAAAAAATAAAAAATGGCAGCATGAAAACGTATTCGGCCTGCAAAACGGGCAACTGTCTGTGCAGTTTCCAAAATAAAACTTGGTCGCCAGACGGGTCCAAAAACGAAAGAGCCTTGCACATTTTCTCAGATTCAATGGACGCTTACTGTAAACGTTTATACGCAGGAAGCAGCAGTGCAGCAACTGTGTGCCCCTTGATTTGTGCGTGTCTAACCACCACGTCTTTGATGGTCACAAACCAACTCATCAAGAGCAATGAAGTGCCACTCGTCATCACAGGCGCTAGACGCCATGGCTGCATCCAAGTACTCCCACGCAAAGTTCTCGTAGCGGCTCCTGGCCGCCATTGCTGCACGTTTGGGTTGATTCCACAGAGGAAGACATGACGCTGCACGGAGAAGCAAGGGCGGCCACGCACAGCCGTCGCCCAGCAGGCAGCTGGCGAGACGCCACCATGCCGTGTCGCGCGCTTCTGCTGCGGCTTCTCTTCCTCCTCCTGCTGCTGTCCTCCCCGCGCGACGCGGACTCGGCGCCGGGCGAGGCCGAGGCGCTGGTGCGGTGGAAGGACAGCCTGGCGCCGCGCCCCTCCGCAAGGGACGCCCTCGCCTCGTGGTCGCTGAACGGCACGGGAGGCGCCTCGGCCACTGCGGCGTGCTCGTGGCGCGGCGTGTCGTGCGACGTCCTCGGCCGCGTGGTGGGCGTGGACGCGGCCGGCGCGGGCCTCGCCGGCACGCTCGACGCGCTGGATCTCTCGTCGCTGCCCAGCCTGGCCGCCCTCAACCTCAGCTTCAACATGCTGACGGGTGCGTTCCCGTCCGACGCATCGTCCGCGCCGCTGCTCGGCTTGCGGTCCATCGATCTGTCGAACAACAACCTGTCGGGCCCGATCCCGGCGACGCTGCCGGCGTACATGCCGAACCTCGAGCACCTCAACCTCTCGTCCAACCAGCTCTCCGGCGAGATACCTGCGAGCCTCGCGAACCTGACGAGGCTGCAGAGCCTCGTCCTCGGCTCCAACCTCCTCGCCGGCGGCGTGCCGCCGGCGCTCGGCTCCATCTCCGGGCTGAGAGCGCTCGAGCTGGACAGCAACCCGTTGGGCGGCGCGATTCCCGCGGCGCTCGGCAAGCTTCTGTCGCTGGAGCGCATCAACGTCAGCCTCGCGCAGCTGGAGTCCGCCATCCCGAGCGAGCTCGGCCTCTGCGCCAACATCACCGTCCTCGCGCTCGCCGGGAACAAGCTCGCCGGGGAGCTGCCGCCGGCGCTAGCCAAGCTGACCAGAGTGCGGGAGTTCAACGTCTCCAAGAACATGCTCACGGGCGAGATACGGCCGGACTACTTCACGTCCTGGACCGGTCTCACTGTGTTCCAGGCGAACGGCAACCGTTTCACCGGCCGGATTCCCGTGGAGGTGACGACAGCGTCGAGGCTGGAGTTCCTTTCCCTGGCGACCAACAACCTCTCCGGCACGATCCCGCCGGCCATCGGAAGGCTGACGAGCCTCGAGGTGCTAGACCTCTCCGAGAACCAGTTCTCCGGCGCGATCCCGCGGACGATCGGCAACCTCAGAAACCTCCACACGCTGCGGCTGTACGACAACAAGCTCACCGGGCGGCTGCCGGACGAGCTCGGGAACCTGAAGGCGCTGCAGAGGTTCTCCATCAGCACCAACATGCTGGAGGGCGAGCTGCCGGCCGGGCTCGCCAGGCTGCCGAACCTGCTCGGCCTGATCGCCTTCGACAACCGCTTCTCAGGCGCCATCCCGCCGGACTTCGGCGGGAACGGCCAGTTCTCGATGGTCAGCATGTCGAGCAACAACTTCTCCGGCGGGCTGCCGCCGGGGCTGTGCGCCAGCGCCGCGCGCCTCCGGTTCCTCGCCCTCGACGACAACGACGTTTCCGGCGCCGTGCCCGCCTGCTACCGCAACTTCACGAAGCTGGTGCGCTTCCGCGTCGCGCGGAACCGGTTGGCCGGCCGGGTTTCGGAGATATTCGGGCCGAATCCTGACCTGTACTACATTGATCTGTCCGGAAACTCGTTCGACGGCGAGCTCCCGGAACACTGGTCCCAGTTCAGGAGCCTGTCGTACCTGCACCTGGAAGGCAACAAGATCACCGGGGCGATTCCTGCCGGTTACAGTGCGATGGCGGCATTGCAGGACCTGAGCCTCGCGTGGAATCGTCTCGCCGGCACGATACCGCCGGAGCTCGGCGGACTGCCAGTACTGATCAAGCTGGACTTGAGCGGCAACATGCTGTCGGGGCGGATTCCAGTCACGCTTGGCAACGCCACTGGGATGCTACGGCTGGACCTGTCTGGGAATCGTCTCGACGGCGGAGTGCCCGTGGAGCTGACCAAGCTGACACACATGTGGCACCTGAACCTGAGCCGCAACAACCTCACCGGCGAGGTGCCGGCTCTGCTCGGGAAGATGGCCTCGCTGCAGGAGCTGGACCTCAGTGGCAACCCGGGGCTGTGCGGCAACGTCGCTGGCCTGAGATCGTGCAGGTTGGACTCCAGCCGCGGGCCCAAACGCCACAACGCGAGGCTCGTGCTCGTCGTCACTCTGGTTTCCTCCGCGGTGCTGATGGTATTTACAGTTGCGGTGGGCTGTTTACTGATCCGGAGGAGAAGGCGGAAGATCGGCAAGGAGTCCAGCGAGACGACGGTGAGCGGCGGCGACGCGGGCCTGACGGCGTCCATATGGAGCAAGGACGCGGAGTTCACGTTCGGCGACATCCTTGCCGCGACGGAGCACTTCAACGAGGCCTACTGCATCGGCAAGGGCAGCTTCGGGAGCGTGTACCGCGCCGACCTCCCCGGCGGGCACTCCCTGGCCGTGAAGCGGCTCGACGCGTCGGAGTCCGGCGGCGCGTGCTGGGGCGCGAGCGAGAAGAGCTTCGAGAACGAGGTGCGCGCGCTGACGCTGGTCCGGCACCGCAACATCGTGCGGCTCCACGGCTTCTGCGCCGACGCGGCGGGGGGCGGCGGGCACATGTACCTGGCCTACGAGCTGGTCGAGCGCGGCAGCCTGGGCAAGGTGCTGTACGGCGGCGGCGCGTCCTGCGAGCGCTTCGACTGGGCGGCGCGGGCGCGGGCGGTCGGGGGCCTGGCGCACGCGCTCGCGTACCTGCACCACGACTGCGCGCCGCCGATGATCCACCGCGACGTGTCGGTGAACAACGTGCTGCTGGGCCCGGACTACGAGCCGCGGCTGTCCGACTTCGGCACGGCCAGGTTCCTCGCGCCGGGGCGCTCCGAATGCACCAGCGTCGCGGGCTCCTACGGTTACATGGCGCCGGAGCTGGCGTACATGCGGGTGACGCCCAAGTGCGACGTGTACAGCTTCGGCGTCGTGGCGCTGGAGATCCTCATGGGGCAGTACCCCGGCGGCCTAGTCGCCTCCCTGCACGCGCGGGACGGCGATGCCGAGGCGATGCTGCTCAAGGACGCGGTGGACCAGAGGCTGGACCCGCCCGAGGGGCAGCTGGCCGGCCAGGTCGTGTTCGCGTTCCTCGTCGCGCTGGCGTGCGTTCGAGAGAACCCGGACGCCCGCCCGACCATGCGGCACGTCGCGCAGGAGCTCTCGGCGCGGAGGAGGTCCACGCTGGACAGGCCGTTCGCCGCCATCAGGGTCGGCGACCTGACCGCTTCGAACCAATGATTCGTCGTACAGTAGGATGCAGGTAGCTTTCACCTCAGATTTGTCTTTTACCCTGCTTTTTCAATGGAATGAGACAATATCCTCGCAAGTGGGAGAAAAAAAAGTGCACCGACGCCGAATGAGCCTGTTCTTTGTCATGTCTGCGAGCTAATTGTTTGATTGAATTCGAAAGATGTTAGCTCGAAATAATACAGGTCCACAGCAAGCGTATCTATATATCTTATATACAACACTAACTATCATTAATTGCTATAAAGCTGCAACCACATTGAGCCACATCATCTTAATAATCTGATCCGTCGGATCACATGGCCGATTACATTCACACCGTCCATTTTCCCATAGATATCCAAGTGAAACGTGTTCGGCATTTGTTGCGCGTGTGTGAAAAACAACTCATCTTCTGTTATTCACCAATTCTTATGAATCTAATTTAATGCTCCTGCATGTTCAGTTACCATTTGTTTAACCAAACACATTACGGTATTGCTAGTTCTCAGGTGACTGAGATTTCATATATCTCTCAGCTACATTTTTAGAACAATAAAACTGAACTACTGGAACAACAAAATTGAACTTCGAGTTGAATGCTACTGCCAGGTAGGACACGCTTTATGAGCCCAGCCTTTGTTCCCGACGTCAGTCGACATTGGGTGTTCTTTCATCTTCATGCCTAATTCGAGGCCTTGCTGATCTTAGTATTCTCAGGATTCAGTTTCTTCATCGGGTTATTTCGGTAACTATTACTTTTTAGAGTTCTTTTTTATTGACCAGCTATGCTGAGAATTATTGTACACGGAGTCGGAACCAGTCGGAAGTCTTCAAGATCAATCAAAAAGAACTCGGGGGCTACTGTCGATGATATGAGACCCGGGTATACTCAAGATACAACAAGGCCAAGTGATCCAGTAATGGGGAATCGGTTTGGCCCAAGAAGGCCCGGGTGGCCCGACGGACCTAAAGTCAGTCGGCCCACTCGGCTAGGAGATAAACATCAATCAACTTGTACTACATGGCTGTTTACTATGTAACCGACTAGGTTTAGATCCATGTAACCCTGCACCCCTACTATATAAGGCGGGCAGGAGACCTACAGAAAACTCTCTCGCAATACATCATACCAGCACAGGACGTAGGGTATTACGCCTTTGGCGGCCTGAACCTGTATAAACCCTCGTCTCCTGTGTTACGATCAAGTTCTTGATTCTCGTATACCTATAAACTAACTATCGAGGCCCTAAAACCTCGACAGTGACATCTCCACATTACGGTATTGCTAGTTCTCAGGTGACTGAGATTTCATATATCTCTCAGCTACATTTTTGGAACAATAAAACTGAACTACTGGAACAACAAAATTGAACTTCTGGAACAATCCAACTGTACTGCTGGAACAGTTAGTTATTGAGTGGAACAATTTAATATTTTTGCAGAAGTGAATGAATTATTTGGATGATTGGATCAAAATCCAATGGCTGGAAAAAGTGACTGAGATATTAGCAAATCTCAGTCACCTGAAAAGGAGACATCTCCAACACATTAACCCAGTGCTTGCCGCAGAAACTTCTGTCACAACTGTCCAATTAAGAGACCAACACGATTTATTAGCACTAATCCACCCATCTTCCTCCACCCTGAACTCTGGCGATAACTACTGCCATTTGTAACGTGCTATTTCTCTTCCAATTCCTCTCTCACACAACATATATATACACACCTAACCATTTCGTTCCCTTGCAGATGTTGGTGGGATGGTTTGCACTCTAGCGATAACATGCAGTCAGTCCTTGGTGAGAAGGCTGCCACTTCTTCTGGGTTTCTTTTGCAAGTCGCAAATAATATAGGTTAATTTGTACTTAATTTGTAGGTGATTGATCATTCGTTCTTCCACTTTCTCAATTAATCTGATTTTCTTCACAGGTTAGTAGATCCCAATCACCAATCGGCGATGAACTTCCTCAAACCTCATAATGTGATGTCCTTCACATGTAGTGCATCTTGGCTTGCCTGCACTTGATCTCAAGTCGAAGTGTAGCCACCATTTCCTTAATTTTCCATTTGCATTACCTTACAGATTCATGATTCAGCTTTAGATTTTTTGTCTACTACAGACTTGATAATTAAGGCATTCCAGAAGACATGACACAATCAGGTGAAAAGAATTTTCCAACTGACAGACTATAGATCTTAGAATTTTCTTGCTGGTGAATGAGTGGATACTAACATTTTCAACACCTTTTTATATTTTATTAGGCCTCCAAGGAATATACCACCACAGAAACAGTGTTTTGAACTTTTTTTTTTCGTATCCTTACTGTCATAGTGAAGGTGCTTCACTTCCTTCTATTTATGTGCCAGTACCTATGTATCATCTACTATGTACAGTTTGCTAACAAAATATTAGAAATCCTCTTTTTTTGGTCCAATGCGCAATGGCTTCCTGGCCTGGATATAAGAACTTATTGGAGAGATCATCACTGATAATTCCATAGAGAAAAGAGCTCATATGCTTCGTATCTGACCTGTTTGACAGCAGGAGAGAATTATTGCATGCCAACTGACAAAGCAGCTAAAAGCCTAAAACGTTCTGTTTATATGAAACAACCTGGTATATCAATCTACAAACACGTACCCTTTTTCATGTGTGCTAATAAATTTTGGACACATTCTGTATTTTAGTTTTTGCCCAATGTTCCAATTTACATGTCTTACAGGAAACATAGGAAATGTTGAACATCTTTACTTTGTTACCACTACAGAATAGAAAGAAACCTTGAGGTGGATCCAGTTTACAATATGCACTTAAGTAATTCTGCCAGCTTTATTTCCAATTTGTCTATCTTGTCGTAAGTATTGAGCTATGTATGTCCATCACATGGTGGTTATGACAGTAAATATCCCGCAGCAACGCGCGGGGTATTCACCTAGTAGTATGTTGTGAGGCACGACGGGACAACACACGTCGCTTTAAACCATCTCAAAATAAATGGAATTCCAACGGTGCATTTAACTGAAACCATGTCCACAAAACCATAATATTATAAACTCCAGGTGTCAACAAAAGGTTCCAAAGCATTCATAATGATCCGCCAAAGACACTAGCGCGGACTATTTGAGAATCTAGCCGAACACAACAGTCTCAGGGTACAATATAGAAGTGCCAGCATCTCACTGTAATCGCAGTCTCAATTCTACTAATCGTCACCGAATGTTATCTTCTTTCCTGCAAAAGAAAATAACAGCGATTCCATAAACAAACGGACTCCAGATGATGACAGATATAAATCAAGTGGCTGAAACAAACGGAAATACAGATAATTTGCAGTTCTGATGAACCAATGGTTTACCTGTACTTGCTGTACCAGCGCTCTGCCTGTAAGGCGTTCCACCCCGTCCTCCACGGCCTCTGTCACCCCTTCCACGTCCACGCCCACCATCACGGCCTCCATCGCGTCCACGGCCTCCACTGTAGCTACCACGACCTCTATCACCCCTTCCTCTTCCACCACCATAGCTACCACGCCTATCACCGCTAAAGCCACCTTTCTCACTGTTGTAATCAGCTTTAGGCCTCGCTTCAGCAACGTACAAGCTGTAGCCACCAAGCTCGGCTCCATTCAGCTCGTATGCTTTAGACAAGGAATCCGGATCGCTAAAATCCATGTATGCAATCCTGCAGAGTCAAGCATAGGGTGCATGTCAGTGAAAAAAAATTAGCACTTTGCAAATGAAGCTATTTCCCCAAATTATCTCCAAGGTTTTGTGCCCCAAACAAGGCCTTAAATCTGACTGCAAAGCATTTCTATGTGGTGAGCCACCTTACCCTCTGGTTCCACCAGTTTCGTAATCCTTTGGAATTGAAATCCGAGTAATCTCTCCACAGGAGCCAAAATGTTCTTCAAGAGCGCGCCGGATCTGGCAAAGAAACTCCATCAGACTGTTATAATGACGTGAATGGTAGTACACTACAAACCACTCAGGGACGACAAAAGGAACTTGGAATTACCTGGTCCTCTCCAAGCGATGTATCAAAGCCTTTGATATATACACTATTGCCTGACCTTTGAGCAGAGTTTTTCAAACTGTTGTCCCTCTCAGTAGCCAGATCGACCCTAACAGGCCGTCCCATCAGTTCACGACCAGCAAACTCAAGTGCCTAATAAAATGAAAAATAAGAGACTTTGTAAGCAGGAAATAACTTCCATTGCTTCATTGAGTGCAGAACATGTAAGCATCAAATAAAACTTGGCGGTGGACTGGTGATGAGATGATCTCTTGTAACAGATGAACCATGCTGCATAGGAAATTGAGCAAACGAACCTTCTGAGCAGCTTCAGCCGTAGCAAATTGAACATGCCCAAATCCCCTAAATTTTCCATCCTCGAAAGTACTCAAACGAACATCAACAATCTCTCCAGCCTCCTCAAAAAATTGCTTACTACATGATGGAGACAAAAACAAGTTAAGTGGCCAGAGAGAGAGAGAGAGAGAGAGAGAGAGAGAGAGAGAGAGAGAGAGAGAGGAAATGAACAGATTACACAAACTTACACTTGTTCACGCTCTATATCAAAGGATAAATTCCCAACCCAAAGTGTCTTTGACCCAGAAGCCTGCCTTTGGTTGCTGACGGGTGTTTTGGGCTTCAACAAATAAGAAGACGGTTTGTCAAACATCCAATGTGAAAGCTGAATTTATGTAATAGTTAAGATAGTAGCATACTTCATTCTGTACTGTTTTCATTGCAGTGCCTACAGAAGTTCCCTGAGAATTAATGCAACTGTTAGTTCCCAACCAAAACAGATGCAAAGATTCCCCCAAAAGAAGATGCAAGAACAAATAGGCCAAAAATTTACTGCCAAACCTTTTTTGCAGTAGTTTTAGTCAGAGTTTCTTCATTATCATCATCGGAGCTTCCTTCCGAACTGTCATCGTCACCTTCTTCATCACTGCTGCTTTCTTTCTTTGATGAAACCTTAGTGGCAGGCTTCGCAGGACAAGAAGGTGCAGAATCCTTCAACACAATATAAACAGGAAATCAGTCAAACAAAATCTTCGACAGGGCGAGCAGACAAGAAAACTCAGTACCTTAAGCTTCTTTTGTGGGGGCTCCTTATCACTTTCATCAGAACTATCATCGGAACTATCATCAGATTCATCTTTGGGCTGCAGAGAGGTAAAAGAAAAGTTTCAATTAAGCTGAAAAATAAACACATTTATAATAGCACACACAACTGAAAGGTACATTGTACGAGTGAAGGACAGAAATAACAAGAAAATGCATACTTGTCCTTTCTTCTTGTCTGTTGCTAGAGGCCTTTTTACAGGGGCAGTAGTTTTTTGTGGCTGTAAAGACAATGGAGAAAATTTTGAATATGGACAATAAAAGGTTACCAAGAGTGAATTGAAAAACTTACTTCATCAGAATCCGACTCGGACTCTGTATCAGAATCTGAGCTATCACTAGATTCTTCTTTCACCTTAGGAGGAGCAGCCTTGGCAGGCTGCACTGTTTTAGACTTGTTATCCTGTAAGTACATGGAAAAGGTAGTTGCGTTAGAAAGTAAAGATCCAAGACTCATCAACATCTGCTGTCAGGTTAATTACCACATCCATGGAGTCAGATTCACTCTCAGAATCAGAACTGTCACTTGATTCTTCCTTCTTCTTAGCCGCAACTGGAGCTTTGGCGGGCACATCCTGCAGGTATTTCCGTGTCAGGAATGAAGGCAAAGAAAAACTAAAGATCCTGGAAAAAAAATCAACAACAAGTGCAACATTATCCAGAAATATATGCTACTTACCTCATCTGATTCATCATCAGAATCACTGTCTGAGCTATCAGACTCTTGGGCCTTCTTTTGGACAGAGGCACCTGAAGGCTTCTTTAGTTGAGCAGCAGGCTTCTGAGAAGAGAGTGCGACAAAGAAATTAGGCATAAACACGTTTTGCAGATTAGTGACTACTGTTACATCGCAAGTCTGATTGTACTAGTACAGGGATTGTATCTAACAAAAAAAAAGTTCCATTCCCCTTTCTATCAGAATTTAATTAACTCAATATTGTTGAATTTTACTAAGAAACGGAACAAATTTTAAATGCTAAATTAGCGTAGATACATATAAATTTAGCCAAATGTAGACAACATGTCTTTTTTTGTCAAAAGATATGCAAAAATACATGGTATGGACAACGCAAAGTTTTCTAAATATAGCTAGGACCCTATTTTCAATTAGAAATTAATTCTTGGACACTATTTTCTACTAGGATATAATCCTTAAATCTGACAAGTTTATGATATTATGAAAGTAATCTTCAATAAAAATCTACTTGGATGATTTTTATGTCTACAATCAAGATACTTTAGAAGATATACTCAAAGTTTTTAAGTTTGACCCGAACCTTGTCTGAAAAGATCACATTTTCATGACCAGAATACTTATGAAAAGGGAAATTTTCCATACTGCAGCAGAGGATGGTCCATCAAGAGAAAGGACCAACCATGATACATACAGACATAATAACAGGAGCAAAAGGCAAAGGCTCGCAATTTACATACAATGAGACCAGAGACAGTTGCTTTAAGATAAAACAGGACACAAGTACTTACTACATCCTCATCAGATTCCTCATCTGAGCTACTGTCAGAGCTGCTGCTGCTGTCAGGCTTGACCTTTGTGGAACCATTGCTAATCACTGCAACAGGCTTCTTAGAAGGGGCAGCGGGTTTATTTGAAGGTTCTTCATCAGAGCTGCTTTCGTCACTGTCGCTGCTGTCATCGCTGCTGGTGCTACTGGCAGCCACTGGAACAGGTTTCTTTGAAGGTGCAGCAGGTTTCTTTGGAGATTCTTCATCTGAGCTGCTCTCTTCGCTGTCACTGCTATCATCACTGCTACTGGCAGCCACTGTGACAGGTTTCTTTGAAGAGGCAGCGGGCTTCTTTGCAGTTTCCTCATCAGAGCTGCTCTCATCACTGTCACTGCTCTCATCACTGCTGCCTTTAGTGGACGCCAGGGGTTTATTTGGAGCCACAACAGGCTTCTTGGAAGGTTCCTTAATTAAAAGAAAAATAAGTATTGATTTGCAAGAAGAAAGCCCCAAAAGAAAGTGAACAAATCTTACATCATCCGAGGAGCTCTCATCGCTGCTATCATCACTGGATTCCTGTTTAGCAGGCTGTGTACCTTTCTTAGATACGACCGCCTTCTTTGGCTTTACCTTAACCTGCAAAGATTTTTCCCAATCAGCAGAAATCAAGGACAATGAAGTCCCCGTGGTGACATTGGTTTCCTAGAAAGCATGAAATGAACCACAATAGTAGAGGCAGGAATGCTCATGTAGGAGCAGCACGGGTAAAGATCTAACAAACATGGGGTGGACCCTCTGGTGCAAGGGAGGGCAGCTTTCGTGACCTTTCTTGGGTGGCGTTTCGGTTGAGCTTCCCTTAATAACAATACCGTGAGGCGGTCTTTCCTCACCAGCCGATTTTTTTTAACAACTCAAGTATTAATAGCATGAAACTAGAATGCAACAACCAGTGGTTGTCGAATATGAATGTTGGATACCAAGGAAAGTTGGTCTCAAGGATTACTGTTTTAAATTGTTTCCATATAGGTTCTGCTGCAATTGCCTTTTTTTTTTTGAAAATAGCATAAATAAAACCAAAGAAAGCTCTCAGCTCTCAAGAATATGCGAAGAAATTGAAACCAAACAACAGGGCATAGAGAATAATAAGACTAGAAAATTACAGCACAGATATCATGCAACATATCATGACATATTGGGTTCAAATATATTGTTTTAAACATTAATGAAATGAAAAGCGTGATCACAAGAATGTTAGCAAACCAAATACCTCCTCTTCAGAATCTGAAGAGTCCTCAGAACTGCTGCTCTCAACTTTCTTTGGAGGGGGCTCCTTCTTCACTTTAACAGAGCTGTCACTCAAAGGCACAGTCTTTTGCTTCTTGGCACTAGCAGCCTTCTCAATTTCATCTTCCACGTTTCTCTTCCCTGATCATTCAGAGAGAGGGAAAAAAAAAGAAGAATCGGTGTGGCACCATTCAGCAATGAAACTACTCCATATTAAGCCATGAGAAAAAAAAACATAATAAAGATACTACTCCATTGAAATTATCAGAGCGATTACCCTTCTTTCCAGATTTCCCCTCTGGAACAGGGACAGCAGCAGGCGTAACGGCAACACTGGACTTCTTGCTCGACTTGCCCATGATAGGTAGCAGCTAAGTTCTACAGGAAAACATGGCCCTTTAATCAAGAATAATTCGTAACAATAATAATTCAGCACACCCATATTAATATCAAAACAAAGGCAGCAGAAAAGTGATTAGCGAGTGCAAAGGTAGCGCTCCGATAGCCGTCTCCCTCCTCGTGTCGCCGGGTTTGAGTTCGGAGGATTAGGCCGGGGTGTCTCCTACACCATCCCGGACATAGAAGAATGGGGGCTTGGGGCGGCGGCGGGGCGCCGCCGGGGCCGCGAGTACTCAGGAGGGCGGTGGGCAGGGCTGGCGGCGGGGGAATCAAAAGGCCAGACGATTGGGTTTCCGCGGTGATGGATCCGGCGGAAGCGGCCGCCGGAGACTACGGAGGAGGAGGACGGCGTGGGGGCGAGCACTCCGAGAAGAATTCGCCGGACGTGGGCAAAGCTATGTGCAATCGTTCCCAGAAATTCAAATTCATCAAAACAAGCGAGGTCAGGGTGCCTTACCGCTGGAGACTGGAGTAGAGGTGGGAAGCCTGCGGCGGCGGCGGCGGCGGCGGCGGGAGGATGGTAGGGTTCCGGTCGGGTCGGGAACCGGAGGGTTTAGCGGTGGGTTTGGCAGCGGCGCAAGATATTTATACAGGCGCTCCATTTTGATTGCACCCCCCTTCGAGGTCCTGTATCAATCATGCATAGTCTTCCGCCTTGATTAATCGAGTGCTTAGAAAGTTATCTAAATATATATTTTTGGAGGTTCCAATTGTAAGTTTGTTAGATATTTTCCACGTGGGCCTGATGCCCTGGTTCCCTGGTCCTTTTTGGGTCAGATGTGGTGGCCGGCCGAACCAGTCGCACCGCGCCGTCCCGTGCACGCAACAGGCCTCTCCGATTCACCAGCCGGTCGGCCCATGAAGCTTAAATTGTATTTTTATTTTTATTATCAAATCTCCTTTTTTTTGCGAATTTATTATCAAATCTCTATTGTTTAGGTTTATAAATTTTGTCACATGCAATAAACAACTATAATACTGAATTAAAATTTTTTGAATCCAAACCATAATGCAGAGCCTAACTCGAAGAGTAAAATTCTCAAGCTTGTCAGATCATTGTATCACAAAATTATAATTTTCATGAGCAATATATCACAATGTACTTATTTTACATGTTTGAATATCATAAAACAATACATTTTGTATGTCTAAATATTATAAAAAAATAAATTTTGTATCTTTACACTAGATTGATATGAAACCTCTTTGTTTAGTGGTATATGTAGTTTTGCGTTACAATACTTCTAATCTATGCGTCATAGGCTCGTAACTGGTGCACGTAGCTTCCGCTTGTGCAGGGTTCGGAGAGAGTCGGATCACTTTGGATTTATTGAGCGCATACTTTTTCTACAGCCTGATCTATTTTTTAAATTTTTTTTGTCAAATCATGTATATATATTTATAGATTTAGTTAATTTGTTCTGGAGAGTCCTCGCCAGGGCTTTACTTACCGTTTAAACTGCTGTAAGTTTTTGTCAAATGTTCGAATCTAAAAACCGATTAACTGTGTGAGAGCTGACTGGACCAGTTTTCCCGATTATTGAGAAAAAAACGTCCGTTTTGACTGGTTTTTCAAATCCTCCTCACTCTTTTTTGTTTTTCCGAGAAAATCGTCCTCGCTCCCTAGGTCAGGTAGGTACCTTTCTCTCTTGCTCTGAATTCCCTCTCTCTCCGATACAGATCTGGTCTCCTTCCTTTTCCAATCCAAGCTACTGATCTGTGCTGCTGATCTGTGCGCTGGCTGCCCCATTGGAGGTAACTGCAATTTGTATTTCTTCTGTAAAGATTCTTGTGCAATAATCGATTTGTGATGGGGAAACTTTAGTTGAACCCGTCCCTTCCGCTATTGAAGTGACAGGATTGTCGCCGCACGCTCAACGTCGTCTGTGTTCGCCGAAAGGCTGCTCGCCCACACCGTCGCACCAGGTACCGTCGTCCAACCGATGCCCTCACTCTCCTTTCAGTCGCATACTGGCAATATGCTGCTTCTCATGGCACCCATATCTTTTCTAGGAGATAAGGAGATGTGAAATTGTTTAGGAAGACAGCTATATTTCTAGTTGCCAATGTGGCCAGGATTAGTGTCTGGCCATTTGCTTTGTAGCTTCTCGCCAAAACAATTTGGGACTTGTTTTCTTAAAGGATGGATAACACATTGTACCTTTTTTTTCGCATACTTTGTTGTTGACTGTTTATCCATCATCTAGAATTCTATAGAAAGCAGATTGGAGTTCAACAGAAAGTTGGCCTTCATATATGGTTGCATGTATGGTGGTATATTGGGATGTAAATGTAATCACTGCCTCCATAATAAAATAGTCCTGTAAGCGACTCTATTTTGGAGAGAAACAGAGAATGGAAATACCTTGAGAAACTGTAATGTGGCCAGAATTCGGATTGAGTTAATCTTCTTAGCGTGAACAAACATGTATTTTTCAAAATATGCACCAAGTTTCGCTCTAGCTATATGGATGCACTATGAGATACATGGTATCACACTCTCGAGGAGCAAGCTGATATGTTTCCCAAACATAACAGTGACATTAAGTCTCATTTGACAAGGTCTGCTGAAACTGTTAAGTAGATATTTCAGTTAAGTTTATATGCTATTGGCCAATATGGACCTGAGATGCTAAGTCATAAATCATCGGAAGTATCCTCCAAAATAGAAATAACCCAAGATTCTACCCAAACTTTAAGGTATGCTTCACCTTTTGTAAAGAGAACATTGATAACAGATTTTGTAATAAATAAATTTATAATTGGCTTGTTGAGTTGTACATTCTCGGATTGTATCGGTGCATGTTTCTGCAAGAACTGCAGATCATTTCTGTGGTAGAAAGCCCTTCCACTGCCTTGCGACACTCCCTTGATCATCCAAATGGCCTCTGTGTTCTAGAAGGTTTGGCTAACCTTTTGATGCATTCCATGATCCACCAAAGAGGCAAAGACATGCATTTAATACTGTAAAGAACAGACTGAATGTTCTCATTTGGTACTGTAAAGAACCGATTCGATGTTCTGAAGAAGACCCTACAATCCTTTTCCTATGCAAGTCAGGGTTGTCATAACATGCTGCATTCTCCATAATTGGATTTTGCAAAATGGGTGACCTGATCGGTTTGTATACTCTGAGGAGGTTGGAGGAAGCTATATCCCCACTCAAACCTTTTCCGTTAAAACGCTAGAACAGAGCAGAGTCATATGACTCAGCTTAGGGATAGTATTGCAAATAGCATGTTCGACAATAGGCACTTGGTTATTAGAGATGATGCTTAAGTTTTTTATTTTTTGGGCTGTACTATTTATTACTATTCATGTAACTTTACTTTATTAATGTGGTAGTATGAGACCCATGCATGTCTTTTATTCATTGAAATTCGAGCTGTCAGCTTTGAGATCAATGTGTGCCTTCTATTCACTGAAATTTTAGTTGTACCTGCTGTAAGAAATAATGTTTAACTATGTATTCATCTCATCATTCATGCCAATTTTTAGTGGTCTGGTGCAGGAGATGCCTGGGAACAATGTGATATGGCAGCCTGAGGAGGTGGAAGATCTCCTCCTCTACTATAAAGAGAAGATCCAAGCGTCAGGGAAGACCCTAGTCCTAAGGGAGGTGCATCATGAGGAGTGTGCTAGAATAATTAATCAAAAGTACGCTACAAACTTCACAGGGAAACAAGTCTACTACAAGTACCACAAGCTAAAGGGAGAATGGAAAGTTATTTTGAAGGCAAAGTCTGCTAATGGTGCTAGTTTCGATGATCAACAAAATATGATAATTTATGATAAAATAGAGGTTGTCAAGATGAAAGCTGTAAGCATCCATTCCTAAAATGTTTTATTGGATCTGAAAATACTGTTCAGTTTTCAGTGTCCTAACCAGCCATTATTTTCTTTTTGTTGAATGTAGAAAGGTGACAAGAAAGCCAAGTTCTACAATGTTCCAATTCCCTTCTATGGTGAGATGGAATTTGTCTTCATGAGCAAACATGCTACTGGAGAGTTGAATGCGCCTCAGGCACCTTTTGATTGCCCGCTAAGACATGAGGATGAACTCATTGGCAATGGAAGGCCAACTCCAGAACAAATGGATGGGGACATAGATCCTTCTCAGCGCAATGGTTCTGATACTCCTCTCCCAGGTTCTGATAGTCCTAGCTCAGTTGGTTTGAAGCGCAAGTCTAAAGATAAGAAGCGAAAAAGGAAACGTGTTAAAAGTTATTATGCCTTGGTTCAAGACGTTGCTCGTGCTATGAACAACATGTCAGAAGCTATGCGCTTCACTCATGTTACTGACCCTAATGAGAGTATCTACAAGGCCATTGATGACATGCAGGAGTATCCTTTGCTAGTGCGACTTGATTTGCAGACTTACCTCGCTCAAAATGGTAATATTGCTAGCATGCTGAAGGGTCGGCCGGAGGAAGCCATCAAACAGTGGGTGTCACGATGGGTCAGGGATCGCTATCCTGCTGGCTACTAACTAATATAAGCTTTTCGCATAACATCGATAAATAGGTGACTTAGTGACTGACTAGTTTATGCTTTAAGCAGTTTGTGTATGTATGGTTTGGATGAGCATTCATGGCATTATGAAACAATATATAGCATGGGTATTTTTGGTGGTACGAACTACATACACCGTGTTGTGTATTTTGGTTGCTGAATGAAAGCTATACGCCATATATAGCATGGGTATTTTGGTTTGGAGTATATGGCATGCCGTGTGTTTTGGCCGAATGAGACGAGACTACATAATGAGCACAGTGTATTTTGCCAGATTGTCACGGTGATTAGGCTTAGTTATGGTTGTCATGTGTAAGTTCTGTCATTTTCAAATTGGTTCTTTCGATCGGTTTGTGGATGGAGGTAATTTTACCTTGTAAGGCAATGCAAACAGTGACTGTATCTTTGCAGTGATTTGGCTGTGCACCATGAGTAACAGATGTCAAGAATGTAGTTTGTTCTTTAATTTGGGTGAGCTCCACCACGTACAATGCTTGTAACGCCCCCAACACTACTGTATCTCACGGAACTCACAAAACTTGTACAGAAAACAAGTCGAACGAATAGGAATAGGACTCCCAACCAAAAGTGCACGTTCGTGTGCAAAGGCAAAGCAACTAATCAATCAATTAGCACTCGACTCCGCATGGCTTGAGGATGGGTCCCTTGGATTTGGGGATGAAGGGGTCGATCCTGACCCAGACGAGGGAGAAGATGGAGGCGAGGAGGATGGACCAGAGCACGACGATGGTGGGCGTCCGGTTCTGCCTCCCCATGAGCCCCTTGAGGAACGGGTAGAGGTGGAGGATGACCCAGACGGCGAAGAAGAGCTTGCCGAAGAGCGGGCCCCAGGAGCCGTAGCCGTTGTTGACGGCGTCGGAGACGCCGGCGACGATGCCGACCATGTTGATGATGATGAGCGTGGTGGGCGGCACCAGCAGCGTGGTCCACTTGAAGAGGTAGAGCTCGCCGAAGGCGTCGGCCTCGTCGGCGGCCGCCTTGGAGGTGACGGTGAAGTTGGTGTCCACGCCGCCCAGCACCTTGAGCAGGCCCTGGAAGACGGCGAAGAGGTGCGCGGAGACGCCGCCGATGACCCAGAACTGCTCGTTGCGCCACCAGTCCTCCAGGCTCACCCCGCTCCACCGCAGCTCCAGCACGCCGGTCGCGATGATGGACAGGAACAGCGCGATGAACCAGATGCTCGCAAGGTTGTTCAGCTGCATGCACATTGTGTGATGGATGTTAAGGTTTTGCTCATCACTCATCAGCTGCATCAACGACAATCAACGACAGCGAACGATGGACCGGACAAACAAAATGTCACTAAATTACTCACCGTGGGGATGATGAACTTGCCGGTGAGGAGGCAGACGGCGGGGATGATGCAGTAGACGAGGAGCGGGATGGAGGTGAAGGGGTAGACGATGGTGTTGGTGTAGGCGAAGCGCTCCAGCCACTTGAGCCGGCCGCCGTAGGCGTACCAGAGCGGGCAGTGGCGGCTCATGAAGATCTCCACGGACCCCAGCGCCCAACGGAGCACCTGGTGCAGACGGTCCGACAGGTTGATGGGCGCCGAACCCTTGAACGCCGGCCGCGACGGCGTGCAGTACACCGACTTCCAGCCCCGGCAGTGCATCTTGAACCCCGTCAGGATGTCCTCTGTCACGGACCCGTAGATCCACCCAATCTGTTGTGCATGACCGCAACGAGGCGAGCAATCGTCATGAGTAATTAAACGAGCAAGCACACCACGAAGCACCAGTGGTCTAGTGGTAGAATAGTACCCTGCCACGGTACAGACCCGGGTTCGATTCCCGGCTGGTGCAAATGTTTTTTTTTTTCGTTCAACAATCAACTAAAGTTGTCACGTCTCACGTACCTCCTTTCCCCACTCGGTCTTCTCCTCGTATCCGCAGCTGATGACGTGGATGGCCTCCTTGATGAGCGCGGCCGGGTCGGCGGCGGCGCCCTGCGGCAGGCCGCCGTCCTCGACGAGCGTGGACGCGATGAACACGGGCGACTGTCCGAACCGCTTCTCGAAGCTCTTCTGCGACATGAGCGAGGAGCGCTCCAGCTCGTCGTATCCCTCCAGCCCCTCCTCGATCTCCTCCAGCTCGAACCCGCGCTTCTTCTTCATCCCGCCGGCCACCGACCCGAGCCGGTCCTTCTTGCCGCCCCGGCGCTTCTTGTAGAACCCGAGCAGGCCGCGGCGCGGCTCCTCGTCGCCGGCGCCGCCCTTCTTGTGCTTCTTGTCCTTGCCGCGCTTCCCGCCGCCGAAGCAGCAGCAGCAGCAGCACCAGGACGGCCAGCAGTCGCACGTCATCTTGGGCCGCTTCTCCGGCCGCGGCGGGTCGTAGCCGTACAGCGCCTGGCGGTTGAAGACGCAGCCGGTGCCCACGTAGACGGGGCCCTGGATCCCGTCCAGCCCCTTCATGTTGATGTCGAAGAAGACGACGTTGCGGTTGGCGTAGCGGTCGTGCGCGTCGATGCCGTCGAACCGCTGCGGGAACTGCACGTAGCAGAGCTTCTTCCCCAGCTGCGGGTCCATGAGGAAGCACATGGCCTCGCGCGGGGCCTTGCTGTTGTTCACGTAGTGGTCGCAGTCCAGGTTGAGGATGAAGGGCGCGTTGGTGAGCACGGCGGACACGCGCACCAGCGCGTTCATGGCGCCGGCCTTCTTGTGGTGGTTGTAGCCCGGCCGCTTCTCGCGGGACACGTACACCAGACGGGGCAGCTCGTGCCCTTCCACGTCAAGCGCGCCCTGGCTGCCGAGGTACACCTGGATCATCCCCGGGTGGTCGCGGGTGTTGTTCCCGGGCCACGGCGTGCCGTCCTGCATCACCCACCCTTCCTCGGGCTTCTTCTGCGCCTTGGCCACCAGCGCGTTGATGCGCACCTTGAACTCCTCGTACTCCCTCTGCGCGAGTTGTTTGTTTTTGTTTTTTTCCCCATCAAGTTCAGTCCAAATTAATCCAACAGAATCGACCAACCATCACGTGATCACGGCACTGAAAGACAGACTGACCTTCATGGCGCGTCGCTCCTTGACGAACGTCGGCTGCACCTTGTCCTTGAGGTAGTCGATCTTCTGCGAGAAGTAGAACTCCGGCGCGCGGGGCTCCACGGCGAACTTCTTGCAGAAGGGCACCCAGCGGCGCGCGAACTCGGCCGTCTCCGACAGCGAGTCGAAGAGCAGCATGGACGCGCCGTCGTCGGAGACGTAGCAGCTGACGCGGTCCACGGGGTAGTCCACGGCGAGGATGGACAGCACGGTGTTGGCCGTGATGAGGGGCGGCTCCTTGAGCGGGTCCACCGTGCTCACGAAGAAGTCGATGGGGGACAGCCGGGACGCCTCCCCTTCCCGGTCGTAGCGAAGGGCGAGGCGGTCCAGGTACGTCTCCCGCGTCACCGGCGACCACTTGGGCAGCTGGTCCAGGATCCAGGACAGCGCGAACCAGAGCTCGCACACCACCGACGCCAGCCACAGCGGCACGGCGTCCTTGGCCGGCGTCGTGATGCGGAACTTGAGGAAGAAGCAGAGCACCACGAAGCGGAGCACGATGACGATCCGGTACGGGTTGATCTTGCTCGACGGGATCGGAACCTTGCGCCACAGCGGCTGACGCGCCTCCGCCAGCCTATCCATTAATTTCGCATATATAGTGTCACATTCACCGATGCAGTTGAGTTCTCGGATCAATTCCTCAGACGGGAAAAAAAACAGAGCAGTGGAGCTTTTTCTTACAGCATGTACTCGTCCTCCTTGTCGTCGTCGTCGTCGCTGTCGTCGTGGTTGAGCTTGCCCCTCTTCTCCTGCTTGGTCTTCCACTTGTCAATCCGGTCCTTCCACTCCATGCTCCCCTCCATCTCCCTCTCGGCCTCCAGGTCCTTGCCGGCGACTGCAAATTATCGCGTCTTCAGATCGATCTTCAAAGAAATTCAACAACAGCAAACAGAAAAGTGAATCCAGTTTGCACTGACTGACCGCTTCCGGTGAAGGAGGACAGCGTCTGGCCCCCCGTGCGCCACTTCTGCGCCGGCTGCTCCCCGGTCTCCTGCAAGAGCAAGACATGCATATTAAGTTCACTTCACAACGTAAATTGCAGGAACGGATGCTTCGTCCAGCAGTGCTGGTGAGGATTCGTGTCAGACAGACTCACCGAGTAAACGTCGAACGGGACAGGCTCGTGCGGCTTCTTGGGGCTCTTGATCTGGAACTCCTCCTCCAAGTCGTCCATCTCCGGGCCTTCTTCCTCGTCCCCTTCCACTCTGGGACACCCTGCAGCAACGATCATGCGATTCAGAGACAAACTTGTGTTTTTTTTTATTTCAACGGGTACCAACCAAGTGGTGGCAGTTATTAGACTTTCAAATGCTAGCGGCAGGGAGCAGGCACTGACCTTTCTGGCGCTTGTAGCGGGTGTTGCACTGCGGGCAGCACTGCGTGCCCTCGCTGCGCTCGTACTCGTAGCAGGGCTTGCACACCGGGAACCCGCACTCGGCGCACGCCACGAACGGCTGCCCGTCCTCCCGCGCCGCGATCTCGTCGCCGCACACCCGGCACGTCTTCACGTCCGCGCTCCGGATCCTCGCGTTCGGCTACTCCAAGGCCGTGGCAAAACGAAGCACGGGTCAGGAACAACAATGGCAGTGCCTAAACAAGTGCAGGCAGAAAGAAAAAAGAACACGGAGCGGGACAGACCTCCTCGTGGTTGCGCATGACGTGCAGCTCGTCCCGCATGTGCGAGCCCGCGGCGAGGCCGCCACCGGTGTCCATGGCGCGACGGAGGAGAGCGGCGAGGACTGAGGAGGTAGCGTGAACGAGCACGAGGCCAGGTGATATAGCTGATGGCGCGAGCGAGCGAGGCGGAGCTGGTAAGGTGGCGAGGCGGCGTCCCGCACCAACCGTGTAAGGTGAGGAGTCCGGCTTTGATTAGAGCACAAGCCAAGGCAGGCGGGCGGGACGGGTCTGGTGCATGACAAACACAGCAAGGCGGGCTCGCTTGAGCAGCAAGGCGCGGCCGCGGGAAAATGTGTCGCACACTCGCAGTGTTCCTGAAGCAAACGTGCCCTCGACTCGAAAATCCTCTGTCCAGATCAGGGGCAGAGAAAGAAAAGGCCAGGTTACCGACGGAGCGAGCAAGCAGCACGGTGAAACGAGACGTCCATGTACCGGTGGTTTGCGGTGGCGCCTCAGCTTTTCTGGTGAGACTGAGACGGCCAGTGATGTTGTTTGTTGCGTTCGTGTGAGCGTGAAGTCAGTGCGTGTATAAATGGCAGGTGGTACGAGAGCCTTGTGGGATGAAACGAAACACGCGCTGAGGCCAGGGAGGTTAGCGTGAGACCACGCCGACAAACATGAGTCAAGTGTGTGGTATTTCACCGCTCGAATGCTAAAAGGGCACAAGCAATACGCGCACAGTTTCGGCACACAATTTCCGTCTCATCAGAGCATATCATTGCATAATAGGAAGTTACGGTGCTGGCGAGAAGTATCATACGGTCTAATGGCAAATTTGCATGTCATAGCAGAGAGCGAACTTTCAAAGGAAGATAAGGAAACATCTCACGACACAACAGCTCATTCAGGTTGTTGGATTCAGAGCATATTAAGGTAGAAATTTAGTGTCATACAAAATCCTCAACATTTCTCCAGCATCTCTTTCTAGTACCCCATAAGCTGTCTGAGAGCAAAACAACAACATAACTGATCGGAAAATTGCTGAAGTTGTCCATGAGCTGAAGTTGTGTTGAAACTAGGTGCCAATCTCAGCAGAAAACTCCACCCCCACTGTCCAAGCCATGATCTTGTGCCGCACTTACACATTGTATCGCCCACCTCTGCTTGGCTTGTCTCTTTTGGAGTCATCCTGCAGATGATAAGTATCCAAATAGAATGAGCGCCATGCACATTGTTATACTTTCTCACATGGAGTTAACGCATAAGAAGGTATTTGTGGTGAACAAAGACTTGGAAGACATACATGAAAAGTGTAGGTGATCTTATCATTGTAGTCAATAACATCCTTCCATTTCTTGCCAATGTTAACCTGTGTAACAAAAGAGGCAGCTCTGAGAAACATATCAATATCATCAGAAAATTACTACTAAGAAAAAATGCATGAACTCGAAAAGTTGCAGCACAAGATGCTGGGGCTCAATGTCATTCTGAGATCCACAGAAGATGCTCAGACTATTTGAAAATTTTAAGAATTATACAAAATGGTCAAAAACATATTGTTCAAAAACACATAGTCGAAGACAGTTCATGCATGTTATGATGTTTTAACATAGACAGTTGACTAAAATGCAAAACAATGATCATGTTACAGACAGCAACCGCGTTTGGGGAAACATCAAACTGAGCAGAGAGGTGCCTACATAAATAATCTATCTGCAACTCTGCATTCCTGCATAGCCAAGTAGCATGGAGTAAAACTCCATTCAAACTATTTAGTTATCTCTTCCAGAGACATTGGTTAGGAGTAGCGCATGTTTGGTACTAAAAAAGATAACAAAACAATGAAACAAGCATATGTGCAGTCAAACAAGATCAGGAACTGTCTAATGCAGTAACAAATCAAATCCCATGCTAGCTTAACCACCGTGTTACTGTAATGATAATATAAATACTTGTACAATAGCTGAACCAAATCAAATGGAAGAAACTAGCTACAAAGGTCAAGAGCTGTGTACTCAAGTGGGCATCATACCATCTAGGAATTTGCATAACTTATCAACAGTGGACTACATAAAACTATTTTATTGCTTTATCAAGATTTGAATAACACATTAATTATGATGAAATTGAAACTGATACTAGCAGAGCTACTTCCTCAACTAACCTGGACAGCTTCATTGCTGGCAGTCCTGGTCCATAATGCAAGCTTGTCCCCTCTGGTACGGACACTAGCAACAATTCCACAGATCTCTTCGGTTTCATCAAACTGCTCTCCAATAAGAGCCATCAACTGCATGTTCCATGAGTTAATATCAAAGCTACAACATTAGTACAAAATCAGGCAAGAACAATGCAGGCGCTAGGTCTATAATGAACTTCCGAGCTTCTGAAAAAAAGAGGCTAGTTATGATGTACCGTTTCAAGCCACATGGTTTCAAAGGTTGCCTTTCTGCTGCACGGGACAGTCCATTTCCCACCATTTGCACACTCTGGGTCTTCCCACTTTGGTTCCACTCCAGCTTTGAACAAATGAAAATCAGCATTTCCTTGCAACTTACTTGGACGGAAAATCTGATCATACAAGCTGCATAAAGAAAGAAGAGGTCCATAAGTACACAGCGGACAATCAAATCATAGCTAGAAAAAAAAATCCATAAGTAGATGTAGGAAAATCAGCTCAGGTAACTATCATAAATAATTTGCCAGTTTGCTAAAGGTGCCACTTATTACGTAAGGATACAATTATTGATAAATATTGCTCACTAATGAGTCAAGCCTAAGAGATTGTCCTATGAGTCTGAATATCCTATACAAGTAAAAATATACTTTGAATATACATTTTACCAAATCAAGGTTGAGACACTCAAAAGAGTAAGCCAATAGGAGAAAGTTAGGGAAGACACACTATGTACGTCAAACCACTCAGTATGCAGTATGCTCATCCAGAGAATAAAAAAAGGACAGCCCGGTGCACGTAGCTCCGGCTTGCGCAGGGTCAGGGGGAGGGTCCGACCACTTTGGGTCTATTGTATGCAGCGTTTCCCTGCATTTATGCAAGAGGCTGTTTCCACGACTCGAACCCATGACCTCATGGTCACAAGGCAACAGCTTTACCGCTGCGCCAAGGCTCCCCTTCATCCAGAGAATATTATACAAGAATTATAACAGTTTCTTAAAAACAATTTGGTGTGGCAACTTTTTATTCCTCAAAAAAAAAAAAAACAGCTTTCCTCCGCTGCAATTGACTGATTTTCGAGATTGCCTTAGTTGACTTGAATCAGCAGCGGGTTCCCGGTGGCAGCTTCCATCGCCACTGGATTTAGCAGAGGTTCTGGGGGAGGCAGGCCGGCCCGGCTGTGGTGGCGGGCGAGACGGCGGACGGCAAGGCAGCGGGGACACCATCGGCTGCAGGAGAGTTTGATGACAACCCGCGGCTGGGGAAAAAGCTGCGGGCCCACTAGCGGCGACGACCGGAGTAATGCTATGTCTACTTAAAGCTTCTACAAAATTATGACGTGGTCATTGAATTTATAGTAAGTGCCGCTAACGTGTCAATGAATTTATAGCAAGTGCCACCTTGAATTATGTCAATCCAAAATCATGCAACCTATGCAGCACCGATACGGATACGTGTATCAGTATCAAGCCGATACGGATACGCCGATACGTCATTTTCCAAAAAATCCCGATACGGATACATTTCCAAAATTTGCAAAATTAATTCAAATTCAGTCTCTGCTTCAAGTTCTATTGCAACAGAATAACATGCTACTTGATTCCAACTGTGAAGACACTTAGCATACTAATAGTTTGGCTGGTCATTGTTGCTCAACAAAACTGTTTTGAGCTGTATACCACTGCTATCCAATGCACTACCGCACACTAGAGATGAGAGGAGAAGCTGCTTTGTGCTCTCTGCCTGGCTGCGGCGCACGTAGGGGCACCGGCTCATCTATGGACCTCACTCGAATCTAAAGCATAAGCATAAAGGAATCAAAGGGTCGGCTGCTGCCGTACTACAGTTTCATCAAATTACTTAGAGAAAAGGCTGGTGGCAGACTCGTCAAGTCGTCAGGCAGGCAGATGTCGTCGGGTGCCGTCGGCTCGTCACGCTGCAGCGGCAGAAAAGGCAGGCAGGCGTCGTCAGGCAGGCGGCCGCCCTCAGGCGGGAGTCACCGAACAACGGCAATTCAGCGACGCTTTCATCGGGGGCGTATCTGAGCCGTATCCGCGTCCCCTGGCGTTTCAGACGCGGATACGGCTGTTCGGTGACGTATCGGTGTAACGTAGCATGCAACCAACCATGTTTCGCCACGTGACGTAGAATTTACATAAGAGTTTTTTGGTAGATGTAGCACTGCTTGGGACGACTGGGGGTGGGGAGTGCGAACGCCAGCTTATCAGTTGTCATGTAGATAGAGAGGCTAAGGTCAAGATGGGAGGTTCAAGACATGCTTGGACCATCCAATCGCGATTGGATCCACGTGCATTTACTGAGAAATATTCGCCTCCAAAATAAAATAGAAGGTAACAATCCATAGCACAATTAAAGAACGAAACAGGACTTCCCTATGCCTCATTCGTCACTAACAACTCAAGTGCCCCATATCATCATAAGAATTATACGACAGCATAATAAGTTAAAAACAAAAAAGTAAAGCCCCGAAGCAATCAAATCCGGTGCAACAGCTGCCAATCAATATCATGAACAAAATATCTCTGTAACACCTAATCGATTTATCAATCACCTAACCGTTTCAGATTTTGTTGGCGGCAGTGCAACCTAAAATTCAATCGGTTCTATAGCAATCGACGACTGCTAAAACACGAACAAAGCTGATGAATAGGACTCAACGCGGCATCCAGATCAGATCCAAACGAAACGGAACGGATCGGACATGGAGCCCAGGGGAAGAGTGCCGACCACGGCAGAGCACGTACCTCCAGAACTCCTCGACGGTGTCGAAGGTGTAGGCCTTCTTGAGCGAGGTGCCCCACGCGGCGCCGGGCTTGGGCTTCGACTGGATGTCGTACCAGAAGGTCCACTGCCTGTGCAGCTTGTGCGGCGCCTTGGAATCCGCCGCGCCAGCGCTCTCGGTCGCCGCTGCCACCTCGGGAGTCGTCGCCGTCGCCGCAGCCGCTACCTCAACCTCCGCCATGTCGCGCGAGCCGCCGCCGCCGCCGCTTTTCGAGGGTTTTCTGGGGTGAGGAGTCGCGTGGAAGAGGGGAGAGAGCGAGCTGCGAGAGAGAGATAGGCAGCAGCCGCCGAAGGGGAAAGAAGGCTTCGGCCTCTGGGGGCGTTGGCTATTTTGGACGCGGGTTGACGAGGCGTGCGGGTTTTGACTGGGCTCCGGTCCAGTTTGGCCCATATTTGTGCCTGACAAGGGCTGCGAATTTCCCGTCCTCTGGCTCTCATTTTCACAACGCAGAGATTTTTTTTCTTTTTATTTTTTTTTGGAAATTCACAACGCAGAGTTATTTTTCAGTACATTTGTCTTAAAAAGTTACTGTTCATATGATGGATTTTGTTATTGCAGTATATCTTTTACAAATTCAATCTCAAAATTATTGTTATTGCAGTCACAGCTGTTATTTCAGTACATTCGACTTAAAAAGTTACGGAACGTGGTATGATATGCGGAAATGATCCTTCATATTTGCAATTACTCTCCGTTTTTAAATTGTTGTCGGTGTTGATTTTTTTTGTTTCATTTGATCATTTATCTTATTACAAAATTTGAAATTTATCATATATTTTGTTTTGATTTGTTTTATCACTAAAGAAACTCCAAACACAACTTATAATTTTCATGTTTGAGCTAATATTTTAAATAAGACGAACGGTCAAACATAAAAAAAAGTCAACAGCGACAACAATTTAAAAACGAAGAGAGTAGATAATTTGGACGCCAAAACTGTTCAGTACAACAGCCCACCACAAAATGCTCCAGCATTCGATAAAGCATGACGAAACTGACAAGGTGATAATAGCAGTGAGAAATTTAGACAGCATATGAAAGAACATGGTTACTTAAAAAATGGAATTCTTAAAAAAATTACACCCTAAGTTTTCAATGGGAGCTATACAGCAACTATAATCTTTTACATGACATCAAGTATGATACATGTGTAGTAACAAGCAAACAAGGACCTCTCAGTTGGATAACTGGTTGGCTGTAACCGCATCTAATGGATCACCCAACAACAGATTATACACTCTAGCCTAAAATTGTTGATCTCAGCTTGCTTTTGCGGTTCTATTCCGGGGGACAACAACGACAAAACAAAAATACTATGAGAACATCAAAATTCCTAAAAGGAGAAGAATTAGCGCCATTTGTGTATAGTGCCGAGTATCGAAAGATGTTGAGGCTCAGTTTCTCATGGTAAAACAAATTGAATGGCTGTGATGTACTACTTCCAGTTTTCTTTTGTTGACGTTTGCACTAACCAATGTCAATAAAAGAAAATCGGAGGTAGTATGTCTCTGTAACTGATTTTATCCTGATCTTCAGAAGAATATGCACATTCATGACTATAAATCATGGAAGAGGCGTCTGATTTGTTCAACGGAGGCAGGCATCAGTGTCACAGGACACCTTTTATGCTGTAGCGCAAAACCATAACACATTAGCTAATGACAGATAGAAAATTGGGATGAAATATCTTGGATATCTCTTTGATACGATAGAACAACCCCTACCTGAGATACGGACTTAAATATGCAGCTGTAGCAAAAAACAAAACCAGAAACAGAAAGAACAGATGGGTTTGTGCGCTTCTGGCAGCATAGGGGGCAAAGCGTCCTGTCAGCTGGCAAGGGAATTCCATCTTTGGCAACCTAATGAAAATGACAGAAAGCGATATGAGGTTATAACCAAGAACAACTAAAATGTTTCAGTAGTTAAACCATATGTTTAGTAGTGAACAATAGAGTCAACAGAAAAGGTACATAATATTTGCAAAACCAACAGGTTGGCCACATACGACAATGGCGGTAGCTCTTTGTTTGATATACAACAAAGATAAATACCTTTGGAGCTGGTGGTGGAGGGGGTGGGGGATACACAGTCGGAGCTGACATTCTTTCTTCAGCAGATTGATACCACCACTCCATCATCTAGGTAAGCATATTACAAAGAGAACATTAACTGCAATTCTACAGTTAAATTGTGTTTTACTCACATTGAAATCACCACAAAGTGCAAAAAGCTTACAGACATGATCAAATGAGGATTTGGATTTCTTTCAGGTCATGTCAATTTGAAGTTTAAATGATGCCATCTAGGAAATATTTATTATAGAAGTTCCGGTTAAAGGATGAATATATTAACTGTTCTTTTTGCAAGTGGAATACAGTAACTGTTAAAACATTTGACTCAGTAGTCTGCTTGTAAGGAGATATTTAAGGTGAAGAAGCCTCGAAGTTCCTAAGTTCTCTACGACAGGAAATTGGAGAGAGAACCTTGAAAAAGAAGACTGCGGCAATTAAACCAGTTTGCGCGTAATCCAGAGTCGTGTACATACAACTAAGGAACACTCGTTGCACAGCCTGCAGACATCATACATAAAAGTTTGTCTCATGCATTATGATTTAAGAATTCACACTTGCAAGCAACCCGACTAGTGAGCAATGACACACCTTAAACCATGGAGGGCCACGAAGTCTCTCAAGCTCGCGATTTCTAATCCTTGATATTCTTGAAGATGAATCCATCTATTTATAAAGACGGAGCAAGGAAAAACATGTCAGAGACAGTACATATTCAATGAATTTGCACAATGAAAACCACTTCTATTGATTAAAAAAGTATGGCACACAATAAGGAATAAAACAAGAAGATAGAAAATGTATTAACAAATACAACAACATGGAAAACAAGAACTATACCAGCTCTTGACCGGTAGCACGACAAACGTGAACTCCAAGCACATGCAGCGCTGGACTATAAAATGCAGTGGCATCCAACAGATACAGCAATTGGTAGGCAAATGAGAGACCTACAAAATATATGACCTAATAAGTGAAAAATATGTTAATAATCACATGTAACATCCAAGCAGACTCTGCACAATTCCTTTGCTTACATAAACTGCAGAAGAATATGGCTTATGCTGGACAATAATAATCAAATAATGAAAGCACTAGGGCCAGCCAGGGTTATAACCCCCTACCTAAGAAATTTCAAAGCCCA